>CM056380.1:8148293-8748293 GCA_029718625.1 Synaphobranchus kaupii
ACCATCATCTTCATCATCACACTCCTACCCTGGACACACACACTCCACCATCATCATCACACACTCCTACCCTGGACACACACACTCCACCATCATCATCACACACTCCTACCCTGCACACACACACTCCACCATCATCATCACACACTCCTACCCTGGACACACACACTCCACCATCATCATCATCATCATCATCACACACTCCTACCCCTGGACACACACACTCCACCATCATCACCATCATCATCATCACACACTCCTACCCTGGACACACACACCATCATCACCATCATCATCATCACACACTCCTACCCTGTACACACACACTCCACCATCATCATCATCATCACACACTCCTACCCTGGACACACACACTCCACCATCATCATCATCACCACACCACTCCTACCCTGGACACACACACTCCACCATCATCATCACCACACACTCCTACCCTGGACACACACACTCCACCATCATCATCATCATCACACACTCCTACCCTGGACACACACACTCCACCATCATCATCATCATCACACACTCCTACCCTGGACACACACACTCCACCATCATCATTATCACTACACACTCCTACCCTGGACACACACACTCTTCGACCATCATCATCACCACACACTCCTACCCTGGACACACACACTCCACCATCATCATCATCACCACACACTCCTACCCTGGACACACACACACTCTTCGACCATCATCATCACCACACACTCCTACCCTGGACACACACACTCTTCGACTATCATCATCATCATCACCACACACTCCTACCCTGGACACACACACTCTTCGACCATCATCATCATCATGACCACACACTCCTACCCTGGACACACACACTCTTCGACCATCATCATCATCATCACCACACACTCCTACCCTGGACACACACACTCTTCGACCATCATCATCATCATCACCACACACTCCTACCCTGGACACACACACTCCACCATCATCATCATCATCATCACACACTCCTACCCTGGACACACACACTCCACCATCATCATCATCATCATCATCACACACTCCTACCCTGGACACACACACTCTTCGACCATCATCATCATCACATACTCCTACCCTGGACACACACACTCTTCGACCATCAGCACATGCTCCTGCTCCTGTTCTGCGGTGGGGGCAGGGATGAGTGTTTAGTTCATATTGGGCCAGACAGAGTATGACAGAATGTGTGTGTGTGTGTGTGTGCGTATGTATGTGAGTTTGAACGTGTGTTTGTGTGTGTGAGTGCATGTGTGTGTGTGAGAGAATATGTATGTTAGTGCATGTGTGTGTGTGTGTGTGTGAGAGAGAGAGTATGTATGTTAGTGCATGTGTGTGCGTGCATGTGTGTGTGAGACAGTATGTATGTTAGTGCATGTGTGTGTGTGAGAGTATGTACGCTAGTGCATGTGTGTGTGTGTGTGTGAGAGAGAGTATGTATTGTTAGTGCATGTGTGTGTGTGTGCATGTGAGACAGTATGTATGTTAGTGCATGTGCGTGTGTGTGTGTGTGTGTGTGTGTGTGTGTGAGAGAGTATGTACGTTAGTGCATGTGTGTGTGTGTGTGTGTGTTCATGTGTGTGTGTGAGACAGTATGTATGTTAGTGCATGTGTGTGTGTGTGTGTGTGTGTATGTGTGTGTGTGTGTGAGAGAGTATGTACGTTAGTGCATGTGAGTGTGTGTATGTGTGTAACTCTACTCCAGTTGGCAGAGGGACACTGAGGATTTGATCACAGTAAATCCAGCACAGAGGGGTGTGTGTTCAGTGAAGTGTGTGTGGAATGTGTGCAGGAGGGTCAGTGTGTGAGAGTCAGAGACGCTGTAGAAGGACAGAGTGCCGGCCGGACGGTCCACACACACTCCTACCCTGTACACACACACTCTTCTACCATCAGCATGTGCTGCAGGTATGCGTGTGAGGTTCCCATTGTGCAGGACAGAGTAACTGTGACCATCATACTGCAGACTCCAGGAGTGTTTATTCAATCCAAACACACAGTCACCACCCCGTCCTTTCCTGCCGATTCCTTTATATGTCACTGCTATATGAACCCTTCCCCCCCTGAGACACACTGCACTCAGCCTCCCAGTAACAGCGCTCACACACACTCTCTCTGCACACAACCTGGGACACAGACACAAATCTCTCAGGATGATGAGGATATGGCTTCCATCTCGATGTCACCTTCCTGTTCCCCTCAGACAGAGACAGCTCTCTGCTCGCTGTGTTTGGATCCAGTGTGAGCTGACAGCCGTCTGCACACCAGAGACATTAATGAGATTAATTATAATTATTAATATTCACCTCATTATGTGTGTGACAGAGAAAGAGCTGTGATAGTACCTGTGTGCGTTTGTGCACATGTGTGTTTCTGTTTGTGTGTTTATGTGTGTGAGAGAGACATTTTTGTAAACAAACACACACACACACACACAGCAGAGTGTGTATCTATGGAAAGTGTGCTGTGTCGATACACACTCACATTTCCTGGGTCCTGGTTTGGTCCTGTTCTCTCCTCCATGGTCCACACTGTAGGAACAGCAGAACAGAGAGAGTGAGAGAGCGTGCAGAGAGAGACTGTGTGTGTGAGAGACATTGTTTGTGTGTGTTTGTGAGGTGCAACGTGGAAACTCTCTGTACTTACAGCAGTGTGAGTGTGTCCGGTTTAGCAGCAGACAGCGCTCTCACTCCTGAGTCTCCTGGGTGATTGTATCGCAGGTCCAGCTCTCTCAGGTGTGAGGGGTTTGAACACAGAGCTGAAGCCAGAGAAACACAGCCTGTCTGTGTGACTCTACAGCCTGACAGCCTGCAGAGAGAAGGACACACACACACACACACACATACACACACACACCTTACAACACAATAATATAAACTAACAGGGCTGTGTGTGTCAAAAAACATAGCAGTGTGTTACACACCTTATACAGCTCAATAACAAATAACAGTGCTGTGTGTGTCAAATACATAGCAGTGTGTTACACACCTTAAATCACATTAATAAAAACTAACAGGGCTGTGTGTGCCAAACACATTGCACATTGCTACACACCTTACAACACATTAATATAAACTAACAAGGCTGTGTGTATCAAACACATCGCAGTGTGTTACATACCTTACGGCACATTAATATAAACTAACAGGGCTGTGTGTATCACACACATCGCAGTGTGTTACATACCTTACGGCACATTAATATAAACTAACAGGGCTGTGTGTGTCAAAAATATAGCAGTGTGTTACATACCTTATACAGCTCAATATAAAATAAAAGTGCTGTGTGTGTCAAATACAATGCAGTGTTACACACCTTACACAGCTGAATATAAAATAACAGAGCTGTGTGTATCAAACACATAGCAGTGTGTTACACACCTTCTACAGCTCAATATAAAATAACGGGGCTGTGTGTTTCAAACACATAGCAGTGTGTTATACAAAAATATTTAAAAAATTAAATCTGACATCAATTTGACCTTTAAAATGTGGCATACAGTCTTATTCTACGAAGAGGAGGAAGAGTATACACAACTCTTAGTTCTGGGAGAGTACACAACTCTTTTGTCTGTTTTCACATTAGAAACATTGACATTAGTTTTATATTTAGTCACATTGGAGTCCTTTTTGATTGAAGGGGTTGTGTTTGTACTCACCCCAGTGTCTGCAGTTTACAGTGTGGGTCCTCCAGTCCAGCAGAGAGCGCTCTCACTCCTGAATCCTGCAGCTCATTGTCTCTGAGCTCCAGATCTCTCAGCTCTGAGTGAGGAGAATGCAGGACTGAGGCCAGAACATCACAGCAGCCCTCTGTGAGATTACACCAACCCAGCCTGTGGAGAGACCACACACACACACACACACACACACACACACACACACACACACACACACACACACACACACACACACACACACACACACACACACACACACACACACACACACACACACACACACACACACACACACACGTCTATATTACCAACAGGGGACTATCACTCTATACCTGCCAAGAGGGGACCATAGTTTCTAGACATTGCTGTTTAAAAAAAGGGATATGGAAAATTTTATTTAAGCTCATTGTTCATATTATTTACTGAGATTTCACTTTTAAATTAAAATTACTATCAGAAAAACGACAAAAAAATTTATCTAGTTAGAAATCCATACTAATACAGTGGGGAAAGATATCAAAATTAATTACAAATGACTGGATTACCAAAATGTATTTACATATACATGCAATTTGTATTTCCAAAATACAAAACTACATTTCAGAAATGGACATTCTGCCACTGTTCAAAGCTTACTTCTGTTACTAGCCTGTTAGAAAACAGACACAGACGCACGCACGCACACACAATTGAAATGCACTGCTGATTTCCTATTTGCTCATGCTGATCCTGGGATGTACACACCAAAACAGGGAGAGGTTGTGTAAATTAGGTTTATAAAGTATTCCCACTAATCCACAAAAGTCTAAGGCTACGGTTACACTAGTTACTTCTATGCGACTTCTAACATCCAATATCGCTGGGCTGCATGTAGTCTGGACGTAATCGGACCTCTCAAAACGCATTCACCGGAAAAACATCAATAATCAGTCCCATGTTTTACTCCAGTTCTTTCACTCAGGCTTCTGTACATTGATTCAACGTGATCTCTATGAGCAAATTGATGTTGAATCAACATCGGAATTCCACATTGAATCTACGTCAATTCAACGTTCACTTGCTATCTGGGTAATGAGACTGAATAGTTTAGCATGCTCGTCTTGTCTTGTCGGCTGGAAGAACAAATGTTGGTATGTAGGCAACTAATTAAATCCCTGAATAGAGTCTCTTCTATTTATATGCGCAGTTGAAGTTTTGTGAAATGCCCATGTAGTTATTATCAATGTTGATAATGCACTAACCCCAAAAGGGCTGGGGCACTGTACATTTAAATATAAGCCGTGGTTCTCTACCTTTTTCTAAACTGTCAAATGGACTGTCCCAAATACTACGTAGCCCAAACGTAGAGCCCACATGACCACAACGTAGGCTTACGTAAAGCCCAACGCAGCCCCTACGTAAAAAAGGGGTGGGTAAATCCATAGAGCGTCATTGAGTTCAGTGGGTAAATCTCTGGTTACGCAGCCCCTTCATCAAAAAGGGGTGGGTATGTTGACGCCAACTAATAGCATGGAAGCGTTAATGGTCCAAACGCCTTAAGACGTTCAAAATGGACGTCTTAAGGCGAGACACGGCAGGCAGAAATGACGTTTCATCAATTTTGAGATTTTTGGTTATTTTGCTTCTATAAAATGTCTTCTTTAACACTGATATCATATAAATGTCCAGACTGCACAAAAATATGTTTATTTTACTGTATTTTGTCTACTTAGGTCCATAAATTTTATCCTAACTTGATAGAATGTTAGCATTTTTGAGTGAGCTATAGTTCCACGACGTTTGGTAAAACAATGCAGTGTTACATATCGGTGTAAAGCTAATTTTCTGTAGCCTAACAGTAGCTGATCCAAATATGGTAATTTCATTTGCAGTGACGACTATTTGTGAAAAGACGAAGGGTGCTTTAATACAAAATGCGAAATCCCATTGGCTAAAGGCCATTTCTGGCGTTCTGATTTGCTAAAACGCATCACGTGATGTGTTCGGCAACTTCCGTGTCAGCTTAACGCGGCAAATAATGAAGTGGTGAAACAAAAGTTTGGCGAATGTGAAGTCGTGATCGAAATGGGCAAAACACCGAAAACCCGTGCAAAAGCGACACAAAAGAGACGTGAGCAATTATCTACTGCCAGAAGAAGCAAGGGAACTACATGTGATCGTAAAGATGACAACTAGCCTGCCAGTAGCGAGTCACCAGCTTTCAGTGCGTCAAAACGCAAAATTCAGGAGATGGGGAAAGGTGATCCAAAAATAGATGACAGGCCGGTCACACAACAGTGGCTTATAATGCACGTGTCGTGTTTAAATGAGCTGCTGGATGAATTGCTATGTCCAAATTGCATGGGGAACGGTCTACATATAAACATAGATCCCCAAAACCAAGGGTTTTGTAGCAGTCTGTTGCTAGAGTGTAGTGAATGCAAATCGCAAGAAAACGGATACAGAAAAAGCGTGTTTTCATCCTCACGTCTTCAAGAGTCAACCAGGAGCGATGTAGCCTTTGATGTGAATGTCAGAATGGTCCTCTTAGCACACGAGTTAGGGCTTGGATATGCTGCGCTAAGGAAAATTAGTAAAGTGTTAGGTATTCCATCACTACACTTGAAGACATTTCAGAGACACGACGGGAGAGTGACAGGTAAACAGGGTAGAGATAGAGAAGCCTATTAGAAAGTGTAAAACAATCTATGTATTTACTACAGGCTATATTTGTACTGTATAGTAAAATGTAGAGATAGAGAGGCCTATTAGAAAGTGTAAAACAATCTATTTACTGTAGGCTAAATTTGTATTGTACCGTAAACAGGGTAGAGATAGAGAAGCCTATTAGAAAGTGTAAAACAATCTATTTACTGTATTTGTACTGTATACGTCCCATAACACAGAATAATAAAGTGCAATTTCATGAATTCAGCATATTGTACTTCATTAATGTTGCCACCAGTTTGTTTTATTGCTACAGTATACTTTTCCTTTTAGTGTCAGGGAGGGCAGACTGTAGGGTGGACTCAAAAGATGATAATTATAATGAAACGTGCATCTTCATCCAATCTAAGAAGAGAAGACCTTCATCCACTTCTTTGTTTTATAGGTTCCATTGCCTTACTAGAACCAGAGTACTTTGTCACACAATCATTGCATGATTTCACAGCGTACAGTTTAACAGTGTGCACAGTTTGTCCGGTCATTCTGGCTAAGCTGAAAATCTGGTAACCCAAGCTGTAATCTCATTGGCTCTTACCTATGTATTTTGATTTTTTTTTACTAAATGAAGATAAAAAATTATCTTAATTGACAATTATGACATTATGACAAAGACAAACAGGCGGCACAAAAGGATTGTGCAGTAATTGGAAGGCCCTGTGACTATGCCTAGATGTGTTCAGTAGTGTAATAGAACATTGGGGGATGTGATTTAACTCTATAGGCTTTGGCCCCCTAGTGGTGGGACGCATGCGGTCCAATTTTTTATAGTGTTCATATTTCTCTTAAATTCTAAATTATAACGTTAATAAAACACGGAACTTTCGACGCAAAATTGTTAAAAACAGTCACAGCCTGCGAACACATTCGTTTATATGCTTATCAGCTCTCAGGTTACACTACAGAGCCATAAAGCAGCAGGGTGCTAATAGCCCAACCCACTTTTTTTTATTTGTTTACAGCCTTCACCTCGCCGCAATCACAGGCAATAAAATGCGTATCACAAAAGCTCTTGGTACCATTTCAACACGCTAAAAAATCAAGATCCGATTCAGGAACAATTGTATATTATTGAAAAGTTGTATAAATAAACATTAGGTGTTTTTTTTCCCGTGCTCACTTCAGTATGCATACAACCGATATACTTCCGGTTTTGTATAAATACATTTTATTTTCTACAAATTCTCTTGATAAACATGTTTAAGCAACCAAATACGATACCTGGTTATGCAGTTATAACCCTTTTCTGAAGAATCCTCAACGTTTTTTCGTAACCCATTTATCCATTATCCAGGAAAGTCTCAATTTCCACAGTGCGTACCCTTCGCTTTTGCGTTTGTACTACGTTACTACCGTTGCGTAAAAGCATTACTAGACTGCTACAGGAATGATCTAACGTAAAACACGTAGATTATCTTCTACGGGGGTTCCTGCCCTTTCAAACGAAGTAAAATATGTCATATTCAAGCGACTGTGAACGGCGCTGTATCCACGCGTAACGACAACCCATAGGGCAATCGGCTGTGCGCTCCTGACTGTCGACAGCATCAGATGACGCCTGTGGCCATTTTGACTGAGTTTATCCTGTAAGGGATGGGCTGGATTGCTGTTACAAGTAAGTTTGTAGTCTATCCAGATGTATTTAGCAATGTGTAGCTTTTTTGTGAGCTGAAAAAACATCACAGACCAGTCTTTCTCTGTACGCAGACACGGGCAGCTGTATTGGTGCAATTGCGCTGGTGATGTCTTTGCTGCTTCAAAGTTTACGATTATTTTATACATTTATACGCGAACGTGGCAATCAACGGTGGAAAGAAGAGCGCTTATTTCACGGTTGCTCAGGTTTTGGAGGTGAAGAAGTGTCCCAGAGGCGAAGAAGTCTGTGTTCTGGCAGAGCAATGACTCTGGCATGGACCCGTGCCTGGACATGTAAGTGTTTTTTTAAAATATATAATACAAATTATTATTATTATTGTTATTATCATCATCATAATCATCAACAGTATGGAGCGCTATTATCTAGAGTATTTTTAGTTTGGTGATAAATGGATTCTCGCAGGAGTTCGCTAGTTTCTATGGTGTCACAGGCTTGTAAGGAGCGCCTGCTGTTTGTTTGTTTTCTAGCGTTCATTCGCAGTTTCTTTGTGCAGCAACCAACACAAGGGCTAGTTGTTGAATTTACGCATGAAACGACATCCATTCTCAGTACTTTATTTCACGGTTCAGTCAAGACATTACAGTATTATAATAATGTAATTTAGTTCGTGCAAGCTGACAAACGAATTCATAAATCCTAGTTAGCTACGATTGCTAATTATGTTGGAGCTAATATCAGACGTACTGTGGATGTAAGATTTTTTAATGTATATACGTATATATAATATATATATATGTGTGTGTGTGTGTGTATATATATATATATTTTTTTGTATAAAATAAAATTTTTTTTCCACTTAATTGTAATACTTGCCATATGTCTTTTTGAGATAATTTGTGTTCTCATTTTTTAGTGATTCTACTTAGTAATGTACTTGAATCTGTCTTTTTCAGGGAGGACAGTGAAGACACCCCTCCCCCACCTAACACCTCTGTCGTAGGAGGTGGTAACAGACAGGTTTGCCAAATAGTGATGTATAATTCATTACTTTTGCTGTAAAAAGTCAAGTTGAAGGCTTGTTATAGATAAACCTGTTATTCTGCTGGCTTATGGGGCTCTGGTAAATCTAACTTTGAAGTACAGTGCCATTTTAAATGTAAAGCAGATTGGTTGGATAACATTAGGGCAAGTAATCCTGTTCGGAGAGGTATTTGGGCACTTTTGGGCACGCTTTGTAAGAGAATACCCTCATACACATAAACACAAAACATGTGTAGGTTAATTTTCTTCACATTCTGTATTACAAAAAATGTTTTAAAAGAAAAATAAAGTTTTCTGATGATTGACATGCCTAGACAGAAAGATATGCACATGTTTTATATTTGGCGACGTTTGGAAACGTTTTGGGACACGCGGGCCCCGTTTTGGTAAAAATACCAATGCATAAGGAAAGCCTGTAGATATCTTTACCAAATTCTAAACCCAAGTGGACAACATATCAGTGCACTAGTGTAAGGAAGTCTGGCTTGCTCCAGTACTTTGAAGTTGAAATATTCAGTGCTAAACTGTAAAAACACAAGGCGTTTTGTACTTTTTTTAGTTTTTTTATGTGTATTATGTATAAACTGTATGTGACCATTTTTACATAAATTTATTCTGATGCAAATTTCTGAATGGTACAAGCCTCTTCTTTCATTGAAACTTTCAACCATGGATGTGCAGTGAATCGTTTTTGAGATATTGGCACTTAATTGACACTAGTAAAAACTAGGCGAAAATTGTATAAAATAGGCCAAAGTAAATAGGGTTAATGGGTTATTGATGCTATAAAGAGTGATTTCTAGTCCGCAAATATTAAACTTAACAATAGATATCTTTAACAGCCATTTTCTCAAAATGAGTTTTTTTCAATACTCTGAACCAAAAATTTCAACTTCTAGATCACTTACATACACTAAACTTTCATTCTTAACTATATTCTGAAGATTATTACAGAAGGATTTGTTAATATATTGCCAATTGCCTGAATTATTACACATTTTGTTCTTAAAAACATGGCAAAAATGCATTTTTTTATACCTGTATATAGCATTTTCTCATTTATAAAATGAAAAAAGCATGTATCCAAAATCTGTTCTGTAATTTTTAGTCTAGTTCTGTTTTTTGTCTCTAATATGTTGTCAAAATGAAATAAAGATTTTAAGCCTGGCTTTATCCAATTTTTCTATTTTTGGTTTTTAAATATATTCAAATTAGCGCATATTTAATGAGGCATTGCCTAATTTGCATATTTAAATGTAACTTTAAAAAGAACTTCCAATACAAACAATAATTGTAAAAATGTAAGTAATCAACTGGTAAAGTTTCATGATGATATGTCGTAGTTACATTTTTTCCCCTATTCACCTGCAGTGTCTCGCCTTAAGACGAACAAATTTGACGTCTTAACACGAACAAATTTGACGTCTTAACGCGGACGTCGAAATACAGGTTTTGGCCCAAACGGCATTCCATACATTGTAGCCCTGCACATTATTATCGCTACTGTTTCAACTCATAGCGTTACACAAAGCTCTGTAGCCCTGCACGTTATTATAGCCAATGTTTCAACTCATAGCGTTACACAACGCTCTGTAGCCCGCTCCACTCGGCTTCCCCCCAGAATATCTTGATGAGCAGCCGGTTAAAGCTCATGTTGTTGTCCTCTGAAAACTTAAACCTTTGTATAATGTTGAAATTTTGTTTAATTTAATTAATTTCCTTATTTATTATTGATAGCAGGGCCATTTCTAGACTGCTCTGATTGGGGGGACATCAAGAGATGTTGGTGGGGCACAAGGGGGAACAAAGTAGCGGGGGGTGTCTGGGTGTCCTCCCCCAGAAAAATTTGAGCATTTTAAAACTGATTTCCTGCATTTCTACACACCCTCACACAGGGTATTTTCGAAAATAATTTAATTGTGAACATTTCGGAGAAGATTTTCTTTCAAAGCCCTATAGAGGCAAGATTTGAGATGCTTTCATATAAAATTAAAACCATGGTACATGCTCAGAAAAAAAGGTATTTAGTACCTAAAAATGTACAAGCGTTTGTCACTGGGGTGGTACCCTATAGGTACACAAAATTATACCCCTAGCAAGCAATACATTATTAATTTGTTATCTTTTTGACTTATTTGTACCTAAATAGAACAATATTGTACTTTCTTGACACATTATGGAAATTTGTACCTTAAAGAACAACTAGAAATAACCGCCTTGTGGTTGTATGCCTCCGCCAACAAGTAAAGTTGCAGTTTAAATCCATGCCAGTCCAGACTCATAAAATACACGTAGTGAAGGCTTTGAAGGAATTTAATTTAAAAGGTATGAAGTGTATTTGAGTCCAAGTAGAAATTTGTGTGAAATGTTGTCACCGGCTGTCGCCGGTGTTGAGGCATAAAAACATACCTCCACTCTACCTCTATTACTGAGTGTGTAGGCTAATCATTACACTAGTGGATGAGATCATTTTATTACATTTTAAACCGGCTGTAGTTCAGTACTTGGCTCTACAACATGACGTGCCTATAGACTGCAACATGAGCCACATCTGGACTTCAGGGATTTCACAAAGTTGAACAAGGAAATTCCACAAAAAACATGTACTTTCACCCATATGAAGAGCCGATTTACTGGCCTTCTCATGAGCAAGAATAACCGGGTATTTTCATCCATATGAAGAGCCGATTTACTGGCCTTCTCATGAGCAAGAATAACCAGGTACTTTCATCCATATGAAGAGCCGATGTACTGGCCTTCTCATGAGCAAGAATAACCAGGTACTTTCATCCATATGAAGAGCCGATGTACTGGCCTTCTCATGAGCAAGAATAACCAGGTACTTTCATCCATATGAAGAGCCGATGTACTGGCCTTCTCGTGAGCAAGAACAACCAGGTACTTTCATCCATATGAAGAGCCGATGTACTGGCATTCTCATGAGCAAGAATAACCAGGTACTTTCATGCATATGAAGAGCCGGTGTACTGGCCTTCTCATGAGCAAGAATAACCAGGTACTTTAATCCATATGAAGAGCCGAGGTACTGGCCTTCTCATGAGCAAGAATAACCAGGTACTTTCATCCATATGAAGAGCCGATGTACTGTCCTTCTCATGAGCAAGAATAACCAGGTACTTTCATCAATATTAAGTGCCGATGTACTGGCCTTCTCATAAGCAAGAATAACCAAGTACTTTCATCCATAAGAAGAGCCAATGTACTGGCCTTCTCATGAGCAAGAATAACCAGGTACTTTCATGCATATGAAGAGCCGATGTACTGGCCTTCTCATGAGCAAGAATAACCAGGTACTTTCATGCATATGAAGAGCCGATGTACTGGCCTTCTCATGAGCAAGAATAACCAGGTACTTTCATCCATATGAAGAGCCGATTTACTGGCCTTCTCATGAGCAAGAATAACCAGGTACTTTCATCCATATGAAGAGCCGATGTACTGGCCTTCTCATGAGCAAGAATAACCAGGTACTTTCATCCATATGAAGAGCCGAGGTACTGGCCTTCTCATGAGCAAGAATAACCAGGTACTTTCATCCATATGAAGAGCCGATGTACTGGCCTTCTCATGAGCAAGAATAACCAGGTACTTTCATCCATATGAAGAGCCGATGTACTGGCTTTCTCATGAGCAATAATAACCAGGTACTTTCATCCATATGAAGAGCCAATGTACTGGCCTTCTCATGAGCAAGAATAACCAGGTACTTTCATCCATATGAAGAGCCGATGTACTGGCCTTCTCATGAGCAAGAATAACCAGGTACTTTCATCCATATGAAGAGCCGATGTACTGACCTTCTCATGAGCAAGAATAACCAGGTACTTTCATCCATATTAAGAGCCGATTTACTGGCCTTCTCATGAGCAAGAATAACCAGGTACCTTCATCCACATGAAGAGCCGATGTACTGGCCTTCTCATGAGCAAGAATAACCAGGTACTTTCACCCATATGAAGAGCCGATGTACTGGCCTTCTCATGAGCAAGAATAACCAGGTACTTTCATCCATATGAAGAGCCGATTTACTGGCCTTCTCATGAGCAAGAATAACCAGGTACTTTCATCCATATGAAGAGCCGAGGTACTGGCCTTCTCATGAGCAAGAATAACCAGGTACTTTCATCCATATGAAGAGCCGATTTACTGGCCTTCTCATGAGCAAGAATAACCAGGTACTTTCATCCATATGAAGAGCCGAAGTACTGGCCTTCTCATGAGCAAGAATAACCAGGTACTTTCATCCATATGAAGAGCCGATTTACTGGCCTTCTCATGAGCAAGAATAACAAGGTACTTTAATCCATATGAAGAGCCGAGGTACTGGCCTTCTCATGAGCAAGAATAACCAGGTACTTTCATCCATATGAAGAGCCGATGTACTGGCCTTCTCATGAGCAAGAATAACCAGGTACTTTCACCCATATGAAGAGCCAATGTACTGGCCTTCTCATGAGCAAGAATAACCAGGTACTTTTATCCATATGAAGAGCCAATTTACTGGCCTTCTCATGAGCAAGAATAACCAGGTACTTTCATCCATATGAAGAGCCGATGTACTGGCCTTCTCATGAGCAAGAATAACCAGGTACTTTCATCCATATGAAGAGCCGATGTACTGGCCTTCTCATGAGCAAGAATAACCAGGTACTTTCATGCATATGAAGAGCCGATGTACTGGCCTTCTCATGAGCAAGAATAACCAGGTACTTTCATCCATATGAAGAGCCGATTTACTGCCCTTCTCATGAGCAAGAATAACCAGGTACTTTCATCCATATGAAGAGCCGATGTACTGGCCTTCTCATGAGCAAGAATAACCAGGTACTTTCACCCATATGAAGAGCCGATGTACTGGCCTTCTCATGAGCAAGAATAACCAGGTACTTTCATCCATATGAAGAGCCGATTTACTGGCCTTCTCATGAGCAAGAATAACCAGGTACTTTCATCCATATGAAGAGCCGAGGTACTGGCCTTCTCATGAGCAAGAATAACCAGGTACTTTCATCCATATGAAGAGCCGATGTACTGGCCTTCTCATGAGCAAGATTAACCAGGTACATTCATCCATATGAAGAGCCGATGTACTGGCCTTCTCATGAGCAGGAATAACCAGGTACTTTCATCCATATGAAGAGCCGATTTACTGGCCTTCTCATGAGCAAGAATAACCAGGTACTTTCATCCATATGAAGAGCCGAGGTACTGGCCTTCTCATGAGCAAGAATAACCAGGTACTTTCATCCATATGAAGAGCCGATGTACTGGCCTTCTCATGAGCAAGAATAACCAGGTACTTTCATCCATATGAAGAGCCGATGTACTGCCCTTCTCATGAGCAAGAATAACGAGGTACTTTTATCCATATGAAGAGCCGATTTACTGGCCTTCTCATGAGCAAGAATAACCAGGTACTTTCATCCATATGAAGAGTCGATGTACTGGCCTTCTCATGAGCAAGAATAACCAGGTACTTTCATCCATATGAAGAGCCGATGTACTGGCCTTCTCTTGAGCAAGAATAACCAGGTACTTTCATCCATATGAAGAGCTGATTTATTGGCCTTCTCATGAGCAAGAATAACCAGGTACTTTCATCCATATGAAGAGCCGAGGTACTGGCCTTCTCATGAGCAAGAATAACCAGGTACTTTCATCCATATGAAGAGCCGATGTACTGGCCTTCTCATGAGCAAGAATAACCAGGTACTTTCATCCATATGAAGAGCCGATGTACTGGCCTTCTCATGAGCAAGAATAACCAGGTACTCTCATCCATATGAAGAGCCGATGTACTGGCCTTCTCATGAGCAAGAATAACCAGGTACTTTCATCCATATGAAGAGCCGATGTACTGGCCTTCTCATGAGCAAGGATAACCAGGTACTTTCATCCATATGAAGAGCCGATTTACTGGCCTTCTCATGAGCAAGAATAACCAGGTACTTTCATCCATATGAAGAGCCGAGGTACTGGCCTTCTCATGAGCAAGAATAACCAGGTACTTTCATCCATATGAAGAGCCGATGTACTGGCCTTCTCATGAGCAAGAATAACCAGGTACTTTCATGCATATGAAGAGCCGATGTACTGGCCTTCTCATGAGCAAGAATAACCAGGTACTTTCTTCCATATGAAGAGCCGATTTACTGGCCTTCTCATGAGCAAGAATAACCAGGTACTTTAATCCATATGAAGAGCCGAGGTACTGGCCTTCTCATGAGCAAGAATAACCAGGTACTTTCATCCATATGAAGAGCCGATGTACTGCCCTTCTCATGAGCAAGAATAACGAGGTACTTTTATCCATATGAAGAGCCGATTTACTGGCCTTCTCATGAGCAAGAATAACCAGGTACTTTCATCCATATGAAGAGCCGATGTACTGGCCTTCTCATGAGCAAGAATAACCAGGTACTTTCATTCATATGAAGAGCCGATGTACTGGCCTTCTCTTGAGCAAGAATAACCAGGTACTTTCATCCATATGAAGAGCCGATTTATTGGCCTTCTCATGAGCAAGAATAACCAGGTACTTTCATCCATATGAAGAGCCGAGGTACTGGCCTTCTCATGAGCAAGAATAACCAGGTACTTTCATCCATATGAAGAGCCGATGTACTGGCCTTCTCATGAGCAAGAATAACCAGGTACTTTCATCCATATGAAGAGCCGATGTACTGGCCTTCTCATGAGCAAGAATAACCAGGTACTTTCATCCATATGAAGAGCCGATGTACTGGCCTTCTCATGAGCAAGAATAACCAGGTACTTTCATCCATATGAAGAGCCGATGTACTGGCCTTCTCATGAGCAAGGATAACCAGGTACTTTCATCCATATGAAGAGCCGATTTACTGGCCTTCTCATGAGCAAGAATAACCAGGTACTTTCATCCATATGAAGAGCCGAGGTACTGGCCTTCTCATGAGCAAGAATAACCAGGTACTTTCATCCATATGAAGAGCCGATGTACTGGCCTTCTCATGAGCAAGAATAACCAGGTACTTTCATGCATATGAAGAGCCGATGTACTGGCCTTCTCATGAGCAAGAATAACCAGGTACTTTCATCCATATGAAGAGCCGATGTACTGGCCTTCTCATGAGCAAGAATAACCAGGTACTTTCATCCATATGAAGAGCCGATGTACTGGCCTTCTCATGAGCAAGAATAACCAGGTACTTTCATGCATATGAAGAGCCGATGTACTGGCCTTCTCATGAGCAAGAATAACCAGGTACTTTCATCCATATGAAGAGCCGATTTACTGGCCTTCTCATGAGCAAGAATAACCAGGTACTTTCATCCATATGAAGAGCCGATGTACTGGCCTTCTCATGAGCAAGAATAACCAGGTACTTTCATCCATATGAAGAGCCGATGTACTGGCCTTCTCATGAGCAAGAATAACAAGGTACTTTTATCCATATGAAGAGCCAATGTACTGAAAAGTGAAGATGCTTTCAAAAATAATGACTTGATTATAACAAGCAGTAAACAGTAAAAAACTAAATCATCAAATCAATATTTGGTGTGACCACCCTTTGCCTTTAAACCTGCATAAATTCTTGTGCAGTTTTATAAGAAAATCAGCTTGTAGGTTGTTCCAAGCATCTTAGAGAACTAGCCACAGTTCAGCTCTTGCAGAACTCATTATTCTTCTTTTCACTGAAGATAGTTCTATACATTTTTTGTAGAAAAATCTAAAATTAGCTTCTTTCTGCTGACACACTAACACATAAGGCAAAAACTAAACATCCAATAAAAAAAATTATATAAAAAATCTAGGGTGCCTAAGACTTTTGCGCAGACACCCCTACACAAATCCAATCTTACCGTTCCTTTTCATTTATGATAAAGCGCTACATAAGAACACTCATTCTTTAGGACGAACAAAAGCCACGTTTATTCATGAACAAATAGGCTAAAATATTTTATAGTTAAGCGCATAAGCATACATTTCTGATGGTTTTGTTTCCCCTATCGTTCAGTTTGTTTGTTACGGCATAGGAAAGGCAACCTTCGATGCTTAACGTTAATCTGGGTCCTTTCAAAAACAGATTTAATTTCGCCGTATGTAGCCAATGCAATATGTCACCTTGAGCCTAGATGTTCATACAGTTGAATGCATCCGGCAAATAACTCAAAAATAGTAGGCTACATAACAAAAAAACTATTGTGGCACGTTTTCAACTGCAACAGCTTAACAAGCTGCCTTGCATTCAAAACTTTTTTCCTCACCCTTGTATGACTGAGAAAGAATAATGTAATTTATATCTATTTATGTGCATTTGCTGTCTTTCACTGATGCAATTCATGTTTGAGCATCCGATATTTTGTATCATTTACCGTACATATTTCATGCCTGAAATACAGCGTCTGATAAAACAGTCAGCTACATCCCATTTTCAGTGCAAAAACAAGCTCTGAGACAAGAACAATATGTTAAAAGGGCAATAACAGGTGATTTAGCAACACGTCATTAGTAATTAGCATTGCTTAAGCTGATGCTTGACTGATCGAGGACGTTCCATTTGCTTAATTCACGTTGCCTCGATTCTTCCTTGCATCTTTTCCTCGTGTCCTCCGTTGGATCGAGCTTAGGAGCGAGAAAATTTAGCAGAATTATGTATCTTAACAAGGGGGACGGTTTTCCCAATTTCTTTTAACAAAGGGGGGCGGCGCTCCCCCGTGGTGAGCAACAATTCGAGCCCTGCCCATACCTATAATAACCACAATGAACACAGACACACAGCCCTTAAAAACATTAAAGGGTAAGTTCGCTATTTTGGACCTTGGACCCTATTTGCGGTCTGTCTTCCATGAACCTGACACATTGGCTGTATCCCAAACCGCATACTTCCATGCTCCGCACTACCGTGCTCCTAAGTGCGCACTCAAGGTTTGGGAGTTCGCACTCTGGAGCATGGAAGTACGGTTGCAGTTTTGCACAGTCGTGGGACGCACTTCGTGGCGACCTATAACCTTTAACCTTTCCCGTAGCTATCGGGGAAATGCGGACGAGTAAGTAGGGTAAACCTGAGAGGCATAACGTCGTTCGCTGGCATTGTACTGTATCGGCTGTTATTATATTATATATTTGTATAACCGGCAATATCCGCAACAGTTGAATTATCATTTTTGCTAGCGTTCTTTTCCAGAAAAGTCAGTGGAAGGCAACGATGGCTAGGAAGACAGCCTATTCATTACAGCATTGGATACCTTTAAGTAAACAATCAACCCCATAATAAAATTGTCTTCGCATTGTAAGCAATCGTCTGTGTTTTGATTATTTTCGCGCTGTTTACCAGAGCGTGAACAACTGGGTACGCAGTTAGTAGAAATGGAGCCATGTTTGTGGCGGTGGTGTTGCTTCTGGGGTGGTTTTCCATTGAAACAGAGAAAAGACGGGCTGCTGCCAGAATAAGACGGCGGATCATTAGGCTATTGAAAACGGCATCCGACGAAAGCAAGCCATCCGGAGAGCTGGGGTGAAGAGGAGGGCTTCTCTTCGTAGAACAATTGCGCTTGTCAGCACCGACGTAGGTTGTCTGCCGACTAGCTAGCTACACTGGTTAACATTACATATCATTAAACTTAAATGTATATGAAAAAAATGATTATTTTACATCGCATATTGTGCTGTTCATTCACATTGTAGCACTTTATTCATTTACAAACTCCTAATGTAGTTTTCCCCGTTTAAGTTTCCAATCTGAGGTGTCAATACTACACAAATAGACAGACGCACTGAAGTTAGGCAGAGTATATTTATTAACTTGGGAAATTTGTCTCTAGGGAGAGAGCCTTGCAACCTATGGCAGGATCATTGTCAATGTCCCCATCCTTGCCAAATATTTTGATGACGACCAGGATCTCCAGCCAGTCTTCCGCTTATCCCGA
Source organism: Synaphobranchus kaupii (assembly GCA_029718625.1). Lineage (NCBI taxonomy): Eukaryota > Metazoa > Chordata > Actinopteri > Anguilliformes > Synaphobranchidae > Synaphobranchus > Synaphobranchus kaupii. The sequence goes on from CM056380.1 coordinate 8,167,277, forward strand.
CGGGCAATCCGTGCACTCGTTGGGATGCTCCCCAACAAGAGGGACCATGACTGGGACTACACACGTAACGTTATGTCCCTAGTGTCACAAATGGAAAACCAGAAAATATAATGCATCAATACCAAATATTAACATGAGCTAGCATTAAACACAAGTGATGTTAGTGTTATAGCGAAGTTAACTAACGATAACTAGTGCGATGCTAGCTAGTAAGTGGGTTGATATCCAGCTAGCTAGCAAGTCAGTTATAGCATATGGGAATAAATTCGAATACGAATATTAAATAATGCTTCGTGCTTCGGAATAGCTATATCTACGACTAACGCCATTATCTGGCTAATATAGATATTACGTTAGTACTGTCATTTAATGTTAGCGAACGTTACCTAGCTAGCTAGCTGTTACCGAGCAAATTGCATTGCAACTTACATAACGAAAGCTAGCTAGCTGGAAATAGAAGTTATCTTAATTATTGAGCTAGCTCAGTATTAAAACACTAACAGAAATAGTGCTGTGCCGGATGTTTTCAAACTTGTGAAAATGTTCATATAAAAATGTTGAAATGACTTACATTTGTAGAAAGCCTCGGGAGAGGCACCGTCAATATTCTCATCCTCCATTACGATAGTAAATTTTTGGTCTTGAGTCTCTTGACCTTTTTCTCGAAAGGAATGATGGGATGTTTTTCTGGTCGGAGCACGCATACTTCGAATTTTGACCAAACGGAGCACGCATCCGGGTATTTTATCCGTGCTCCGTACTCCGGCACTTTTTGGACTCACACTCCAAGATGGATGCGTGCTCGCTATGCGTGCTCGGAGCATGGAAGTATGCGGTTTGGGATACAGCCATTGAGTCCATTTTTTCGCTGATCGGTCCAGTATTGAGTTCGCTAAAGATTTCCTGTAGGCTCTCACTGGGCTACAATAGAAGTAAACGGGGCAATTATAAATGTTATGGAAAAACAACGATAAATGTGCTTTTATAGCTCAGTGTGTATTCTTACGGTCTCAGTATGCTCTCCTGTGAAATGTAGGCTATCGCAAACGCAAACCGAACGTTGAAACAACAGTTCCATTTGAAACAGAACTATTTCTCCGACCGCACTACCTCGCACTGACTTCGGATAACATTACCTGCGCAACTTCAGCCTCTCTCTCTTCTCTTGCTCTCTTATCATCCATCTATTGTAGTTCCGTGTCCGTGTATTCTGGCTCAAATCTGTAGCCAGTAACGTCAGTCAAAATCGAATTCTTCGTCTTCGTAATCATTATAGTAATCCATCATCCAAGTTTTTTTGTGCAAATTGTAGCCTACGTTGCTGCAGGTAAACAAATGCAGACTGCTCACCTAGATAGTTTCGTAAACGGCCGGCACACCTTCCCGCTCCCTTACCCCCGACACATAGTACTCCGCGGGAGCAGCGAAAACAAGCAACAGAGAAATGCTTACTTCCAAGCCATGCCAAGCACGTAAAAATGCTCGGATTGAGATACATTTCACAGGAGAGCATACTGAGACCGGTAACAATACACCCTGAGCTTCCCGTCTCATTTATTGTACATGGAAGCACATTTATCGTTGTTTTTCCATAACATTTATAATTGCCCCGTTGACTTCTATTGTAGCCCAGTGAGAGCCTACAGGATATCTGTAGCGAACTCAATACTGGACCGATCAGCGAAAAAATGGACTCAATGTGTCAGGTTCATGGAAGACAGACCGCAAATAGGGTCCAAGGTCCAAAATAGCGAACTTACCCTTTAAGTTCTGTACGTTCTGACCTCATGTAACCATACAAACTTCACACATCCACACAATAAAACTTGGGTTATTTTAGCATTTTTTCTCCTTTTTCTTGCCGACTTAATCATCACAAACGCTCCAGGCCCACAAAGAATAATTCTCCCCATTGGAGATTTAGCTACATCTGCCAATAACAACATCTAATCAAAGTAATCTCATCAAAACGTAGCCAATTGCAGGATGAAGATACACAGGCAAAATGAACAAAGTACATGTAATGCTTTAGACGTATAAGTATGTGAACATGTGATGCTATTTCAGCCAATAGAACATGTTTTTAAAAACTTTGTCGTTACCAAATTTGCTTTGTGAAAAGGTTGCTTGCTTGCTAATTAATAATTACCAAAACATTAACATTATTGCTTTTAGAGCTGTATAATCTTCGTGGAAATTTATATTTCCAAAATGCATGACTATCATAGGTGTCGTTTTGGTAAGGCGCTCGCCATACCTTGGAGACAAAAAAAAAAGTATTAATTCATAAAAAGTGATGATTTTGTTTTGACGTTCATTCAAGTAGCCTACATGATAAGTAATAGTTTGAAGAACTGACACAATCTCTCATCGTCATATTACAACTTATTGCCTAGGCGGCGGGCGGCGAGACAAGCTATAATAGGCTAACGTGTTTTAGTTCACCAAACTAGAACGTGAATAAGCACCCTCGTCCCGTTTCACACTTGTAAGACCACAGTGTAACACACTCTCGGGTAATGAGTTGCAACTGACTGAGGTACATTGTAGGGGTGTGCATCTCTCCCTTATAAGACGATCCGATACGTATCTAGATACATGGGCTACGATACGATTCAGGGACGATACATTTTAATACGGAACGATTCGGTGCGATTCAATTCGATGAAATCTGATACAGTTCTTAACATTTGTTTAGTGTAGACATTAATTTTCCATTATAAATTAAAATAAGCCAATTCTATAAAACTTCCACTCCAGCTACGATCATGTTTCTGGCATTATCAGTTACCAGGACTGGTTCTTTATCAGCAATGTTCCAGTCAACACATGCTTCTTTCAACAGGAAAACAGTGAACATGTGTCCCCCACCTATGCATGTCGTCAGCATGTACAGTGTGTTGAATGTTTAAGTGGAGTGGCTTTTGTTTCTGTCGCTGTGCCTCTCCATCATCTACTCTCTCTATTAGCCTATCTCGTTATAGTTAATTATACCACTGCAAAAAAGTGCATTATTCAGGCATTTTCAGTGTAACTGAGAAACTGGGCAAGTACCCAGCGTTTTCAGTAAACCTGGTGGTTAACTTAGCTAGCCTAGCCAGCTAGCTAACGTCACACAGCAATCGGCTGATCAGACTCAAGAGTCAGAGGGGCGGTTATTCTCCGTGCCTATAACGAGGCATCACGTATATTGTGATAAGACAAGCTCAAGCTATGTTCGTGATGACCGGAGAATTTTGGTGTTTACTTCGTTCTCAGAATAAACGGAGGTCGCCTCCAAAGATATCCTGGTCTGGGCTTGCAGACAATGCAATGCACACGACGTTAGCTACCACCGGTTACACGGATATCGCTGAGTAGGCTAAGTTACCACACAGGCTGGAAGAACAACGTGATGATTTTTCGGAATGCTACATGCTATACAGATGGCTGTCACTTCTGTATTCTTGTCATATTCCTTTGTCCAGTCCAACATATAACGTTACACTGAATCGCACTGTGATTTCAAGGCCACCAAATTGCGCATAGTGAGGTTTCAGCTGTATCAAGCAATCGCGAGCTATCATCAAGCTAGCCATCCCAGGGAATGAAAGTTAGCTAACATAGCAATCTGAACAATAAACTTGCATGCACGTCACGTAGCTGTATTGTTTTATAAAAAGGGAACGATGCTGACTAGCGAATACAGTGGTAGGGAGTAGGGACAATTATAGCTAGCTGCTCATTACCCCTTTTTAAATTCAGACAATGCCAAGGGGTGATCAGTGTACTAGCAGACTCTATCCAAATCTGGAGGCCTGAGATAAGCCTCCCGTTTGACTAGAGTCTTAACCCCACTGCCAGCTACACACCAGGTCAGTTAGCCCACGCTGGGGCGATGGGGGTTGGTACGGAGCCACTTACGCTTTGCTCAGCCTGTGGCTAAGTGTTCACCTGTACAATGTCTCTATCTAGTGGCGCAAAAAACGAATCCACTACCAAAGTAACATGACTTGTAACGTTAGATCAGCGAGTCTTCCGCAGCAGCTAAAGTAGAATTAGCAGCAAAGCTTCAGTCAACCGATTCGTAACTTTAGAATCGGGCCATCGACCGGTTAATGGTACATTTAGATCGATCCAGGGGTCCGCGGATCGATGTAGTCGCATCTTTAACGTTAAAATCGGTTTCTGATTTGTATCGGTGAATCGTTACACCCCTAGTACATTGTAAAACAGTGTCACTGAAATTTACGATAAAAGACTGTAAAATAATGAAGGTACGAAATTGTAAACAGCTGAAATATAAATAGGCTAATTGTATTGTTTACGGTGACACACATTTATATAATTAGATATACAACCTGCAACCGTATAGTTAACAAAATTGTCACCGTTATTTAGCCTGTAGGCTACGGTAAAGTTCTGGCAACCCAGTGTGTGTGTGTCAGTTCCCAGTGTGATCATGTAAGCTACTGTGGGAGAAAAATCCCCAGAGAACTCATGAAAAAAACGCCTCAGCAGTACAGCTGGGAAGGAGGCCATAAAAATCTTGATAGGAGCCCTGGGAGGCCAAGGGACTAGTGATGTGTCGTTCATGAACGATCCGATTCTTTTGAACGGCTTTTTGGTAGGAACGAAGGGAACCGAGTCTCATAGGTATCTGAGCCGTTCTTTTTTGCCAAGTTTTCCCTAGAGTGTTTCCCATCAAAAATATTTCATAAAACGCGACCATAATGTTTTTGGTATATTATATTTTATATTAGAGTACATTTCCATAGCCTATAAGATTTCAGTCACTTTAACTGTCGCTGTTAAAAATAGAGCGAAGTTCACAAACTTCCCATGCACCCCTACTGGGGAATGACGTTGTCGAATGTGTTGTTTTGATACTTGTGTTGCTTTCAAAATAAAGGGAGAGTTTGCATTACCTGTTCAACTCGCAAATTATTCATCGTCTCTCTATATCGCTCAACTTCCACAGCCTTGCATAATATATATCGACAGGAAGTCGTACGTCTTGTAAAGTGAGTGGGAAAATATTATACATTAGGCTATATAGCCTATATTACATTTAATCAATTTCTAATCCATTTCTAATTATTATAATATTCTAATTTAAGTGCGTGTGTGTGGGGGCAGTAGAAAACCGTAATGAAGGGAACGTAAATATGAACACAAAAAAAAAGATACGTAGGTAGAGTATCATGTATGTTCATGTGTTATTTATGTCTTCTGCTAATGGGCAGATGTTTACAGTCCTCTGCCAGACATTTGGCGACTAGTATGTGCATTATTAGATTTAGTAGGCTAGTGTAATCCTGCCATTCGTAGTCGTAAAGTGCCCCCCTCTCACACATGCATGCATGCACACATACACGCAAAAAGAACGAAGAGCCGTTCTTTTGAATGGCTCTCGGAAACGAACGGAGCCATAAGATCCGGTTCCCTTAAAAGAGCCATAATTCCCATCACTACAAGGGACGCGGGGGGGGGGGGGGGCTCCAGAATCCCCGGAGACCCAGAAGGACCATCGTGTTACTGTATAATCATAAATATAAGCAATAATCAGGCTATGAGCCATATGATTAAGATGTAAACCAAGTTATATGTATACCATGTACAATATACAGATCCTTTCCAAAAAATTAGAATATCATGGAAAAGTTTTTTTTTTTTCATAATTCCATTCAAAAAGTGATAGTCATAGATTATAGATTCATTACACACAAAGTGAAATATTTCTCGCCTTTATTTGTTTCATTTTTCATAATTTTGGCTTACAGCTCCAGAAAACCCCCAAAACAGTATTTCAAGAAATTAGAATGGTGTGTCAAAAATCAGCATTTACTTCAGTTATTTCAGAGAATGAATGTTTTAGACTGAGTGTCACACTCTAATCATCTAATTTACTCAAAACACCAGCAAAGTTTTTCTACAGGTGTGTCGTTAAATTGGACAGGTATCTCAGTTTGGTTCAGTATGGGGAAAACTGCAGACTTGACAATTGGCCAGAAGACCATCATTGACACCCTCCAGAAGATGGGTAAGCCACAAAAGGTCATCGCTAAGGAGGCTGGCTGTTCACAGAGTGCAGTGTCCAAGCATATCAATAGAAAGTTTAGTGGAAGGGAAAAATGTGGCAGGAGAAGGTGCACAAGCAAAAGAGATGACCGTAGGCTTCAGCGGATTATCAAGCAAAGACGATTCCAAAATTTGGCGGAGATGCAGAGGGAGTGGACTGAGGCTGGAATCAGTGCTTCAAAAACCACCACGTACAGAGTGTGACACTCAGTCTAAAACATTCATTCTCTGAAATAACTGAAGTAAATGCTGATTTTCGACACACTATTCTAATTTCTTGAAATATTGTTTTGGGGGTTTTCTGGAGCTGTAAGCCAAAATTATGAAAAATGAAACAAATAAAGGCGAGAAATATTTCACTTTGTGTGTAATGAATCTATAATCTATGAGTGTTTCACTTTTTGAATGGAATTATGGAAAAAAAACAACTTTTCCATAATATTCAAATTTTTTGGAAAGGATCTGTATATATAAGCACACAATGCATAGCCGATGTATATCAAAAGTATGTATAAGGTGTAAACTGTAATGAGCTATGGAGTAGGGACTGTAAGAGGGGAATTAACGCATGCGCAAAACTGAGCCCCTCATTAAAAAAATAGGAGTACTTGGGAATCATAGATAAGGGTTTAAAGTTTAAAGGCTTTGTTAATTAAAAAATCAGGGGACAGGTTATGGGAGGAGATGGTTCCTAAGCCCCACAAAGGGTGGAACTATGGAAAAGGATATAAGATACAGCCCAGTCAGGTCACACCCCAGACCAGACCAGATCAGACCCAACCTGTGATACCTAGGTGACCTACCTGACCAGTACCATACTGGGACTCACTGGAAGACTCAGACTGGACATTTCACTCACGCATCCACTACTCATAGACTAAGAAGAGACACAGACAGGAAACTGACGGGGAAGGGGGTGCGTCAGGCTGCCTCTGACGAGCCTACTTAAGGGAGGATGATTTATGAATGCATGTTTTTATCTGCGCAGATTAGCCTGGGTTACTGCATGTAATTCCTTTGAATTATATACAATAAATCCTGTTTGCATCAGACACTGGAAGATCGTGTTATTTCAAAGAAGTTAAGAGAATTTGAACTTAAAATGAAGGGTGAATACCTGAAGCGATCCACATCTGGCCCGAACTGGTGAAGCTGATTTATTACCCGTCACTACACTTCTCTTTTCTTCTGTTTTTTGTCTATAAAAACTAAATGGGAGGATAGTTGCAATTGTATGTGACATGTATAGAAGTTTTCCCTCAGGAGATTGCGCAATAATATGTAATCAGCATAATCAATAAGTAGATTAATTAAAGGCAATAGACCAAGTAGTAAATTGTATAATGATTATAATAGAGAGCACAAGAAACAATGGCACCACTATTAGGTTTGAATGTTTGAAGACCATGTGATGGTGGGCGGATGCCCACCATCTGTTTTCGAGACAACTCAAGGTCGCGCCGCTATCATCTCTAGGTGAAGAGTGATGGAAGGAGGGCCTGAGCACCGTGACACAAAAGGAGGGAGGAAACTTGGGACCTGGAGACAAAGGTGGCAGAAAACCAAAAGGTGTTGGCCATTAGCATAAGGGGAGGACACGAGGTTGTCCTAAGACACCTAGAAATGTATAAAACGCACCGTGACTAAGGCCCAGTGGGTGTTCCTGGGGACAGCACGGCTTTGTTATGCAATAAAGTCTTATTTGTGCACATCACTCTCTTCAGCCTTTGTCTGACTTCTCAAGCGTCTGTTTTTGGTGATTGGATTTTGAAACCACCTTGCCTGAAGTATTGGCTTCTCCACCACACATGCGGGCTAAATATATCCACTCAATTTGAACTTAATTTCATTTGATGAACTGGACACTATTTGAGCCATATCAGTTGGCCTACGGAGAGGGAAAGTAGTCATTGTGTAAGCTATATGTAATGGATTTGTAATGATCTGCACTTAATTGTCAAGCACTATTTGATGAACTGGGTAGTATGCTCCTGATATCTCAGCCTATTGCAGCATTTATTTGATGGTTGTCCCCCATGTGGCAGTGGTTTAATTGCATCCTGTGTTGCTTCAGAGCTAAAACAGTTAATTAAAATTTTAGCATTTAAATTTTTGCATTCTGCCTCAAACCCACACCAAAATTCCGCTGTTGGAGTCACAAGGACCAGTGGATTGTAAATGACAGCTGAGCAGACAATCTAAGACACGGGACATCAAAGCCTTTTGGGTAAACATGGCACTGTTTTGTGACCCTTTGACTCCTAATGACGCCGTGAACCCAGGGCTGTTCACAGGCCGTAAAAGGCCTAGGTTCTTGGAATATATTCTGTACTGAACGCAGTATATGTATAAAGCAGCGTATGTATGTGCATGTAAATAACTGTGGATAATAGGATAAATGCCGTGGACTGGGATAAATATCAATTGAAACTAGATTAACAATTCCTAAAGAAATTGTATGTGTGGTTGCTTCACAAATATCAATGGCTGGAAATGGCATAGAAAGATGGTAATATGGTATAGTGTGAGGTGGAAAATAAAAGGTGGAAATGGTATGAACTGTTAATGCGGTGTAAAGGGATCTAGTGAAGGTAAAAGTGTTAAAATATGGTGACATAGCCTATTTTGTGGTAAGTAGTCTAAAGAACCTGGAAGTCATACAAAGAAGTAATGAATTGTGGTAAAAGCACAAAAAGGTAATGTCAAATCATCTGGGATAGTATTGTTCGGTCATAACAGTGTTGTAGAGGAAGGCATTGTGAATTCCCAATTTACTGTGTCCTGTGTACTAGTATGCTGCTTACTGTAGTCTATACTGCAGTATGCGAAATATCCTCCATATAAACCTGGACATAAGTAGCTAGGCTATATCAGTTTCCTTTACACTCTTTGGCTGTATCATCTGGGGATATTGAGAACACTCAATTTGGCCGCGCAGGTAAGGCTAGCCTAATTTAACAGCTTTTCAAAAAAAGTATACTAGAAAAATATGGGTTCATTTTTGCCTAGGTTTTAACCAAATGCTCATCTACTGATCATGTGTAGCGGATTTGCTGTAGCTATGTCATAATCGATTGCATTTTGCTAACGTAGTCTACTGGCACCTGTCACCTTGGCATTTTCATGCAGAGTGAAAGGTTTGTTTTTCCTGGTAGCTTAACCACAGTAGACTAGCTGGCTTATGCTTTTGTCATGTTTTGTTAGGACGTTCTCTGTGCTAATGTTATTAAGATCAGAATTAGTTGAATAATGTTGAATGGAGTGATTAGTAGGCTAGATGAGCATTTAGCTAAAACAGGCAAAAATTTCAACAGTGCTAAAAATATTTTTTGTTAACAATTCAATTGTAGCCTATTTTGTAACTTAGACAACATAACGTTACGTGACAGCATTTGGATTTGGATCAGAGATGGAAGCATAGGCGGCATTTGCTATGTTTCATTCGTTTCACCTGAAACGGGCCTCTCAACTGAAAGGGGCCTCGCCTCAATCATAAACTGAAAGTACATGTATATATAATTTTAAAAATTTAAATCAGTGAATAAAAGAACCGCCGACCCTGTAGTTTTCCCATTCAGCCACTGTAGATGCTGTTCCTAACTCAAGCCATTTCAGTGAGACCATTACTTCTCCTTATTTTTCTAGTCTATGGATCTGCAGATACCACAGAACTGTGGCAGATACTCAGTCACACGTGACTATTCCTGACCCACATCAAAACACTTGCTAGCTACGCTGTCAGAATGATCACATACAGTACATTCATAATACAACTGAACAGTTATGTGCATAATTCGGATAAAATACGTAGCCCAATGTATTTATATACCTTAAAAAGTAACGTTACGTGTGTTTTTACATAACAGCAACGTACGCTATTACAGCCGTGAGTGCGATAGCGCTGTGGAAACATCAACATTGCTGGGCAGTGGCAAAATGGAATAAGAGAATTTTCAACATTCAACAGAAACCAGTTGTAGAATCGTTACGAGGTAGGATATTTGGTTCCTTAATCTGTTTATCAGAGATTTGTAGAAAAAAATGTTAACGTTATACCGAAAGTAGCTACATTGGGTAGGGGTAGCCTACGCAAAGGAAAATACAACAAATGTTTATTTGTAACAATTTCAACTTTTTAATAATAGCTATAGGCTAGCCTATATCGGAACAAACGTTTTTGTAGTGTGTAGAAACGGTACATTTTATGCATGTTATTGTCTGACTGTGGCAAGATGGTTGTAAACAGGTTTGGGCTATTTTATCATGCAGTGCAACTTGAGAGGTTGATGTATGCACAAGCGGCAACTGTAGGAATCCTGAATTGGAATTTTGAGGGTTTAAAGTTGTTTACAATTTCAGAAAAATATGAATCGGCTACTATAATTGGGACATTGACGACTAGGCTAGCACCGTAGATAGGGCTAATAGCCTGCGCGTTCGTGGCGAAAGAGCGCATCGTGCTTGATGCAGCATTTGTTGTAGTTATAGTCCAATCAGGGTACAAAAAAAATATATAATTCTCACAGGCCTTTTTTTGCTGATTTGAGGCATTTTTTCACATTTCGGGGGCACTCACATGTTATGATAAAAAATCTTATTAAACATCCCAATCGTTTAAAAAAAATACAACTCAATTAATGGCATCCAAAATACTTTATTTAATTTGATCATTAAATTCGCATTTAGAAACGTAATTTAGGATATGCAACTTAATTAAGAATATTCATTAGGATAGGTAACGAAATATTAAATATGATGACTTTATTTAAGTTTATGTTAATTTGTCCAATTACTCTTCCTCCCCTAAAATGAGGGGTTGGGGGGGGGGGGGGGGGGTGCATCACGTTCAAAGTGCATCACGGTTTAAAAACTTTTAAACCAATTTTAGCCGGTTTTTCCACCTGAATGCGAGATGGAATTTCAGCGACTTTTCAACGCAGAAATGTTCACTGGGAGGCAGATGTTGAAACTGCTGCTCACGTTACTTCCCTCAGAATCGTTTGACACAGGCGTGATGTTTAATTCTTTGTGGGTTTTCGGTTTAATTGGTATTATGAACTAGTCAATTTCGTGGAGTCAACATCACCTCTAGCAAACTGTCTTATTGATAGCTGGCACTCTGGAGAGTCAGTACAGTAGTAGGCGATGTAGCATACCTCAACAAACAGCGCCTTTCAATTGGTTTCACGTTCATCAAAATATAACTTCACTCTGCAACACCATTTGCCCGTGCGTGCCCAGGCAACTGAGCACCTACATGATCGCCGCCTATGGTTCAGATATTTATATCAGATATTTGGTTCAGATTAACTTGCTATACAGTTTCTCTTCCTGGAGGAAAGGGGGGCGGGTCTCTCTGTGTAGGGCGGCAGTGTAGTATAATGGTTAAGGAACTGGGTTTGTAACCATAAGGTTGCAGGTTCGATTCCCAGGTAGGACACTGCTGTTGTTCCCTTGAGCAAGGTACTTCACCTGCACTGCTTCAGTATGTATCCAGCTGTATCAAAGGATACTATGTATAAAAAAAATAAAAAATGCTGTGTAAGTCGCTCTGGATAAGAGTGTCTGCTAAATGCCTGTAATGTAATGTCTCTTGGTGGTGAGGTGGTACAGCCCTCTTCCTGGACAAACAATTGCATTTAAGAGAAGTCCAAAGGGCCAGTCGGGGAGAATCTGCTTAACAGTTCTTCTCGTGCGGCATTTTGAGCAAACATCATTATTCTCTTTGTGTTCCCTTTTGTCTTAGTCTGTTAGAGTGTATGCATTTTCTCTTAGGATAGAATAGCATTCTTTGATTGTGTTGTTTTGTAAATAAAATGTCTACCTTTTTCCATCAAGGTATTGGTTATTGCCAACTGTCATATTATGTCATAATTAACTGTTTTCCCTTTTTCAGTACATCCAAGATATGTGGTTTGCTTATACGCTGACCGGGGTGTGCATCTCTGTGAGGACCAATCACTGTATTGGCCTCCTATGCGGTTTTGGGGTGACACCGTAAGCGGGTTACTCGCTGGGCATAGTGATAGTCTCACGAAGAGGAAGTGCAGATGCTCTATGATAGTTGTGAATTTCAGTGTCCAGACGGATCCTAGTATTATTTCATAAAATAATAATTGGATCATAGTCTGGGATATTTAGATAGTCTCACTCACCAGATGGAGTAACCTTAGTTAGGGCTCCCTGGGTTAGCTGTTAATTTCGGTACCCGGACATACATATGTTTTTAGGTTAAAGGCACTTCCTCATCGCGCAGAAACATTATTTGCAAGACTCCCGGATGAGAAGCACCGTTACATGCTGGGATAGAAGGTGTTAGTGTCAGAGAACAATTAGATGAATGCCTGGTAGCAGTAGATAGTCTTAGTGTCAGAGAACAATTAGATGAATGCCTGGTAGCAGAATAGTCTTGCTCTCCGGAGTTCAGGGCCTTGCCGCCCGCTATTTCATAACCACACCCCAGTCAATGTGTATATATGCGAACCTGTATTCACATAAACATCCATGTTACACGTTCTGAGTCAGATAAACTTGTTTTCCTCCCTGCGACAAAATTTAATTCCTTACACCTTTCCATTATTAAATATTAGATCCCTGGAATCTAAAGTTTTTTTAATTAATTACCTTGTTCAAAACAATAAATTAGATTTTTTTATTCTTAACATAGACATGTCTAGGGACAGATGGTACTGACTCACTAATAGAGGCTTCGTCCACAAATTGCCCCTTTTCTCAAAAAATTAGGCAGAATAAGAGAGGAGGTGGCTTAGCAAATATTTATTCATGTGAATTTAAATACAAGCAAATGGACTTTGGTGACTTCTTTTGAATATCTTGCTCGGATTCTAAGTTTTGATTCTCCTGTACTGATGGTGACCATCTATCACCCTCCAAGGCAAAACCCAGCTTTTTTTCCTGAATTTGCTGAATTCATGTCTATCATGAGGTTCCAAGGCCATGGATTTTAAAAACTTACTACTCTCTCTTGGTTTTGATCAGCATGTTGCTGAGCCAACTCATAAGCATGGCCATACTCTAGATTTGGTCATTTCTAGAGGACTAAGAGTTACAATTTCCTCTATTGTCGATCTCGCTATATCAGATCACTTCTATGTATTTTTTCATGTCATGTTGTTAAAAGGAAAGAAAAAAGCTGACGGCATTATAAAGAGGCGCATTTTAAACTCTGCAGCAGCTGATAGGTTTGCACAACTTGTAAATCTTACACGTGTACCACTGAACCCGCTGTGAAATTCTTAAACTAAAGAGGAACTGTCAGAAAGCAGGGCGTAAATGGAGAAAGACAAAACTACAGGTACATCTTGACATCCTTAAAGAACAGCAGTGTTTCTCATTAATGTATTTAACTGTGGCGGCCTGCCCCAATTTAAGTTCTACTGCCACATTTTCAAATTGATTCAAAAAAAGATATCAAAAATAAAAATTGTTGTATCTGCGTACTGTAGTCCTGTCACTTCAAAAAATGCCTCTCTGGCTCTCATCACCCTACTCTATATATATATATATATATATATATATATATACAGTGCCCTCCACTATTATTGGCACCCCTGGTGAAGATAAGTAAAAAGGGTTATAAATAATTAGCCGTTTGATTAATTAGCTTAATCTCACACTGAAAAAATCCAGGCTTTAATTGAAGTAAATTTATTATGAGAAAAAAAATCCCTCATCAAGAAATAATCATTTTTAACAAAACCACGTGTGCCACAATCATTGGCACCTCTGCATTTATATATGGAAGTAATAATTTTTAATATTTGGTCGCATAGCCTTTGCATGCCATGACGTCCTGATGTCTGTGACCCAACAACATCAAAAGACTCTTTATATCTTATTTTCTGGTACTCTTACAAGCGATTCTATAATGTCTCTGCATTTGAATGGATCTCAATGGGAATTGGGGGGTGGGACTGGATTTACCTGTAAATTATGCTGGAACAGTAACATGGTTGGTAAAATGGCTGTAAGTCGTCAAGGGTCTGAGGTATCAAACAAGCCTCAAACCATCACTCTGCTGCCAGATATGCAGTAGATATGGATGGATCACTTTAAGGGTTGTTTCTCTTGGTCAATTCTTGGATTTTTCTCATTTTCTCAGTGTGAGATTAAGCTAAGCATCTTTACAAGGGGTGCCAATAATATTGGAGGGCACTGTATATGATGAAAGCCCAATCGGTTCCTTAGAAAACTGTCTGAATGATATTCATCTCTGGATGTCTCAGAATTTTCTTCAGTTGAATCAGGATAAGACTGAAATACTTATCATAGCATCTAAGGCCCAGAAAGAAGGATTATTTTAAGAACCAAAAAATAAACCTCAAGTTAAGAATCTAGGTGTAATCTTGGATGCTGACTTAAGCTTTCTGTCACATATCAGAAATGTAACAAGGGTACTTTTTCCAGTTGTGAAACATGGTAAGGCCTTGCCTCTCGCAAGCTGGTGCTGAACGGTTAATACCTGCCTTTGTTACAAGTAGATTAGACTACTGTAATGCTCTTTTCTCTGGTCTTCCAAAAAAATATACAGAGCAGCTACAACTTGTGCAAAACTCAGCTGCAAGAATCTTGACATGAAGCAAGAAGAGAGCTCAGATCACACCTGTACTTGCATCTCTGCATTGGCTGCCCATGAAATTTAGAATTGATTTTAAAATTATTTTACTTGTTTTTAAAGCTGACTGGTAAAGCACCACTTTACATATATGAACCTGCTGAATAGAAATCAGCCCATATGTGCCCTCAGATCATCTGGTGATGACTTGTTATGCATTCCAAAAGTAAATTACAAAAGAAGTGGAGAAGCTTCTTTTTATTTCTATGACCCCACACTATGGAATAGCCTCGCCCAGACAGATCAGAGAAATGCAGCACTTGTTAAAAGCCTTCTGATAACGTACTTTCTTTTACTTGTTTTATAAATATACATATATATTTCATTGTGTTTTATTGCATTTTGTTTTATCCTATTTTAATATTTTGTTTTATCCCATTTTATTATTATGATTGTGTTTTTATGAATTTTATAATGTTTTTTCCCCAAATCTTTTCTTACTAGTTTTATTCCCTGTTATATTGTATTTTATTTCATTTTGCTTTATCCCATTTTATTATTTTACTGTATCCTAGTTTATTCGTTTTTATTGTGTTTATTTAATGTTAAATTGTTTTATCCAATATTTTCCTGTTTTAACTGTTTATTATTATTATTTCCCTAGTGTGAAGCACTTTGGGCTTTTTGCATGAAAGGTGCTATATAAATAAAGTTTATTATTATAATTACAGTGGTGGTGAGAGATCAGGAGGACCTGCACGCTCTGGCTGGCTGTATTCACTCCTATGAGCAGGCCTCTTCAGCCAGGGTAAACTGGGATAAAAGTGAGGCTCTGCTCTGTGGGTCATGGCAGGACAGGCTTCCTCCCAGACTGCTGGGTAACCTAGCCTGGAAAAGGGAGGGGGCATAAGGTTTTGGGGGTGTACCTGGGGACAAGGCAGTACACCCTACAAAACTGGGAGGGTACACTGGACAAAGCGGTGTGCCAGGATGTCTAAGTGTAAGTGGCTCCTCTCTCATGTTTCTTTTAGGGGGAGGGTGCTAATCCTAAATAATTTAGTTGCCTCTGTTCTCTGGCATAAGCTTTCTGATTTAACACCACCAAAGTGAGCTAAAAAAGACTATTGTAAATTTGTTTTGGTGAGAGCAGCACTGGCTCAGGGCAGCAGTGCTGTATCGGCCCTTGCAGGAAGGGGGGCAGGGTGTTATTGACCTGGAGAGCCGTGTGATGGCTTTTGGCTTGCAGGCTGCGTTACCATGCTGATGTGAGCTGGAGGGAGACCGCCTGTGTCCTGCTGAGGATGGCAGGTGGTTTGGGACTGGATCAGCATCTCTTCTTAATGAACATGCAGGGGACAAGCACTGTGGGCCTTCCTGCGTTCTACAACTCTATGTTGAGGGTGTGGTCGGATGTTTTTATCGTGCAGTGAGGGGCCCTTTGGATCCTGGAGGGAGCCCCCTTGCTGAGACTGTCACCGCAGGTGTTGGCCAGCCTTAGGGGTCACTTTGTGAGGGCTGGCTTGATGAAGCTGGCTCACTTGTGGAGCACGGAGAACGGTGGTTGGAGAGACGCAGCGGCCATTGCTGCACAAGCAGGGGTCCACTCAGTGCGGCTGGTGGAGAAGATCCTGGTGGGAATAAAGGCGGCTCTGCCTCTCCCACCCAACGAGGACGGTGTTGCTGTTGCACCACACCTGACGGAGGCCCCTGCTTTCCCACACATCCATGTACGGGCGGCGGTGGGGGGAGTGGCAGGAGGAACCGGGGAAGCTCTTAACTTTTAGGATGCCACTGTTGGGGGAGTTTAACGCTGTGAGTAAGAGGGCGTTGTACACTGCGTGTGTAAAGGTTCAGCACCTTCTTTCCCTGGGAGAGGTGAGGGCAGGTGTTTGGCAGGGCTTGGACTTTTTTTATAAGGCTCCAATACCAAAGCGGTCAGGAGATCTCCAGTGGAGGGCTTATTCATGGGGTCATAGCCACTAATAGACAACTAGTCACGTTGTGCTCACTGAAGAGCTGAGCTGCTCACCACACTACCGCATGTTTGTTTTTTGTCTATTTTTTTTGTCAGTTTTTGCTTTTGAAAGTTATGTGATTTTAAATAAATAGTCTACAAGGCTACCCCCATTGTCTTCACAGCACCACATCTATTTAAACAATTAGGCAATTGTGCCGAACGCTATATTCTACAAATCTGCAAAGTTAACGTCCTGAGTGGGGGAGGGGACACACTGTCTGGGACAGCTCATTATTCATAGGGGGATTAGTTTTGAGTGTGTTGCTTTGTGGAGTTTCTTATAGGCTTGAGTAGGCTATAGGCTACTTGTGACATGTTACAACATAGCATAGGCTATACATAAACAAGATAAAGGGGTAAAAAGTGTTGTCCTTGCCGTTATTATAATAAGTACTCATATCGGGCACTTGTATAGACTATTTGGTTTTGGCCATCAGCTCATATGGGAGCATTTTGGCTTTGAGCCAGACGACAATGGTAATACAAAAAATTTGGACGAGGCTGTGTGTCGGGTATGCTGGGTAAAAAACAATGTTAGAGAGTATAACACCACACACCTCAAAACCACTCATCAGCTGTTTGGGAGAAGGAGGCTACCGTCTGGTTGGAAGCTCATATTGCTTATCAAAAGCCTGGAGCTGGCTTCTCTACTGTATGGAACGGCACCATCTCCTCAACCATATTATATTGGCAAAACGAGTAGACCTCTAAGACAAAGAATGAGTGTGCATAAAAGCACTATAAAAGAAATGATCGGGATTATCTGCTCGCTGTTCACTTTAATGACCATAAACATCCCATCTTTGAATTCAAATTGTGTGGTATTGAAAAAATAAAAATGACCACTATGGGAGGGAATATTGATTGACTATTAAAGCAGAGGGACTTTTTGGAATTGTTACGTTACAAACACTCACCCCTAGGGGATTTAATGATGAATTGCTGTTGGATGTAATGTTATTAAAATTGTAATGTTGGTTTTCTTATCGGCTTACTTATTAAGATACTTATTAATTGGCCAGTCTTTATGACGCCTTTTGGCTGAAACCGTTGACTGTCTTGATGCTGTTTTTCTTATGAAGCCCAATTGATCATAATATGTTGTTGTAACTTCTCATGGTGCGAATAAAGAAGGTGGATATTGTTCAAGATCCGCCTGGTCTGTCATTTCCTGCGCTTGTCGGCATTGCTACAAGCAGGAGGCTAAATGCTTTGAATTGCTGTTTATTTTTTTAGTCGCTGTTCAACAGGTCATGTATCTGCCGGGACCACAGTCAAACAAGTTTATTTGCTCCAAAAAGCAGTCCATGGTAATCGGCAAGGTATGAAAACGAATTATGTCATTCATTCAATGAATAGAGAACAGGCACGGGGGTATAAATGGGGTTTTAAATGTTCTATTGAGAAGACAAATACAGTATTCTTCACCAGGAAAAGGATTGAGGAAAATGTGAAATTGAATCTGCATGACAGAAATCTTGAGAGAGTGAGGGTATTTCGGTTTTTGGGGGTTCATTTTGACTCCAGAATAACATGGTCAGAACATATCAATAAGGTAATAGAGAAGTGTAGGAAAATAATAAATGTTATGAGATGTCTAACAGGGTTGAAGTGGGGAGCTGACAGAACCTCCTTAAAGACGATATATGTTGGGCTGATTCGTTCGGTATTTGATTATGGATGTATTGCGTATGGTTCAGCAGCCAAAACATTATTGACAAAGCTAGATGTAGTACAGGCACAAGCTCTCAGGGTATGCTGTGGGGCTGTCAAGACTTCTCCCATATGTGCACTGCAGGTCGAGACAGGGGAAATGCCATTAGAATTGAGAAGGAAAGAACTCAAGGCAAATTATTGGACTTATTTGAGGGGGCATGACAATTCCCACCCTACGAAGGGAGTTCTGCAACCTTGCTGGGAACATGAAAAGGTTAAGAATACTAGTTTTGGGTGGGTGGGAAATTCATTAGTAGGGAAGATGGAAGTTTATAGAGAAGAATTTAGTCCAACAGTAGTGATCCCTGCAGTGGCTCTGTGGTTGCTTGCATCACCAACGGTTGAATATTATCTTTTAGAGCTTAAAAGGAGGGAAGAAGGTAAAATTGATTTGGTTAAAGGATTTGTGAATTATGTAGAACATAAATATCCTGGTTTCTTACAGATATATACAGATGGGTCAGTGGATCCAGAAACTGGTAAGGCAGGATCGGCCTTTGTAGTTCATAAGAATAATGTTAAAGTAAGTAAACGCACACCAGATAACCTGGAAATATACACAGTGGAAATGTATGCGATATTGATGGAATTACAGTGGGTGGAAGAGGTCAAACCAGATAAGGCAAAAGTTTGCTCTGACTCAAGTTCAGTTCTTAAAAGTATAGTATCTCTCAAGTCAAAGGGTCGGGAAGATTTATTGTTTAAAGTTCTTCAAGTGCACAATAATATAGTTCAGAAAGGTATTGAAATAACAATTATGTGGGTTCCAGTTCATGTTGGGGTCGAGGGAAATGAAGCTGTGGATGTATTGGCCAAGGAGGCTTTAGCAAATGAGGAGATACAGGTAGACATACAAATAAGCAAAGCAGAATCTAAAGGGGTAATATGGAAGAAAGTGATACAGAAATGGCAGGAGTGTTGGGATAGAGAAGTGAAAGGTAGGCATCTATACCAAATACAGAGAAAAGTCGATGTAAACCGAAGATACAGTATTGGAAACAGGAGAGAGGAGGTCATTATTACAAGATTAAGGCTGGGACATATATAATAGCTCTTATTGATGATAAATAAAACATTGCATTTAATTGGGAAACACCCTACAGGTCAATGTGATTACTGTGAGGAAGAAGAGACCGTGGAACATGCGATTATTAGGTATAATAAGTATCAAAGGTAAAGGGACGATATGAAGGAGGAGCTGAGAGAAGTGGGAATTGAAGAGGTGACTTTTAAAAAGATAGTCAAGGCAGCAGAAAACATCACGGGGCGAAACATAATTTTTAACTTCATAAAGGAAACTGGTTTGGGGGGATAGGATTTAGTTAAGTGCTTCGAGAAATACAGAAGGTGGCAGTAATGCAACAATACAGGATGCCAATAAGAAGAAGAATAAGATCGTGGCGTTCCTGTAGCAGCTTTTATCCGAACTTAATTTTATTGAAATCGTCATGGTAGGCGACCTAAATTGGGATGACGCCGGCATCCGATGATTTTAAAGCCCATTGCACATCAATTAATTTTACCCAACTGATTGACTCTCCCACTCACCCAAATCTTAGATGCCCAGAAAAATCATCTTTAATAGACTTAATCCTGACAAATACACCTCATAAATATTCTGCGACAGGTGTTTTTGCAAATGATGTGAGTGATCATTGCGTTGTCGCCGCCATTAGAAATACTAAAATCCCTAAAGCTAAACCACTTTATCGAACAAGGCTTTATACATGATTTATTTTACTTCGACTGGGAAATAGCTCTTATTGATGATGTATTGAATAGCATGGAATTTATTTTTTTATTAATTATTGACAAGCACGCCCCTTTAAGGCAGGGGTTCTCAATCCTGGTCCTGGGGGACCCCTGTGTATGCTGGCTTTCGTTGCAACCGCAGTTGCAATCCCAGAATTTTAACAAGCTGTTAATTTTTCTTAATTAGGTGCTTGTCATGTTTGGAGGAATTATTCACCCTCTTAAGCCACATTATATCAGAAATAGCTATGGATGCCATGTAGAATAAACACCCCATGTTCACATTGTGCTATATTATTTAAAAAAGATAAGAAAATTATTTAACAGATCCATTTAAAGACTGATTTGAATCAATAGGCTCCTAATTGGTGAAAGTGTGGACACATGGCCACTAAAATTAACCATTTCGTAGATAATGAAGAATTCAAACACAAAGCAAATGATAACGAGCCAAACCTGCATTGTCTTAAGCTTAAAGAAAAAATTGAGTTAAACACGTGTTCAACAACCTAATTAGGAGCCTATTGATTCACTTCACTCTTTCATTTGAGTGAAAATACATTATTTTTGTAACCTTTTCTTATGTAATTGTTGCAATATAGCACAATAAGCACAATGTGAACATGGGGAGTTTGTTCTACATGGCATGCATAGCTATTTCTGACATAATGTGTCTTAAGTGGGCGAATAATTCCTCCAAACATGAAAAGCACCTAATTAAGAAAAATTAACAGCTTGTTAAAATTCTGGGATTGCAACTGCGGTTGCAACGAAAACCAGCATACACAGGGGTCCCCCAGGACCAGGATTGAGAACCCCTGCTTTAAGGAACTTAACAGTTAAAGGACAAAATAACCCTTGGTTCACTACTAAACCTACTAGCCTATTCTTTGATAGGAATAAAGCTTGGGCTAAGGCCAGGAAAACAGATGCAGAGCCTGATAGGATCAATTTAGACAACTATGAAATCGGTGCACTTCCCTCACTAAAAAGGCAAAATCTAAATATTATTTATCTCTAACCACTGATAACTTAAACAACCCAAGAAAATTCTGAAAAGCAATAAAATCTCTATCTCAGAAGGGAAATAGAAACGAGTTACCCCCATGCATATCTAAGGACGCCACTATCATCTCAGACAAATCCGCTATGTTGGACTGCTTCAATGAGCATTTCATAGCTTCCGGCTCATTATTCAATTCTGTTTACCCTCCTTCTAGGCATCCCGCGATTAGTACAGACAGTTCGACTAGTACTGATCAACCCTTCTGTTTCTCTCCTTTCTCAGTCACTGAGGTACATAAAGCCCTCAAACAGCTGGATCCAAGGAAATCAGCTGGCCCTGATAAACTCGATCCAAGCTTTTTAAAGTTAGCAGCTGATTTCATTGCTCTACCTTTGACACACCTTTTTAATCTCACCTTGACTTGCAACGATTTTCCCAACATATGGAAGACTTCCTATGTTCTCCCCCTTTTAAAAGGAGGTGACGCCTCATCACTAAATAACTACAGGCCTATCGCCAAATGATCAGTTTTAGCCAAAGTTCTGGAACGCCTTGTCAGTGACCAACTAAAATAATTTTTATGTACAAACAACATTTTATCTAAGTTTTAGGAAGCAGCACAGCACAGTAACAGCAGCTTTGAAGGTGGTCATTGATATCATTGTAGGAAAAGTCAACTCAAGTCAAGTCAAAGTTTATTTATAGAGCACATTTAAAAACGACTGCGGTCGAACCAAAGTGCTGTACAAGTGGTCAGATAAATAAAATAATCAAATACATTACACAAATGAAATACAAGCAGACAAAGAATAAAACCAACAGTATAAAACAAAACACACAATTGCCAGGGTGTCATGCTCCACTTGAGTCGAAGGCAAGGGAGAAAAAGTGGGTCTTCAAGGAAGATTTAAAAATCCCTAGGGTCTGGGCAGATCTAATATAGAGGGGCAAGCTATTCCAGAGCCTAGGGGCAGCCGCCGCAAAGGCTCGGTCACCTCTGGTCTTTAGCCTAGTTTTGGGCACATCCAGCAGCAGCTGGTCAGCTGACCTTAAGGCTCTGGTTGGGGCATGGCGGTGCAGGAGCTCGGCGAGGTAGAGAGGGGCCAGCCCATTTAGGGCTTTAAAAACAAGAAGTAAAAGCTTAAAATTGATTCGAAAGTGGACAGGGAGCCAGTGTAGTGAGGCCAGCACTGGTGTGATGTGGTCATGCTTTTTCTTGCCAGTGAGGAGGCGAGCAGCTGCATTTTGGACCAGCTGTAGGCGTCTGAGTGAGGACTGGTCAATGCCCACGTACAGGGAGTTACAATAGTCCAACCTCGAGGTAATAAAGGCATGAATTACCCTCTCTAGATCTTTCAGGGAGAGGTAGGACTTTGTCTTGGCTAAGAGTCTTAGCTGGAAAAAGCTGGTCTTTACCACAGAACTAACCTGTTTGTAAAAACTGAAGCCGCTATCAAAGGTCACTCCGAGGTTCTTCACAGAGGAACGGATATTGGAACTTAGAGGGCCCAGGATATCGGACAAAACTGGAGAAACATGTCCAAAAAAAATTATCTCAGTCTTGCTCTCATTGAGGTTTAAGAAATTCAGGCACAACCAAGATTTGATGTCTCTTAAACAATCCAGCAATGGCTGTATTGAGTCCTTGTTTTTGGTTTCTAAAGGCAGATAAATCTGTACATCGTCAGCGAAGCAGTGGAAGGAGACATTATGTCTAGCAAAGATTAATCCCAAGGGCAGCATGTACAGTAGAAAGAGGATGGGGCCCAAAATGGAGCCCTGAGGAACTCCACAGGTGAGAGGGGCCACAGCAGAGGAGAATTCACCTAACTGCACTGAGAAGCTCCGGTCTGTCAGGTACGACCGGAACCAATCGAGTGCAGAGCCTGTGATGCCCACACACTGCTCAAGCCGTGACAACAGGACCCCATGGTCCACAGTATCGAAGGCAGCTGTCAGGTCCAGGAGGGTTACCTGAATCAGCGGCTAGGGTCAGATCATTAAAAACTCTCAGAAGGGCTGTTTCAGTACTGTGTTTCGGTTTGAAGCCAGACTGAAACTTTTCATGGATGCCATTATTTGCTAAAAACGACTGCAACTGGACATAAACTACTCTCTCCAGGACCTTGGACAGAAAAGGTAGCTGAGAGATAGGCCTAAAATTAGAAAGAATAGAGGGGTCGAGGTTTTTTTTCTTGATTAAAGGCTGCACCACAGCGTGTTTGAAGGCAGCTGGGGACACATCCTGAGCTAATACAGGTATTAATTACCAGTAAAATACTTGCTCCAACCGAATCGAAGATGTCTCTGAGAAGGCGAGAGGGAATGCTATCTGAGGGACAGTTTGTAGGCCGCAGATGCATGACTACATCTGAGAGTGAGGAGAGGGGACACAGGCTCAAACTGGTTGAGGACAGCAGAACACAGAGAGGAAGCAGGGTCAGGGGCGACACACATATTTACAGGCCTAAGAGCAGAGACTTTATCAATAAAAAATTTAAGAAAACTTTCACAGAGAGTAGGCGATGGCACAATAGGAGAGACATCACAGGGATTAATAAGAGAATTAAGAATTAACATTAAAAAGAACCTGAGGCTTGTGGCTATTATTGGAGACTAAAATAGAAATATAGTCCGTTTTGGCAGCTTTGACAGCTCTCTGGTAGTCGGATAGGCAGTCACGTAGGATTTCAAGGGAGACGTGGAGTTTATCCTTTTTCCATTTTCTCTCAGCGCGCCTGCATGCGCGTCTGAGAGCGCGAGTGGAGCCATTAAGCCACGGCTCGTTAGGAGCTTTGGTGCGTCTGAGCCTGAGAGGAGCGACAGTGTCCAATATTTCGGTACATGTAGAATCAAACATGGAAATAAGCTCATCAGCACTGAGAGCACAATTTACATCCAACGCACAAAACAGGGAATCGTTAAAAATATCAGAAAACTGTGATGCAGTCAAAGGGTTAATCGAGCGCAGGCGGCGTGCAGGGGCACATGATTTAACTACCGAGCACGGGACTGATGCTGTAAACAAAACAGGTAGATGGTCTGAGATACATGTTGTTGCACAGATTTCATTTACAGAAACAGATAGCACAAGATCCAATGTGTGACCCTTTTCGTGTGTCGCGCCAGTTACGGATTGGGTGAGATTAAACGAATCAAGAAGATTCAAGAAATCCCTGACCAGAGGTTGTGATTCACAACACACATGGGTATTAAAATCACCTAAGATTAAAACATGATCGTATTTCACCATGATCCCCGACAGAAAGTCGGCGAAGTCATTAATGAAGTCCTTATTGCGTTTTGGCGGACGATAAACGACAGCGCAAAGCACAGGAGGGGACAGGTTCAGAACAAACATCTGCAGCTCAAAGCTAGAATAGCTGATAGCAGGATGAGACAGTCGGCACTGTTGATTAGATCTGAACACTGAGGCTATCCCCCCACCGTTGCCAGTGGTGCGAGGGGAGCTGAAGAATGAACAGTCAGGAGGGAGGAGTTCGGAGAGTGGTGTATACTCGCCTGCGTGGAGCCAGGTTTCCGTCAGGAGCATAAAATCCAGTTCACGAGAGGTGAAGAAGTCATTCAGCAGGAAAGTTTTATTTACTATTGACCTAGCATTTATCAGAGCCATGCGAATGTTTAGCTCCGGGCTAGATGATGATGCAACGCGTCTCAGCGGGCGGAGGTAGGCATGACCAACGCCGCGTCTGAGGCGCGGGCCAAGGGCTGTCAGCAGGGCAGGTGGAACAGGTCCCATCAGCGGGCCCAGTAGGGCCTGCGGCTCCGGGGAGACAGGGCGGATCCACCGACGACTTGAGTGGCGGACAGCGGGAGCATAGTGGCAGCCAGGGCGTGGATCGATCACTGAAGAGGCTGTCAGGTAGGCCTTAAGTCTTACAAGCACACCACCCCCGCTTTCCCCGTCTTTTAAAGCGCTTTTTTCGGGGGAAGGCATAAAGCAGCCGGCGCAGGTACGCGGGGATATCCGAGAGCACAGGAGGAGGACTTGTTTGCTGATCACCCAAAACGCATTGGGACAGCAATATAATCTCAGATGAAGCCCTGATATTGAGGAGAGCTTGGCGATCGTAAACGAATAGGGCAGAGACATCCCGACAAACACAGAGAAACAAAGATAGCAAGCAGTGTTGTGCATCCCTTTTTATAGATCTCTCTAAAACCTTTATTATAGTTTTGATTATTAGTAGATCAATTATATAGTATTAAGTAATTAAACATGTACTCTCTGCAAACACTGAGTAGGCCTTAGCAGGCCTCTCTGTGTGTCTCCCTCTCTGTGTCTCATCCTTCAGTTTCTGCAGAGACAAGCAGTCTGTGAGATGGATGTTTTCTGTTGAACATTCTTGACTTGGTGTGAAGGTTAGAGGTTATAGTCAAAACACTAAACACCAGGAAATTAACACCCTTGTCTCTCTGTGTGATTGTGTATAAATGTCTTTTGTATTCTGTTTTCAAGTTAGAGAGATTCTGGTAAGACTCTCTCTCATTCTGGGTTTATCTGCAAATAAACTGAAATTCTTTTTCTTATTCTACTACATGGTTTTGTTTGTGGTTCTGTTGGGACAGACTTGCTCACTGTGTCTTAAAAAGGAAAAATCCACGACACCTTTGATACCATTGACCACACCATACTGAAGCAAAGGCTGATTAGCAGTCTGTCAGACCAAGCCATGAGTTGGTTTGTGAACTATCTCTCAGGCAGGACTGAGTGCGTCCAATTTGATGGACTCAGCTCTAAGTCACTTCCCGTTAGCAATGGTGTACCACAAGGTTCAGTCTTAGCCCCCCTTCTGTTCACTATTTATAGTAATAGCTTGGGACAGAACATCCCAAACTCGAACCTCCATTTCTATGCAGACAATACTGTTATATACTGTACTGCGCACACTTTAAACAAGGCTCTCGAAAACCTCCAATCCGCCTTTGACAGTCTGCAATCTCAACTGTATCAACTATAGCTCTTACTAAATGCGGGCAAAACCAAACTGATGGTCTTCTCAAACTCTAAAAAGAAATCACCAAGTCTCCCAGTATTTGTATCTTTGGATGGTAAACAGATATAAGTGGTCTCTTGCTATAAATATCTAGGCACTTTAATTGATGATTCCCTGTCTTTTAAGCAACACATTGAAAGTCTTGTGAAAAAGCTTAGGCTAAAACTGGGTTTTTATTTCAGAAACAGGTCCTGTTTTTCTTTTAACTCTTTTATGCCCATCCTCGACTATGAGGATTTGCTATATATGTATGCATCTGCACAGTGCCTTCATTCGCTGGACACAGTGTATCACGGCGCACTACAATTTATCTCTAGTAGCAGCTTCCTCACGCATCAGTTGGTGTCACTACAGCAATACGCCATGGCATCGAAAAGGAATACAGCCTCTAAGGATGCTGATGAAATCAGAAGATCACTTGACTTTCTGTCAGAAGAAGTCACAGCGGTAAGACAACAGCAGAAGATGATTCTGGACTTAGTGGATGAAGTCAAAGCCTTGAGGCTTCTAAATGCAGAAAAGGACAGGAAGATTGCCTTTCTGGAGAAACGTGTTGATGATTTGGAGCAATACACGCGGATGAATGATATCATTGTCACGGGACTGGAGACCAAACCAAGGACATACGCCCGGGCCGCAGTGAGAGCGAACGGAGAGGAACCCAACGAGGGGACTTATGCACTGTTGAAAAAGACATGACTGCTTTCCTTCAGTCTAAGGGGATCAGGGTGGACAGCAGCAACATCAAGGCTTGTCACCCTATCCCCAGGAAGAACAAAAGTGACAAACCAGCTATAATAGTAAGGTTTGTCAACAGAAAGCATGAAGTCGAACTGTTACGTCAAGGAAGGAAGCTGAAGGGAACGCAGGTTTACTTGAACGAACACCTGACAAAGAGGAATGCTGACATCGCCAGGACGGCTTGCTTCCTGAGAAAGCAGAAGATCATCCAATCAACATGGACTGCGAACTGTAAAGTCTTCATTAAACTGAACGAAGCACCAGAAGTGTTACTCATCAGAGACATTGAGGAGCTTGACAAGTACCAGTGAGTGCATATGAGTGGGAGAGTGAAAGAGTGAGTGTGAGTGTGTGTGATCACTGATTTTGATAATGTCTATTAAACTTATAAATTTATAAATTCCTAGGTGCGATAATTGATGACAAAGTTTGCTGGAAACCTCACTCAATACATGTACAGTCCAAACTGTCAAGAAGCATTTCTGTCCTGGCTAAAGCAAAACATGCACTGGATCATAAATCACTCCACATTCTATACTGCTCACTGATATTACCATACTTAAATTACTGTTTGGAGATTTGGGGAAACACATATAAAAGTACACTAGTTATACTTCAAAAAAGGGCCCTAAGAATAGTGCATAATGTCAAAGTCCGTGAACACACTAATATATTATTTTTAAAGTCAAAAATGCAAAAATTCTTCGATCTGGTGGAATTTCAAACCGCTCAATTAATGTATAAAGCTAGGTATAGCCTGCTACCAGGAAATATTCAGAAAATGTTCTATGAAAGAGAGGGGGGCTATAATTTGAGGGGGAAATTAAATCTAAAATATCTAAGTGTCCGTACTACTATGAAAAAATTTTGTGTCTCGATTTGTGGAGTGAAACTGTGGAACAGTCTGCATGTTAAATTAAAGCAATGTCCAAACATTATCCAGTTTAAAAAAATATATAAAGATATGATCCTCAAAGTATGAAGATATAGGTGTTGACATGGATTTATAGGAATATTGCTAGGTGTAGATGCGTATATGTGTACATGTAGGTGGGTGTAGGTGTATGTATGTGTATGTACATGTGTGTGTATGTATATGTATGTATGTATATGTATATATAACGATATGTTTATATATTGATATATCTTTTTTATAAGATAGTAAGGGTCTATGTATATAGGGTGTAAAATATGATGGGAACTGTAAGTATTTTGTTATGGGTGTGACAAGTATGTCAGGCTCTATACTTGGATAAATGGAGTTATTGATAAGAATGCATTGAATTAACCTCTTCCTACCGAGGGCAAAATAGGCCAATTTTTGCCTGTTTTCACTAGTGACAAACAAAGGTGGTTATCTCAAAAACTATAAATGGTACAAATATGGTTCATGGCTTTTATTAAAGCAGACACCTGCAGTATTACAACTAAGCAGTGAGAACCCATAGAAATCCAGTTTTTGATACTTAACTACAACAATTTATGTACAGAAAATATAAAAAAACTAAAAAACGGGTACCTACATTCAAGTTTAAGAATTTTTACCTGATGAGCTACAAATGCAATCAAGGAAATGACTCCTCTATCTGATTCATCAATATGCTGCCTACCTCTGGTAACAATCTGGTGTCAATATCTCAAACCATTCAAATTTTACAGGGTTTTTTTCAGGTGAACCTTTTTCGTTATCCAAATGGTGCCAAATGGTGCCAAATGTGCCAAAAATGGCAATGTTCCAGAAAGGTCTCAATATGATTTATTTTTTAGGTTTTTACAATAAAATGAGATAATTTGTCAATATTGGCAATAAAAGTTCATTTTTAGACGTGTTCTTGGTGCTCTTCATATTACACAACTAACTACCCAAGGTTACAAAAAGCTGTCAAAACCCATGTAGCAGCACAGTGAATCTTGTGTATTTCACCAGAGCCCCATTAGCCAGAAATGAGTCCAGGAATGTGCAAACAGGTTTTCAAATGAATAATGGGAATAGTATGAAACTTCCCTACACATTACTGCTTGCCAGTCCTGTCCTTTATTCTGTTGCCACCTCCTATGACAGGGACGTTGGGGTTGGGTTTTAGAAGGCAAAACTTTATACATGACAAACATATATCAACTATATACAAGTGCACTAAGGTGTACTACTAAAAGTGCAGTGGATAAAAAAAATCAAAAGTCCACCAGTTTCCTAGATAAAAAATAAAAACACCCCTGCTGTAACAAATAAAAAGATCCTTGCCCTCTAATTGCTGAAGTTACCGTATTTACACAAAGAAAGTACAAAATGGCAGGGTCCAAAAAGCTAAAAAAAATGAACTAAAAACAAAAAAAGGCAAAGGATCAAAACATGGGGGTGGAGGGTGAGGAGAGATTATTTAACCATTCATACAGAAGCCATTTAGACTACACATTCCCTCAGGAGAGCAATCTGCATCATTACAAACCCCACTAACCCTGTCCATGGAGTTGTCCACCATGTTGATATACCCATTAGTCCCCCTTATACAACAACAATCAACAATAATAATAATAAACAAGTACTCCCTCATGTTATCATGTTCTCTCCCTCATACCATGCATAAATTGCCATTTTGTTTACCTGCACAGCCTTCTGTACTGCATACAGAACAATTTACTCATGTGGAACAATGACTTTACTAAACACTTCCAGAAGCCATTTCACACTCAAAAAAATCGATTTAGTAGCTCATCTCAGACACAAATAGATAGCTAGCTGCTTGTTACCTGTAATTTTGCTTGCTAGCTTGCCACTGTAAAGGTAATACTATCTATATTAATTTAGCTGAGAGGGACCGATTTTATGCATAAGTATATAAGGTTAGTTAGCTTCACAGAAGAAACACAGGGATTCACGCATTGCAGCTAAATTGCACATTTCCTTCGATGCTTACACCAAACTTACCTTTTCCACAAACATCTGTGTTGTTGGCAACGCCACGTAACACGTGCGAGTTTGTCAACACAGACAATACACCCTAAGTTTACTTCATAAATTATTTATCATACCGTTGGAATGTGCAATTTGTAATATTAATTGTATGAAAAACAATAAAATACAGTTGACACAATGTAATTACGAACGCGCATGGCATTGCGTGAATTCACACTGGTATATCGAGAAAATCTGTAATACCACCAGCCCTAACGACGTTACCTGCCATGGCGAAATTCAATGCGTTTATAGCATAACACTGTTAGTATGATAAAACAACTTACATGTCAGCAACATCATCTCGGTCATCAGTGGATTCAGCGTCACTGAGACAGGATGAGTCTCCCTCGGCAAAAACATCTTCTGGCTTATCCAGTTCGTCTAGCACTTGGTGCACGGATAAACGCCTCAAAAAATCTCGACATAACTACACAAAAACTGTCTCAAAAATACTCTAAAGTAAAAAAATGTAACTGCGGGCCTTACCTAATTAATTGTGCTTTGCTAAACGGAATGTAGCGAGCTACGCTACAAGGTAAAAACACTGCGCCATCTTGGTTCGATAATTACGCGTGGGCTGGCACTTCCTATACGCACAGCAGGATTTCCTTTTTTACGACGGCTATTGTATTCAATAGCCGGCTTGTTTCAAAGATAAGAGTCTTGGCTATTTCCTGGAATATTTGACAGACAGTTTTAAAACCCAATGGAAAGCAAATAATACTCAGAGTGGAGGCGGGTGGAAGACGGTTTTTCCCACTTCAGATAGGCCTATTGTGCTATCAGTCAAAGAAATACACCCAATTGACGACGGTTTTGCATAAATCTCTGCAAGCATGCTCAAAACTACTCTGGCTAACATATACTAAGCCATGGGATTGGTACTCCAGAAACTGGCTGAGTTTCACAACGCCAAAGTGAACACAGCCGAACGAGTCGTAATCAAGTGCAAAAAAGCACAAGTCGGTTTAAAATTGGAAAAAAAAATAATGTACAGCCGTATGAAAGTTTTAAAGTATTTTTTCTTGAAGCCTAAAGGTATAATGATTTTTCAAACCAAAGTTTTGTGAAATACAATTAAGCAGAACAGTTTACCAGCACATTGTTTATGGTGTGACATCAAGCTGCAATACATGTTTGAGAATTAGGTCCGAGTTTCCAACGTTATTTACAAAGTTTTATCCCGACGTTTTGGGCTTAAAAACCACTTTCCCAGAAGGAATGGATATATCTTAAGGATATTTAATCAAAATATTGAGGTGAGCAGTTTATTATATATTATTAAATTAATGAAATGTATAATGTAATAATTTCCGTCACGCCGGTGTTACCGCTAGGGGGCGTTTGGCAGCAAGAGGTTAAGGGGTAGGATTAAATAAGTCTATACTTCTTCCTACTCCTTGGGGCAAATTACATTAATTAGCTCATTTTTTTTCAAAATATGTTTGATATGTTTTCAACTAATAGTTTTTGTTGAATTTTACATGTTCGAAATAAAGACATCAATCAATCAATCAATCAATCAAAACTACCGAAAAAAGGTTTAAAATTTGCGCACCTGAATATCTGTAGTTTAAAAAACAAAATCCATGAGTTAAGTTCTATTTTGCATGAAAATAACATTCACATAATGGCTGTCTCAGAGACGCATTTGGATGATACTATAGAGGATACAGCTGTATCCATTCAAGGGTACAACATATTCAGACTGGATAGAAACAAGTATGGGAGTGGGACTGCATTCTATGTACAGAACCATATTCCAGCTAAGATTAGGAAAGATCTAGGCATGACTGGGGTGGAAGCCTTATGGCTCCAAGTTCACATTCCACATCTGAAGCCTATATTGACATGCTGTTGTTACAGACCACCTAGCTCGAATATTGAATATCTGAATGATATATGTACTATGCTTCTTACCGATATGAATATAGACTGGTTTTCCAATAATTGTACTCTGAAAAGGACGTTGAGCGATGCAGCTACTGTATGCGATCTATCTCAAGTCATAAATTTACCCACGAGAATTTGTATTAATCGTGATGGATCGATCACGTCAACGTGTATTGACCACTTTTTTACTAACAATGCTGAGAAATGCTCTAAAGCTGTATCAGTACCTGTGGGCTTCAGCGACCACAATATTATTGCTTTAGCCATGAAGACAAAGGTTCCGAGAGCAGGGCCTAAAGTAATTTACAAGAGGATTTATAAAACTTTCTCTGAGAATGTTTTTGTTTCTGATGTGGAAAATATACAGTGGGATATTGTACTTGAGAAGATGCATGCAGAGTCTGCATTGGACTCCTTTATGAATTTATTTTCTGCCGTATGTGAGAAACATGCTCCAATTAAGAAGCTCTCTGTAAGATCGACCAAAGCCTCTTGGCTGGATGATGAACTGAGAAACCTTATAAAATAAAGGGACCTACTGAAAAAGTCTGCTATTACTTGGAATATTATTATTGGAATAGACTCCCCCAATATCTAATCATTATTGGAAATAAATCCAGTTTCAAAAAGAAGCTGAAAGAAGCTGTCATCCGTAAAGAAATTAGGTTTAGCCAAGTTTGACTTTTTGCCTCTGGCTATGATGCAGATAGTTTCTGTATTAGCTCGTGTTTTGTTTTTCTATGTTGATGCAGATCTGGTGGTTGTAGCAAATACAGCTCTCAAATGAGCTGCTACTTGTATTTTAATGATGTTGTTACTTCTTTTTTTAATTAATTTTTCCTTGGTTTTAACAAGTGAATGCTGTTCACTAATTATTTTCTTGTTGATTGATATTGTATAATTTTATGTTTTGAGTGTCTGTCTTTTATGTGGACCGCAGGAAGAATAGTCTTCACTATGGTGACGACTAATGGGGATCCGTATACAATAAACAATAAACAAACTGTACTTTGTACTCAAGGGTTGGTTGGCCATCTCTGTCCATGTGCAGGCTCACTCACTGGTATATTTTTAAATCTATCATAGGTCTACAGCCCCTGCAGTACGGACAGAGATGGGAAAGAAAGCTTTTATGTTTTCTGAACCAACTGCATGGAATAGCCTGCAGAAAGTTTTAAAACACCATAGCCTAGTTCCATTAAACAATTTTAAAGCACTAGTGAAAGCTATGGAAGATGAATCCATTGGGAGACGTCACTGTCTTAATTAATCTTCATTGTCTTCAACAACTAGGCCAGGTCATCAACTGGCTCTGAGCTGACCTAGCACTCAGTTGCCATTCTGATCTTTCCCTGTCCCTCTTGGGCTCTTTGTTTTATGATGTATTGATGTTAATAATTGTATTATTGTTGTTGCCTTGTACTATTTGTTTGTGTAAGCTGAAGGAGGCACTCCCCAGACAATTAAATATTTGTTGATGACTACGCCACTCCCATTTGATCCTACCGGTTATCAAATAACCTCCCCGCACCGGGATATTCAACTGAATGAATTGAACAGAGGCTGAGTTAGAAAAATACAAAAGGTTAATTTTATTCCATACGCTGAGTTATTTTTAGAGGCTCATGAGAAACCAACACTTTACGGCCGTGTAACCAGCATCACTAGCAGGCACAAATAAATTGAGGGACAAAAACCAAAAGGGAAAGACCCAACATACAAATTAAGAAACAGGGGCATTACCACCTCCTCTGACAAAAAGGGAAAGAAGGGGGAAAGAGAGAGAAATGAGGCCAAGGGAGTGGTGATCTTTAAGGAAAGAACGGGAGGGGTCCCCCAGTCCTAAACCACCCAGCCAATCAAGGGGGAGGCCAGTTATCAATAAGCCCTAGGAGGGAAGTACAAGAAGGGCCGTTAAAATCCCAAATACAAACGTTACCCACACACACTGCAATAAGGGCACACCCCTCCAGGGGCAACCTTCTGATATGGTGATTTTCTTTACTCACAAGTTAGTACACCCCACTATGGGCAATTTCAAGATTGGTGATGATCTTCAGGTCCTACAACTAAAAAATGACCAAATGGGCAACCGGGTGACCAGTCTGGCCGGAAGGGCTCGGGGCGGAAGAACTTTGGGGTCATACAGGGAGGGGGAGGCACATGGGACCACCACTCCTGTCCCGGACAAGTGGGGAAAGGGGAAGGAGGAGGTGAAGCCAAACCAACAAATACACAACCAAACTCAACAAAACAAGCAATAATAAAAGTGGTCTGCTTCACAATGTACTTATTATAGCTATGGGAAAACAGTGGTCAAACTAAAGATACGTAGAAAGTCCTAAAACAGATAACCAAAATCAGTTTAATGCCATCTGGTGGCCATACACAATCTGAGTTAAAATACACATTTTAATTAAGCCAAGGCCACAACATCGAAATAGGCTAAACCATCTTTTTAAACATACTCTGTTGAATCTCATGACATTATATTCTTAGAATATACATGATAGCATTACCAATCACATTATATAATTTCATAATCCTAGGACATACCACAATAAATAAATAGCATAACAATGATTCCACATAGAATATCAATCAGTTTCACTACAATCATTAAGACAGCCTTTGTTTAACTATGGGTAAGAAAAATAATGCATGTATTTCGGTCCCTAAGCTACGGTAGTCGTATATTATAAAATGTTCATTTATAGTGCAACGAGAGAATGGTTTAATATAATAAACCACGTAAGACAGACATATAATATTTAAAACAATCAATCTCTGAAATAGCCATGGCCAAGAAGGCACCTGCTATCGGTTCCTTACCCGGGGAACCCTCTTTAGTGTTAGTGGTCTACCAGGCCGACTAGGAACGGCCCAGATACGCTGTTACAAAATGCAAAGGCCGGTTAAAAGGCTACGCAACACCAGGGGGTACATATACAAGTGCAGATTATCATGCAGGTGACAAACTGAAGTTACGGCAAAAAGATATATCCTAAAGACCGCTTATTTAAATAAACTTGCTGGAGGCCGATATTCCCTCCCCACAACAGCGGCCAGTACAATGGAAAATACATTGTCTTCTTAGCATACACTCACAAACCCGACCTCAGTTTTAAAACATTTCACACTTGGTCAAGGCAATGCAACATACCGCCTATTTAAAGATGCGCGATATTGTCCTGAAATGAATGATTTCTACTACAAAGCGCAGCTTTCATCAGAGCGTGCATACTGCTCAAGTAATCCAAAATACTGCAGAATAATAAATAAAAACATACCGAAATGAGTTATTTCAGCCCAGGACAAGCAACAAACAATTCTTCCAGTCCAGCAACCAATGCTCCATTCGCGGGGCTCACGGATTCAAAGGGGGGTTACGTATTACAAAGGGCCGACCTTTTATCAGTTCGGCACCAGGTAGGGGTGGAGGCGGACACTATCGAGGGCGTACCTGCTACATTTGTAACATTTTATGCTGCTACCAGATTGACCAGGTCTCCCTTGCAAAAGAGATCACCTGATCTGAATGGGATTAACCTGGTTAAATAAAGGTTAAATAAAAATTATATCAAGCACCGCTCTGGCCTGCTCCTTGTTTTGTTTTACCAACTCCTGTAACCTGCGTGTGTAGGTATGGTTGTTTTTGTGTGTACTCCTGTAACCTGCGTGTGTAGGTATGGTTGTTTGTGTGTGTACTCCTGTAACCTGCGTGTGTAGGTATGGTTGTTTGTATGTGTACTCCTGTAACCTGCGTGTGTAGGTATGGTTGTTTGTACGTGTACTCCTGTAACCTGCGTGTGTAGATATGGTTGTTTGTGTGTGTACTCCTGTAACTTGCGTGTGTAGGTATGGTTGTTTGTGTGTGCACTCCTGTAAGCTGCGTGTGTAGGTATGGTTGTGTGTGTGTGTGTGTGTACTCCTGTAACCTGCGTGTGTAGATATGGTTGTTTGTGTGTGTACTCCTGTAACCTGTGTGTGTAGGTATGGTTGTTTGTGTGTGTACTCCTGTAACCTGCATGTGTAGGAATGGTTGTTTGTGTGTGTACTCCTGTAACCTGCGTGTGTAGATATGGTTGTTTGTGTGTGTACTCCTGTAACCTGCGTGTGTAGGTATGGTTGTTTGTGTGTGCACTCCTGTAAGCTGCGTGTGTAGGTATGGTTGTTTGTGTGTGTACTCCTGTAACCTGCGTGTGTAGGTATGGTTGTTTGTGTGTGTACTCCTGTAACCTGCGTGTGTAGGTATGGTTGTTTGTGTGTGCACTCCTGTAAGCTGCGTGTGTAGGTATGGTTGTTTGTGTGTGTACTCCTGTAACCTGCGTGTGTAGGTATGGTTGTTTGTGTGTGTATTCTGTAGGCCAGAAATATTTTTTTTCTTGTCCGTTTACAATCTTTAGCTCATATTGGTTCTCTGATTGTGTTGTGGCATAGTTGTGTTGTGTCCATTTCATGGTCACCCGTTACTGAAACACTGGGGACTCTTGGGATGTAACAGCACGTATATATGTATGGATGTGGTAAAAGCTACCACCCAGCTAAAGGCAGGTTCACTTTATAAACAGGAAGTAATACACATGCTTATATACAGTGCCCTCCACTATTATTGGCACCCCTGGTAAAGATGAGTAAAAAGGGTTATAAAAAATTCAGTTTGGTGAATTAGCTTAATCTCTCACTGAAAAAATTAGAAAAATCCAACCTAAATTTATTATGAGAAAAAAATAAATAATGATTTTTTAACAAAACCACATGTGCCACAATTATTGGCACTCCTGCATTTATATAAAGAATAAAGTAACCATTTTTAATATTTGGTCGCATATCCTTTGCATGCCATGACTTCCTGATGTCTGTGACCCAACAACATCAAAAGACTCTTGATATCTTATTTTCTGGTACTCTTACAAGCGATACTATAATGTCGCATTTGAATGGATCTCTATGGGAATTGGGGGGTGGGACTAGTACGGAACACATGGTTGGCTAAATTGGCTAAATCATCAAGGGTCTGACGTATCAAACAAGCCTTAAAACACGTAAAAAGGGGGTAATCCCAAACGCGCTACAGGCCGGCTATATAAAAAAGGACTATAGGTGCTCAACAAAAGGACCAGCGAACTGAAAGAATACCTAACCCGGACCACTTCGCTAAGACTAACCCGATATAAGGAGGACTGGGTACACAGAGATCAGAGCAAAAAATAATTTAATGGGACTGACGTTTCAACATCAACGACATCTTTTTCAGAGTCAAAAGGAAAAACAGACAACGCACCGGGAGGTATATAAATACCCTCCCATCAATTACACATTGTAAGGTGCGCATGTGTGGGAATATTCTTTAACAGGGTAGAGAGAAGACCGACAAATATCATAGGTAATTAAACTGAATAATATCCTATTATGAGCATGGCATAAACAATATATAATGAAAATCAAATAGCCTATACACAAATTACAAAAAACATGAGATTCAGAGACTCATTTAACCCATTGGGTTCCACACTATTAAGTGTATGTATCCAGTACGCCTCTCTGCGGAGCAATTTTTTCATAATATCTCCGCCTCTGGATGACAAAATGACTCTCTCAATTCCGCAAAATGTTAGGGAAGAGCTGGAAATTTTATGGCTGCAAGTCATCAAGGGTCTGAGGTATCAAACGAGCCTTAAACCACCACGCTGCTGCCAGAAATACAGTAGATATGGATGGATAATTTGAAGGGGTTCTTCTCCCGACTTATTTTTCCATAGAGTTCAATAGGAAAATTTGTCAGGAGAAACAACCCTTAAAGTGATCCATCCATATCTACTGAATATCTGGCAGCAGAGTGATGGTTTCAGGCTCGTTTGATACCTCAGACCCTTGATGACTAACAGCCATTTTACCAAACATGTATTCCGTACTGTCCCAGCATAATTTACAGCTAAATCTAGTCTCACCCCCCAATTCCCATAGAGATCCATTCAAATGCAGAGAAGTTATAGTATCGCTTGTAAGAGTACCAGAAAATAAGATATCAAGAGTCTTTTGATGTTGTTGGGTCACAGACATCAGGAAGTCATGGCATGCAAAGGATATGCGACCAAATATTAAAAATGATTACTTTATTCTATATATAAATGCAAAGGTGCCAATAATTGTGGCACACGTGGTTTTGTTAAAAAGAATTATTTGTTGATGAGGGATTTTTTTCTCATAATAAATTTACTTTAAAGGTTGGATTTTACTAATTTTTTCAGTGTGACAATAAGCTAATTCACCAAACGGTGAATTTTTTATAACCCTTTTTACTCATCTTTACCAGGGGTGCCAATAATTGTGGAGGGCACTGTATATGTATGGATGTGATAAAAGTTAAAATAGTAGAAGAAGGAAATGGAATTGAAGAAATCTGTGTGTAGGGTAGAAAATCACAACAAGGACCATCACTGTAGAGCAGGGGTCAGCAACTCCAGTGTGTGTATGCAGTTTTAACTCCAGGTCTTGTGGGCTGGTGTGTATGCAGGTTTAACTCCAAGCCTCGCTGGCCGGTGTGTATGCAGGTTTAACTCCAGGCCTTGCTGGCCGGTGTGTATGTAGGTTTAACTCCAGGCCTCGCTGGCCGGTGTGTATGCAGGTTTAACTCCAGGTCTTGTGGGCCGGTGTGTATGCAGTTTTAACTCCAGGTCTTGTGGGCTGGTGTGTATGCAGGTTTAACTCCAAGCCTCGCTGGCCGGTGTGTATGCAGGTTTAACTCCAGGCCTTGCTGGCCGGTGTGTATGTAGGTTTAACTCCAGGCCTCGCTGGCCGGTGTGTATGCAGGTTTAACTCCAGGACTTGTGGGCCGGTGTGTATGCAGGTTTAACTCCAGGCCTGGTGGGCCGGTGTGTATGCAGGTTTAACTCCAGGCCTTGCGGGCCGGTGTGTATGCAAGTTTAACTCCAGGCCTGGTGGGCCGGTGTGTATGCAGGTTTACCTCCAGGCCTTGCGGGCCGGTGGGTATGCAGGTTTAACTCCAGGCCTTGCGGGCCTGTGTGTATGCAGGTTTAACTCCAGGCCTGGTGGGCCGGTGTGTATGCAGGTTTAACTCCAGGCCTTGCGGGCCTGTGTGTATGCAGGTTTAACTCCAGGCCTTGCGGGCCGGTGTGTATGCAGGTTTAACTCCAGGCCTGGTGGGCCGGTGTGTATGCAGGTTTAACTCCAGGCCTTGCGGGCCGGTGTGTATGCAGGTTTAACTCCAGGCCTTGTGGGCCGGTGTGTATGCAGGTTTAACTCCAGGCCTCGCGGGCCGGTGTGTATGCAGTTTTTTGCTGCCACCAGTTACCAATCATTTAATTGGCAAAATCATTTCCGTGATCTGATATTTTAGCTACATTCTGCGATATAGACAGGAACTCGTGTGCCTGTATGCACGTATTGTAGCGTTTTATTGTGGCCTAATTTACAAGTGAATCAGTGTTGGTGTATATGACTAATTAGCTGATTGAGCCTGGGTAACTGATGGCAGCAAAAACCTGCGTACACACCAGCCAGCGAGACCTAGATTTAAACCTGCATACACACCGGCCAGCGAGACCTAGATTTAAACCTGCATACACACCGGCCCGCGAGACCTAGATTTAAACCTGCATACACACCGGCCAGCGAGACCTGGAGTTAAACCTGCATACACACCGGCCCGCAAGGCCTGGAGTTAAACCTGCATACACACCGGCCCACAAGGCCTGGAGTTAAACCTGCATACACACCGGCCCACAAGACCTGGAGTTAAACCTGCATACACACCGGCCCACAAGACCTGGAGTTAAACCTGCATACACACCGGCCCGCAAGGCCTGGAGTTAAACCTGCATACACACCGGCCCATCATAAGGGCAAACCAGTCTTACAAAGTCCCTTATTTACTGTCAGCTGGGCTGCTAGTTCTCCTGGGGGGGGGGGGGGGGGCACACCCCAGTCAATACGCTTATATACAACTCATATAAGCACAGTAGCACACCCCAGTCAATACGCTTATATACAAACTCATGTAAGCACAGTAGCACACCCCAGTCAATACGCTTATACAGTCAAGCCGGAATGTCTCCACACTCCTTTCACCTTCTCCACGTTTTATTACGTTACAGACATATTCTACAATAGATTGAGTTCATTTTTTGTCTCAAAATTCTACACGAAATAGCCCATAAGGACAAAGTGAAAACAGGTTTTTAGACATTTGTGCTAATTTATTAAAAATCTAAATGTAAAATATAATATGTACACAAGTGTGCACACCCTTTGATATGACACCCAAAAGTGAGCTGAGGTGCATTTTGTTTCCACTGATACTGCTTGAGATGTTTCTACAACTTAATTGGAGTCCACCTGTGATAAATTCAATTGATTGGACATGATTGGGGATTGCCAACACCTGCCTATATAAGGTCCCACAGTTGACAGTGCATGTCAGAGCAAACTCCAAGCCATGGGGTCAAAGGAATTATCTGCAGACCTCAGAAACAGGATTGTGTCAAGGCATAGATCTGGAGAAGGGTACGGAAAAATCTCTGCAGCTTTACAGGTCCCAAAGAGCACAGTGGCCACCATCATTCGTAAATGTAAGAAGTTTGGAACCACCAAGAATCTTCCTAGACCTGGCTGCCCGGCCAAACTGAGCAATCGAGGAAGACGGGCCTTGGCCAGGGAGGTGAGCAGGAACCCGAGGGTCACTCTGACAGAGCTCCAACGTATCCTTCTGGAGATGGGAGAACCTTTCAGAAGATCAACCATCCAGGCAGCACTCCACCAATCAGGCCTTTATGGTAGAGTGGCCAGACGGAAGCACCTCCTTAGTAAAAGGCACATCACAGCCCACTTGGAGTTTGCCAAAAGGCACCTAGAGGACTCTCACACCATGAAAATCAAGATTCTCTGGTCTGATGAAACCAAAATTCAACTTTTTGGCCTGAATACCAAGCGTCACGTCTGGAGGAAACCAGGCACCGCTCATCACCTGGCTAATACCATCCCTACAGTGAAGCATGGCGGTGGCAGCATCATGATGTGGGGATGTTTTTCAGCAGCGGGAACGGGGCGACTAGTCCTGATAGAGAGAAAGATGAATGCAGCTAAGTACACCGAGATCCTTGAAGAAAACCTGCTCCAGAGCGCTCTGGACCTCAGACTGGGGCGAAGGTTTACCTTCCAAAATGACAACGACCCGAAGCACACAGCCAAGAGAACAAAGGAGTGGCTTCGGAGAAAGTCTGTGCATGTCCTTGAGTGGCCCAACCAGAGCCCAGACCTGAATCCAATTGAACATCGGTGGAAAGAACTGAAAATGGCTGTGTATCGACGCTCCCCATCCAACCTGATGGAGCTTGCAAGGATATGCCAAGAGGAATGGGCAAAAATGTCCATAAACAAGTGTGCCAAGCTCGTAGCTTCTTTCCCAAGACGCCTTGAAGCTGTAATCGCTGCCCAAGGTGCAGCAACCAAGTATTAGGCTAAGGGTGTGTACAGATATGTAACCCCTAAATAACCTATTTTTGTCAGTAAAATAAAATAGCATATTTTCTAAAAACCTGTTTTCACTTCGTCATTATTGGCTATTGTGTGTAGATGTTTGAGGCAAAAAATGAACTCAATCTATTGTAGTATAAGTCTGTAACGTAATAAAACGTGGAGAAGGTGAAAGGAGTGTGGAGACTTTCCGGCTTGACTGTATACAAACTCATATAAGCACAGTAGCACACCCCAGTGAATACGCTTATATACAAACTCATATAAGCACAGTAGCACACCCCAGTGAATACGCTTATATACAAACTCATATAAGCACAGTAGCACACCCCAGTCAATACGCTTATATACAAACTCATATAAGCACAGTAGCACACCCCAGTCAATACGCTTATATACAAACTCATATAAGCACAGTAGCACACCCCAGTCAATACGCTTATATACAAACTCATATAAGCACAGTAGCACAACCCAGTCAATACGCTTATATACAAACTCATATAAGCACAGTAGCACACCCCAGTCAATACGCTTATATACAAACTCATATAAGCACAGTAGCACACCCCAGTCAATACGCTTATATACAAACTCATATAAGCACAGTAGCACACCCCAGTCAATACGCTTATATACAAACTCATATAAGCACAGTAGCACACCCCAGTAGCACACCCCTTGAACAAATACAGTACCTGCCGAAAAGGGATACGGGAAAAAAGCAGACTGCTTATCAAAGTCCCGCCCCAATTCCCTCACAATTTTAAATGTTCATATTATACATTTGATTAAAACAGATTCTTTAGTATCACAACAGCATAGCTGAATTTTCTTTATAGCGAAACTGATCGAGAAAGAAAAAATACGCTAAAGTAAAACAAACCAATTATTAAAGTCCAAATAAGTCGGTTTTAAATGTACATGTCATACATTAGTCAAAACAATTTGTTTCATTTCAACAGCAGACAGTCCCGAATATTGTTCAGATAATGTCCAAAATAAATGTGTCCGTTTCTTCGTTTTTATGATGCTCTGTTGTCCCCTGTAAATTCAGTGCATTATGCCTGAGTAGGTATGATTGCCAATCTCAGAGTTCATTACCCATCACTATTTTCTGCACTGTCCTCTGGAGGCTTGGTGATTTCTGCCTGCGGTTTGGCTATTTTTCCCTTGATTTTAGAGATGTCCGACCTCAAATTTCTCAATATGGTCAGTATTCCCTGTTTCCAGAGACGTCAAACCCCATTTTTCTCAGCTGTCGGTGCATCAAGAACTGGCCAAATCCTAGGCCGAGTAGTCCCACCATCATGAATCCAAACAGGTACACATCTTCCACATCTTCTATGTCTAGTACTGCAAGACACACTACACGCCATTTGTCCCACCCATCCTTGGTGTACCCTGCCAGAAAGGTCCCATCTGGACATGACGGCTCGCCAGTGCCCTCACGCCTTGTAGAGAAT
Source organism: Synaphobranchus kaupii (assembly GCA_029718625.1). NCBI lineage: Eukaryota > Metazoa > Chordata > Actinopteri > Anguilliformes > Synaphobranchidae > Synaphobranchus > Synaphobranchus kaupii. The sequence continues at coordinate 8,209,972 of CM056380.1, forward strand.
ATCTTGTCAATAGCGTTAAATGACCAGTTTAGAAGCTCCATCCTGAGCAGTTTGTGCGACCAGTGTCTGTTGTCTTATGTTGCAAGGTCCAGGATCCTGTGTAAACCGCTTGCATTGTTTTTTTGCACATCGTGACATTGTTTTCATTTCCTGACAACCCCCTATTGTTTATACTTGATAATTTCCTACCATCTTGCATCTTATCTTACTCTTGAAGGTCTTTAAGTTTGTAGACATTTTAATCTCATCATGTAAACTGTTCCAAAGCTTAACCCCCACAATGGATAATGAATGACCTCTTAGTGTTGACTTTATAGATTTTTGTTTATAAATCATATTTCCTCTTAGGTTATGTATGTCATCTCTCTTTAGAAACAGTTTCTGTATATTTACGGGTAAGAGATTTTTGGAGGCTAAGAATAATATTTGTACGGTATTATATTTAATTATATCCTGCCACTTGAGAAACTTTGCCTTAATAAACAAATCATTTGTGTGGTCTCTATATGGGACACAATATACAACTCTCATTGCCCTTTTTTGGAGTTTGAACAGCGGCTCTGTAGTGTCTTTATAAGTGTGTTCCCACACTTCAACACAGTAGTGAAGGTGGGGTGTTATGAGTGCCGAGTAAATTGTCTTAAGTGAATGTTGATTGAGTAGTTTCTGCATTTTCCACAAAATAGACACGCTTTTGGCCAATTTAGATTGAACTAGCTTCACATGTGGTTTCCATGTCAGGAGGCTATCTACCGTAACCCCCAGAATCTTGTGTTCATTCACTCGTTCAATGTTGGTACCATTGACCTTTAAGTTTATGTTTTCCTTCAGGCCTCTTTTTCCCAAATAATATGAATTTTGTCTTTGAAAGGTTTAGTGATAGTTTATTAATATTAAACCATGTGTGAAGCTTTGACATTTCATTGTTAACTGATGTGACCATTTGATTAAGATCAATTCCAGAACAGAGGATGTTTGTGTCGTCCGCGAATAAAATTAATTTTAAAACGTCAGATACTTTGACTATGTCATTAATATATAGTATAAATAATTTTGGTCCTAAGACTGAACCCTGTGTGACCCCACAGGTGATGTCCAGGCATGTTGATATGTTGTCCCCTATCTGAACAAATTGAACTCTATTTGATAGGTAACTCTTTATCCATTGTAATGCGATTCCTCTAACTCCATATCTGTACAATTTTTCAATCAATATGCTGTGGTTTATCGTGTCAAAAGCTTTTTTCGGGTCAATGAAGATGCCTATGGTGAATAATTTCCGGTCTAGCGCGTCTTTGATAAATTCTATGGATTCTGTTAGGGCCAGTGCTGTTGAATGTTTTTTCCTGAACCCGTATTGGCTGTCACATAGCAGTTTGTGTTTATCAATGAACTTATCTAATCTGACATTAAAGAGCTTTTCAATAATTTTTGAGCACTGTGGTAAAATTGAAACAGGACGATAATTTGAAAACTCCTGTTTGTCTCCACTTTTGTACAAAGGAAGAACTTTTGCTATCTTCATTTTATCTGGAAACACGCAATTACAGAACGATAAGTTACATATATATGTTAGTGGAGGTATGATCGCCTTTGATATCCTTTTTAACAATGTCATGTCTATCTGATCTACGTCAGTGGATGTCTTAGCTGTGCAGTCTCTCAGTATTGCTTTAATTTCATTTTGTGTGACAGGATTTAAAAATAATGACTCTTGTTTTGTCTCACTGCCCCTATCAAAGTGATCCCACTGCAGGAGTGAGGATGGAATGGCCTTGGTTAGCTCCGGACCAACACTAACAAAGTATTTGTTGAAACTGTCTACTATCAACTTATTATCTTCTTCCCTCCTGTTGTTTATATTGAAATGATCCGAGAATGTCCTCTTGGCCTTTCGCCCAGAAACGGAATTTATTATTTTCCAAAGATTTCTGGTGTAGTTTCTATTTTCTGTTAGTAACTTGTCATAATAATCTTTTTTATGTTTCCTCAACAGATATGTCACTCTGTTTCTGCAACGTTTGTACTTTGCATATGATTGTACACTCCTTTCCTTTAAAAACTGTTTATATAAGCTGTTTTTTTTCTGCAGGCGTTCTCTATGTTCTTGGTAAACCATGGCCTTTTTTCTTTGACTTTGTTGTCTTTTCTCGAATTTTTGACAACCGGGCAGTGCTTGTCATATAGTGAATTTATTGTGTTTAAGAAGGCCTCATACGCTTTGTTTGTGTCTCTTTCATTCCATACATCATTCCACTTTTGATTCATCATATCTTGTTCAAAATCTTTGAGTCTCTTTTCGTTTCTAATTCTTTTTAAGATTTTTGTCACTGGTTTCTGATCCAAAGTGTGTTTCCAGTCACAGATAGCGAAGACTGGAAGGTGATCAGAGATATCATTTATCATAATACCACTTGTTATTACTGTGTCCAGTATATTTGTATAGATGTTGTCAATTAGTGTGGCACTATGTTTAGTGATTCTGCTTGGCTGGGTGATTAGTGGTCGCATTCCCCACGCATACATTGTGTTAACGAAGTCCTCAATCAACTTGTTATTGTTGGGATTTAATATGTCTACGTTAAAGTCACCACATATAAAAACATTTATCTGATTCATTTTTGTTAATATTTCTCCCAGACAATTGTTGAATATGTCTATTTTTGAGCTGGGAGCTCTGTAAACGTTGCATATAACAGTTTTTTTACCTTTCGGCGTTGAGAATTCAATTGTTACACACTCCATTACATTTTCAACGACAATTGACAAGTTTTCCAGTATCTCAAAATTTATGCTCTCCTCAATAAACAGTGCAACCCCTCCACCAGATTTGTTGATTCTGCTCTTACACACAAAATTATACCCTTCCAGGTGGAAATCCATGCATTTCTCAACGTTAATCCAAGTTTCCGACACTGCAATTATGTTAAATGGTTTAGCAAATGTAAATAGATACTCCTGTATCTGGGTGATTCTCACGAACTTGGCACTACATATAGTAAAAGTTAAGAAGATAAAGAGACAATAATGATCTTTCCCATTTCATCAAATATGATCTAAATTTATTATAAATGTTAAATTCATTGTTTTAGTATACATTTTAAAGCATTTTCAGACATTTTATGGTACACTGTCTAAAAAAAAATTCATTACCGTAACACATTTTAAAGTAGCAAATAACAGAATAATACAAAGTTGCATTTCGAAGATTTTAACACAATGTAAATGTACATGCTCAAATAACAGGATTTCATCCTAAAATGTATTTTATATAAAAACACATATTTTCAATTCATAGAACAATCTCATTACCGTAACGCACAGCTGGTTTTTCCCATGGATTTTTTTTGTGGTTTTGTTTAGAATAAATTTTATTTTTAAACAATAACCGTAGTAGAAAGGGCATGGGACATATTTCAAACACAGCTTAAACTTTTGAGGTATTGTATTAGTGTAATTTGAATATTTTGTCAAACATGGAGTGTTTCGGTAATGAAATTGACATTACGGTAATGAAAGATCATGTTTCGGTAATGAACCCCAACTTATTCAAATAAAGGTTTACCCAAAATCAATGTTGTATCGTGTTTAGCCCTTTCTAGGTGATGTTCAACAAGATCAGAGAATTTTCTTATTCATTTTCATTCATTTTACATACTTGCTGTCCAGAGCTTGGCCACTCCAAATGCAGTACATTTAGGCAGTATTATGTCATACTTATCCTTATAAGGAGAAAATGGGCAAGGTTATGACCAAAATGACATGCTCTGCTTTTGGAGTGGCCAGGCTCTGGACAGCATGCATGTATAATCATTTTTTTTTAAATTCTCAGAACTTGAACATCACCTGGAAAGGGAAAAACACGATACAATATTGATTTTGGGTAAACCTCTCCTTTAAGTGAAAACTACAAGTGTAGTACTTTTAAGTCCTTGAATGATGTTTTTATTTCAAATCATTTTTTTTTTTCAATTATTAAAAAATGACAGACAAAACACCCCACAGTAACCTCCCCCAGTTGTGCTCCCTCACTTGACCCAACCCACCACATCCTGTCCCTAAACATACTGAAAACGTACTGAATGCAATGAACTTTGAACTGAAATTCCTGGATGTTGCAGGCATGGGCACAGGGATGACAGCTTTGATGATCTGCAGATTTCTTTTTTTTGCATTACACCTATTTGAATTCTCCCTCCACTTTTTTTTGTTGTTTTATCCTTTGTTTTGCATTCATGTCTTTGGCTGACTTTAATAGACCGCTCTCCTTTCCTTTTAGATACCTGCAAAAATATTGCCAACGTTAGTTATAACACTAACACAAAAGTGCTAATAATACAACCCAAAAGTACTCAACATAATTATGCGTTAATAGAGCATTAATAAAGCCTCAATAAACATGACGATGCATTAATAACGCTCTGTGTACATTGAAGTATGCTTAACATAATCCCATGTTACATTTGACATTTAAAAAAATGTCATGACATTGCGAGCCTTCATTGATTGTAATAACACAATTTATTACACATTCATGAATGATTCATTACATATTATGTATTAATTACCTTCATTATAACATACTTTTATAGAAAAATCCAAATCACAGATGGAAAGGCCATCATTCATAATGCATTAATGAATGATGTATTAACTTATGTAGGTCATTAATACATTCGTAACACGTAATGAATCATCAATGAATGTGTAATAAATTGCGCTATTACAATCACTGAAGGGCCCCAATGTCATGTGACATTGGATTAGTCATAACGTATGTTATAACATTTCTTAATCATTTCTCATTAGTGTTATGAATAATGGCATTTCCACCTCTGTCATGTGACATTTTTTTTAATGTCACATACGACATTGCATGTGACATAACACATGTAATAATGTATGTTATTAAATATACTTCATCGTACACAGTGCATTATTAATGTGTCATGTTTATTAAGGCTTCATTAATGCGTAATGATGATAACAGTTAATATACAATTTGACCCAAATTTTCTACTGAAAATGTAGGGGTCTACTGTACATATAGTGTAATATGATGTAATGTGACCTATAGGTGGCGCTACAGGCTCCTGCTATGCCCGTCCAACATTGTAGTGTATTAGGCTGTGTCAGTATGCACATGTGCAAGTACGGCAATTTTCTGGCTTCTACTCAAAATATAGGGGTCTACTGTACATCTACTGTATATCTAGTGTAATCATTGACCTATAGGTGGCGCTATAGTTTCCTACCATATGGTACTGTATGAGCTTGTCTTCAGCACTATGTAAGTATGCAAACTTTCTTTTCCCTTCAAATGTGGGCCTACCTCTCTCTTTCCTTCCTCCTGTACTCCTCAAGTAGCTCGGGATTGCTGTAAAGCTTTTCCCTATGTTTTTGCACCCTAGCTCTTTGTAGCAGCCTTCTTCCCTTCCGTCATTGTAGATCTTCATATCAAAAAAGTTAGATTACTGGTCTATAATAGTAACTAACAGATAATAATAGGAAACTATTCTTATATTGATTACCGTAACATCATAATTCATTACCGTAACAGGCAACTATATGACGTGGTAATGAAAGATGGGTGTTACGGTAATGAATGCTCTTTAGCTTAGCTAGCATAAAATGGCAGAAGCCATGATGACCTTGAAATAAAGAAATGCACCATCACTATATGCCTACTCATACCCTTTATATTGTAATGTTTTAAATCAATATTTTTTTCAAAAATATGAAATATTACATTGTTACGGTAATGTACCCCTATGCTGTGGTAAGAGGGGTATAAGAAGACAAAAGATAAAACTTTAAATATCAAAAGATCACAGATAATCTTACCTTGTAGCCATCTTGAATCTTCTCTTCTGCGTGGTGCATTGTGGGTCAATAAAACTTTATTGACAAATATACAGTAGTTTTGACAGGCTCGTGAACAAATGTTACGGTAATGAAAGCTGTGTGCTCGGACACTCCTGTTTTGGCCAAAATTATATATAACATATTTACTAAACCCCAAGAAATGATTATTGTCTGTAAATATATACTACTCTAAACAATATTTAAAAGTTTTTTATATGTTTTATTAAATATTTATTTTATTGGAAGAAAGCAAAACCTTGAAATATTTGTCCGGACGCATTACGGTAATTAATTTTTAGATCAAAAATCTACTGAAAAAACACTAAAATAATATTAAAGTTAAAAACAATTAAATGAACCATATAGTAAGCATTGTGTGCTTTAATATTAAAATGAATTATTTTACATTCTCAGTGAATATGTGTATCAATTCATTACAGACATGGCTTCAGGTGGTTTCATGAGAATCACCCTTCTGTTCAAAGTTTGCGTATAGACTCCTGCTGTTGAAGTGGATTATTGACAGCTTTCCATCCATGCTAATGTTCTTATTGAACTGGTCTTCCAAGTAATATCCACATTTGTTTATTCCATTATAATAAAAGTGTCTGTCTGGATCAACTTCTTCATTCGGGGCTTTTGATCTTGGGTTCTGGTTAGATGTCATACTCCCTTTTTCATAGTCAGCAATTTTATCCATCAATTCATTCATTTTAATCAGTGAAGCTTTACTTTTTGTTTGAACTGAGTTCATGGCGTTGACGATGCTCTGAGGAAGATGTCTGTGCTACACTCTCCAACTGCAGCACTTTGGACCTGAGAATTAGACGTCCTGCTTGACTGAACTCTGACAGTTCTACAGATGTAATTCTGACCCAAATGGGCACTTTTCTTATACTGTAAGTTCTCTGAAATGGGGCCAAGGGTCCATCTACCTTTTCTATGATATTTTCTCTGGGTTTAACCCTCCCATCCCATCCCAGAAGTGCAGCTGCCATCTTTCAGAGTGGACAGTGGGCTAGTTTGTAATGCTGTGGGACGTTTGGCATAGCTACCACCAAAAGCAAAGATGTAAAAGATAACACACGTCTTTCAGAGTGGACAGTGAGTTAGCCACTGATTCTGTACTTTTGCTTTCAACTGTGGTCCCACAGCACAGCAAGCTAACACACTGAAGGTGAATTCACTTTAATAACAGGAAGCGTAATAACAGTGATCTTTTCACATTAGGGGTGTAACGGTTCTGGAACTGAGACCGAAACCGTGATACAAACGTTGCAAGCTGCAGGGTTTTTCCTGGCAGAGAAATTGGTTTTGGCGGTACCAATGCGAGCGCACGCAGTGCGTGAGCAGCAACATTTTTTGCATTCATTTTACGTAAATAGAGTTTTTGGAGTTCAAAGAGCCCATGTAGGCTTTGGTTGTAAAGTACCAGTAGGGTTGTGTTTAGGAGTTAGGTTTTAAAAATCAAAGGTCCTTGAAGCTTTTTAAATATTTGAATATTACACCATTTAAGCAATTTTGATAGCGCACAAATAGAAAAATAAATAAACAACACTCTAAAACATAATGTGCATCAGGTAGCCTACTGTATAGTAGCCTACAGTAAGTAATGGAAAACGCCAAATGCGTAGGCTATTTGTACAACGTTTTAAAATTTTTTTATTGTTTCTAGCTATTTCTGAACATGATTTTCTTGTAAACGGTGCATTTTACAGTCTGGCTGTGGCAAGACGAGGGTCGTAAGCGCTTTGGGCTATTGACAGCACCCTCTGATTTTATTTCACTGTAGTATCAATCCTGGGGTTTTCTTAAAGCTGTAGCCTAGTTTATAATTTAAGACAAACATGAACATCTATGTCATGCCTAATGACCAAAATTGCACCCAAAAAATTAAATTAAATTAATTCGGATATGATTTTATTTGCCGTTTTGTCAATTATTGTCATTTTGGCGGTCGCGATTTCCCTTTGGGGGTTCGTGAAATCATTTTGGCGGCCGCCAAATAATTTGCTATGTAGGAAAAAACCTGAGCTGTAGCTATATTTTGTAAATATTACACATTACACAAACAAAACAATAAAAACCGAGGTATGAACCGAACCGTGGCTCAAAAATCGAGGTCTGAACCGAACCGTGGATTTGGAGAATCGTTACACCCCTAGTTCACATATAGTCAGGTAGTGCACTGTCTGTTCTGCTGGTGTTACATATGACCAGATAGTGCAGTGCGTCTGTTCTGCTGGTGTTACATATGACCAGGTAGTGCAGTACGTCTGTTCTGCTGGTGTTACATTTGACCAAGTAGTGCAGTGCGTCTGTTCTGCTGGTGTTAAATATGACCAGGTAGTGCAGCTCCAGCAGAAACACTGGGTCTCCCAACTCTCGGAACAGCTGTACTTTTTAGACGAAAGCGTTTGTGTATATTTGATCCTTCATTGGGTATACGATAGTCATTCACAAAGAAATGGTTACTGCAGAAATGATAGTCTGCCAGACGGAGTTGCTTGACAGTAGGGTTTTCGTCAATGTGCAGTGCAAGCAACCATAGCTTTAGCCTATGTTCATCGCGCAGTGGTAATGCATGGTGTCACGCCTCTCTCTGGTTTACTTGGTGCTTGGCCTCTCTTTCTCTCAATCACAGGTGGAATGTTGGCAGCTGTGAGTGATTGGGCTGATTGCTTCAGGTCTGCGCTCAAGGAGTACAAAGGCGTGGCTGGTACAGGGTGGAAAGAGTTTGGTCTCCAGCAGCTGTGTTGTGTGCTTGTGAAGTACATTTTTACAAATAAAGACTCTTGTTAATGTTTTCCATGTGTGGTCTCCCGTTTGTTGCATTGCCATGAGCCAGGCATGTAACAATGGAAACTGACCATTGTAGTTTTCCTAATTTTATTACTGCAACCTGAAAACTTGCAACTTGTGCGCCACACACTGTAAACAATAAATGTTCACGCACGCAGAATAGCTAAGCTAAGGTAGGTCAATAGCTACTGCTAGTTCAACAAGCAAGAAAATGTATTTTAATAAAACATTTCAGTGAATAAATTTATTTTGTCGACCAAATCTCGAAAATGAAAGATGTGACAACTTTATGATTAGGCTACCCATCAGAATGTTAGAAATAGTTCTTAAATATAGATCCAAGTCGAAAAGAAACGGAATTCCCCTTTAATACTATAATGCAGCACATTATACTTAATTGTTTCTCATTGTTGTTTAAATGCTTATTTTCCTTAATTAGACCCTTCGTTCTCTTTTAGTTTTGGTCAGTTATGGAATACGTGTGAAATCAGCGGGGCATTAATTGCAGAAAGTATGGAAACCTGGTCACTTTAATTAAAAAAATATAAAGGAAGAATAGTGTTAAAAATTCTGTTTAAATGGTGAAATTTCAATTTTAAACCGTATAGAAAAAATGCATGCACAGCGAGTCCCCAGGACCGTAGGCTATTTGAAAAACAAAAAATACCATTTTCACTGGATAGAGTTTGTAACTTTTTTCAGTCAAAACCACTCCATTTACTTACATGCTGTATTGTAATGTTCAATTTTCTTCACTCCACTCTGTTGTCTTGAGTTTTTGATTGAATGTCAATTTGTGCATTAGGCATGACATAGGTGTTACCAGCAAAGTTTTTAATGGATAGCCATTGTCCCCTCGGAAGATTACAGGAACTATTGGCCAATAGAGTCATAGCTTGATCCAGGATAATTAGCAAATATGTGCGTAACCTTACACGTAGCATTGCGCATCGCCAGGATGTTGATGGAGTGGGCTCCCTTATGTTTCACATATATAACAGCGTTCTCTGCTGGGGCAGAACTCCAGGATATCCAAACTTCACAGTGAACTCCTGTTTTACCCGTTCTTGGCTGACAGGTGTGATGGGGACTTGAATGTGTTCATTCTATATAGGAGTGCATATAGGGACAGCAGGCATTCATCTCTAGCTCAGCTGCCAGGAGATGATAGAAGTTTGTTAAAATCTGGCGTGATAAATGCAATTTAAGGCGGCATTGCCCATCACTGAGAGACAGGTATATGGTCCTTGACCGATGGACCCTTTTGTTATTATGCATTTTTTGATATACACAATAAAATTTCACATTGTAGGCTGATCTTGATATTTTTATGCACATTTTGTGCGTGCCCCTGTGTGTGTAACAGACAGGAGGAGGGTGTACGCACGTTGTGCACACGCCCATGTAGACGCATATTGCCGTAGGGACCGACAGCCAGCTGACAGTCCTTACACAAACACTGACTGTCACTAAGTACATGGAGGCGCGTCTGATGACATCATCTGCGCGCGCGGCGTTTAAAATCCTCATCTCACAGTGAACCGGTGTGAACACAGAACAAAGGCTGCGTCCCAATTCTCCCTAAGGTCCTCCTTCAGGACCACACTATGGTGACGTCAGAGTGTGTGCACTCAAGGTGTGCAAGTGCACGAGGGTGCATGGGTTTAAAAGGAAAGAACTGGGACACACTGCATGAAAAAGCTCGGTCAAAATTCCTGTTGTTCTATAAAGTTATGGGTGAAAAAACAAAGGTGAAGATCAGGGATCCTCAATCTTATCCAGAAACTACCGGTGTTTGTGCACGCTTTTGTTCAAAACCAAGCAGTTACACACAGGAGTTCTACTAATCAAACAGAGCTTAATCAAGTCCTCTGTGATTGGTTAGAAACAGAAACATCACAATTTCGCAGGGGATTTGGGGTAATACCCCTCTGAAAAGTGCGGTCTGATGCGGATTTGCTAGAGGGGGCTCATGGGCTCATGGCGGCGCTCGAGAGTACCCTTGCGAAACACAAAATAAGAAATGGGACACACTAAGCCCCTGGAGGTTCTCGCGAGCACCCGCATTTGAAGTGCAAAGGGCGAATTGGGACGCAGCCTATATAAGAACTGTGGGTGTGAAGGTTCCCTTCCCCCCACCAAGTTAATAAAACTGAGTGACGACCATCGCTCAGGCTCTTCTCGCCCTTGCATCCAGCGGACTTGGTCATATTTCCCTGGGACTCCCACAACACTGTGGAGTTCACACAGCTCCGGAACTCCCACAACACTGTGGAGTTCTCCTAATACTGGGGTTCACAGAACGCAGTGGATTGCTGCTATTGCTGAGGAGACTTCTGTGAAAACACAGAGAATGCGGCTCTCCAAGGGGCCGCTGACTTAGCTCACCTTGTGGTGACTAAATTTACTTCATCCCACGTGGAAAATAGCGAGCTTGCAGCACTGCCCTAACTGACCACAAGAAACTTCAGCAAAACAAACTTTACAAACAGCGAGAGGGACACCCCCAGACGACTGGAGGAGACCAGATGTCATCGCCAGCCACGTTAATTCTTTCCTGTTGTAACCATTATTGTGAATGACTAACTTCATTGATATTAAGTGTTAATTGTTTCTACAACATGATATGAGTCACCTGTGTTTCACGAACTAACCTGACGAAGACACACCGAAACACGCGTCGTTCGTTCTACTTTTTAATAAAACTTTTTGCATCTAAACGTTTTTTGCCTCAAGGTCAGTCTTTAAACTTTTCTCGTTTGAGTGTGTGGGCTGAACATTGGCGTTCTGCATTGTATATTTTCGTCCTGGTTTTCTCTCTTTTTTCATGTTTCTTCATCTTGCCGACACCAGCACCTCTTTGATGGACACGTTTGGGCACAAGGCTTTTCCCTTTTTTTCTTACGTGAGTTCATATAAGGATGTTCATATAAGCACAGTAGCACACCCCAGTGAATACGCTTATATACAAACTCATATAAGCACAGTAACACACCCCAGTGAATACGCTTATATACAAACTCATATAAGCACAGTAACACACCCCAGTCAATACGCTTATATATAAACTCATATAAGCACAGTAGCACACCCCAGTCAATACGCTTATATACAAACTCATATAAGCACAGTAGCACACCCCAGTCAATACGCTTATATACAAACTCATATAAGCACAGTAGCACACCCCAGTCAATACACTTATATACAAACTCATATAAGCACAGTAGCACACCCCAGTCAATACGCTTATATACAAACTCATATAAGCACAGTAGCACACCCCAGTCAATACGCTTATATACAAACTCATATAAGCACAGTAGCACACCCCAGTCAATACACTTATATACAAACTCATAAAAGCACAGTAGCACACCCCAGTCACCCCATACGCTTATATGCAAACAAGTATTCACACAAACATTCAGGTTACAGTTTTTGAAAATGAACGGGGTCAGTAAAAACTTTTTCCTCCCTGTGACAAAATGAAAACCCTTACAGTCAAAATCACTAATTCTATTTAGTTAAGGTCACACAGTACACAGCACTACTCACCCCAGTCTCTGTAGTTTACAGATTGGACTCATCAGTCCAGTACAGAGCAGCTTCACTCCTGAATCTCCCAGGTTATTGTAGCTGAGGTCCAGATCTCTCAGGGGTGAGTTTGATGACTGGAGAGCTGAGGCCACAATATCACAGGACTTCTCTGTGAGGTCACAGCTGTTCAGTCTGCAAAGAAGAGTTAACATATTATAGTATTACAATATTATGTATATATAAAATATGTAACGTTTTAAATATAACAATGATAGTGTTCAGTGATGAAGAGTGAAATTGAGGATTTTAAGGTTGACGATGCTCTGAGGAAGATGTCTGTGCTACACTCTCCAACTGCAGCACTTTGGACCTGAGAATTAGACGTCCTGCTTGACTGAACTCTGACAGCGCTACAGATGTAATTCTGACCCAAATGGGCACTTTTCTTATACTCTAAGTTCTCTGAAATGGAGCTAAGGGCCCATCTACCTTTTCTATGATATTTTCTCTGGGTTTAACCCTCCCATCCCATCCCAGAAGTGCAGCTGCCATCTTTCAGAGTGGACAGTGGGTTAGTTTGTAATGCTGTGGGACGTTTGGCACAGCTACCACCAAAAGTAAAGATGTAAAAGATAACACACGTCTTTCAGAGTGGACAGTGAGTTAGCCACTGATTCTGTACTTTTGGTTACAACTGTGGTCCCACAGCACAGCAAGCTAACACACTGAAGGTGGATTCACTTTAATAACAGGAAGCCAAATAACAGTGATCTGTTCACATATAGTCAGGTAGTGCACTGTGTCTGTTCTGCTGGTGTTAAATATGACCAAGTAGTGCAGTGCGTCTGTTCTGCTGGTGTCAAATATGACCAGGTAATGCAGTGCGTCTGTTCTGCTGGTGTTAAATATGACCAGGTAGTGCAGTGTGTCTGTTCTGCTGGTGTTACATTTGACCAAGTAGTGCAGTGTGTCTGTTCTGCTGGTGTTATGACCAGGTAGTGCAGGGCGTCTGTTCTGCTGGTGTTAAATATGACCAGGTAGTGCAGCTCCAGCAGAAACACTTTACAAACAGCGAGAGGGACACCCCCAGACGACTGGAGGAGACCAGATGTCATCGCCACCCACGTTAATTGTTTCCTGTTGTAACCATTATTGTGAATGACTAACTTAATTGATATTAAGTGTTAATTGTTTCTACAACATGATATGAGTCACCTGTGTTTCACGAACTAACCTGACGAAGACACACCGAAACACGCGTCGTTCGTTCTACTTTTTAATAAAACTTTTTGCATCTAAACGTTTTTTGCCTCAAGGTCAGTCTTTAAACTTTTCTCGTTTGAGTGTGTGGGCTGAACATTGGCGTTCTGCATTGTATATTTTCATCCTGGTTTTCTCTCTTTTTTCATGTTTCTTCATCTTGCCGACACCAGCATCTCTTTGATGGACACGTTTGGGCACAAGGCTTTTCCCTTTTTTTCTTACGTGAGTTCATATAAGGATGTTCATATAAGCACAGTAGCACACCCCAGTGAATACGCTTATATACAAACTCATATAAGCACAGTAACACACCCCAGTGAATACGCTTATATACAAACTCATATAAGCACAGTAACACACCCCAGTCAATACGCTTATATATAAACTCATATAAGCACAGTAGCACACCCCAGTCAATACGCTTATATACAAACTCATATAAGCACAGTAGCACACCCCAGTCAATACGCTTATATACAAACTCATATAAGCACAGTAGCACACCCCAGTCAATACACTTATATACAAACTCATATAAGCACAGTAGCACACCCCAGTCAATACGCTTATATACAAACTCATATAAGCACAGTAGCACACCCCAGTCAATACGCTTATATACAAACTCATATAAGCACAGTAGCACACCCCAGTCAATACACTTATATACAAACTCATAAAAGCACAGTAGCACACCCCAGTCACCCCATACGCTTATATGCAAACAAGTATTCACACAAACATTCAGGTTACAGTTTTTGAAAATGAACGGGGTCAGTAAAAACTTTTTCCTCCCTGTGACAAAATGAAAACCCTTACAGTCAAAATCACTAATTCTATTTAGTTAAGGTCACACAGTACACAGCACTACTCACCCCAGTCTCTGTAGTTTACAGATTGGACTCATCAGTCCAGTACAGAGCAGCTTCACTCCTGAATCTCCCAGGTTATTGTAGCTGAGGTCCAGATCTCTCAGGGGTGAGTTTGATGACTGGAGAGCTGAGGCCACAATATCACAGGACTTCTCTGTGAGGTCACAGCTGTTCAGTCTGCAAAGAAGAGTTAACATATTATAGTATTACAATATTATGTATATATAAAATATGTAACGTTTTAAATATAACAATGATAGTGTTCAGTGATGAAGAGTGAAATTGAGGATTTTAAGGTTGACGATGCTCTGAGGAAGATGTCTGTGCTACACTCTCCAACTGCAGCACTTTGGACCTGAGAATTAGACGTCCTGCTTGACTGAACTCTGACAGCGCTACAGATGTAATTCTGACCCAAATGGGCACTTTTCTTATACTCTAAGTTCTCTGAAATGGAGCTAAGGGCCCATCTACCTTTTCTATGATATTTTCTCTGGGTTTAACCCTCCCATCCCATCCCAGAAGTGCAGCTGCCATCTTTCAGAGTGGACAGTGGGTTAGTTTGTAATGCTGTGGGACGTTTGGCACAGCTACCACCAAAAGTAAAGATGTAAAAGATAACACACGTCTTTCAGAGTGGACAGTGAGTTAGCCACTGATTCTGTACTTTTGGTTACAACTGTGGTCCCACAGCACAGCAAGCTAACACACTGAAGGTGGATTCACTTTAATAACAGGAAGCCAAATAACAGTGATCTGTTCACATATAGTCAGGTAGTGCACTGTGTCTGTTCTGCTGGTGTTAAATATGACCAAGTAGTGCAGTGCGTCTGTTCTGCTGGTGTCAAATATGACCAGGTAATGCAGTGCGTCTGTTCTGCTGGTGTTAAATATGACCAGGTAGTGCAGTGTGTCTGTTCTGCTGGTGTTACATTTGACCAAGTAGTGCAGTGTGTCTGTTCTGCTGGTGTTATGACCAGGTAGTGCAGGGCGTCTGTTCTGCTGGTGTTAAATATGACCAGGTAGTGCAGCTCCAGCAGAAACACTTTACAAACAGCGAGAGGGACACCCCCAGACGACTGGAGGAGACCAGATGTCATCGCCACCCACGTTAATTGTTTCCTGTTGTAACCATTATTGTGAATGACTAACTTAATTGATATTAAGTGTTAATTGTTTCTACAACATGATATGAGTCACCTGTGTTTCACGAACGAACCTGACGAAGACACACCGAAACGCCCGTCGTTCGTTCTACTTTTTAATAAAACTTTTTGCATCTAAACGTTTTTTGCCTCAAGGTCAGTCTTTAAACTTTTCTCGTTTGAGTGTGTGGGCTGAACATTGGAGCTTTGCATTGTATATTTTTGTCCTGGTTTTCTCTCTTTTTTCATGTTTCTTCATCTTGCCGACACCAGCACCTCTTTGATGGACACGTTTGGGCACAAGGCTTTTCCCTTTTTTTCTTACGTGAGTTCATATAAGGATGTTCATATAAGCACAGTAGCACACCCCAGTGAATACGCTTATATACAAACTCATATAAGCACAGTAACACACCCCAGTGAATACGCTTATATACAAACTCATATAAGCACAGTAGCACACCCCAATCTATACACTTATATGCAAACTCATATAGGCACAGCAGCACACCCCAAACAATACACTTATATGCAAACAAGTATTCACACAAACATTCAGGTTACAGTTTTTGAAAATGAACGGGGTCAGTAAAAATTCTTTCCTCCCTGTGACAAAATTAAAACCCTTACAGTCAAAATCACTAATTCTATTTAGTCCAGGTTACACAGTACACAGCACTACTCACCCCAGTCTCTGTAGTTTACAGTTTGGACTGCTCAGTCCAGCACAGAGCAGCTTCACTCCTGAATTTCCCAGGTTATTGTAGCTGAGGTCCAGTCTCTCTAGTTTACAGTTTGGACTCATCAGTCCAGTACAGAGCAGCTTCACTCCTGAATCTCCCAGGTTATTGTAGCTGAGGTCCAGATCTCTCAGGGGTGAGTTTGATGACTGGAGAGCTGAGGCCACAATATCACAGGACTTCTCTGTGAGGTCACAGCTGTTCAGTCTGCAAAGAAGAGTTAACATATTATAGTATTACAATATTATGTATATATAAAATATGTAACGTTTTAAATATAACAATGATAGTGTTCAGTGATGAAGAGTGAAATTGAGGATTTTAAGGTTGACGTTGCTCTGAGGAAGATGTCTGTGCTACACTCTCCAACTGCAGCACTTTGGACCTGAGAATTAGACATCCTGCTTGACTGAACTCTGACAGCTCTACAGATGTAATTCTGACCCAAATGGGCACTTTTCTTATACTCTAAGTTCTCTGAAATGGAGCTAAGGGCCCATCTACCTTTTCTATGATATTTTCTCTGGGTTTAACCCTCCCATCCCATCCCAGAAGTGCAGCTGCCATCTTTCAGAGTAGACAGTGGGTTAGTTTGTAATTCTGTGGGACGTTTGGCACAGCTACCACCAAAAGTAAAGATGTAAAAGATAACACACGTCTTTTAGAGTGGACAGTGAGTTAGCCACTGATTCTGTACTTTTGGTTACAACTGTGGTCCCACAGCACAGCAAGCTAACACACTGAAGGTGGATTCACTTTAATAACAGGAAGCCTAATAACAGTGATCTCATATATAGTCAGGTAGTGCACTGTGTCTGTTCTGCTGGTGTTACATATGACCAGGTAGTGCAGTGCGTCTGTTCTGCTGGTGTTACATATGACCAGGTAGTGCAGTGCGTCTGTTCTGCTGGTGTTACATATGACCAGGTAGTGCAGTGCGTCTGTTCTGCTGGTGTTACATATGACCAGGTAGTGCAGTGCGTCTGTTCTGCTGGTGTTACATATGACCAAGTAGTGCAGTGCGTCTGTTCTGCTGGTGTTACATTTGACCAGGTAGTGCAGTGTGTCTGTTCTGCTGGTGTTAACTATGACCAGGTAGTGCAGTGCGTCTGTTCTGCTGGTGTTAAATATGACCAGGTGCAGCTCCAGCAGAAACACTGGGGCTGTGTTTGGAATCGCTCCCTATTCACTATATAGTGCACTATTTAGGGTATCGGCCATTTTGTAGGGTGTCCAAAATTCTAAATGTCAATTTGACACCCTAAATAGTCCACTCAATATCCCCCATAATGCACCACAAAATGTAGGGTACAAACGATGTACACTACATGACCGGAGATTTTTTTTTATTATCAAGATGGCGATGGCTGAGCCTGCGCTCGTCTACAAATGTAAATATAAATGCAAGTTTCATCTTGTAGCCTATATTAAATCAGTTTAATCGGCTTTATAACCGAAATATAAATAAACGCGGTAGATTAAATATATTACAAAGTGTTAGCTATTTTTTTAATTTAACAATTATTACTGTTTAATGGAAAATGCAACTTAATTAGCTAGCTAGCTACCTAGCTACCTAACTTACCTATCTACCTACAACGAGACAACAAAATCCTTAATTAAAAAAGGATTAGCGTTGCTAAGTAACCTATTCAGACTATGTAGTGTCCGAAATCACCTCCTTCTTTTCCACCAGTGTATCCCTATCTAGTGCCCTATGTAGATTCCCTATGTAGTGTATAGGGAGGGAGTGAATAGGGAGCGATTCCGAACACAGCCCCGGTTTCCCAACTCTCGGAACAGCTGTACTTTTTAGACGAAAGCGTTTGTGTATATTTGATCCTTCATTGGGTATACGATAGTCATTCACAAAGAAATGGTTGCTGCAGACATGATAGTCTGCCAGACGGAGTTGCTTGACAGTAGGGTTTTCGTCAATGTGCAGTGCAAGCAACCATAGCTTTAGCCTATGTTCATCGCGCAGTGGTAATGCATGGTGTCACGCCGCTGTCTGGTTTACTTGGTGCTTGGCCTCTCTTTCTCTCAATCACAGGTGGAATGTTGGCAGCTGTGAGTGATTGGGCTGATTGCTTCAGGTCTGCGCTCAAGGAGTACAAAGGCGTGGCTGGTACAGGGTGGAAAGAGTTGTTTAAATGCTTATTTTCCTTAATTAGACCCTTTGTTCTCTTTTAGTTTTGGTCAGTTATGGAATACTTGTGAAACCAGCGGGGCATTAATTGCAGAAAGTATGGAAACCTGGTCACTTTAATTAAAAAAATATAAAGGAAGAATAGTGTTAAAAATTCAGTTTAAATGGTGAAATTTCAATTTTGAACCGTATCGAAAAAATGCATGCACAGCGAATCCCCAGGACCGTAGGCTATTAGAAAAAACAAAAAATACCATTTTCACTGGAGAGTGAAACTTTTTTCAGTCAAAACCATTCCATTTGCTTACATGCTGTATTGTAATGTCCAAGACATCTGAAGCACATTTTCTGCACTCCACTCTGTTGTCTTGAGTTTTTGATTGAATGTCAATTTGTGCATTAGGAATGACATAGGTGTTACCAGCAAAGTTTTTAATGGATAGCCATTGTCCCCTCGGAAGATTACAGGAACTATTGGCCAATAGAGTCATAGCTTGATCCAGGATAATTAGCAAATATGTGCGTAACCTTACACGTAGCATTGCGCATCGCCAGGATGTTGATGGAGTGGGCTCCCTTATGTTTCATTTATATAACAGCGTTCTCTGCTGGGGCAGAACCCCAGGATATCCAAACTTCTCCGTGAACTCCTGTTTTACCCGTTCTTGGCTGACAGGTGTGACGGGGACTTGAATGTGTTCATTCCATATAGGAGTGCATATAGGGACAGCAGGAATTCGTCTCTAGCTCAGCTGCCAGGAGATGATAGAAGTTTGTTCAAATCTGGCAGGATAAATGCAATTTAAGGCGACATTGCCCTTCACTGAGAGACAGGTATGTGGTCCTTGACCGATGGACCCTTTTATTAATGCGCATTTTCTGATATACACAATAAAATTTCACATTGTAGGCTAATCTTGATATTTTTATGCATGTTTTGTGCGTGCCCCTGTGTGTGTAACAGACAGGAGGAGGGTGTACGCACTTTGTGCACACGCCCCTGTAGGGACCGACAGCCAGCTGACAGTCCTTACACAAACACTGACAGTACATGGAGGCGCGTCTGATGACGTCATCTGCGCGCGCGGCGTTTAAAATCCTCATCTCACAGTGAACCGGTGTGAACACAGAACAAAGGCTGCGTCCCAATTCTCCCTAAGGTCCTCCTTCAGGACCGCACTTTGGTGACGTCAGAGGGTGTGCACTCAAGGTGTGCAAGTGCACAAGGGTGCATGGGTTTAAAAGGAAAGAATTGGGACACACTGCATGAAAAAGCTCGGTCAAAATTCCTGTTGTTCTATAAAGTTATGGGTGAAAAAAAAAGGTGAAGATCAGGGATCCTCAATCTTATCCAGAAACTACTGGTGTTTGTGCACGCTTTTGTTCAAAACCAAGCAGTTACACACAGGAGTTCTACTAATCAAACAGAGCTTAATCAAGTCCTCTGTGATTGGTTAAAAACAGAAACATCACGATTTCGCAGGGGATTTGGGGTAATACCGCTCTGAAAAGTGTGGCCTGATGTGGACTTGCTAGAGGGGTGCATCAAGGGCTCATGGCGGCGCTCGAGAGTACCCTTGCGAAACACAAAATAAGAAATGGGACACACTAAGCCCCTGGAGGTTCTCACGGGCACCCGCATTTGAAGTGCAAAGGGCGAATTGGGACGCAGCCTATATAAGAACTGTGGGTGTGAAGGTTCCCTTCCCCCCACCAAGTTAATAAAACTGAGTGACGACCATCGCTCAGGCTCTTCTCGCCCTTGCATCCAGCGGACTTGGTCATATTTCCCTGGGACTCCCACAACACTGTGGAGTTCACACAGCTCCGGAACTCCCACAACACTGTGGAGTTCTCCTAATACTGGGGTTCACAGAACGCAGTGGATTGCTGCTATTGCTGAGGAGACTTCTGTGAAAACACAGAGAACGTGGCTCTCCAAGGGGCCGCTGACTTAGCTCGCCTTGCGGTGACTAAATTTACTTCATCCCACGTGGAAAATAGCGAGCTTGCAGCACTGCGCTAGCTGACCACAAGAAACTTCAGCAAAACGAACTTTACAAACAGCGAGAGGGACACCCCCAGACGACTGGAGGAGACCAGCTGTCATCGCCACCCACGCCGCGAAAAGGACACCAGCTCGGGCTGCTGGAAAACCTTCACAATTCACAACTCCACGACCGTGTGTTCCCAGGAGCGCAACAGCGACCACCGGAGACAACACAGGTGGAAGGCTCTCAGTAAGACTGACTAAGCATCCCAGGCAGTAGCTACAGTTTAGTTTAGTCTTAACTGAAGTTAATGTGAATCTGTGTGGTTATATCTGTCCGTTTACTGTTTATTTTAATGAGTTCTGTTTGCCGTGTTTACCCTGCTCGAATTGGCTAGCTACCTAGAGTAACACGACACCACCCACGTGGTTTCTCTCTTCTTGCATGCTAATTCTTCATTCAACTCTCCACATTACTAACAATATTAATATAGTCCGTATTCAGTGAATAACGAGTCATTTGGTGCAAGTCATTTGCGTTATCGGTTAGGAGCTGCAGCTCCGCGTCCGTCTTCTGCACTGCTAGGACTGACACTTCATTGTAGCTAAGCTAGATTATTCAACCACGCCGATACCACTGTGCTGCACAGGCCTACAGGCGCAGTTCTCTCCCCTTTGTTCAGAGGCAAAGGACACGTGCGCAGACGCGTGCACGCACACACACACCCACACACGCACCCACACACACGCACGCACGCACGCACACAAACACGCACGCACGCACCCACGCACCCACACACACACACACACACCCCCACACACACACCCACACACGCACCCACACACGCACACACACCCACACACACACCCGCACGCACGCACACTTCCATAGTTAGCGTAGCCTTCCCCTGTTAGATTAGTCTGTGATTGTTCTATATTTTTGCATGTTTGTTTAATAAATTATATTATTAAACCCGTGTCTGTTTTGATGTTGCGTAAACGTGAGAATCTGAGCCAAAATAGTCTATTCAAGAACTACATCCTTCAGATTATCTATTAAATCTTTGATTTAATTACCTATGTCCACTAATACTTGTAATTTTGAGTGTGTTAAGCTGCATTCTCACCAAATCCGGCGAGGTACATCGATCGGATGCATTCTATTCATTTTCTATGGTGCATGATGGATGTGGCGCGGCGACTGTGTGGTACGTTCACCGGTTCTGAATTTGAATAGGATAGATTCCAAACCTACTTTAGGCAAATGAATGCGTCGCTTCAAGTGTTCCCACTTGCCACTGTTCTTCTGCAGACTTTGGATGTCTCGCTTGCTTCTGTCTGTCCAGGTAATCCCAGACAGCCTCGGTGATGTTGAGAACAGGCCTCTGTGGAGACCATACCATCTATTGCAGAACTCCTTGTTCTTCTTTTCTCTGACGAAAGTTCAATTAAGTTTTTGGAAAATCAATGTTTGGAAATCTACAATTTGCTCTTTTCTACTGACACACTAATGCAGAAGACAAAAAATAAACATCTAAGAAAAAATCTACATAAAAAATCTAGGGTGCCTAAGACATTTGCACAGTACTGTATGTATTTGATTTCGGTCATCCTGATTCTGCATTTGCTCTTGTTTAGTTTCAGGTTGTTTTCTCTTTCCCTCTCCAGCAGTTTCACCAGTCTGCAATCATGCTCTTCTTCTGTGTCTCCCCACAGCAGCAAGTCGTCAATGATGTTGACAACCCCGTCCAGACCTTCTATCATTTGCGCCATGGACCTCTGGAACACCTCAGACGCTGATGACACTCCAAAAGGTAAGCGCAGAAAGCGATAGCTTCCCTATTGGTGCGTTCATGGTGCACAGCTTGTAGCTCTCATCGTCCAGTTTTATTTGCCAAAATCCCTGATTGGCGTCTAGTACTGAGAAGTACTTTGCATTTGGCGTGCGGGATACCACTTCTTCCACAGTCAATAGAGGATAGTGTTCCCATTGGATTGCTTGGTTCAAATCCTTTGAGTCCATGCAAATGCGAATCTTCTTTGGTGTGACTACTGTGACCATGCTATTGACCCATTCCGTTGGCTCTGTTTGTTTCACGATGACTCCCATCTGCTCCATTCGATGGAGTTCTCCAATGACTCTGTCCCTGAGGGCAACTGGTATTCTCCTCGGTGCGTGCACAACTGGTTTGGCAGTGGGGTCGATCTTTATATGGTGCTCAGCTGGTAAACAGCCCACTCCAGTAAATAGGTCATCAAAGTCTTTTAACATGTCCATGTCATTTCTGACATCATAGTCTTTTTACCATGCCCAAGTTCTGGCATGTTGCACGTCCCAGTATTGCTGGTGCCTCCTGCTGTATGATCTCAAATTCAATCCTATGTTTTTGTCCTTTGAACTGGCATGTGAGTGCTTTCTTGCCCAGGGGCACCATCTTGTGGCCTGAGTAGGTTACTAGCTTACAGTTGGATGCTTTGAGCCTTCCCCTGATATCTAGTGAGCTGAATGTCTTCTCTGACATGACGTTGCACTCTGCTCCAGTGTCAAGCTTAAATGTCACATTCCTACTGTTTATTATCAGATTTTCAGTCCACTTTTCATTATCTTCTATCTCAGCCTCTATAGCCCCAATGCATTGTCATGCTCAACTCCTATTGTGCCAATGAACATGTTCTCACTGCTCTCATCACTGCTCTCAGGTTGATCAATTGCATGCATTTCCTTACTGTATCTATGTTAGTCTCGTGAAGGCCAGACTTTGTGATGAACACAAAGTCTGGTCCAGAGACTTGCTTAACGTGGTAAAGAGCCGCCCACTTTGACAAGATGGCGCATTTGATTGACATGCAAGATAACCAACCACAGACCGTCTATGTTCCGTGACGTTTTGAGGCGCTACAGAAGGCGGTCGATTTAGAAACAGTGCTACAAGAACAACAGACCGGCATGAAACAAATGTGATGTACTAAAATGGCACGGCAATCTCTTTCAAAACAGTCTATCACACAGAAGAAAGATACAGAACCTGACCTGACCGGACCTTCTTAGACTTTTTCCATCTTTGTAAACATGATTGTAAACTAATATTAAAACCAAATGTTCACACTAGCTAGCCTACATGCAGAGCACAGAACCGGTCGTTTTATCCGTTTGCCCTGTAATTAACAATTTAGGCTAACGAGTAAGGTTAGCTGGCTAACTGACTAAAACATTGTAACATATTCGAGACTGTTTCCATTGTAGTTGAAATAAGAAAATGATATCTTACCATTGCTCTACGGTGTGCACTTCATCAACTGGATAGCTGCTACATTATGGGAAGGATGTGCTTTGTCTTGTCTGTTCTGTAGTGATTTCGATGGCGTTCCTGTATGCACTTATTGTATGTCGCTTTGGATAAAAGCGTCTGCTAAATGACTGTAATGTAATGTAACGGCCATTCCGATGAGGCGTTCCAGATAAACTTCTGTTTGTAGCACGTCTCTCCATTTATTGGTGCCCAAAAGTAATTTGGGTGATCCAAAAACTATGTTGAATCGCCCTGCTGCGATTTCTACATCGGTGGCCTCACTCTCCCCAACACATGCCACAGACAACCCTTTGCCTGTCAGGTACTTAACCTGATCTTCCATTATCGATGTAAGGGGACAGACGACTAACAAAATAGGTTGAGTTGGGAAGCCTGGTATGTGTTTGCAGAGGGTCGGCCATGCTTGAAATATAAGCTTTTCACGTATCCTGTCGGCAAACATGCAAGTATATCTCGTTTATTAATTATCTGCCTCAAAACAAACTCTTGAATATCTTTCAGAGATGGAATGTCGTGAACTTACAAAACTTTATTCAATCCAGCGTTAAGCTCTTGGTCCGAAACACTCATTGTTCTTGATGGATTCGCAGCATTCACTAGCTACAGATTAGTTTGAAAAACTTAACGTGTTTCCCTGCGGACTGATAAAACCCAATGCACTCTGTCGTACCGGAAATACGCTGGCACTCCTTTGATTGACAGTGCTACTAGCCAATGAGTGCTAACTGTGAGTTTTCCCACAGCTCTGTCCAGCTTATGCAAGCCTATGCATCAGACGAGGTATGTCACAGGCCGACAACACGGCTTCCTACAACACCTTTACTGTTGTAACCGAGAAACAGGGTACCGGAAATGCCACAGTAGCGTGGAGCATACAACACCACTATCTTAACAGTTCGGGCATGAGCCAGAGTTATGTGAACTCCTGTGAGGTTATGTTTAGGGGTTGTGGGTGGGGTACGGGAATCACAAACTCACAAAAACTTGGGGGTCTTTGAATTCGACATATATCTTGGTTTGTGTGCTCCCTTCGAACCACGTCTTTACCCCGAGGTGTGAGCATGGACACCCGGCCAATCCTAGCGCTTGAATGCTATGCAGGGCGTGTACTGCCAAGAAAAGCAGTGGGACGCGTGACGTCATATCCTACTACCCTCACACATGATGTTTTCGGCCTATCACAGCCCTAGCTTATGCATACTAATGAGATACCATTCTGCTGTTGTAACCGAGAAACACGGCATCAGACGTAGCTCCATCAGACGCTGCGTATGAAGTGCGTCAAAGCGGCTGAGACTATATCTATGTTGACTTTCTGATTTGCACATCGTTGCAAAATGGTTTTTCTTTTTACATGACTTGCATATCTGGCCAAAGGCTGGGCATTTTTTTAACTCAAGCATATAGCCACATCTGCTACAGTGTGTTCCCTTTTGTTCGTCAGGCTCTGTCTTTGACTCACTTTCGTAGTCCTTCTTGTTTGCTTTGACTGTCCTGATCCTATGCACTTCCATTTCATCATTTAGTGCTTTGACTCGGCTAGACGTGATCTCGCTGGCACGGCAAATATCAGTAGCCTTTTCTAGCGTGAGCTCCGCCTCTCTAAGCAGTCTGCCTCTCACTTGGTCATCCCTTACACCTCAAACAATTCTGTCTCTTACCAGGGAGTTGTGCAGCTGTTCAAACTCACAGTCCTTTGCCTTGTTTTTCAGGTCTGTGACGTACGCTTCTATCGTCTCCGATGGTCCGTGTGAAGAACATATGGCGCGTGTACGGTAAGTTCTTTCTCGGTTCACAATATTCTTTGAATTTTTTCTTAAGCACTGCGATTTTATCCATCTCATCTCTTTGAAAGTCAAACGTGTTACATACTTTTATCGCCTCCTCTCCCGCGACATGCAAAAAACGTAGCGCATTGCACTTTTTCCGATTTCTCTGCTATGCCGCTCTCAGTCGCAATAAATTTCTAACCGCTGGATCCAACTTTTCCAATTCTCGGAAAGATTGCCTTGCAGGCTTAAAGCTGGTGGTGGCTGTAACTGCGCCATGGTCTTCTGTCTTTATATTACGAGATTAACTCTGACACCATGTTATGTTTACAAAAAGACCCAGACGACTTGATAACTTTTACTCTCGTCTCTCCGTCCTCACCTTCCGCCTTACGTCACCAACTACCGATGCCGCATAGTACAAACTGAACCGTACAAACAGTACACATACATTACACCACTAAAATAGCACAATACTCCAGCGTGAGTTAAAACTGGTTTTGTTTGCAGAAACGCATTATTCAACACCAAACTTGCACAGAATGTTTCTATTGACACAGCCCTTATTGCGCTGCCCAATCCATGTTGACACGGGTTTACTGCAGACTCGGGGTGTGTCCGAAACCGAAGCCGAAATCCAGAAGTGGGTTGGAAACGGATACGAAGTTGCCAGTTCATAATTTAGATGCGGGAAATAATTAAATTGCAGCGGGGAAAATTTTGATTCAGTGCCCACCTGCCTCTATGCCTCTTCCGAACTTTACAGAATTAAGCATTGGATTGTTTATTTGTTTATTAAAACATTAAAATATATCATTAGGGATGGAGCCGTTCGATTTGGACCATGTGACTCAATCGGCAGTCCCTGAAATTACGGATACTCAACCTATATCTTTAACGTGCTCGCTATAATCGAACAGTGTGCGTTGTTTATATAGGCCTATGGCAAAAGAAAAAGAAACAAAACGTTAAATGAAGAAACTCAACATCTTGCATGCAAACAATATCCCTTTAATGCTGCTCGCTTGAATTTAGCTGCCCTTAATCTCGACACTTTTTCAGAACGTAAAAACACCTTTTAAAAGAAAGCAAAGGAACAGCTAGAATCAGTAACCTATGTCCCGTTTTGAAATGTCACTTACTGGCTATCAAAATCATAATTTTATTTATTCTAGTTGTGTCGTTTGTATTTTTAAACTGTACAGAATGTCCATCCTCCCTCCGTATTCCTGCGTAAGCAATTCCGTCAATCTCGCCATTCCATGAGCCCAAACTTGCAACGCAATTAATAAAACGAAAATGTGACGTTTTACACTGCAGAAAAAAATGTTTTAACTAGGCTTGTCGCGGTGATCCGTTTAACCAATGGTGTAGCTACTAAAAGCATATTAAAAGCTGTTGAAATGCAGCCATGTCCCGACTTTTTTTCATTTTCTTGAATTAAAAGCTTTTCAAGTGTTCTAGAACTTGGTTGTTAATGCTAGCTCAGAAATGCATCTTGTTGGACTGTTCATATTACTTTTTTCATTTAGAGTGTTTTCTCAATAAATCATTAGGCTATAATCCTTAAGTCTTCTCCATTCATTTTACAAAGCATAATAATAATAGTAATGATAATAATATTACTAGACGTAATCATTTATGTATACAAGTTCATATAGTAAAATAAAAAAATAACAAAAAAGTACAATAATAAATCACAACAGGCAGAAAGGGCGGTTATTGTGGAAATAGTTTCCATTCAAATGTAAAATTAAATGGTTTGATTTTTATAAAACTGCCTTTTCATTCTGAGTTGACTATATATTGTACCTCAGATTTTTTCCAGTTCTTATCCAAAATTATTGTTCAGTGTCCCCCAGTTAGGGGGTGGGGGGTTCAAATAGGTTAACAAACACAACCTTTAACAAAACAAAACGATAGATAAATAAGTATAAAGTACAGAATATAGTTCTTGTAAAATGTTTTGAAAAGAAAAGAAAGACAGTGAGGGGGGTGAACACTCATAAATTGCAATAACAATTAATTTTAGACTAGTAAATATCACAACTTCCAGTTGAAGCCACGCCCACTTCCGGTTTCTAATCCGAATACAGATACGGATACAGATATTGTTAATGGTTGAAAAGATACAGATATAGATAGTGGCATCGCTGCACACCCCTACTGCAGATCATAAAACTACCAAACCTGGCGCAGGTGAAATATATTCTGTTTCTGTGCAAGACACCAAAATAGGGTGCCTTATCTTAATATTATAACTTAATATAGCCTTTCTTTCATTTGAATTTTATGTTTTGATAAACGTTTACCCATCAGATTAATCTATCAACAAATTCATTGTTTATTTGAGAATTGGTATCTTTTAAAATAATAAGTAAATTAAATCAAATAAAATGAGGTTTTGGAGTTTTTGATGGTGCTTATATTCTGGATTTAGAACATTAAATGAGGACATTAAGCTGTTGTAACATCTTGATTCAGAAATAATAATAATTTAACAAATTTTTACTCGCCCAACAATTTTATTGAACTTTATTCTCATTAGAAGTAGAAAGTCACTAATCTTTATAATAAACTTTATTAATGACATAATACTCACATGGCCTTCTTGCAGTTCCTGACTACTGGTACCAGTCTTTGATAACCTGCTGCTGATGTGTTGTAGGTCTTCAAGTCAAACTCATCCAGGATCTCCTCTGACATCAGTAACACAAAGGCTATAGCTGAACATTGGCCTGGTTCCAGCACTTCATCGGAAAGTTTTCCTGATCTCAGGTAATTCTGGATTTCCTCCACTAGAGAGTTGTCATTCAGTTCATTCAGACAGTGGAACAGATTGATGGTTCTCTCTGCTGAAGATTCCTCTCTGATCAGCATCTTAATGTGCTTGATTGTTAGCTCAATGCTCTCTGATCTGCTTTCTGTCTGTGTCTGTGGTGATGATCTTCCTGTCTGTGTCAGTAGACTTTCAAAGTGAGCAACAATGCGACTTGTGTTGTATCGTCCTCCACCAGATCTGCTTCCTGTCTGTGTCTGTGGGTCTGGTACAGGTGATCTGCTTCCTGTCTGTGTTAGTATACATCCTAAGAGAGCCTTTACGGAGTCCAGAGAGAGGCCGAGAAGGAATCGGAGGAAAAGGTCCAGGTGTCCATTCTTACTCTGTAAGGCCTGATCCACTGCACTCCTGTGTAACACAGACAGCTGCACTCTGTAACTGTAAGGTTCTGATTCTTCTGCTGTGAGTACATTTCTGTTCTCATTTACACATGAATGAAACACAAACAAGGCAGCCAGATACTCCTGAATGCTCAGATGCACAAAGCAGTAGACCTTCTCCTGATCCAACCCACACTCCTCTTTAAAGATCTCTGTGCACACCCCAGAGTACACTGAAGCTTCACTGACATCAATGCCACTCTCTCTCAGGTCCTCTTCATAGAATATCAGATTGCCCTTTTCCAGCTGTAGAAAAGCCAGCTGCCCCAGTTTCAGAATGATTTCTGTATCTGACTCTGACATTTTCTTTGGGTTTGTCTTATTGGTGCCATGATACTTCTGATTCTTGACATTAGTCTGAATGAGCAGGAAGTGTGTGTACATTTCAGTCAGAGTTTTGGGCAGATCTCCACTATCTACTTCACCCAACATTGTCTCCAGAACAGTAGCAGAAATCCAGCAGAAGACTGGTATGTGACACATGATGTAGAGACTCCTGGATGACTTTATGTGTGAGATAATTCTGCTGGCCTGTTTCTGATCTCTGATTCTCTTCTTAAAGTACTCCTCCTTCTGTGGGTCATTGAACCCTCGTACCTCTGTCACCTGGTGGACGCACTCAGCAGGGATCTGATTGGCTGCTGCTGGTCGGGAGGTGATCCAGAGGAGAGCAGAGGGAAGCAGATTCCCCAGAATGAGGTTGGTCAGCAGCACATCCAATGATGATGACTCCGTTATATCACAGCAGATCTTATTGCTCTGGAAATGTAGAGGAAGTCGACACTCATCCAGTCCATCAAAGATAAACACAACTTTGACTTCATCACCTTCAACACTTTTGATCTCTTTCAGTTGTGGAAGGTAGTGCTGCAGAAGTTGCATCAGACTGAATTCTCTCTCCTTCTTCAGATTCAGATCTCGGAAAGGAAGAGTGAAGATGAAATCAACGTCCTGATTGGCTTTCCCTTCTGCCCAGTCCAGAATGAACTTCTGCACAGAGACGGTTTTCCCAATGCCAGCGATGCCCTTTGTAAGCACAGTTCTGGGTTTCTTTTGTCCAGGTAAAGGCTTAAAGATGTCATTGCAGAGGATTGCAGTCTCCTGTGTAGTTTGTCTCTTGTATGCTGTCTCAATCTGCCTGACCTCGTGTTCATTATTGACCCCCCCACTTCCCCCCTCTGTGATGTAGAGCTCTGTATAGATCTCATTCAGGAGGGTTTGGTGGTCCTGCTTTGCTAAACCTTCAAATATGAATTCAAACTTCCTCTTCAGATCAGTTTTCAGTGTCTGCTGGGCTCCTTTTATGGATTCATCTGAAGAGAGGAAATATGAGAAATAATTATGTTTAAAATAAGTTTAACATTTCCCATTCAATAACTTATTTCAAGAAGACAGTCAATAAATATATTTATGAAGTCAGTTTTCATAGTACTTTACACAACTCAGAGTGTTACACACCTCTCACAGTGTGTTACACTCCTCTCATACAGTGTTACACACCTCACGCACAGTGTGTTACACTCCTCTCATACAGTGTTATACACCTCACACAGTGTTACACTCCTCATACAGTGTTACACCCCCCACAAAGTGTGTTACACACCTCTCAATAAGGCCAATATTCCATCATGAATATAACAAATTATCAGAAAAGTGCACACTATTGCATTTCAAGGATGATGGGGGAAAAACACATTAAAACAGTGAACATGGGTTTAATTGTCCTTTTACATTTAATTAATGTTTATGTTGTACACATATCATTCTGGTAAATACTGTCTTCAAAGGTCACATGGTAATTTTAAAATCTAATATTTAATCTTGAGTGCTCTTTAACTCTGGATACAAACTCAGAACAGTCTGTCTGATGGGGTTTAACCCTGGATACAAACTCAGAGCAGTATGTCTGATGGGGTTTAACCCTGGATACAAACTCAGAGCAGTATGTCTGATGGGACAGTGGTTTAGTTACTGATTTTGAGCCCAAGGTTCCTACTTTGAATCCCTCTCAGGAACATTTAATCTCACATGCATTTGCTGGCTCCCATACTCAATGCTTGATGCTATATTTTAATTTAAATGCCTTTGTGTACATGTTGTGTGTGATGTTTTCTATATGTAAGATTGTTAATGTAAAACACTATTTTGAAAGTGTGAATTTTATAAATCAGAACACTGTTCTCTGTTAGATTTGTTTGCTAAACTCATTTCTGTACTCTAATGGACACGCAGAAACAATGAGAGAAAACTCTTACTGTGCTGCTCATCTCTCTCCAGTGAGGCGGTGAGATCCTTCTGCTTCATGTTCCTCAGGATGTGGAGTGTGATCTTCAGAGACCTCTCACTGCCACAGGTCTCCAGCATCTTCTCCACTATGTACAGAGCCTCAGGATCCCCCTGCTCTCTCTCACTGCATTCTGGATAATACTGACTCAGATGGCTCTGAAACAGTTTCAACTTTTCATCCTTCTTCAGCTTCATCAGAGTGCGCAGGAGAGACTGAAATAAACACACAAACACAGAGGTGTGCTGTATCCGAGTGTGAAATAAACACATGAAGAGGCGTGCTGTATCAGTGAGTGAAATAAACACATGAAGAGGTGTGCTGTATCAGACTGAAATAAACACATGAAGAGGGTGTGCTGTATCAGTGAGTGAAATAAACACATGAAGAGGTGTGCTGTATCAGACTGAAATAAACACATGAAGAGGTGTGCTGTATCAGAGTGTGAAATAAACACATGAAGAGGTGTGCTGTATCAGACTGAAATAAACACATGAAGAGGTGTGCTGTATCAGTGAGTGAAATAAACACATGAAGAGGTGTGCTGTATCAGTGAGTGAAATAAACACATGAAGAGGTGTGCTGTATCAGACTGAAATAAACGCATGAAGAGGTGTGCTGTATCAGTGAGTGAAATAAACACATGAAGAGGTGTGCTGTATCAGTGAGTGAAATAAACACATGAAGAGGCGTGCTGTATCAGTGAGTGAAATAAACACATGAAGAGGTGTGCTGTATCAGTGAGTGAAATAAACACATGGAGGTGTGCTGTATCACAGTAACTGAAATAAACACTACTAATCGCACCACGATCCTTATGTGTTGTGTGCCTTATGTGTTGTGTTTTTGATAGCCAGAAAAGGGTCAGATACTTCCAGACCCCAAAGGTGCATCAGTGCCAAACGCTCATATTTGAAGTGCAGATTTTGATCCTGATTGATGGTTTTGTAGAGATACTACTTGTGATAAATCATTAATTTATTTAGATTAATGGAGTTTCTCTGTGCAATACATTTAGTAAATACAAACTGTGAACTGAATGCTTCTTGTGTAAAAGTCTCTGTTTGCAGTCTTACTCTGCCGCTGTGTTTGGGCCCAGCAAAAGGAATCTGAACTTGCCGGGAGCCAAGGATGGCCAGGTAGCGCCCCCAGAACAAGATTAGATGTTAAGTTGTGTCTTTTGAGGAGTTAAGTGTAGCACATTAGCATAAGCACTAAGGCTTCATTTGCACGGCCAGGAGCTTCACTTGCTGTTTGCGTTCAGGATTCTGGTCTTACCAGATATTTGAATCAAGGCAACGTGGCAGTTTGTGCCTTTTTTGGCAATGCTGAATGGAAATTATTAAATGTGCTAGTTTAAAACATAGACACAGTTATTAGAGCTACAGGTAATGATGTTGTAATCTTTCTTAGTAACAAAACATGTAAATGTGCTCATTTTAGTGATACCTGCACAAGAGGTGCAATTACGGCACGGGAAAAAGCCAATTGCATCGTCAAGATGTTCCTTAGGGGTTTTAGAGAAATCAAACGTGTCAGAGCGCACCAGCATTTTTTCTTTTTCCTTTCCTTGCAACTTTTCCTTGACCTCGCCAGAAAACGTTATGGGGGTAAAGGAAAAGTTGGAAGGAGAGATTTACAAGGAATCTAGCGTAACTGTGGAATTCAAACCTCCTTCTCTACCTTGCGTCATGGTGTGACGTCCAGTCGTATTGACGTGACTGTTCGACATATGGAACTACAACTTCACGAAAAATTACGACAAAACGTGCATCATTGCCGTCTGCATTTGACTTGAACCGTTCGTTTTTATCTCTGCTAAATTTAGCGTCTTAATAAATTTGGTGTATTGTCGGATTGTGTCATTGTTTGTTTACTTTCTATTATAAGCCAATACTAACCAACAATATGAGCTATTCACATTTACATTTCATTTCTCAGATGTTCGCCTTGTTTGAATGCGGTAGGTTCCGGAAAACTCAGATGCTTATGAAAACATTGGCGGCATTGCATTGTGGGACATGAATATTACCTTTCTTTTGAAAAGGATAGTCCAGAGTATCCTTTGTGAAAGGACGGATAAAAGGAATTGTGAAGCTCTTTTCCTTCTCAATATAAGAAATTCAAACGGTCCTTAGCATGGCTGCCCAGAAACTATTTCCGGTTCATGCGATCTAAAGGATCCTTGCTCAAATTTGACTATTCGAATGCAGCCTCTGTCTTCCTTTCAACTTGGGTTGTGTTAAACCAAAAATAAATCTCTAATTTTAGCGTCTCCTCTGTTGAAAACGGAAGACGCTGCATACGGGTCATTGCAATGCTTGTACTGGCCAGACACGGCACTTTCATTTAATAGCAGATTGAAAATCAAATGTATTTTCAATCCGGCATATTCATCAAGCTTTAAAGAGCCAATAATTCAACAGCAGCAGCATGGCAGAGAGTTCGCAAAACCAGCTCGGCCACGGAGAGAGTGATTAGCACTCTGAGCAATCTAAAAAGCCCCGTTTGGAAGTACTTCGGTTTTTGGTCAGTGAACGGAAAAATTGTGGAACCTCAAGACAAAGTTGTATGCAACCTATGTAAGCTACAGATGGCCTACGTTAAACATTTAAACTATGCTACGTTAAACGTTAAAACTATGCTGAACACAGTTCTACAAAAGGTCAAAGATCGTACTTTTCTGTTTTTAACCTCTTAATGCCAAACGCCCCCTAGCGGTCACGCCGGCGTGATGGAAATTATTACATTATACATTTCATTAATTTAATAATATATAATAAACTGCTCACCTCAATATTTTGATTAAATATCCTTAAGATATATCCATTCCTTCTGGGAAAGTGGTTTTTAAGCTTAATTGTATTTCACAAAACTTTGGTTTGAAAAATCATTATACCTTTAGGCTTCAAGAAAAAATACTTTAAAACTTTCATACGGCTGTACATTATTTTTTTCCAATTTTAAACCGACTTGTGCTTTTTTGCACTTGATTACGACTCGTTCGGCTGTGTTCACTTTGGCGTTGTGAAACTCAGCCAGTTTCTGGAGTACCAATCCCATGGCTTAGTATATGTTAGCCAGAGTAGTTTTGAACATGCTTGCAGAGATTTATGCAAAACCGTCGTCAATTGGGTGTATTTCTTTGACTGATAGCACAATAGGCCTATCTGAAGTGGGAAAAACCGTCTTCCACCCGCCTCCACTCTGAGTATTATTTGCTTTCCATTGGGTTTTAAAACTGTCTGTCAAATATTCCAGGCAATAGCCAAGACTCTTATCTTTGAAACAAGCCGGCTATTGAATACAATAGCCATCGTAAAAAAGGAAATCGAGCCGTGCGTATGAGGAAGTGGCGAGCCACGCGTAATTATCGAACCAAAATGGCGCAGTGTTTTTACCTTGTAGCGTAGCTCGCTACATTCCGTTTAGCAAAGCACAATTAATTAGGTAAGGCCCGCAGTTACATTTTTTACTTTAGAGTATTTTTGATACAGTTTTTGTGTAGTTATGTCGAGATTTTTGAGGCGTTTATCCGTGCACCAAGTGCTAGACGAACTGGATAAGCCAGAAGATGTTTTTGCCGAGGGAGACTCATCCTGTCTCAGTGACGCTGAATCCACTGATGACCGAGATGATGTTGCTGACATGTAAGTTGTTTTATCATACTAACAGTGTTATGCTATAAACGCATTGAATTTCGCCATGGCAGGTAACGTCGTTAGGGCTGGTGGTATTACCGATTTTTCGATATACCAGTGTGAATTCACGCAATGCCATGCGGGTTCGTAATTACATTGTCAACTGTATTTTATTGTTTTTCATACAATTAATATTACAAATTGCACATTCCAACGGTATGATACATAATTTATGAAGTAAACTTAGGGTGTATTGTCTGTGTTGACAAACTCGCACGTGTTACGTGGCGTTGCCAACAACACAGATGTTTGGTGTAAGCGTCGAAGGAAATTTAGCTGCAATGCGTGAATCCCTGTGTTTCTTCTGTGAAGCTAACTAACCTTATATACTTATGCATAAAATCGGTCCCTCTCAGCTAAATTAATATAGATAGTATTGCCTTTACAGTGGCAAGCTAGCAAGCATCCCTGTGTTTTCCTGTCTGTTTATTATAGTTTATACGAGTATTAGGAATGGAAGTGTGGTGTTGCTGATTTGCCCACAGCTTACTGTGAACTACAGTCGACGTTCATTGCTAGGGATAGCTGCTACATTATGCGAAGGATGTGCTTTGCCTTGTCTGTTCTGTAGTGATCTTGATGTCTCTGTGCGCACTTACTGTACGTCGCTTTGGATAAAAGCGTCTGCTAAATAAATGTAATGTAATGTAATGCAAGCAAAATTACAGGTAACAAGCAGCTAGCTATCTATTTGTGTCTGAGATGAGCTACTAAAACGATTTTTTTGAGTGTGAAATGGCTTCTGGAAGTGTTTAGTAAAGTCATTGTTCCACCTGAGTAAATTGTTCTGTATGCAGTACAGAAGGCTGTGCAGGTAAACAAAATGGTAATTTATGCATGGTATGAGGGAGAGAACATGATAACATGAGGGAGTACTTGTTGATTATTATTATTGTTGATTGTTGTTGTATAAGGGGGACTAATGGGTATATCAACATGGTGGACAATTCCATGGACAGGGTTAGTGGGATTTGTAATGATGCAGATTGCTCTCCTGAGGGAATGTGTAGTCTAAATGGCTTCTGTATGAATGGTTAAATAATCTCTCCTCAACCTCCACCCCCATGTTTTGATCCTTTACCTTTTTTTGTTTTTAGTTCATTTTTTTTAGCTTTTTGGACCCTGCCATTTTGTACTTTCTTTGTGTAAATACGGTAACTTCAGCAATTAGAGGCAAGGATCTTTTTATTTGTTACAGCAGGGGTGTTTTTATTTTTTATCTAGGAAACTGGTGGACTTTTGATTTTTTATCCACTGCACTTTTAGTAGTACACCTTAGTGCACTTGTATATAGTTGATATATGTTTGTCATGTATAAAGTTTTGCCTCCTAAAACCCAACCCCAACGTCCCTGTCATAGGAGGTGGCAACAGAATAAAGGACAGGACTGGCAAGCATTAATGTGTAGGGAAGTTTCATACTATTCCCATTATTCATTTGAAAACCTGTTTGCACATTCCTGGACTCATTTCTGGCTAATGGGGCTCTGGTGAAATACACAAGATTCACTGTGCTGCTACATGGGTTTTGACAGCTTTTTGTAACCTTGGGTAGTTAGTTGTGTAATATGCAGAACACCAAGAACACGTCTAAAAATGAACTTTTATTGCCAATATTGACAAATTATCTCATTTTATTGTAAAAACCTAAAAAATAAATCATATTGAGACCTTTCTGGAACATTGCCATTTTTGGCACATTTGGCACCATTTGGCACCATTTGGATAACGAAAAAGGTTCACCTGAAAAAAAACCCTGTAAAATTTGAATGGTTTGAGATATTGACACCAGATTGTTACCAGAGGTAGGCAGCATATTGATGAATCAGATAGAGGAGTCATTTCCTTGATTGCATTTGTAGCTCCCCAGGTAAAAATTCTTAAACTTGAATGTAGGTACCCGTTTTTTAGTTTTTTTATATTTTCTGTACATAAATTGTTGTAGTTAAGTATCAAAAACTGGATTTCTATGAGTTCTCATTGCTTAGTCGTAATACTGCAGGTGTCTGCTTTAATAAAAGCCATGAACCATATTTGTACCATTTATAGTTTTTGAGATAACCACCTTTGTTTGTCACTAGTGAAAACAGGCAAAATTTGGCCTATTTGGTAGGAAGAGGTTAATAGCACTTTATTGTAAATGATCCCTCAGGATATAAATTCTTTTTAGTAACATTTCTCGACATTGTGTGCCTTCATTTTATTCAAACAAAAGCATTATAAAAGTGTGTATGTAGATTTTAAAGCCATCTCGAATGTTAACGGGTTTTTTTTCCAAACTTGACTGCGTTCATGTTTATGTTCAAATAAAATGTAGCTACCTATACTAGTTATGTGTCTCGTTGTATTGGTTTGCCCTCTTGTGGACCTAACGCGCAATAACACAGCTGGAAAGTTGGTCAAATTGTAACATTTTAAAATTTTTAAAGATATTCGAATATATTCGAACTTATGTGTTTTTTCAGAAGGAATATTCTAAAGTGATTTTTGGCCAATGTTGGCAGCCCTAATGAAAATTCATAATATGACCGCGTGGCATCATTGTCATATAACCACACCTACCCACGGCTCCAAGTTCAAATTGAAGCTGTAAAAAAGGGCTGAGAAAAGCTATTGCAGTATCACTTTAAAGCCTGTTTAAAATGTGTTCATAAAAAGCTGGTTAATTGTGTTCGTGTGATGGAACACTGTGGATGGTTATGAGTAATTCTAAGCCCTGGCACAATATTAGACACTTAACATTAATAACATATCATAATATTATACATGCATTATATATATTCAAACAAACAGGCCAATTATTGTGATTATTATTATTATTAGTTATTTTTTCTTTGCCTTTACCCAAACCCGTGAGGGTGACGGGAAAGAGGTATTTCTGTTTGGTCTGTTTATTGCAGGCTAAATAATAAAAGGTTGAAGAGACCAACTCACACTCCATTTCCCTGCATCTTGCTGTTTTACCCAAGGACATTGTGTCTGCGTGTGACAAAACTATTAAAAAAAATTCTAAAAAAGCAGACATCTCTCACCTGTTTTTTCAACCTCTCTTCAAAACAGCTGGACTCAGGTGACCCCTGGACCCTGTGAACAAAACATGGAGACAGAGCTTCCAGTTAACCTCATCCTCTTACTGCAGCTCTAACTCACAGCACATGGACAGAGCTTCCAGTTAACCTCATCCTCTTACTGCAGCTCTAACTCACAGCACATGGAGACAGAGCTTCCAGTTAACCTCATTCTCTTACTGCAGCTCTAACTCACAGCACATGGAGACAGAGCTTCCAGTTAACCTCATCCTCTTACTGCAGCTCTAACTCACAGCACATGGAGACAGAGCTTCCAGTTAACCTCATCCTCTTACTGCAGCTCTAACTCACAGCACATGGACAGAGCTTCCAGTTAACCTCATTCTCTTACTGCAGCTCTAACTCACAGCACATGGAGACAGAGCTTCCAGTTAACCTCATCCTCTTACTGCAGCTCTAACTCACAGCACATGGAGACAGAGCTTCCAGTTAAACTCATCCTCTTACTGCAGCTCTAACTCACAGCACATGGAGACAGAGCTTCCAGTTAACCTCATCCTCTTACTGCAGCTCTAACTCACAGCACATGGACAGAGCTTCCAGTTAACCTCATCCTCTTACTGCAGCTCTAACTCACAGCACATGGAGACAGAGCTTCCAGTTAACCTCATCCTCTTACTGCAGCTCTAACTCACAGCACATGGAGACAGAGCTTCCAGTTAACCTCATTCTCTTACTGCAGCTCTAACTCACAGCACATGGAGACAGAGCTTCCAGTTAAACTCATCCTCTTACTGCAGCTCTAACTCATAGCACATGGAGACAGAGCTTCCAGTTAACCTCATCCTCTTACTGCAGCTCTAACTTACAGCACATGGACACAGAGCTTCCAGTTAACCTCATTCTCTTACTGCAGCTCTAACTCACAGCACATGGAGACAGAGCTTCCAGTTAACCTCATCCTCTTACTGCAGCTCTAACTCACAGCACATGGAGACAGAGCTTCCAGTTAACCTCATTCTCTTACTGCAGCTCGTAGAGAGCGTAAATACAGAGATTTTAGTCTCTCTCTATGGGCTTTGGTAACTCTGAGGGGAAATTCCCCCACAACATTATTCCCTGCTCATTAAGGGTGATCACAAGTTAAAATTGAGTCGATGCGTAGGCTACATGAACATTTAGATTTAGGCTATGGAATCTGGTTTTTCATTGCAATAAAACACAAATTACTGGTAAAGAATTTTATCTACAGGCCAGGCCTAAATTAATTCCGTTGCTATTGCTGCAATTTGCCATACGCTATCAAACTAGAATGCACAGATAGTCTTTGACATCACAATGTGTAAACCATCGCCGATGCCCATAAATCTTAGTCGATAGATGATGGTATCCTAGGCCCCAACCGTATTCCTGTATGTGCAAACCTTTAAGCAATTTAAAGAAATATTATTTGCAACAACAAAGCCGTTATTTATTGATTTTAGGCCTATTGCTACTCTCAAAATTCATGGGAACAACCATTTTGTGGCTGTTTTTTTCTTTCTCCTGGGGGAGCATGCTCCCAGACCCTCCGACGAGAAGTTTAGTCCCCCTAAACAAATGAAGCCATTTCTTTATATCATGCAAAAATAGTTTGCATTTATTTTACACTTATTTGTTTTACTACACCCACCTACACCAGAAAGGTGCCAGAGACATTGAAGTATAATTAAACAGTAGGGTCAGTATGAACCGATTAAATTACCTTTGATCTCCTGTAGATTCTCCTTTGAAGGAAAGTGGAGTATCCATTGAATGATCACTCTTCATAGACAGACAGCTGGGTACAGGTGACCCTGCTCTTTCTACCTGGACCCTGTGAACAAAACACGGAGACAGAGATTCCAGTTAACCTCATCATCTTACTGCAGCTCTAACTCACAGCACGTCAGAATATGAAATAATACACCTCACCTCCACCTGAAGGTGTCTGACTTCACCTATCTACACGTGACAGGTAGCAGTGACATTGAAGTACAATTAAGCACAAGTGACAATACGAACATGTTTAATTACCTTTGATCTCCTGTTAACTCTCCTTTGAAGTAAAGTGGAGTATCCATTGAATGATCACTCTTCATAGACAGACAGCTTGGTACAGGTGACCCTGCTCTTGCTACCTGGACCCTGTGAACAAAACATGGAGACAGAGATTCCAGTTAATCTCATCATCTTACTGCAGCTCTAACCAACAGCACACATAGACAGCTTCCAGTTAACCTCATCCTATTACTGCAGCTCTACCTCACAGCACATGGAGACAGAGCTTCCAGTTAACCTCATCCTCTTACTGCAGCTCTAACCAAACAGCACACATAGACAGCTTCCAGTTAACCTCATCCTATTACTGCAGCTCTAACTCACAGCACATGGAGACAGAGCTTCCAGTTAACCTCATCCTCTTACTACAGCTCTAACTCACAGCACATGGAGACAGAGCTTCCAGTTAACCTCATCCTCTTACAACAGCTCTAACTCACAGCACATGGAGACAGAGATTCCAGTTAAACTCATCATCTTACAGCAGCTCTAACTAACAGCACACATAGACAGCTTCCAGTTAACCTTATTCTCTAACTGCAGCTCTAAGTCACAGCACATAGAGCCAGAGCTTCCAGTTAACCTCATCCTCTTACAACAGCTCTAACTCACAGCACATGGAGACAGAGATTCCAGTTAACCTCACCCTCTTTCTGCAGCTCTAACTCACAGCACACACAGACAGCTTCCAGTTAAACTCATCCTCTAACTGCAGCTCTAAGTCACGGAACATCTGAATATGACATAATACCCCTCACCTATACCTGAATGTGATAATACACCCACCTACACCAGAAAGGTGCCAGAGACATTGAAGTATAATTAAACAGTAGGGTCAGTATGAACCGTTTAAATTACCTTTGATCTCCTGTAGATTCTCCTTTGAAGGCAAGTGGAGTATCCATTGAATGATCACTCTTCATAGACAGACAGCTGGGTACAGGTGACCCTGCTCTTTCTACCTGGACCCTGTGAACAAAACATGGAGACAGAGATTCCAGTTAACCTCATCCACTTACTGCAGCTCGAACTCACAGCACATGGAGACAGAGCTTCCAGTTAACCTCATCCACTTACTGCAGCTCTAACTCACAGCACATGGAGATAGAGCTTCCAGTTAACCTCATACTCTTTCTGCAGCTCTAACTAACAGCACACATAGACAGCTTCCGGTTAAACTCATCCTCTTACTGCAGCTCTAACTAACAGCACACATAGACAGCTTCCAGTTAAACTCATCCTCTTACTGCAGCTCTAAGTCACGGAACATCTGAATATGACATAATACCCCTCACCTATACCTGAATGTGATAATACACCCACCTACACCAGAAAGGTGCCAGTGACAATAAACGGAGAACACTTGTCTTTTTATTTATTTATTTTTATTTGCATCTGCAACGTGGAGGAGGTTTTATGTCCGCAGTTGGCTACTGTGATAGGCTGGATAATAGAGTAGACAGATAATAGTTTGCAGTTAGCTAAGTATGTTGGTATCTTATTTGACTCATAGCTAAAGTTAGGATATTTTGATGAAGCTATTAAAGTGCAAGGTTTTTGTCTAATGATGGGGAGAAGCTTACAGGAGAGCGTAAATAGAGAGATTTTAGTCTCTCTCTATGGGCTTTGGTAACTCTGAGGGGAAATTCCCCCACAACATTATTCCCTGCTCATTAAGGGTGATAACAAGTTCAAATTGAGTCGATGCGTAGGCTACATGAACATTTAGATTTAGGCTATGGAATCTGGTTTTTCATTGCAATAAAACACAAATTACTGGTAAAATTTTTTATCTACAGGCCAAAATTAATTCCGTTGTTATTGCGGCAATTTGCCATACGCTATCAAACTAGAATGCACAGATCGTCTTTGACATCACAATGTGTAAACCATCGGCGATGCCCATAAATCTTAGTCGATAGACGATGGTATCCTAGACCACAACCCTATTGCTGTATGTGCAAGCTTTTAAGCAATTTAAATAAATATTATTTGCAACAACAAAGCCGTTATATCTTGATTTTAGGCCTATTGCCACTCTCAAAACTCATGGGAATAACCATTTTGTGGCTGTTTTTTTCTTTCTCCTGGGGGAGCATGCTCCCAGACCCCCCAACTAGGGGTTTAGTCCCCCTAAACAAATGAAGCCTTTTCTTTATATCATGCAAAAATAGTTTGCATTTATTTTACACTTATTTGTTTTACTACACTCACCTACACCAGAAAGGTGCCAGAGACATTGAAGTATAATTAAACAGTAGGGTCAGTATGAACCGTTTAAATTACCTTTGATCTCCTGTAGATTCTCCTTTGAAGGAAAGTGGAGTATCCACTGAATCATCACTCTTCATAGACAGACAGCTGGGTACAGGTGACCCTGCTCTTTCTACCTGGACCCTGTGAACAAAACATGGAGACAGAGCTTCCAGTTAACCTCATCCTCTTACTGCAGCTTTAACTCACAGCACATGGAGACAGAGCTTCCAGTTAACTCATCCTCTTACTGCAGCTCTAACTCACAGCACATGGAGACAGAGCTTCCAGTTAACCTCATCCTCTTACTGCAGCTCTAACTCACAGCACATGGACAGAGCTTCCAGTTAACCTCATCCTCTTACTGCAGCTCTAACTCACAGCACATGGAGACAGAGCTTCCAGTTAACCCCACCCTCTTACTGCAGCTCTAACTCACAGCACATGGAGACAGAGCTTCCAGTTAACCTCATCCTCTTACTGCAGCAGAGTGATGATTTAAGGCTTGTTTAATACGTCAGACCCTTGATGACTTCGAGCCATTTAGCTAACCATGTGTTTCCATACTGTTCCAGTGTAATTTAAGCTAAATCTAGTCCCACCCCCAATTCCCATAGAGATACATTCAAATGCAGAGACGTTATAGTATCGCTTGTAAGAGTACCAGAAAATAAGATATCAAGAGTCTTTAGCCTCATCCTCTTACTGCAGCTCTAACTCACAGCACATGGACAGAGCTTCCAGTTAACCTCATCCTCTTACTGCAGCTCTAACTCACAGCACATGGAGACAGAGCTTCCAGTTAACCTCATTCTCTTACTGCAGCTCGTAGAGAGCGTAAATACAGAGATTTTAGTCTCTCTCTATGGGCTTTGGTAACTCTGAGGGGAAATTCCCCCACAACATTATTCCCTGCTCATTAAGGGTGATCACAAGTTAAAATTGAGTCGATGCGTAGGCTACATGAACATTTAGATTTAGGCTATGGAATCTGGTTTTTCATTGCAATAAAACACAAATTACTGGTAAAGAATTTTATCTACAGGCCAGGCCTAAATTAATTCCGTTGCTATTGCTGCAATTTGCCATACGCTATCAAACTAGAATGCACAGATAGTCTTTGACATCACAATGTGTAAACCATCGCCGATGCCCATAAATCTTAGTCGATAGATGATGGTATCCTAGGCCCCAACCGTATTCCTGTATGTGCAAACCTTTAAGCAATTTAAAGAAATATTATTTGCAACAACAAAGCCGTTATTTATTGATTTTAGGCCTATTGCTACTCTCAAAATTCATGGGAACAACCATTTTGTGGCTGTTTTTTTCTTTCTCCTGGGGGAGCATGCTCCCAGACCCTCCGACGAGAAGTTTAGTCCCCCTAAACAAATGAAGCCATTTCTTTATATCATGCAAAAATAGTTTGCATTTATTTTACACTTATTTGTTTTACTACACCCACCTACACCAGAAAGGTGCCAGAGACATTGAAGTATAATTAAACAGTAGGGTCAGTATGAACCGATTAAATTACCTTTGATCTCCTGTAGATTCTCCTTTGAAGGAAAGTGGAGTATCCATTGAATGATCACTCTTCATAGACAGACAGCTGGGTACAGGTGACCCTG
This sequence comes from Synaphobranchus kaupii, assembly GCA_029718625.1. Lineage (NCBI taxonomy): Eukaryota > Metazoa > Chordata > Actinopteri > Anguilliformes > Synaphobranchidae > Synaphobranchus > Synaphobranchus kaupii. The sequence goes on from CM056380.1 coordinate 8,253,613, forward strand.
CTCTTTCTACCTGGACCCTGTGAACAAAACACGGAGACAGAGATTCCAGTTAACCTCATCATCTTACTGCAGCTCTAACTCACAGCACGTCAGAATATGAAATAATACACCTCACCTCCACCTGAAGGTGTCTGACTTCACCTATCTACACGTGACAGGTAGCAGTGACATTGAAGTACAATTAAGCACAAGTGACAATACGAACATGTTTAATTACCTTTGATCTCCTGTTAACTCTCCTTTGAAGTAAAGTGGAGTATCCATTGAATGATCACTCTTCATAGACAGACAGCTTGGTACAGGTGACCCTGCTCTTGCTACCTGGACCCTGTGAACAAAACATGGAGACAGAGATTCCAGTTAATCTCATCATCTTACTGCAGCTCTAACCAACAGCACACATAGACAGCTTCCAGTTAACCTCATCCTATTACTGCAGCTCTACCTCACAGCACATGGAGACAGAGCTTCCAGTTAACCTCATCCTCTTACTGCAGCTCTAACCAAACAGCACACATAGACAGCTTCCAGTTAACCTCATCCTATTACTGCAGCTCTAACTCACAGCACATGGAGACAGAGCTTCCAGTTAACCTCATCCTCTTACTACAGCTCTAACTCACAGCACATGGAGACAGAGCTTCCAGTTAACCTCATCCTCTTACAACAGCTCTAACTCACAGCACATGGAGACAGAGATTCCAGTTAAACTCATCATCTTACAGCAGCTCTAACTAACAGCACACATAGACAGCTTCCAGTTAACCTTATTCTCTAACTGCAGCTCTAAGTCACAGCACATAGAGCCAGAGCTTCCAGTTAACCTCATCCTCTTACAACAGCTCTAACTCACAGCACATGGAGACAGAGATTCCAGTTAACCTCACCCTCTTTCTGCAGCTCTAACTCACAGCACACACAGACAGCTTCCAGTTAAACTCATCCTCTAACTGCAGCTCTAAGTCACGGAACATCTGAATATGACATAATACCCCTCACCTATACCTGAATGTGATAATACACCCAAAAAACAAAACAAATCAAGAGTCTTTTGATGTAGTTGGGTCACAGACATCAGGAAGTCATGGCATGCAAAGGATATGTGACCAAATATTAAAAATTTAAAGGCACAGTCAACTTAGTGTATGTAAACTTCTGACCCACTGGAATTGTGATATAGTGAATTAAAAGTGAAATAATCTGCCTGTAAACAATTGTTGGAAACATTACTTGCGTCATGCACAAAGTAGATGTCCTAACTGACTTGCCAACACCATAGTTTGCTAACATGAAATCTGTGGAGTGGTTAAAAATGTGTTTTAAAGAGATACTGCAGAGCCTTTTCTAAGACCTTTTTACCACTTCAATTTGAACTGTAACTCGTGAGTAGGTGTGGTCATATGATGATGATGCCACGTAGTCATATTATGAATATTCATACGGTCAAGGAGTGAAAGGGTGTGTCTTGGTGAACTGGCCCCCTTCCTGCTCTCCCCTCACTACTAAACAAACAACAAAATGGCGCGCGACAAGAGTGACAGCAGTGCAGGGAGTTTTGAGGTGGAGGAGTTTGAAGTGGTGGAAGACTCTCCTCGCGAAGATGTTGCTCGGGCAATACAGCCGTATTCATTCGAGCCACTGGCAGCAGCAGCCGCCGCCCTGGCTGTATTGGTTGAGCAACGTCTTCGCGAAGAGAGGACCGGGGATGTAACCGAATGGTAAAGCTAACATTACCTAGCTAAATTAGCTTGTTTGTCTGGCTAAAGTAACGTTACTATTGAATACATTCAAATACACAGCAAAACCGTGTCACACAGTAACGTTAGTATATTGAACATGGCTGGTTGTAGCGCCCTCATAGCTCCACTTGGTCCGGAGAGAATTGTTATCATTTATTAGCTAACATTATTCATAAACGATAGCTAAGATAACTGGCTGTGGCCACTGCTCTAACCATGTCCCCTCCAGAAAACTTGTTGCCGTGAGGTTACCGAGGTAACGTTATGTCAGCGTAGTTATGAAGTTATTCTTGATTTGCCTAATACTACTGTGCTGTAGTCGGGCATGCTTGGCCCAACTGTATAATAGTGGCCAATACATGTGCAATTACACAATAATATCACAAGTATCAATGTAACTCATGTAGAGGTATATTGTACTAAGCTGTTTTACTTAGCTGATGTAATGATTACAAAGTGCACATGTAAATACAGTATACCACCCACAGATTACAATGGTAATAAGGTATTTATTTATTTCTTCAGCAAGTCAACGTGCGCTACACCAATAGCTTGAAGCCACTGGCTAAGTAGCGCTGGGTCTCTCGGCAGATTATGAAAGCTAACAGAGCTGGTGGCGTTGCACCGAGGAATGATATATCTCTGACTCCTTGGCATAATGCAGGCAAGTTAGCTAAAGATACCAAATAGTAAGACGTTGTAGATGAATAACTCTATGTAGCTCGATATAAGTCGTAATATTAATGTTAGCAGTAATACAAAGCAATTCGCATTTGAACTTGAACTAGTTAGCAGTACAAGGGTCTCTGCTTTTATAAAAAACATTGGTCTCTGCTTTTATACCACGTGCCCAGCCAAGACCACCCCTAGGATCACCTCAACTCCACCCATTTTTATGTTAAGGATCTTGTGACGTCACGAATCCCCGGAAACCAGTGTATTGGTAAGCCTACACAAAGACTCAGAAAAAAACATTTTGACTAAACATGAGATTTTCGGACATAAACAGTTGTGTATGATCATAATCTAACCCAAAACATCGGTTTTCAATGGGAAAAGTCGGTTTTTGACTGCAGTATCACTTTAATGACTTCAACGTAAGTGTATGTAAACCTCTGGCTTCAACTGTATATAGTATTTTATTTATTTATCCTTTGGCCCAGCACTTCTTAACTCCTTTGTGCAGAGGCTTCATTTTACCCATTTCCATCTGTTTAGTACCATTCTGTTTAAAGCTTTATAACCCTGACACGCACCGCCCATAAACTGTAAGCGCTTGGCAGTTGTAGTTCACAGTAAAGCACAGATACCTGGTACATGTGCAGTAGTTTGGGGCCATATCTCTACTCTCACTACAGGTAGAGAGTTGGCTGAGAGCTAATTTTAATCAGGAGGAGAGCTACTTTTCTACAAATCAAATATAATTTTTTGGTGGAATTCCCTTTTTACCAACTTTCACACCATCTCTAAACTTCCACTATTGTTTTTCAGAGGCTATGTAGGAATAAACCCAGAGAGGGGCACCAAGGCTGGACGGGACAAAGTGCTGTCCAAGAGAACTGGTAAAGTCGCTCATAAGAAGACAACAAAGGTCACTCCTCATGTCTCCACTCCACTGAAGAGACTGATGGACTTTGAGTGGGACTTCATATAAGCCAGTGAGCTCGCTCACTCACTCACTGACTCACCTCTATCCCTACACAAGTTTGTGCCACCCACCCCCTCGTCCTCATACACATACACACACGTACAACTTGGAAGGTTTTGGACAGTCACATTCTTTTATTTTGATAATGTGTCAAACTAAATTTCTGCAACAGTAAAACTTAATTTTACAGTAACATGCTGGCAACCCTGCTGCCAGCTCTTTACTGTTTTTTTTGTAACAGGAAATGTTTTAACAGTGCAGGATGTAGGTTCCGAAGCAACATAAATATTGGTCACTTGCTATTTCAAATTGTATTCTACATTGCTATTATATTTTTTATCGCTCGTGCTGCTACACGGCAAGAGAAAGATGAAGTAGCTGAACGAAAGGATTTAGTTTGGAGCGCGGGAGCATGTGTGGTGCTGTAAAATAACACAAATCAATTTAAAATGCAAAAACTAATTCAAGTCAGTCGACAGTCAAATCCACAACGTATGTACAAGCCTTGTTTTGTCGTCTATACCCCAGCAACATGGCTATGTAGCCTACACAAATTATTTGAACACTTGTTGAACCAGTTGCAATGTTTTGCAGCATAGTAAGCAGTTCCGAACATGTTTGTGGTGGACTGAAATGCAGCTTCTTCATTGTTACCGGGTTTTTTTTTAAAAATTGCGTTATCTTGGATCTTTGCAGCATCGGCTTTTTTTTCAGTTGCCTAAACCATGCCTTTCACAATTCCACAAACAATGAATATACATGATAAAATATTGTATCATTTTGGCCACAAAGAATATATATATATATATATATATATTTTTTTTTATAGTTGGTGATCAGTGCAAGTTTTACGTCTACCCCTGGGTATGTTAATAATACTGCAAAATATTTGTTCGTCGTATTTTTAAATAGTATTTTATGAATACACGCACGATTCTGCATTTATCTAAAGTAGGTAGGCAACTAAACAGTCAATCAAGACATAGCTAGATAGCTTAGGGAGCTATGCTACGAATATAGACATGTTTAAACCATACTCCGCAAGGGTGGGCAGAAATGGCAATATTTGCAGTGTTATACTGTTGACTGCTACTGATTTTCATGCCATTTTAAATGTCCCGTCATGTATCCTGTTCTTTGATATATTATGTGAAGTGATTTGTAGGCTGCAATAAAATTCTGATTAATGTGAAAATGTCTACTTTGTGTCAATTTGAAATAGAAAATGGTATAACCTGTAAACATCATCATGAAGCATCATATAACATATAGAACTGGGGTAGGGGGTGGGAACAGGCTAAATGAAAACAAATTACATCTGCGCCAGTGTTGGCCCATGTCCTGCCCGATGCCGGTTGGCATTCGGGCCGATTCTGGCTGAATGCAGGCAGTGTCGGCGTGATTGCGGCTGCCGCAATCGGGCCAATGTAGGCTACTCGGGCAGATTCTGGGCCGCCCGACAATTTTAACGTCGGCGCGAGTCCGGCTGCCGAACTCGGCCCGATTAAAACATTCCGGCAAGACGGAATCGGGCCAGCACTGGGCCGATTATTTTTTGCTAGCTGGGAGCCTACCTGCTGATTCCCATTCCTCCCCACACCCATTCACCTTTAGCTCCTATTCTCTCCATCCCACTCCACAACAGGCTAGGCTACTTACTCCGTTCTTTTATTCCTTCTTTTCCTCCGTTCTTTCTCTTCCGTCTTTAAAATGGCGTTTCCTTGTAATTACTGGTTTGACTGGCTCAGGTAGGCTATGCGTTTTTTAACCTTTTATTGGCTGCATCAGTTATTGTAGGCCTATATGGTTATTCAGAAGAGACAAACATTAGCCTAAAACATTCCACAAATAAATGCACCTGACCCACAAGTATTAACATGTGGAATCGCGTGCATTTATTTGCGGATTTTTGAGACAATCCTCACAGCAAGTTGTGCGAAGAAATCCACAAATGTGTTTTTTTAACCGAGTCTCCAGTCAATCAGATTTTAAGACATCCTTTCGCTAACGCCCACACTACTCAGACGAATCACAGCAGATTTCAGGCCACGGTTCTGTGAACCTCTAGCCCAAGCAGGTAGCCTTCTTTCCTTCCCTCAGTGACGACTGGAAGGCAGCTGCCGCCTCCAAAGGCATTAAAGTTATATGGAAAAATACACTCCATTCTGAAACAGACCCACCTTGTCACAAGGGCAATCCTTCTAAGAATTAGCCAAATACAAGCAAAATACCGAGCTACTTGGTATGGAAGCATATCCGCGCCAAAATTCTAATGAAAATGCAAATCGGCGATTGCATTTGGTTTACCTTCGATTGTGCGCAAAAACCATGACATAATTCAAATGAAAATGCAAAAGGTCACTTTGCGTTTTCATTTTTAAGTTAATGTACGCCCTTTATCTGACAATTTGAAAATTTTCATGCAAATCCATTTCGCATTTAATTTTTCTCGCCCTCTATGACACAACCCTGCCATTATTTCAATGAAAATTAAAAACTACATTTGCATTAGCAGTTTCTTATTGTAGTCGCATGATCCATGACAAAAAGGATATGATAATTCAATTCGCCATTTAACATATCGTTTTCATGCTTTGCGGCACAAGCGACATAATTCAAATGCATCCGTTTACATTATAATTTACGCGTGGTCACGCAAAAACCCTGCCAAAAATCCGAACTGAACATGCAAACTGTCAAAGCATGCCCATCAAGACGGGGCCTCGAAGAAAGGAGCGTTACAGGGGACCGTACAGGCTACTTCAAACCACTGAATTTATGTTTCAAATTCAGTCAGTGGTTGTCTGTGATTTCGGTTGTCATGCAGTTACCAGGCTAGATCGTGATATGTCCTAGTTCTCTGTGTTGGGGGATTATAGGCTACATAATAAGAATTAAAAAGGAAACGAGGTAGCCTAAAAGCTACGAAGAGCCATAGCCAGCCCAATGTTAAGTTAACTTAGTTAACAGTTTAGATAATGTTCCCCTGCTTTCGTTAATCTGGCGTGGTAACTAATGTTATGAGTTTGAGTACAGTTACGGTCAAAACCAGAAAGCTATGCCTGAAAATGTGCTACCCTTCTCACCGTGGGCATTTCCATCATAATTTCTATGAATTATTGTTTTCTTTTAATTAAATAGCCTTAGCCTACCCTTAGGCTATGTGCAGAGAAAAGGTAAGGTAGTCCACAGAAAGCATGAGACAGCGATCGAAATGAGACACAGCCTGCAAAAACGGTGGATTATTTTGTAGGCTATATGTAGGCCTGTAGGCTAATTAAAAATATAGCCTATATAATTTTTAAAAACTTGTGTAGACATATTCGCGTAGTCTTTTGTAGACTGACATGCATGTCTTTACCCAGCAGATGGCAGTAAAAGACTGAAAGACACAGCAATTGAGTTTATTTTATTATTGGGTGAAATACAGTCTATGGTGCAAACACTGGGGAAACGACCCTGGGGCACAACCATAGAATATGAATATCTTTATTGTCATTGTACATGTACAACGAAATTGGATGCAATCCTATCAAGTGCAAGCATCAGTTAAAGGTATATAAATAAATAAATAGAAAAATACTTCTAAAACTAACTAACTATAAAAATATATGTATAAAGGAGAAGGAAGGATTCTAAAAAGGAAAAAAAAACACATCATACCACGCATACAAGACATTTTTACATTCTGCTGGCATACATTGTACAATTAATTTCCTTTGTATTACACAGTTCTGATTTTGGCAGCATTAAGTGCAGTTATGGCTTTTGGGTAAAAACTGTTTTTTAGTCTGTTTGTTCGTGTTTTTATTGTCCTGAAACGTCTGCCCGAGGGCGGCAGTTCAAACAGAAAGTGTCCGGGGTGGGATGGATCTTTTAATATGCTCTGGGCTTCATTGAGGCAGCGGGAACTGTAAAGATCTTCCAGGGAGGTGAGAGGGCAGCCGATGGTCTTCTGGGCGGTGGTGACGACCCTCTGGAGCGCTTTCCTCTCTGCTGCTGTGCAGCTGGCAAACCACACACAGATGCAGTATGTGAGTATGCTCTCTATGGAGCAGCGGTAGAAGGACACCAGCAGTTTTTAGGTGAGGTGGTTCTTCCTGACAATCCTCAGGAAGTAAAGTGTCTGCTGTGCCTTCTTCACCAGTGCTGTGGCATTAGCGCTCCAGGTCAGGTCCTCCTCCATGTACACGCCCAGGAACCGGAGGTCCGAGACCCTCTCCACACATTCCCCACTGATGTGAAGGGGCTGAATGTCTGTTTTGTTTCTCCTGTAATCTATGATCAGCTCCTTGGTTTTGGCGGTGTTGAGGACCAGGTTGTTGTCCGTGCACCACACAGACAGCTGCTCCACCTCGTCCCGATAAGCGGACTCATCCCCCCCAGAGATGAGCCCCACTACGGTGGTGTCATCCACAAATTTGATGATGCTGTTGCTGGAGTGGGCGGGAGTGCAGTCGTGGGTGTAGAGGGTGTAGAATAGGGCTCAGCACACAGCCGTGTGGGGAGCCAGTGCTGAGGGCTGAGGAGATGTGGGGGCCTACTCTCACCCTCTGGGAGCGATCCGACAGGAAGTCCCTGATCCAGAGGCAGATGGAATGAGATAGTCCCAGGTCTGTCAGTTTGGTCACCAGTCTGTGAGGGAGGATGGTGTTGAATGCTGAGCTAAAATCCACAAAGAGCAGCCTAGCGTAGCTCCCCTGCTGCTCTAAGTGGGTCAGGGCAGTGTGGAGAGTTGTAGCTATGGCGTCCTCTGTGGACCTGTTAGCTCTGTAGGCAAACTGGTGTGTGTCGAACATGGGTGGGAGGCTTGAGATGATGTGAGTCCGGACCAGTTTCTTAAAGCACTTCATAATGACAGGAGTAAGTGCCACTGGACGGTAGTCATTCAGGCTGCTGATTGTGGTCTTTTTTGGTAGTGGAACTATGGTCGAGGACTTCAGGCAGGGTGGGATGGTGGACTGGGATAGGGACTGGTTGAAGATATTGGTGAAGACCCCCGCCAGCTGGTCCGCGCAGTCCTTCAGCACCCGTCCAGAAACACCATCGGGTCCCGCAGCTTTCCTTGGGTTCACTGCCCTCAGTGTGCGCCTCACCTCATGCTCCTCCACCATGAGGATGTGGCTGCTGTGGGCTGGTGGATGTAATGTGGCTGCCTCCGATGGCTCCACCTCGAAGCGGGCAAAGAAGTGATTCAGCTCCTCTGCCAGCGAAGCATCACCATCCACAGCTGAGAGGTTGCTGGATTTGTAGCTGGTGATGTGCTGAACCCCCTGCCACACCTGCCTTGTGTTGTTGCTGTAGAAGTAGTCCTCAATCTTCCTCTTGTATAAGACTGTATAAGGGCACAACCATAGAGGGCACAACCCCGACTTTGATCTCCCGACTAGGCTAAATCTATATTTAGCCTAGTCATGGAGCAACATAGCATAGGCTACAGATTAAAACAAATGGACATTTACACAATTTTTAAAAATTATATTTTTATTTTATTATAACGTTCCGATCTCAATGCTGTAGCCTACTAAAATGCAGGGGTTAGCCTCTATGACGCTGACTTTACTGTTGTGGCCTAGCCTACTAAAACAACATTTAAATTTGTTCAATTTAAATAGGCTAGGCTACGTGAGAGAAAATGTAAAAACGCATTTTTAGAGGGTGTGCGAATACAGTGAGTTCCGACAGTAGCCTATCTACACAGCAAAATAATAATAAAATAAAATCCATGTCAGTATATGGCACAGTGCCATTATGCTCAGTCTTTTAAAGCATAGGCTACAGAATCATTTACTTTGAAATAGGTCTACAACCCTGACAAAATTTGAGACATAAGCACTTATTTCATTGATAGCCTGCTTATTTTATTTTAGTGACATGGAATATAGGCTAGGCAATAACCCAATGTTGGTTTATCACACAGCCCTGTCTAAGGCAAACTGGTGAATGGAAATCTATTGCCTCTTACGGCAAGTCCTCCCTGCTGTTAAAGTTAGTTAACAATGGGGTGGCTAGCCTCATCGTAACGTTTAGGCTACCTCGTTTCCTTTCTAGTTTTTAGCACTTAGCCTATAATCCCCAAACACAGAGAACTAGGAAATGTCGCTATCTGTATCTAGCCTGGTAGCCTAAATGCCTGACGACCGAAATCAGACAACCACTGAAGTTGAACCATAAATTCAGTGGTTTGAACGGTCCCCTGTAACGCCCCTTTCTTCGAGGCCCCGCCTTGATGGGCATGCTTTGACAGTTTGCATGTTTAGTTAGGCAGGGTTTTTGCGTGACCTCGCAGAAATGATAATGTAAACGGATGCAATGCCATTGCATTTGAATTATGTCACTCTTGTGGCGCAAAGCATGAAAACGATATGTTAAATGGCGAATTGAATTATCATTTCCTTTTTGTCATGGATCATGCAATTGCAATAAGAAACTGCTAATGCATATGTGGTTTTTAATTTTCATTTAAATTATGGCAGGGTTGTGTCATAGAGGGCGAGGAAAAACAAATGTGAAATAGATTTGCATTAACATTTTCAAATTGTCAGATAAAGTGTGTGCATTAACTTGAAAATGAAAACGCAAAATGTCGTTTTGCATTTTCATTTGAATTATGTTATGCTTTTGGCGCACATCGAATGTGAACGAAATGCAATCGCCGATTTGCATTTTCATTTGAATTTTGGCGCGGATATGCTTCCATAACTTGGAGAAAGCAGCTGCCTTCTGGTAGTCACTGAGGGAAAGAAAGTACTGTAGCAAGCACATTAAAAGACCAGAACTCATGCTTCTTTATTTAGAGCTGTTCAATGTGACAGAAGAAAGCGGAAAGACAAACTGACCCGAGCCTGGGCAGACAGCCTTTTGCTTCAGTAAAATCCTCACTGATAAAAATGTCTGCGCCTTTTAGGGTTCTGGCCCTCTCCATGACAGCAAGTTTGTCCTGACGTGGGTCGCCCCCAGACAGAGATGGGACGTGGGTCCCCCCAGACAGAGATGGGACGTGGGTCGCCCCCAGACAGAGATGGGACGTGGGTCGCCCCCAGACAGAGATGGGACGTGGGTCGCCCCCAGACAGAGATGGGACGTGGGTCGCCCCCAGAGGTAGAATTCCCCGTTCTGTGCGCTGGTTCCACCTCAATCTAATGCTACTCAAGCTCTCGCTTGTCAGAGAACAGTTGTCTTTGTCACTGGCTGATTCTTCTATTCCATCAATTTAGAATGTGCCTTTAACTCATACACTTCCTTTTGAATTGGAGACTTTTTTTAATGTCCTCAGCCTCTCCAGTGACCGCATCCAATCTTTTGTTGGAGGAATCCATAAATATTTGAACGAAACATTTGAAACTTTTTTTCCCATTGTGGAAATCTTTTTGTTGTTCCAACATCTCATCTGCACAAGTGATATACAGTCATTTCTCTCGTTATATTTCCCTTTGGCTGCCTTATATAACAGGGTAAGATTCACCTTTACGGGCAGGACACAGAGAGAAGTCCCTTATATAACAGGGTAAGATTCACCTTTACAGGCAGGACACAGAGAGAAGTCCCTTATATAACAGGGTAAGATTCACCTTTACAGGCAGGACACAGAGAGAAGTCCAGCTGTGGACAGAACAAATTTTAGGAACCAAGCAGTTTCAGTTTTATCATGAGTATAACAGAAAAAATATGGTTTGAGTATAGACTTATATTTTAGGAGATCTTTGAAATAGAATTTTATTAAAATTAAAATGAAATAGTTAATAATACTGTATTTTATGATTGCATTGCCTCAGTTTCAATGTGCAAACCTAAATGCAAAATACTCTACTCATAATTTTGGGCTCAAAATGCCATATACGCATATCCTGCAACATTAAACCCACTGTATATGAAATGAGGTAGTACATCACAGCATCACAACATTGGGCATGTTCATCACTATTTGATCATTGCTGCATTGTAAAATAAAATCGTCACTGTCAAATTCTCATCAAAAAGAGGATGAGTGTCATTTGCTCATGTCCTGATAATCCGAGTAGCAATGAGGTAAAGTTTGCCGACATTATAATTTTATAATACCATCATTTTGGTATTTTGAATTTTGTACAGTAAGCATAATCAGTGGGCATCACAATCTGTCAACACTTTTAAACATAATCTTAAAACAGATTTTTAGCTTAGCATTCACATAAGTGTGTATGTTATTACAATCTTAATTCAATCTTGATTTTTGTTTTATCTAGTTTTGTTTTTATCTACCCTTTTACTGTCTTGCTTTGGTTTCAGTTCCACCTGCTCCTAATTGTGTTTATTTGATAGATTTTCTATTTCTATTATTAATATATTTTTTATTATTGAATTTTATCTCTTCATTGATTTGAAATATATTTTTACATTGAGCATTTTGTATGGCAATCCTGCAGGAAAGGTGCTATATACATAAAGTTTAATTGATTGGCTGATAAAGCAGGGTAATTATGGATTAATGTAATATTACAAATACACAGAGCCAGACTTTTGGATCAAAATCCTGTCGATGGTATTGGGCAAAATACATGTAATCGAATCCATCATAATACAAGAAAGACACAAAAAAGCAAAACAGTGCACGTCCAAAACATAAAGATCTATGCAAAAGGAGATGTCACACATTCACTGATGGTACTTAGTGACATCAGTTTACATTCTGTGTTCTGCATCTACCTCAAAGCTTGTTTTTTATGCGAGACTCCTGTTACACCCATTCACCAGCAGGGGGTGCTTGTCGTCCACTAGGCAGTGTGATTATTTTATTTCCAGGTTATGGAGAACACCTGTATGGATCTCTGTGGGGTATTTCACAAAGCAGGTTTCTTAGGTTGTGTCCAAATACGACCCCTGTTCCCTGTCCACTGTCCCCTGTCCACTCAGACCCCTGTCTACGATGTGCCCTGTCCCCTCATATGCAAGCAGTGTGCGAAAGAAATCCCGCAAAACTCTTTCCAAACTAGTGAGGAAGTAATATATATTTTTTTTATTGAGAATATCAATCAGTTAACATATGATGATTGTTACAAAGTGTAGATTATGAATGAAGATAGAATTAACAAAAATAAAAAAAGAGTAGTTTGTATTATGAACCTTAACAGTGTATATACATATCTTAACCATAGATATGTATATACACTCTATATCTTTTACGTTTTTACTTCCGGGGTTACTTACTGTAATTGTCAGATGAGTGCACCGTTCTGCAGATGAGTGTGCTCCTGAATTCCCTCAACAAAATCCCGGAAATAAGGAGTTCATCCTGGTATTTTAAGTGCCTGCATTTGTGAGAAAAAGTCGCCCGCTCAACAGCTTTTTGACAAAGTGGACTCAAATATGCGCCCTCAAAAGGGTTTAGGGGTCGTATTTGGACACAGCCTGAGTTAGTTGGATAACTGCACTGAGCAAAACTCAGAATAGCTCTTTTTACTGTGCTTTTTACTTCAGTCCGTGTTCCAGATTTTGGATGGTTCCAGGTTTTACTCAGTGCAGTTATCCAGCTAATCAAGGGTGCTTTCACACCTGCCGTGTTTGGTACAGTTTAATCGTACCCTGGAGCCTTTAGCCCTTGGATGCATCCCAATATTCTTCACTCCCCACCTCCCTTCCTCCACTACCACTCCCCTCCTACCCAGAAGTATGCAAAACTGCCTGAACGTTTTGAGTACAAGTATTTGCATGTACAGTATACAATGTACCTGACATTGCGGTTTGCGTCAAGACATTCATTAATATGTAACCATTAATATGTAATTAAGATGTAATCAGCAACATTAGATTAAAACACAAAGATCTGTTTCCGGGGCACGGAGTAGAGGAGGTGGTCGTGGAGGATGGGAGGGTGCATTTTTCGACTATTGGGACGCACCCCTTTAGTTCGGTACTTTGGGCAGGTGAAAACAATCGAACTCGGGTACGCACCAAACAACCACTCTCGGATCACCTGCAAGAGGTGGTCTCGGGCCGCTTCCAAGCGAACCCTGGAGCAGTTCAATTGAAGTGAGAATGCAATTCGACCCAATTACAGGAAGTGATCCAAACATACTATGCATTTTGGGTAGCGGGCGAACAGTGTTGACATAGCCTACGCTAGCAAGGTAAAATGAGTGGTACTGGCAGAGGACAGACATGGAGCAGCGCTGAAGTCCAATGTCTTCTGGACACCACAGTTGAAAACTCTTCGACAAAGTCCACAAAAATGCAGAAGTTTTCAAACTATTTAGGAAAAAAATGGAGGAGAGGGGCTTTGTCAGGACGGCCGATCAGTGGCATGTAAAAAAGCTCAGAGGTCAGTATTTTAAAGTGTGTGATATATTGCAGAAGAGTGGCAGCTCTGGAGACGAAAAAAGACAAATTAATTTGGCATGACCACATCGACAAAATCATAGGCACACAAGCCCAAGCCAACCCGGTGGACGTGGTGGAATCCTTTACTCACATTCACCATCTTCCAGTTCCCTACCACCATCTACAGTTGAAGTCAGAAGTTTACGTACACTTTGGTTGAAGTGATTAAAACTCATTTTCAACCACTCTACAGATTTCATGTTAGCAAACTATGGGCCCTATCTTGGCGATCTTTTATTATTATGCATTTTTGATATAATAATAATATTTCACATTGTGATCTAGATATTTTAGCCATGCCTGTGCACGCCCCTGTGTGTAACAGACAGGAGGGTATGCGCGTTGTGCACACGCCTATGTAGACGCACTTATATGCGCCGTTAAAATAGCATGTAAACAACTGCGACATGACTTTAGACCAGGTTTGTGGTGGTTCTAGCGCAAGCGCTTTCTGCTGGCTCAAGATAGCAATACGCCAAAAAGAATCCTGGCCACTCCTCATCTTAAGACCAACACGCCCAGTTCACTAATGATGGCGCAAGACTAGTTAATGGCGCAATGCTAGTTAAACGGCGTAAGCGTTAGGCGTTATTAAGGACCTAGCGCCGGGTGTAAGATAGCAAAGACACTTGCGTTTGCGTTAGCGCCGCTTTGCGCCGGGTGTAAGATAGGGCCCCAAATTGTTGGCAAGTCAGTTAGGACATCTACTTTGTGCATGACATAAGTAATTTTTCCAACAATTGTTTCCAGACAGATTATTTCACTTTTAATTCACTATATCACAATTCCAGTGGGTCAGAAATTTACATACACTAAGTTGACTGTGCCTTTAAATTTTTTATATTTGGTCGCATATCCTTTGCATGCCATGACTTCCTGATGTCTGTGACCCAACAACATCAAAAGACTCTTGATATATTATTTTCTGGTACTCTTACAAGCAATACTATAACGTCTCTGCATTTGAATGGATCTTTATGGGAATTGGGGGGTGGGACTAGATTTAGCTGTAAATTACACTGGAACAGTATGGAAACACATGTTTGGCTAAATGGCTGTAAGTCAACAAGGGTCTGACGTATCAAACAAACCTTAAATCATCACTCTGCTGCCAGATCTGCAGTAGATATGGATGGATCACTTGAAGGGTTGTTTCTCCCAATTTGTTTTTCCATAGAGTTCAATAGGAAAATGAGTCAGGAGAAAAAAAGCAGATCCACTCAACTGCTCATCGTTTTGAGTCTGAAGCAGATCTACTCAACTGCTCATCGTTTTGAGTCTGAAGCAGATCTACTCAACTGCTCATCGTTTTGAGTCTGAAGCAGATCTACTCAACTGCGCATCATTTTGAGGTCTTTACTATGTAACATCCTCAGTTAAAAATAAAATAAAAAAAGATAACTTATTCTCTCATTGTCTACAGTCACAGAAGTAGAAGACTGAGAAGTTCCACTGCCGGAAGCTTCTGGGTGCGCTCACTTAAACGGAGACGGGAGCGGTTGCCTCCCTGCTGCAGGTCAGAACTGACAGCCCCTGGTCTCCATTGCGATAACCCCTGACCTCACCTGCTTGCACTTGTCCTTAGCCGCCTTCTTATCAGACTCACTGCGGTCGATGGCGTTCTCTGTGTCCAACATCAGCATCTGCATCTTCTTCGTGATGGCCTCCATGGCGACTGGCAGGTGGGGGGGTCGTTACCTCGCGAGAGAGAGGGGGGGCAGGAGAGGCACAGAGAGATCGGCTCGGGGACAGGGACCACGAAAAGGCAACAGCAGCAGTGCCTGCTTTAAACAAAACAGACAGGAGAGGGGGACAGATATAGAGGGAGAGAAAGATAGAGAGAGAGAGGAAGAGAGCGAGGGAGAGAGGGACAGGTATAGATGGAAAGAGAGAGGGAGGGGACAGATATAGAGAGAGATATAGAGGGAGAGAGATTTTTTTTATTTTAAAACCCCTTTTATTGGGACATTCTCCAAAAACAATAATGAGAGAATTTCAAAATTTCAAAAGAAAGAAAAACAACAAATCTAAACCCGTCCAAAAAAAAACCCTTGTCCCCTACCAGACTCAACCTCCAAATCACAGTGTAAGATCTAAAGTCCCATCATTGGGGTCCACTGAACACAAAATATTCCCCATTCCCCACACCTCCAAAAAAACACCTAAATTGTCCACCAATTTGTAGTAGGTATGTTCTATCCTAAGGTGAGCAGCCAGCATCCCCAACATCATATTCTTGGGGTCCACTGACCCCAGCCCCAGAATGCGATTTTTTCTTGTTTTCCAAATGGCCAACTTGGTTACCCCAGACAGATAATTTAATAAGTTACATACATGCCTCTTGTGATAAACATATTCCGGACCCAAAATAAATGTTTTGAAGGTGAAAACCTCCCCAAAAGAAATAAACCACTGCTTTAGTGACAAAAAAAGCCTACCAAGCCGAACACATTTAATAAAAAGATGTTCAAGTGTCTCAACTTGAGAACAAAAAGGACACTCCTCCCCCACCCCTGTCTGTACGTAGCTACAGCCCCGTGAACAATCCTCCACTGGAGGTCAGCTGTCCATTTTTCAATTGGAAGCTTGTACAGGGCTCTCCAGCAGCCTCTACTGGAAGAGCCTGGGCTAAAGATCTCAGTCCACTTTGTGGCACTCAGCCCTGCCAGTGATTTAAGATTCATCACCTTCACGCAGGTGTTGTATAAGGCTTTCTTCCCAACTGCTTCAAACTCCCCCAGCTTAGGAGTACTGAATGACAGTATCAGCCCCTCCTCCTGTTGCCACTCTCCCATGGCTGCAGTAGCAGTAAGGGAGGGGAAACAGTACTCATGCTCATCATCCTGAAGGTCAGATAGAGTCCTGTTCTCCAAAAACTCCCTATAGGAAGCAGGGAGTGACTCGCGTACCTCTTCCACCAACTTTTCCAGAAGCCGTGTTGATCGAACGCCAGTCATCTCAGCCAGGTTCTCCCCTGACCGCCAAGTGAGACCGTCCAGTAATTTCCCCAGCTTCACGCACCCGGCGTTTAAAAACCGTGCGCGCAAACTGGATGATGACAAGCCACTTGCTTTAACCCTTGAATTGTAAAACAGCGGCTCTTCCAGGATCCACTGCCCTGGTGGCGACCTGTCATTGCGGGAGACTGAAAAAACACGCCACGCTTTCAAAATAGACTGGTAAAACGGAGTCAGTCCAGATAAATTCAGGTCCCCCATGCTCAGCAGAAACAGGTGCTTGTCCAGCCTCATCTGACCAGCCTTCTGAAACAGCGCCCGTGCAGTGTCCAGCCAGCTCGACAGGTGATGTTCACCAGGCCCTGGCCTCCCTCTTGTAGTGGTAAGTATAGTGCCCCAAATTGTATAGTGTACAAATTGAAGACTTATGTGGAAAAATGGAAATATAGTACAGTCCCGGCCAAAAGTCTTGTCGCATGAGTGGACAAAGGTGACAATTGCTAATTACCCAACTCTTAATTAGCTAATACAGTTAGGAAACAACACAAATTAATCATAAGTGTCTAAAGTTTATTTAGATACTAGCAAAATGACATTTCAAAATTGTTACTAAATGTTACAGCTTGATAATGATCAACAGGCCAGTTTTGGCCGGACAAAAGTCTTGTCGCAATGGCCAACTCCAATTTCTAGGCCACAGTGAATAAAGAAGAAACAAACAAGGGGCTTGATTAGTCAGCTGTAGGTAACTTTGAGCTATAAAAGCAGAAATTTGACACTTTAAGCCAAGTTCATGCTCAACATTGCTTCTGTCAACATGCCCAAGATCAAACCAGAAACCAAAGTGCTGATCATCAAGAATCTCAAGTCCAAGTCTCCTGCTGAAGTTTCAGACATCTTCAATGTGTTTAAACGGCAGGTGGAGAGGATTCGCAAGCGCTACCAAGAGACTGGCGACGTCCATGACAGACCCAGGTCGGGCAGACCGCGCAAGACAACTGCTCGAGACGACAGCTTGCTGGTCCGATGGTCAAAAGCCAGCCCCAGGGAGGAGTGGACGCCAGCAACGCCTGTTTCGTCAAGAACTGTACGTCGGATTCTTGCTCGCAATGGTCTCCACGATCGTATTGCTGCCCAGAAACCAGCGCTAAACAAGAGACAGCTAAGAAACCGTGTTGCGTACACCAAGGCCCACAGCCTGACGGAAGGTTGGACAGCAGAAAAGTGGAAAAAAATTGATTTTTCAGATGAATCGTCAGTTGAGCTCCATCCCAAGCGCCGCCAATATTGACGACGACCCTCTGGGGCCCGTCTGGACCCACAGTTCACCCAGAAGACAGTCAAATTTGGAGGTGGAAAGATTATGGTTTGGGTTACATCCAATACGGAGGTGCCAGGGAGATCTGTAAGGTGGATGGTAACATTGACAGTGCCAAATATCAACAGATTCTTGCCTCCCAGTACATTCCCAACTACAAGAGGGGTCAGGTCTTTCAACAGGATGGAGCTCCTTGCCATACCTCAGGTTCCACTATGAAGCTTCTCAGGGGGAAGAAGATCAAGGTCCTTCAAGGATGGCCAGCACAGTCTCCAGATATGAATATTATTGAGCATATCTGGGGAAGAATGAAGGAGGAAGCTTGGAGGACCAAGCCGAAGAACTTGGAGGAGCTTTGGGATGCCTGCAAGGTGGCCTTCCATGCCATCCCCGACGACTTCATCAACAAGCTCTACGACTCTCTGCCAAACCGGATGGCAACTGTTCTGCAGGCCAAAGGAACCCATACAAGATATTAATTTCTTAAGTTATAGTCCATGATGAAATACTAGACTGATTTTTCATTTGGTATTTTATTAACTTTTTGAGAAAGATAAAACTTATTGATAATAATTTGATTTGCGACAAGACTTTTGTCCGGCCAAAACTGGCCTGTTGATCATTATCAAGTTGTAACATTTAGTAACAATTTTGAAATGTCATTTTGCTAGTATCTAAATAAACTTTAGACACTTATGATTAATTTGTGTTGTTTCCTAACTGTATTAGCTAATTAAGAGTTGGGTAATTAGCAATTGTCACTTTTGTCCACTCATGCGACAAGACTTTTGGCCGGGACTGTATTATCTGAAAGGTGAATGGTTGTCTGTGCTTTTATTTTAAATGTAGCCCCTTGGAAGAATTGACCTGTCTGTATGGCCATGTGCCCTTGCTATGTTGAAAATGGTAAAAGATTGCATGGCAGCTGTGCTCCAATTAACCAGTGGAGTTGGCCGGCCAGAAGGAGATGCTCTAGCCAATCATGCAGTTTCAAAAGACGCCTGGCTACAGTCGACAACGTCATCACTGTATCAGTGGCCGGTGTCTGGGCTAGGAGTTAGCAAATTAGAAGATAGAAAATACACCTTGGGTTCATTCAAATCGCTTATTTTTACTCCTTGCATCCTTTCCTCGAGTCCTTTCCTCGCTCCTTAGCTCCGTCCAACAGAGAACGGGAGGAAAGGATGCAACGATCGGATACGAGGATGGAGGAAACGAGGCAACATGTATTAGGCAAATGGAACGTCCTTGCTCAATCAAGCATCAGCGTCATATTATGCTCACATGTCTAACTATACTGCTTTTTAGCTTATTTTTCCATTAATAAATGGTGCTTTTGTTAGTTATAAAGAATGAGTGTCATTATGGATTAGCACTTTATAATAAATGGAAAGGAACGGTAAAATTTAATTTGTGTAGAGGTGTGCCTGCAACATGGAGATGTGGAGAGTGGTGGATAATTTATACACGTCACGTGTTCCGAGAAAAGGCTTCCGCAAAGGCTACACTTGTCTTTCCTCACTGAAGCATCCTCCGGGAGCCTCATCATTCCCCACTCCTTGCTCCTCCGAGGAGCATTTAGCGGACTGGAAAGTCCTTAAAGTTGGCGAACCTCGATCGATTACCAGGTCAAGCGAGGACAGAGGAGAAGAGGACGGATAAAATAAGCGATTGGAATTCATTGGAATCATAAGTGTTTTGATGTCATTCCTATGCATGTCCACAAGAGGGAGCCAGCAAAATATTCAAACAGCGCAGCACATGACTCGGGCTGTGACCGAATGTGATCCCTGTTCCCTGCCCCCTGTCCACTCAGAATCCTATCTGCTATGTGCCCTCTCCCCTCACTTTGCAAGCACTGTGCGAAAGAAATCCCGCAAAACTCTTTCCAAACATGTTCCGTACACATTCAAATGTATGCCTTAGATGTATGCCCCCGAAGAAAATAAATGTAATAAAACAATTGGTCACAAATTTTTTTATACGTTAAATAATTATGTTTTTTTAAACAATCGTAAAATTATGCGCTTTGTAACGCCAGTACATAAGCAAAGTGTACACAAAGGCCGTGGCTGCGTTCGGATCCAAAATTGATCCTTTCTTCCTGTCGTTCCTTCAAGGGAGGAATCCCCAAAATGCCTGGATGAAATATGGCAGCCACACCAAGTGTGATTCGGATCCAATTTAAGAAAGGGGAGGGAGTAATTATATTCCCTCGCTCCCTCGTTTATCCTCCCTTCCACCAAGGGTATAAAATGCAAGCTTCCAGCAAGAAGGGAATCCTACAATGCAATGCTCCACATGGAAAAAGTGGGCAGTCACCACAGAACTATGTGGCGGTCACATTTCAACTCTATGGTGTTGCACTTCCAAAATGTTGCGAGGGCGGTTTGGTTTTGTTTTTGTTTGTTTCTCGTCAATCCTCCCCTGCAGAGCACCTTTTAAGTTTGCTTGCTACACGTAGCAAATTGCGTCACAAGATAGCTCCCTCAAGGGAAGACAGCAAGGGAAGGGAGCGTGTTAAATTGGATTTGAATGCAGCCCGTGACCGAATACGACCCCTGTTCCCTGTCCAGTGTCCCCTGTCCACTAAGACCCTTGTCCTATGTGCCTTGTCCCCTCACTTTTCATTTCTCCTTTTTTAAGAAATGCTTTTATTGGATATTGAATTTAAAAACCAATAAAAGACAACTTTACCACTGCAGGAGAGGAACCCTCTGCAAACCAGCAATTTAGCTGAGTAGGGCCAAAGTTGTTGGTGTATTAACTTTTTCCTGTATAATAAATAAAATTTAATTAATTGTAGCAGTGTGCGAAAGAAATCCTGCAAAACTCTTTCCAAACTATTGAGGAAGTAGTTTGTGTAATTTTTAAAATTTCTTTATAATATCAATCAGTTAACATATGACGATTGTTACAAAGTGTAGATGATGAATGAAGACAGACTTAACACACAGAAAAAAGTGTAGTTCGTAATAAAATGTTTGATATGACCCAGACTTGTACCATAGATATGCGCACATACGCTCTATGTATTTTACGTTTTTACTTCCGCGTTACTTACTGAAATTGTCGGATGAGTGCACCATTCTGCATGTGAGTGTGCTCCTGAATTCCCTCAACAAAACCCCGGAAATAAGGGGTTCATTCTGGTATTTTAAGTGCCCCCATTTGTGAGAAAACGTCGCACACTCAAAAGCTTTTTGACGAAGTGGACTCAAATATGCGCCACCAAAAGTGTGTAGGGGTCGTATTCGGACACAGCCAAAATGAAAGCATATCCCCTCCAGTAAATATGGTTTGACCAACCGTGACGCAATGTTTGTGTTTTTTGAAAGCGCTTATGGGATATGTTGTCAATAACTAGACGCGATTGCAGAAGCCGGTGAGACGTTTGACTACATTTCCCGAATAAACCATTATCGAAAGGCCATGTTGTGTGCATGCAACTCGTAAAAATTCTTCCACCCGGTACAGTGCAACAGAAAGGTAATTACTTATTTTGTATCAAGATAAAGTTAATTATGTAATGTCTACCAGCTAACTCCAACTTTTGAAAATTGCACTTTGTATGCTTTGTGTGTGATACCTAAGTAGTTCCATATATTTCACCAAGCTTGCAGGAAACGGCTTGCATCGATAAATGAACTAGTTAGCTGGCTTTGTAGATAACACTAGCGAGACAGGCACCATTGGATGAACAAGCCAGCTAATGTTAGCAAGATCATTTAAGCAGGGATGCAACTTGACTCCCCTTCTTAATAAGTTAGCTAATGTTTTATGGCTTCTTGTCACGTTGCTAAATATACATAAAAGTATTTTTATATGGTTACCATTTTCAAAGTAACTTTATGCACCATTGTAAATGTATCTTTTGCTAGTTATCTGTCCAATTATTTAAACCTAGAAAAAAATTTGATTATTTTGAACAAGTTCACTAGTAAAATACAACCCCAATTCCAAAAAAGTTGGGACAGTATGTAAAATGCACATAAAAGCAGAAAGCAGTGATTTGTAAATTCTCTTTTACATATATTTAATTGAAAACAGTACAAAGAAAATATATTTAATGTGTTACCTTATCAACATTATTGATTTTTGTAAATATATGCTAATTCTGAATTTGATGCCTGCAACACGTTCCAAAAAAGTTGGGACAGGGGTAAAAAAAAAAAAAAAGACTGGGAAGCTAAAAAAAAAACACCTGTTTGCCATTCCACAGGCGATGCTATCATGACTGGGTATAAAAGGATATCAGGCTCATTTGATACCTCAGATCCTTGATTACTTACAGCCACTCAGCCAACCATGGATTCCATACTATTCCCGTGTAATTTACAGCTTAATCTAGTCCCACCCCCCAATTCCCATAGAGATCCATTCAAATGCAGAAAGGTTATAGTATCGCTGAAAATAAAATATCAAGAGTCTTTTGATATCCTTTTATACCCAGTCATGATAGCATCACCTGTTTACCTGTGGAACGTTCCAAACTGGTGTTTTTTAACTTCCCAGTCTTTTTTTTGGCCCTGTCCCAACTTTTTTGGAACGTGTTGAAGCCATCAAATTCGGAAATAGCGTATATTTACAAAAATCAATAAAGTTGATAAGGTAAAACATTAAATATCTTTTCTTTGTACTGTTTTCAATTAAATATATGTAAAAGAGAATTTTTGTAAATTCTATTTTACATATACACTACCGGTCAAAAGTTTTAGAACACCTCCATTTTTCCAGATTGTATTGAAATTTACTCAGTTTTAATGTCTCAATGCACTCTGAAATTAAAGCATAGAACAAATAAACAATTGGAGATAAAAAGAAATCATGGAATTGTTTTGTTTACCAAAATTTAATCTGAATTCTTGACTCATCAAAGTAGCCACCTCTTGCAGATATAACAGCCGAACACACTCGTGGCATTCTTTCTACAATGAAAATAAAATATTGCTCGGAAAGTTCTTCCGAACACTGTTGTACATGTTCCCACAAATGTGTTGCACTTGTAGGTTGCTTTGCTTTCACCCTTCTGTCCAGTTCATCCCAAAACAGCTCCATGGGGTTTAAGATGAGACTGTGCTGGTCATTCCATGATTTGAAGCCTACCGTCTTGTTCTTTTCTTCTAAGGTAGTTCTGACATAGCCTGGAGGTATATTTTGGATCATTATCTTGCTGTAGGATGAACCCTGACTAGGCGTAGACCAGAGGGTATTGCATGGCGCTGCAAAAATGCTGTGGTAGCCCTTTTGGTTCAGGATGCCAGTCATTCTGTGCAAGTCGCCGACTCTGGATCCAGCAAAAGCACCCGAGACCGTCACGCTTTCTCCTCCATGTTTGACAGTTGGTGTCACACACTGAGGAACCATCCTTTCGCCTACTCGACGGCGTACCAAAACCCTGCGTGATAAACCGAAGATTTTGATTAATCGGTCCATAAGACCTTCTTCCAGTCTTCAGTAGTCCACTTGCGGTGCTTCATGGCCCAGACAAGCCTCTTTTTCTTATTTTGCCGTCTTAGCAATGGCTTTCTTATTGCCACTCAACCTGGTCAAACCTGCAGCTTGAAGTGTTCTCTTCACAGTTGAAATTGAGATTTGCTTACTTCAACCAGTGATAAGCTGTGCTTGAACCTGTTGTCCTGTGAGCCACCTATCACGCAAGCTGTTGACTCTCAAAAACTTGTCTTCTGATTCTTTTGTGGCTTGGGGGTCTGCCAGACCTCTTCCTGTCAGAGTTTCCTCCAGTTTCCAAGTGCCTTTTGATGGTGTAGGGAAACTGTAATCATTGACACCTTGGCTTTTCTTTGCCATTTCTCTAAAGGAAAGACCTACACTTTTAAGGGTTATAATGGTCTGTCTGTCCTTCCTTTGTTAATTGCCTTTTTCTCGCCATTATGATAGCAATATACTACTTCCTGCAGTGCAATATTGTCCAAATAATGCTTCAGAGGGTATAATAACACAGTCTGTTCCAACACTGGTTTTATACAGACAGAGGGTTTGTTAGTAATCAACAAAAGTTGGGACACCTGTAGGACTTGTTTGGATCAACTTTCAAGGCTTTATTTACTTCCATTGCTGTAGAACAACAGTTTAAGAACAATGTTTCTCAACACACGATTGCAAGGAATTTAGGGATTTCACCATACAGTCCACAATATTATTAAAAGATTCACAGAATCTGGAGAAATCTCCGTGCATAAAGGGCAAGGCCGAAAACCAATATTGAGTGCCCATGACCTTCTATCCCTCAGACGGCACTGTATTAAAAACCGACATGCTTCTGTAATGAATATAACCACATGGGCTCGAGAATACATCAGAAAACCGTTGTCAGTAAACACAGTTCGTCACTGCATCTACAAATGCAAGGTCAGACTCAACTATGCAAAGCGTAAGCTATATATCAACAGCATCCAGAAATGCCGCCGACTTCTCTGGGCTTGAGCTCATCTGAGACGGACTGACGCAAAGTGGAAACGTGTGCTGCGGTCTGACGAGTCCACCTTTCAAATTGCTTTCGGAAATAATGGACCTTGTGTTCTCCGCTTTCAAAACTACAACAATTAGCGTCCTCAGTTCCCAAAAGATTACTGAGTGTTGTTTACAGTGATATTACAGTGGTAAACATGCCCCTGTGCCAACTTTTTTGAGATGTGTAGCAGACATAAAATTTAGAATGAGCATATATTTACAAAAAACAATAAAGTTGACACGTGACCCATGAACGCTACGGTCAAGGAAAACTAAGGCTCCTTCCACTCCCTCGCAAATGTTATTTAAAATTTGCAAAACACATTTTTTTTAGTACATCTGTATACCCAAATGGCAGAGCACAAGAAAAACACAAATTCGCCATCAGTAACTCCTCCTGTCAAAAGAGCAAGGTCAACGACACCGAACGAACACAACATCGTCGCGGATTCCATTACACGAGCCCTGGCACGACGACAAGATCAGCTAGAAACTGCCATCTCAAATGCGGTCAGTGCAACGACGAGTGAGGTTAAAGACACAATGCAAGCTCTAAAGACATGTTGAAACTCAGTTTGTGAAAACATATGAAAACAGTATATGGTCTTATTGGGAAAGTTTACTTAATTCGGACTGAAAGAAGAGCAATGAAAAGAGAGATCTGGGATTGTACCAATGAGTTGGCCATGTTGGAGCAGAAAATAACTGAACTTGAAGACCACTCCAGACGTTATAATTAGGGTTGCAAAATTCCAGGAATATTCAAAGGTGGAAACTTTCCATGGGGATTAACGGGAATATATGGAAATTTACGGGAAGTAATGGGAATAAACTGGAAATGTTGGCGTTATTTGTACTAGTTGTATTTACCTCATCATATGCAGACATAAACATTTTTTTTTGTCATCCATGCAAACATTTGTGAGTAGAACTTGAATAAAATGAATGTATTCCCTAACCACCCCCCCCCCCCCCAAAAAAAAAGTCCCATTCAAAATGTAAAATGAAAGCAATTAGTCTGGAGACTCAAGTTTCTCAAGCCTCTGGTTTGGGTTTTTCCTCTGAATCCTCTCAGGTATCAATTTTCTCTCTCAATGTGCAGGATTCTGTGAATTACTTCTGCATGTGATGGAAGAATGCACAGTGCATGCAGAGGGCGTGGCCTCAATAGCCCTGAAATAGTGTGCAGGATGCTGGGAGTTATCTGGAAGAATGCACTGCACATGCAGAGGGCCCTGAAGAAGTGTGCAGGATGCTGGGAATTATCTGAAAGAATGCACTGCACATGCAGAGGGCCCTGCAGAAGTGTGCAGGATGCTGGGAATTATCTGTGCACGTGATAAGAATGCACTGCACATGTAATGGAAGAATGCACAGTGCAGGGTTGACATTCAGCTGAATTTGCATGTTAAATTGGGTTGTTTTAATCAAAGCATGTTGCAAGAATCTAGAATTGCATTTTATGTGTATTTTCCAACTAAATTTAAGTTCCATGTTATAGGCTACCTTTTGCAATAAAAATTGGTCAAAATTTCCAAAATTCCCGATCTTAACTTCCCATGGTAAATGTCCGGAAAGTTTCCACCCCTGGTAGGGCTACAATCAACAGGGAAGGGGACAATGCTATCAATTTCCTACAGAAAAGGTTACTGCAACCCTAGTAATAACATACGACTGGTCGGGCTCACAATAAACAGGGAAGGGGACAATGCTACCGTCAAGCAATCCTGCAAGAAGCAAGAAAAGCAGGTACAATTGAAGATGCTGGTAGGAACATAAGGTTTTATGTGGACTACAGCACGGCCACAGTGCAAAGATGGAAAGAGTATGCAGGGATCAGAAAAGAACGTCAAGTTGCTGGCATAAAAAACAATAAAGTTGACACGTGACCCATGAACGCTACGGTCAAGGAAAACTAAGGCTCCTTCCACTCCCTCGCAAATGTTATTTAAAATTTGCAAAACACATTTTTTTTTGTACATCTGTATACCCAAATGGCAGAGCACAAGAAAAACACAAATTCGCCATCAGTAACTCCTCCTGTCAAAAGAGCAAGGTCGAACGACACCGAACGAACACAACATCGTCGTGGATGCCATTACACGAGCCCTGGCACGACGACAAGATCAGCTAGAAACTGCCATCTCAAATGCGGTCAGTGCAGCGACGAGTGAGGTTAAAGACACAATGCAAGCTCTAAAGACATGTTGAAACTCAGTTTGTGAAAGCATATGAAAACAGTATATGGGCTTATTGGGAAAGTTTACTTAATTCGGACTGAAACAAGAGCAATGAAAAGAGAGATCTGGGATTGTACCAATGAGTTGGCCATGTTGGAGCAGAAAATAACTGAACTTGAAGACCACTCCAGACGTTATAATTAGGGTTGCAAAATTCCAGGAATATTCAAAGGTGGAAACTTTCCATGGGGATTAACGGGAATATATGGAAATTTACGGGAAGTAATGGGAATAAACTGGAAATGTTGGCGTTATTTGTACTAGTTGTATTTACCTCATCATATGCAGACATAAACATTTTTTTTTGTCATCCATGCAAACATTTGTGAGTAGAACTTGAATAAAATGAATGTATTCCCTAACCACCCCCCCCCCCCCCCCCCCAAAAAAAAAGTCCCATTCAAAATGTAAAATGAAAGCAATTAGTCTGGAGACTCAAGTTTCTCAAGCCTCTGGTTTGGGTTTTTCCTCTGAATCCTCTCAGGTATCAATGTTCTCTCTCAATGTGCAGGATTCTGTGAATTACTTCTGCATGTGATGGAAGAATGCACAGTGCATGCAGAGGGCGTGGCCTCAATAGCCCTGAAATAGTGTGCAGGATGCTGGGAGTTATCTGGAAGAATGCACTGCACATGCAGAGGGCCCTGAAGAAGTGTGCAGGATGCTGGGAATTATCTGAAAGAATGCACTGCACATGCAGAGGGCCCTGCAGAAGTGTGCAGGATGCTGGGAATTATCTGAAAGAATGCACTGCACATGCAGAGGGCCCTGCAGAAGTGTGCAGGATGCTGGGAATTATATGTGCACGTGATAAGAATGCACTGCACATGTAATGGAAGAATGCACAGTGCAAGGTTGACATTCAGCTGAATTTGCATGTTAAATTGGGTTGTTTTAATCAAAGCATGTTGCAAGAATCTAGAATTGCATTTTATGTGTATTTTCCAACTAAATTTAAGTTCCATGTTATAGGCTACCTTTTGCAATAAAAATTGGTCAAAATTTCCAAAATTCCCGATCTTAACTTCCCATGGTAAATGTCCGGAAAATTTCCACCCCTGGTAGGGCTACAATCAACAGGGAAGGGGACAATGCTATGAATTTCCTACAGAAAAGGTTACTGCAACCCTAGTAATAACATACGACTGGTCGGGCTCACAATAAACAGGGAAGGGGACAATGCTACCGTCAAGCAATCCTGCAAGAAGCAAGAAAAGCAGGTACAATTGAAGATGCTGGTAGGAACATAAGGTATTATGTGGGCTACAGCAAAGTGCAAAGATGGAAAGAGAACGCGGGGATCAGAAAAGAACGTCAAGTTGCTGGCATACCCTAATTCCCAATAAACCCAGCCACTTTGTCACTTACAATGGCGAGAAGCTCTCGTTCAACTCTGTTGAACAAACCATAGAATTCCTTTGAAACACACACAACCAGAGACCAGGGCTGGCGAAAAGACAACTCTCTTACCCAAAGGAGGCAGCCAACGATGGGGGAACGTTTACGGATCACGACTGAGGTCGCTACTTCTGGGCTTTGATGGATGTTTGGAACAACATTGCCTTGATCCGTGGCAGTGAAATGTATGCTGCCTGGGAAAGGACTGCGTATCCAGGAAATCAAGTTGAAGATGTGAAACGAACTGTGTTAGATAAGTACAAATGTCAAACTGTGTGCCTTATTGAGTAGCCTAAACTACAACGTTAACACTGACTAAACCATATATGTGGGCATGATGGCCAAAATTTGAGGGTCTGTCTCATGAACTAATTAGGCTACAGAACACTCAAAATATTTATTGAGTTGTTACAGTACAGTCATTGGTTAGCCTACAAGATTAATACACTGCCTGGCCAAAATAAAAGTCGCCGTTGCACCCGTCATGCATAGTGCCCACTGTACAAGCCTCTGGAGGCATAGTGCCCACTGTACAAGCCTCTGGAGGCAGTGTTATGATCTGGGGTTGCTTCAATTGGTCAGGTCTAGGCTCAGAAACGTTATGCAGCAATAAAACTAAGTCACCTGAGTACCTGAATGTACTGAATAACCAGGTTATTCCATCAATGGGCATATTCCAGGACGAAAATGCCAAGAGTCATCGGGCTCAAATTATGAAAGAGTGGTTCAGGGAGTATGAGGAATCATTTTCACACATGAATTGGCCACCAGAGACCTGACCTTAACCCCATTGAAAGTCTTTGGGATGTGCTGGAGAAGACTTTACAGAGTGGTTCGACTCTCCCGTCGTCAATACAAGATCTCTGCCAAAAATGTATGCAACTCTGGACAGAAATAAATGTTGTGACGTTGCATAAGGTGGTCCAAAGAAATATTAGCGTGTGCGACGTTTTTTTTGGCCAGGCAGTGTATATAGCCGATAATATAAGTAGGCTATATTATATTAATAATAAATGATATAATATTAGTATATTTTCATATTGTATGTATTTGCTGGGCAACATTTAACATTAAAGGGGTAATAAACACTAAATCACATATTTTGAGTTATAAAGCCCAGTATCTTGTCCACATTTCATAAATCACATATATCCTATTGTAAAAAAACAAAAAGGTAATTAAGCTGTGCCACCGCATTTTGTGTCAAAAAAGAGGCATTCGCTGAAATCCAAACTGAAAAGTTTAGTTTGAGCCACGCCCCTATTCGTGACATGAAAAAACTGGAAAAACCTTTTTTCCATCCAAGCAAGTCAACGCCCCATCTCCCCTCTTGCTGTGCACAGTACATACAAGCCGGTGTTTATTACCCCTTTAATGTGCACAATACTTCCATAGACGGCTGCTTCATGGCGATTATTTTGCATCATATTTTTGCCTATACCCCTGAATGTAGGTAACTGACTGAGTGCCTGACCCCCGTTGTTGAAAAGCGCATGCGCAAATTACGAGTAATGCGTAGATTTTGGATAATGACGGTAAAAAGTTTGCTGCACAACTGGGGACTTGGTGTCATGGACAACATTGGGTTTGAAGCAAGCTGTAGCCTATATTTGAAGACGTGGGGCCCTATCTTACACCCGGCGCAAAGCGGCGCTAACGCAAACGCAAGTGTCTTTGCTATCTTACACCCGACGCCTAACGCTTACGCCGTTTAACTAGCATTGCGCCATTAACTAGTCTTGCGCCATCAATAGTGAACTGGGCGTGTTGGTCTTAAGATGAGGAGTGGCCAGGATTCTTTTTGGCGTATTGCTATCTTGAGCCAGCAGAAAGCGCTTGCGCTAGAACCACCACAAACCTGGTCTAAAGTCATGTCGCAGTTGTTTACATGCTATTTTAACGGCGCATATAAGTGCGTCTACATAGGCGTGTGCACAACGCGCATACCCTCCTGTCTGTTACACACAGGGGCGTGCACAGGCATGACTAAAATATCTAGATCACAATGTGAAATATTATTATTGTGTAGGCTATATCAAAAATGCATAATAATAAAAGGTTCCATAGGTCCACATACCTTTCCCTCAGCGAAGGGAAACAATGCCACATTACATTGCTCTCAGCCCACTCCATCAACATCCAGGCGATGTGCGATGGTACGGGACAATGGCTATCCATTAAAAAGGAGCTGATAACACCTATAGCTATCAAGCCTAATGCGTGAATTGTCTTTGCACCTAATGCGTGAATTGTCATTCAATGGAAAACTCGCGCACGGCAATAGACGGACATTTAAGTTCTGAAAATGCGCTTCAGATGTCATTACAATACAGCTCTGTTTATCTATGAATACAGCCTGTAAGTAAATAGAATGGTTTGTGACTGAAAAAAGTTCAAAACCTTGTCCAGTGAATATTGCATTTATTGTTTTTCAAATAGCCTAGGCTACAGCGAATTCGCTGTGCATAAGGTTTTTTTCGATAGCCTATGGTTAAAAAACGGAGATGTCACCATGTTAACTAAATTGTAACCTTAGCTATTCTTCGTCCTTCATATTTTTTTAAATTACAGTGACCAGGTTTCCATACTCTCACCGTTTAAAACCCAGCTGATTTCACCCGTTATTCCTTAACTGAGCAAAATGATTTTAAAGAGAACTAAGCGTCTAATTAGAAACTAAAACAAATTTGCAGCACGTGACACAATTAATTCACAATTAATTTTAATGCCATTCTCTGCACCTGAGCTGCATGTTCTGTTTCCCCTGCTGTAAGTTCACGGTCTTCCTGGGAAAGTGGATTGTTTTAAAGGATTACGCTACGAGTAAAACAGGTTGGTCACATTTCCATAAACAGGACATTATTAAACAAGGGGAAATATGCGTGAACTTATGGGTTGCGAAACTGACAGCTTTATTGTAGGCTATTTAGTGTCATCATTAAGGCAAAATAACGGTATGTATGTTATTAATCAATATTAGCCTACTATGCAGGTAGCCTAATGAACTTTGGATGAAGCTTGAACTTCGAGAACTCCATGAGAACAGCCTCTTGGAATTGATGTTTGACACTTTCATTGCATAATCAAACGAAATTCGCTGAACAAGCAGGCTAATTTGGCGTTTTCTAAGGTGAGACTGAAGCTATTGATAGCTTATTCTCAGCTGTTGCAGGTCCTTTTAGCGAAATTTAACCGCACATATTTTGTAAAATAACAGCCCTGTCTGGAATTACCGGAAACTCATAGGCTAATGGTTAGTCCGAATAATATTGATCATACTCCATTTAGCCTATTCCTTGATCACACTAAACACGCACGAGCATGTCTGTTTCGCCATCATAAGCAATCCGCCAAGGTGGAAAAGCAGGCTTTTAAAGGGAATGGGATATGACATTTTGATTGGTTTATTGAATGTCACGCCCAAGACACACCTATAATTAATGAAGCGACTAGGTTCAGCCCAGTTGCGCCATGCGCCGTGCTTAGCGCCAAAAAAACACGCCGTTAAAATAGCAAAAGTGGACTTGGACATGCCCTAAATGGACTTAGCGCCATGCGCTTAGACTAAGCGCCAAGATCGCCAAGATAGGGCCCGTGGTGTGCTACAAGCACATTCGCTGTTCGGTAATAAAAATACTTCACTGCTGAATTGAAACTCACTCACTGTCATCCATGTGTATTTCACTCTTATTGAGCATTCATACATTTTCTGGCAACATACTTAAACAGAAAACATTTATATATTTAAGAAAATCTTTTGCTACAGAAATAAATCAAGGATCTAACCTCGATCTCTCCATGCTTATTGCTGCGCGCTAACCACTCACCAATATTATTCAACGCTGGTAGTTGTAGGCCTATTTAATTAAATGTGTATATACACGTAGATATAATCTGATCAAAAAAACATTTCCAACGTACAAAAATGGTTCATTCATAGCCTACAAAGCAGTGTAAGTAATTTATTAAAACTTGCAAAAACTAGGTCTGCCGTTAAAAGTATTGATATCAAAATGAGGCCAAGTTACAACAAACAGTATTGCCTCTCGTAACTCACACTAATTAAACTAACTCTATTCCAAATCAATGCTACCCAGGGTTCGAAATTAATGGGGGCTTGGGTCAAAAATACCCTCGAAAATGGATAATATGCCCTCGAAAATCAGTTAAGGGGGGCAAAAAATGCCCTTGGGTGCGTTTCCCAAAAGCATCGTGAGGCTAAGACGTCGTAAAACCCTTCGTACGAAGCTTCTTGAACTTTGGGCGCGTTTCCCAAAAGCATCTTAACTTAAGACGCTCTTAGAAACGCTCGTAGATTAATGATTACTCCAGACCAGTCGTAGACGGTTAAGTGTGTTTTAGAAGCCCATAAATCACATACTTTTTAGATTTTTTGTGTTAGTGTTCATTTAATTTTACGATTACCATAACCACTGATTGTTTTTTTAAAAGTGATTGGTTTTTTTTTTAGTGATGTTAGATGCAACAATATTTACGTTTATTTATTTGGAAATTACCAATAAAAGCCATTCCTTAAATAGCCCTATAAATAAATAAGTTTGAGACAAGTAAAATCAGTGGGAAAAATATTTTATTTCAAAAGAAACCTAACCGGCCATGTATTGGGCATCACAATGGGGTTTGGGTCTCCCAATCTATCGCCCCTCCTCCTCCCGTATCAGCAGCACCACAGACAGAAGTACAGAGATGTAAAATCCAGGGATCAGAAAGGAAAAGTCCTGCTAGCTAGTCACCAAACTAATACTGGTAACTCAGCTCCCCATATAGAGCTAATTCACCAAGTTTCACCATCGTAGCACCAAATCTGTCCAATTCCATAGGGGGAAACATTATCTGATGGCTGAATTTAGCCCCGTCAGATACCGTTCCTATTCCTATCTCCTGGCTGAAGAATTCTGCTAATTAGCAAATCAAGGTGATTGGAACAAAATACTGGGGAGGTCTTTTACATCTTGAACCTGGAACAACAGCCCCCAAACTTACTTTTAAATATTATTCATGAATGTCTGTGCATTTAAATTTAGATAAGAAGTTACATTTTTTGCTATAAACAGAAAATATAACAGTATTGTTTTTACAATACAGATTTCATCTGATGACTGTGGAAGGTGGTTCCACCATGAATGTGTGGGATGTCCGGAGATGGAGAAGCCATTCATGTGCTCAGCATGTTTGTTGTCGTAATTCTGGCTTTTGTATTTAGATTTATTCCTGTTCTTCCAAGTCTACTGTATTATAGTTCATAATTAGCTATCGCTTATTTATCATTTTCTTGTTATATATTATTACTTTTTTTTTTAAAATTCTTTTGTTATTATTATTATTTTCTTGTTCTTATTGAAGTTGTTTCCTTGTTATGATGGTGTCTCACAGTTCTTCTCATTTATTCATCTTATCATTAACAAAAAGGTAATGGGAAGTATGTAATGGGAGGTATGGTAAAATGGCCTTTTTTGAATCTTGACCTCTGAGATAATTCTGATAATTTGACACCCATGATGTAATGGGGCGTGACGTGTGACGTGGGAGGAGCCAAACGCAGCAAGGGGATTCATTAAGCCCTTAGGCCACTAAAGCGGGATACCCCGCAGATAAGGGAGGAGAATACAATGAACACACACCACAGCTACAGACCGGCTCACTGTTACATAGCAAAGAGTATTAACACAGACGCCTGGTTTCCTAACCAGAAAACCCAACAAGGCGAAAGGGAACAAAGAACTGCTACCCCATACTTCTACAAGCTAAGTAACCTGTTACGTTTCTGTCATGTTTATGCCACATTTCATGTTTAGTTTGTCACAGTTTATTTTCAGTTTGTCATGCTTGTGTTCTGTTTATGTTATGATGCAGTTAATTGGTAGCATACACATTTCCATGTTTTTCTGCAGCCTTGCATTCATGCTGTTTTCCCTCTCTCTCTTGCTGTCACTCAGCCTTCCCTAATTGTTTCATTTTCCCGTGTCTATTTACTAATCTACTAACATTAGATCAGGATTGGGTAATACTAACTCTCTAACCATGTGTTCATGTTTACCTTACGTTTCTTGTGCATGTCATTTACTAATTTACTAACGCTAGGTCAGGATAGGTTTATTACTAACGATTACTAATTATCTTGTTACCTCGTCAGCTTTCCACACCTGATTCCCCTTCGCATGCTGCTCTCAAGCTAAGTGTCTGCACCTGTCTACACCTGCATATAAGCTCAGTGTTCATGTCTTGTCTTCGCGAAATTGTTGCCTGTTAGTTTTCTACTGTCACTTTTGAGCGTTTACTTTGTCTGACTACCGTTTTAGATCTAGCCTGTTTACTGACCATCGTTACTGCCAGCCTACCGTATCTACTGCCTGTTTTTTGACCACGAGTTTTGCCTGCTGTCTGTTTTGTACCTCTGCCCCGCGGATAGGACTTCGGTCTGACTCCTGCAACGCCCCACGACCAACGAACTCTGCTTTACCCCTGGATTGTACTTCTGCTCCGCTGACAGCTACTCTGGTTTTGAACTTGTGCATGGATACTGATTACGAGACTGCTTTTTCCTTTGGTACTGTATTTTTGGTTATTGGCTGGATTTATTGGTTTTTGGACTTCGCTTGTGTGACTACGATTTCTGGATTTCCCTATAATAAAGTCCTTGCGGACATTTATTACTACGATTGTGTTCTGAGTCGTGCATTACGGGTCCAACCCGCACACATCCGTCTCAGAACAATTTCGCCACGATGGACCCTGCTGACTCAACCACCATGTTCCACGTTCTGCAACAACAAGGCCTCATCGTGCAGCAGCACGCCCAGGGGATTTCCGAGCTCCGGGAGGAGATTAAAGAGTTGTGCGCTGAGATGAGGAGACTGGCCATTGCCGTTCAACCACGTACTCCAGAGCAACCTGCTAAGCCGCCTGCTATTCCACCCTCCAACCCCATGGGAGCCTGGCAATTCCGGGAGCCACAACAGCCCCCCCCGGAGAGGTTCGGTGGTGAACCGGAGAGATGCAAGGCGTTTCTATTGCAATGTGACTTTGTTTTCAGGCAACAGCCATTGACCTATCCGACCGATGAGCGACGGATTGGCTACGTGATGGGGCTACTTAAGGGGAAGGCTTTGGACTGGGCTACTGCGGTGTGGTCCGGAGGTTCATTCCCTCCCAGCTACTTGGCCTTTACGGAAGAGATCCGCAAAGTGTTCCAGCACGCCTCCAGTGACCAAGAGCCCTCACAGCAACTCATTGCCCTCCGCCAAGGCCTTAACAGTGCCGCGGACCACTCTATTGATTTTCGGACAATCGCTGCGGCTACCCACTGGAATAACTCGGCCCTTGCGGACCTGTTCCGGGCCAGTTTGAACGGGGCGCTCCAGGACGAGTTAGCCCATCAGGAACCCATCAGGGAGTTTGACGCCCTCGTCCGAGCCGCCATTCGCCTGGATAACCGCTACAGACTTCACCGGACGGAGAGACCGGTTCCGCCTGGTCAGCCATACCCCAGACGAGTACCTGCCTCATTGACGGAGGGGAACCAGGACGGGGTAGCCGAACCTATGGATCTTTCCCGTGTCGGAGTCAAGATCTCGCCCGAGGAACGGAGACGTCGGAGGGAGACCGGGGCATGTTTTTACTGCGGTAAGCTGGGGCATTCTCAGGCACAGTGCACCGCCCGGTCCAGGAGATCCGAGTCATCTGTTGGAGTGAGGTCTTCAACCCATCAGGAGAAGATCCCCAAGAGCGATACCCGCCCTAACCTCATTGCCACAATCATGCTACCTGAGAGGGAGGTTCAAGTGAGCGTGCTCATTGACTCTGGAGCTGACGCTAACCTTATTGATGAAGTTATGGTCAGAGATCTGGACATTCCCACCCTTCCACTTCCCCACACCGAGAATGCTCGGTCGCTGGACAGCAAGATTTTCTACAAAATGACCCACGTCACGGAACCTATTCAACTTATCATTTCTGGCAACCATCATGAGTTCATCCAGTTCCACATCATCCACTCCCCCAACCACCCGCTCATTCTGGGACTACCCTGGCTTCAAGTACACAACCCCGTCATTGACTGGAAGTCCCACCACATTCAAGCCTGGAGTCGCGAGTGTCACCAAACCTGTCTTCGGTCCGCACCTGCACCTGCCGGGGGCGCACCTACCCCACCTCAAGACACCAAGCCGTCGCTTGAAAACGTGCCAGCCCCTTATCACGACCTGGGCATCGTGTTTTCCAAGACGCAAGCACAGACACTTCCCCCTCACAGACCCTATGATTGCGCTATTGAGCTTCTACCCGGTTCCACTCTTCCCTCAAGCCGACTCTACAATGTCTCCAAACCTGAGAGGGAAGCCATGGAGAAATATATTCGGGATTGCCTAGCCAACGGTCTGATTCGCCCCTCTTCGTCACCTGTGGGCGCTGGATTTTTCTTCGTCCAGAAGAAAGATGGCTCGCTGCGTCCTTGTATTGACTTCAGAGAACTTAATAATATCACGGTCAAGAACAAATACCCACTACCGCTCATTGACTCAGCCTTCCACCCACTCCACGACGCCACTGTTTTCACCAAGCTGGACCTACGCAATGCATATCACCTGGTGCGCATTCGTGAGGGGGACGAATGGAAGACCGCCTTCAACACCTCGTTAGGACATTTTGAGTACCTGGTTATGCCTTTCGGCCTTACTAACGCCCCCGCCGTGTTTCAGGCGTTAGTTAATGATGTCCTACGGGACCTATTGGGCCGCTACGTATTTGTGTATCTGGACGATATTTTGATTTACTCCTCCAATGTCAAGGAACACGAAGGCCACGTCATGCAGGTTCTCCAATGACTTTTGGAGAACAGACTCTATGTTAAGGCTGAGAAGTGTGTGTTCCACACCGACACGGTCGAGTTCCTGGGGTTTATCTTGGAGAGGGGACAAATCAGGGCGGATCCCAAGAAGATCCAGGCGGTCACAGACTGGCCCACGCCTGCCACTCAGAAACATTTTCAACGCTTCTTGGGATTCGCAAACTTTTACCGGAGATTCATCCGGAGCTACAGCCAGATCGTCGCCCCTCTCACCAAGCTCACGTCTACTGCCATGCCGTTCTGCTGGAATCCTGAGGCTGAAAATGCCTTTAAAAAGATTAAAAGACTGTTCTCCTCCGCTCCGATTCTGGTGCACCCCGACCCCACTCGTCAGTTTGTCGTGGAGACTGATGCGTCCGACACTGGAGTTGGGGCCGTGCTCTCTCAGGTTTCCCCCACTGACAACCTTCTACACCCCTGCGCATTCTTCTCCCGTAAGCTGTCTCCGGCTGAGAGGAATTATGACGTGGGAAACCGTGAGCTACTCGCTGTCAAGTTAGCATTGGAGGAGTGGAGGCATTGGCTGGAGGGCGCCGAGAAACCATTTGTGGTCTGGACCGACCATAAGAATCTGGCGTATCTACAGACGGCCAAGAGGTTGAACTCCCGCCAAGCCAGATGGGCCCTGTTCTTTGGCAGGTTCAATTTTACTCTAACCTACCGCCCCCGGTTCCGAGAATGTCAAGCCAGATGCCCTGTCCCGACTATTCATGGCCAGTTCCGAGCAAGAGGCGCCGGAGAACATCCTCCCTGGGTCCTGCACCGTCGCTTCGGTGTCCTGGAGGATTGAGGCCATCATCAAAGAGGCGCTTAATGAGGAGCCCGATCCTAGGTCCAATCCCGGTACACGCCTTTACGTTCCCTCCGCCGCCCGGACACATGTCCTCCAATGGGCTCACTCATCTCTCATGTCCTGCCATCCCAGGTTTACCCGCACCCTGGCTGTCCTCAAGAGAAGGTTCAGGTGGAACTCCATGATCCCCGACACCAGGCGTTTCGTCAAGGCCTGTACCACCTGTGCCAGGAGCAAGGCCTCTCACCAGGCCCCAGCTGGTCTGCTCCAACCTCTGCCAGTGCCCAGTCGCCCTTGGAGCCACATCGGGGTGGATTTCGTGACCGGACTTCCCCCTTCTGAGGGCAACACCACCATCCTGACGGTGGTTGACAGGTTCAGTAAGGCGGCGCATTTCATCCCTCTGCCTGGATTGCCTACTGCCCAAAGAACTGCTGATGTTCTAGTCAAGGAGGTGTTTCGGATCCATGGCATTCCCGCGGACATTGTCTCTGACCGTGGTCCCCAGTTCATCTCCCAGGTCTGGAAGGCATTCTGTCCGGCTCTCCGAGCCACCTCCAGCCTCACGTCAGGTTACCACCCCCAGTCTAACGGTCAAACCGAAAGGGCCAACCAAGACCTCGGAGCTGCTCTACGCTGTGTGTCGGCCAAGAATCCCACTTCATGGAGCAAGATGCTCACCTGGGTCGAGTATGCGCACAACGCCCTGCCCTGCGCCGCTACTGGAAAGTCCCCATTCGAAGTTTCCCTCGGTTACCTACCCCCACTGTTCCCCGATCAAGAGGCCGAGATTGCTGTTCCCTCCCTTGCCACCCACATGCACCGCTGCCTCAAGATCTGGAGGGACGCCCGGGCCGCGCTATTGAGCACGGCCGAACGGAATCGTCACCGCACTCCAGCCCCTGAGTACAAGCCTGGCGATTCAGTTTGGCTCTCCTCTAAAGACATTCCCCTACAATCTACTTCCCACAAACTGCAACCCCGTTTCATTGGTCCCTTTAAGATTCTTAGCATTATCAACCCCACCTCTGTCAAGCTGTCTTTGCCCCCTTCCCTTAAGATTCACCCCACGTTTCATGTTTCATGCATTAAACCCTATTCCACTGACCCCCTTTGCCCTCCTGATCCCCCACCCCCTCCTCCCCGTATCATAGATAATCACCCGGCCTTCACTGTTAAGAAGCTACTGGACATTCGCAAGCGAGGCCGGGGGTTCCAGTATCTGGTGGACTGGGAGGGGTATGGCCCTGAGGAGCGTTCCTGGATCGCTCCCAGTCTTGTTATTGACAAGTCTTTGATAAGTGACTTTCACCGTGACCACCCAGATAAACTGTGTAGACCGTCAGGAGTCGGTCGTTAGGGGGGGGGGGTCCTGTTACGTTTCTGTCATGTTTATGCCACATTTCATGTTTAGTTTGTCACAGTTTATTTTCAGTTTGTCATGCTTGTGTTCTGTTTATGTTATGATACAGTTAATTGGTAGCATACACATTTCCATGTTTTTCTGCAGCCTTGCATTCATGCTGTTTTCCCTCTCTCTCTTGCTGTCACTCAGCCTTCCCTAATTGTTTCATTTTCCCGTGTCTATTTACTAATCTACTAACATTAGATCAGGATTGGGTAATACTAACTCTCTAACCATGTGTTCATGTTTACCTTACGTTTCTTGTGCATGTCATTTACTAATTTACTAACGCTAGGTCAGGATAGGTTTATTACTAACGATTACTAATTATCTTGTTACCTCGTCAGCTTTCCACACCTGATTCCCCTTCGCATGCTGCTCTCAAGCTAAGTGTCTGCACCTGTCTACACCTGCATATAAGCTCAGTGTTCATGTCTTGTCTTCGCGAAATTGTTGCCTGTTAGTTTTCTACTGTCACTTTTGAGCGTTTACTTTGTCTGACTACCGTTTTAGATCTAGCCTGTTTACTGACCATCGTTACTGCCAGCCTACCGTATCTACTGCCTGTTTTTTGACCACGAGTTTTGCCTGCTGTCTGTTTTGTACCTCTGCCCCGCGGATAGGACTTCGGTCTGACTCCTGCAACGCCCCACGACCAACGAACTCTGCTTTACCCCTGGATTGTACTTCTGCTCCGCTGACAGCTACTCTGGTTTTGAACTTGTGCATGGATACTGATTACGAGACTGCTTTTTCCTTTGGTACTGTATTTTTGGTTATTGGCTGGATTTATTGGTTTTTGGACTTCGCTTGTGTGACTACGATTTCTGGATTTCCCTATAATAAAGTCCTTGCAGACATTTATTACTACGATTGTGTTCTGAGTCGTGCATTACGGGTCCAACCCGCACACATCCGTCTCATAACCAACGAGTAAGCCGGAATAACAAACGCCCTGTCTCGATAACGAGACGCATAATAACAGGTGAGTA
Organism: Synaphobranchus kaupii; assembly: GCA_029718625.1. Classification (NCBI taxonomy): domain Eukaryota; kingdom Metazoa; phylum Chordata; class Actinopteri; order Anguilliformes; family Synaphobranchidae; genus Synaphobranchus; species Synaphobranchus kaupii. Next base: position 8,293,799 of record CM056380.1, read on the forward strand.
GCACAATGGCACAAACAAAACACACAGTAAATAAACACAGAAAACTAATACCTATTGATCTCCCAGGGGGAAGAAACATTTTACAGGCGAGCCGACGGAGAACCGCAGTCCCATAGCCTTACCAGCAAAATGACCAAGCTCAACAGAAAACCACGCCTCAGCCTCCCAGTAAGGGGAAATGTAACGAGGCGAACAGGAACAGAGATTTAACGTTCCATGGCTAGTTTAAGGCTCGCAGTCAAACGCAAACATGTCCAAAACATCGCCCGGTCTCCCTAAGAGACGAATTGCACCGAAGGGCGAACAGAACTACAGTTCCGAACAGAATAGCCCAAATCTCCATACACGGAGAAAGAGCACAAAAGACGATGGGACAGCTGCACCGAAACTATCGGCTAACTGACTTACACAAGCACAAACACAAATACAAGCCCTGCCTCTCAGTAAGGGGAAATGTAACGAGGCAAACAGGAACAGAGATTTAACGTTCCATGGCTAAGATAGAGGCTCGCAGTCAAACGCAAACATGTCCAAAACATCGCCCGGTCTCCCTAAGAGACGAATTGCACCAAAGGGCGAACAGAACTACAGTTCCGAACAGAATAGCCAAAATCTCCATACACAGAGAAAGAGCACAAAGGACGATGGGACAGCTTCACCGAAACTATCGGCTAACTGACTTACACAAGCACAAACACAAATACAAGCCCTGCCTCTCAGTTAGGGGAAATGTAATGAAAAACCCCGACTCACAACAAAGGGGGACGTAGTCCATGAGAAGGAGACAAAACAAGAAATAAACGCACCAAAGCTACTCACTGGCTCACAGTAATCCGGAAATGAGTGGAAGCAAAATGCCAGGTCTCTCAGTAAGAAAACCAAATAACAGGCGAAAATGGACCAGAGAAACTACTACTCTATACTTCTACGAGCTAAGAACTAGAAGCGAAACGCCCGATCTCCCTATGGGAAGACATGTGCCGAAGGGCGAACAGAACTACTGTTCCGAACAGAATCGCCCAAAACTCCATACACGGAGAAAAAGCACAAAAAAAGGCAAAATAGAGCAGAGATTTACGGTCCCAAACTTCTACGAGATAACCAACCACCAAGCCAGCAAGAAATAAGCCCTGCCTCAACTAAGAGACGTTAAAAATAGGCGAGTAGCCAAAATGGTACGAGAACTCACAGCCAACAAAAACACCACAGTACAAAACAATAAACAAACAATGAACAATTGATGTCGAAGCCCCGAACGAAGGAAACGGTAGGCTTATATAGCTCTCAGTGACCACGAACAGGTGTAAACGCTAACAGAAGCTCCGCCCACTCAGCAGGGCGGAGCAAGCATCTACCAAAAGGGCAGCGCCCTCGCGTGGCCACTGAGGAAAACGACCGCATAGTGAAACAGGGTTCAAAACCATGACACATGATGTAACCTTGGAGCAATGACCATTGGTATACTTTTGCGAAAAAAACACAAACCATCATAAAAAAGATAGGGACAAAGTGTCCTTGTTCAGACTGGTGCACAGCAAGGTTCGATCCATTTCAGGATTTTGTGCAAGCTTCTGCTCTTAATTATTTAATTTGCTCAATCATATCCTGAGCTGACATTTGGATAAGCACCAGCTACAGTCACAGACTGCAGGAGTGAACCAGCATAGTTTATAGAGCTGTCAAAAAATTTCAAATAAGGTAATTGATTTTAAAAAAAACTAAAATAAAAAAACAAATAAAAAAAAAAACAGGACTGGAGCTGTACACCCCTGCTTTAAACAGTCAATCACCCCTTATAATAGTGCTGTAACACAAAAGGTCCCACTCTGTTAATTGGCATGTGCATACATCAGACTGTATAGAGCAACGTAAGGAGAAATTTTTAAAAAGTAGTTTACAGGTAATTACATTATTAATTTTAATTATTCATTAGAATACAAAGTTAATACAAAGTTAAAGTATTAAAATATGATCAGCAAGTCTTTTTGATTAAAATGAGGCCAAGATTTGTCAGAGGTTGTCAAACTAAGTCTTGAAAGTAGAGCTGGGTAGGCCAAATGTAGAGCGAAAAAGGACACTTTGTCCCTGACTTTCTTAATGATGATACAGTCAAGCTGGAAAGTCTCCCCACCCCTTTCACCTTCTCCACGTTTTATTATGTTACAGACTTACACTACAATAGATTGAGTTAATTTTTTGCCTCAAACATCTACACACAATAGCCAATAATGACGAAGTGAAAACAGGTTTTTAGAAAATATGCAATTTTATTTTACTGACAAAAATAGGTTATTTAGGGGTTACATATCTGTACACACCCTTAGCCTAATACTTGGTTGCTTGTTAGCGATTACAGCTTCAAGGCATCTTGGGAAAGAAGCTACGAGCTTGGCACACTTGTTTATGGACATTTTTGCCCATTCCTCTTGGAATATCCTTGCAAGCTCCGTCAGGTTGGATGGGGAGCGTCGGTACACAGCCATTTTCAGCTCTTTCCACAGATGTTCAATTTGATTCAGGTCTGGGCTCTGGCTGGGCCACTCAAGGACATGCACAGACTTTCTCCGAAGCCACTCCTTTGTTCTCTTGGCTGTGTGCTTCGGGTCGTTGTCATGTTGGAAGGTAAACCTTCGCCCCAGTCTGAGGTCCAGAGCGCTCTGGAGCAGCTTTTCTTCAAGGATCTCGGTGTACTTAGCTGCATTCATCTTTCCCTCTATCAGGACTAGTCGCCCCGTTCCCGCTGCTGAAAAACATCCGCACATCATGATGCTGCCACCGCCATGCTTCACTGTAGGGATGGTATTAGCCAGGTGATGAGCGGTGCCTGGTTTCCTCCAGACGTGACGCTTGGTATTCAGGCCAAAAAGTTCAATTTTGGTTTCATCAGACCAGAGAATCTTGATTCTCATGGTTTGAGAGTCCTCTAGGTGCCTTTTGGCAAACTCCAAGCGGGCTGTGATGTGCCTTTTACTAAGGAGGGGCTTCCATCTGGCCACTACCATAAAGGCCTGATTGGTGGAGTGCTGCCTGGATGGTTGATCTTCTGAAAGGTTCTCCCATCTCCACAAGGATATGCTGGAGCTCTGTCAGAGTGACCCTCGGGTTCCTGCTCACCTCCCTGGCCAAGGCCCGTCTTCCCCGATTGCTCAGTTTGGCCGGGCGGCCAGATCTAGGAAGATTCTTAGTGGTTCCAAACTTCTTCCATTTACGAATGATGGTGGCCACTGTGCTCTTTGGGACCTGTAAAGCTGCAGAGATTTTTCCATACCCTTCTCCAGATCTATGCCTTGACACAATCCTGTTTCTGAGGTCTGCAGATAATTCCTTTGACCCCATGGCTTGGAGTTTGCTCCGACATGCACTGTCAACTGTGGGACCTTATATAGGCAGGTGTTGGCAATCCCCAATCATGTCCAATCAATTGAATTTATCACAGGTGGACTCCAATTAAGTTGTAGAAACATCTCAAGCAGTATCAGTGGAAACAAAATGCACCTCAGCTCACTTTTGGATGTCATATCAAAGGGTGTGCACACTTGTGAACATATGATATTTTACATTTTGATTTTTTATAAATTAGCACAAATGTCTAAAAACCTGTTTTCACTTTGTCATTATGGGCTATTTTGTGTAGAATTTTGAGACAAAATATTAACTCAATCTATTGCAGAATATGTCTGTAACGTAATAAAACGTGGAGAAGGTGAAAGGGGTGGGGAGACTTTCTGGCTTGACTGAATGTGTTTTTTTTCTCTAAAGTATACTAATTGTCACTGCTCCACGTTTACATTACAATTGTCAAATATCAGAAATATCTGAGAGGTCAATATTCCAAAAGGGGCTATTTTCCACCAGGAAGACACTAATGATACACTGCATGGCAAAAAGTATATGGACACCTGCTCATCCAACATCTCATTCCAAAATCATGGGCATTAATATGGAGTTATTCCCCATTTGGTGCTAAAACAGCCTCCACTCCCCTGGGAAGGCTCTCCACTAGATGTTGGAACATTGCTGTGTGGCTTTGTTTCCATTCTGTCAGAAGAGCATTATTCTCAACAGACCATTTCTGTATGGACCTCTATTTGTGCACGGGGGCATTGTCATTCTGAAACAGGAAAGGGCCATCCCAAAACCTTTGCCACAAAGTTGGAAACCGAGAATCGTCTAGAATGTCATTGTATGCTGTAGTGTTAAGATTTGCCTTCACTGGAAATAAGGAGCCTAGCCTGAACCATGAAAAACAGCCCCAGACCAAGGGGTGTCCAGATACTATTGGGCATATAGTGTATATGTAAATCAATGCAGTAATATATTGGTGCTGAAATAAATCTGTATGGTGAGATGTTTAACCTTTTAATGTAGCAGAGCGAGCCACTGAGACTTTCCCCTCCTCCAAAATCACCATCTCTACCATCCTGCCCAGGACAGACTTCCATCCTCAGACCATCCAGAGGATCAATGCTGCCATTTCACGTGGATGTGCTCCCATGCCTAATGTCCACATAGCGCACCACCCAACCCTACACCTGGACAGCCTCCACAACCATGTCCACCTCCAGAAAGGCTTAGTCAGCATATTAGCGAGGACGCTGAAGGACTTCGCCCTTGGCCGCAGCCCAAGCAGCCCCCCCAGGAGCAGCAGACGACCCCCCAGCCTTCATCCAGCTGGCCTCTACTTCTCTCCCCCACTGAGGGACCCCACCAACGCAGCAGCCACAGCACCACCACCAGCACAGCCCCCCCAGACCCAGAACGCCATCAGCAGGACATGTGAGCCCCCCGCTCAGACACCACAGGCCCGGCCCAGCTCCACAGCACCAGATTCCAGCCCAGCAGCAGGAGCAGCACAGCTATGCTGCAGCACTGAAAGGGCCAGCCAGCATCAGCAACACGGACATGGGAGAGATTAAGCACCTGCTCAGCCTCATATGCACCAGACTGATGGGCTGAGTACAGTGAGTGCACACAGCTCGCCATAAAATACCTACAACAATCAACTTCTAATTCCTAACTAATTCCCCATCAAAACTATACTGACCTGTTTAAATTTGTGTCTTATCTCATTTTAAAATAATGGTTAATTTTGTTAAATTGTGAAATTTGCTGTTTAAATGAATGCTTTAGCTATCACATCATGGAACATCCAGGGTATTAAATCATCCTTATTTAGATGAAAAAGCAAGACCCTGGAGTTCAGGAAAAACACACAAAACATAGATATCATTATCCTCCAGGGGCCGGTTGCACCAGCTATACGTAAGTTCAAACGTAGGCTAGTTATAACTTAAGTGTTTACTAAATGAAGGTTTACACATTACTAAATAAAAATGGGTTTGTACGTTGAGCTTAGTAGCTACTAAATATTTACACCTACCCCTAAGGAGGTGTATTTGTGGCGTAACCATAACCAACGGAAAACAAAATGAAAACATGGCCCGTTTAGAGCGTTTCGGAGGCTCTTACCGTTATTCCTACTAAACCGTTGTTTTGAAATCTTGTTGCCATTCGGTTGTTGCAAGCAAATATAAAAGAAATACACAAATAAACTGTAACCGTCTGTTCATCTAATTGGCTACCTCCGCCGTTTCTTCAGAAAACACTGTAAAAATAGTTGACGCGTGGAAAACGTTCAGTTTCAAGACAAAGTTCTTTATAGTTCAAAAGAGAGGCAAACAGAACACTCCCGTTATGTAACTTAGGTATGTAACTAGTAAGTTTCCATATATTTTCAAAGCACATAATGGCTGTAACATAAATAAATAGGCTAAACAAACAAATAAGGATATTTTGAATTTTATTCGTAAAAACAAACATGCACACATTGTAATTCTGTTCAATGTTCTATTTTTTTCCATGGAATACAAAATAGACGTAGCCTGTTAAACTCAATGCAAGTTGATTTCCGTGTTTACATTGTAGCTTGTTGATTGATTGGTTATGGATTTGTTATCGTCATGATAAAGCGACAATGTTTACCTTAGTATTGAACTAAGCATTACTTAGTTTTCACTAGCTAAGACATTATTACGTATTGGTGGTGCAACCGAATTTAGTAAAGCGATAGTTTGAAACTAACTAGTAGCAACTAAGGACCTAGTTAATACTTTACGCGCAAACTTAGTCACGAACTTACGTATGACCGGTGCAACCCAGCCCAGAAGACTTGGTGTAAACCAGATTCCATCACTCACTGTCCCCCAGACTAGAAAGAAATCATAATATCATCCACTAAACACCTCTACACTTGCGGCACAGTTCATCACTGCCTGCCACAGTCTGAGGGACAGTGAGTGATGGAACACAAACATTTACTTAACATGCACACAAACATGAACACAAACGCACGGACACATACAGTAAATCCATGCATATATGCACACACATACACAAACACATACATACAAACCTGTTACTGCTTCACACACACACACACACACACACACACACACACACACACACACACACACACACACACACACACACACACACACACACACACACACACACACACACACACACACACACACACCTGTTACTGTGTTACTGTGTATATATATATATATATATATATATACTTTTTCTGATCAACAAGCTTTGGCAATACAATTGTGAAATTTTGTCATGCCAATAAAGCATATTGAATTGAATTGAATTGAGAGAGGGAGAGAGAAGGAGAGAGAGAGAGAGAGAGAGAGAGAGAGAGAGAGAGAGAGAGAGAGAGAGAGAGAGATTGATTGATAAAATGCTTTATTGAACAAAAACTCCTTCCACTGTGCAATCACACTGGGGAGTTAGTACAAAGACAAACATATAATCCAACGGCTTACATTAAAGACTCACAGGAAAAAGAAAAAATAAATAAAAGAAAAGAAAATAAAATGAAAAAATAAATAAATGACACACTGTCTAAAAACCAAACAATAAATCATCATCATCATTCAATGTACACAGAGCACCCCCCCACACACCAAGTACAGACAAAACCTCCCATATTCCCCACCAGCGCATAGTATGCTGCCTCCACCCTAAGTCGAGCAGCCAGCATCCCTTTCATCATCATTACTGGATCTAGAGTATTCAGTCCCTGGATTTTGTTGCGCCTTGTTTTCCAAATGGCTAACTTCGCCATACCGGAGACAAAATTAATCAGTGTGTGCACTGGCCGCTTCTTTTTTGTGTATTTAGGCCCAAAAATAAAACAGTCAAAAGAAAAAACCTCCCCCAAGCTAAGAAACAGAGCCTCAACTAACCTAAACACCCCTGTCAACCTAAAACACTCAATAAACAGGTGAGCTATTGATTCCGATTTTAAACAGAATGGACAACCCACCCCATTACTTGGGTCCAGGTGTGCCAGATACCTGTTTGTAGCTATAGACCCGTGCACAATCCTCCACTGGAGGTCAGCTGCCCTCTTTTCAATGGGCAGCTTGTACAGGGACCGCCAGCTGCCTTTTGGGGATACGTCCGGGCCAAAAAACTCAGTCCACCTTGATGCCTTCATCCCTGCCAGAGAGCGTCTGTGCAGCACCTTCACGCAAATGAAGTATGCTGCCTTCTTCCCCACCTTTTCAAACTCCCCTAATTCTGGGATTTTAAAAGACAGGAAACCCCCATCTTCTTGCCAATCTCCCACAACAGGAGAGACATCCAAGGTGGGGAAACTGTACTCACACTCATCATCCCACTGGTCAGATAGAGTACAATCCTCAACATACACTCTGTAGGGACCTGGTAGGGACCCACAGACCTCCTCCACCACACGCTGTAAGGTTCTTATTGACCTAATCCCAGCCAACTCCGCCAACATTTCAATTGATTCACTGGAGGCCTTAACAAGATGACCCAGCTTTACACAGCCTCCCTCACGCAGGGCAGACCTCAAACTGGCCGAGGACAAAGTCTTTGCATTTAAAAACCGGTTGAAGAAAAGGGGCTCCTCAAACAGCCACATCCCTGGCGTGCCATCCGGCGCATGGGTGACTTCAAAAACCCGCCAGGCCTGAAGCACTGACTCATAAAATGGCGTGAGTCCAGTTAGGTCCGCCTCTCCAGGTGTCAGCAGAAAAAGCTGCCTATCATACCCCAGGCGACCTGCTCTTCTTAATAGTAAGCATGCTGTATCCAGCCAGGTCAGTCCACAGTGATACAGCAGCTTCTGTGCCACCTGGAGTCGAAAGGCCATCACCCGTGAGATGATGTCCACAAGGCCTTGGCCTCCCTCATAGACGGGAAGATAAAGAGCCGCAGCTTTAATCCAGTGGTGACCGGACCAAAAAAAGTCCACAAGGATCCTCTGTAGTTCCTCAATCAGGCCACGTGGTGGAGGTAGTACCATCAGTTTGTGCCATAATGACGAGGCGACCAAGTTATTGACCACTAGAACTCTCCCCCTATATGACAGCTGGCGTAGCAACCATTTCCATTTGGATAGTCTGGCACACACCTTCTCCACTACACCCTCCCAATTCTTCCTCTGATAGGCCTCAGTCCCCAAAAAAACTCCTAAAACTTTCATGCCTTCCCTCTCCCACCTAATCCCCCCTGGCAGTCTAGGTGCTGTTCTCTCCCCCCATCTCCCTACTTGTAAGGCCACACTCTTCTCCCAGTTTATCTTGGAAGATGAAGCATTTCCATAGATCCTCAGGCTCTCCTCTAACACCTGAATATCCCTCTGTCCACTGATAAAAACCGTTATATCGTCAGCATAGGCCGACACAACTAAGGCTGATCTTTTTGATGCCCCTGGTAGTGGAAGCCCAATAAGTCTGTCCCTCAGCCTGCACAGCAAGGGCTCTATTACTAAGCTGTACAGCTGGCCTGAAATCGGGCACCCCTGCCTGATCCCCCTCTGGACTGGCACTGGACGGCTCAAACCACCCCCCACTTTTACCAGGCATGACGCTCCCCTATACAGCAACCTCACCCAATTCAAGAACCCCTCCCCAAAACCAAAGGCCCGTAAGGTGGAGAACAAAAAAACATGGTCCACTCTATCAAATGCCTTTTCTTGGTCTAATGACAGAATACCAACATCCAAATTGTACAGTTTGCACACGTCCAAAGCATCTCTCATCAGAAATAAGTTATCGGTTATAGAGCGACCCGGCACACAATATGATTGGTCCTTCTGAATAAGTATTTCTAAAAAATCTTTCAACCTGTTCGATAAAACCTTTGATAGTACCTTGTAATCTGTACAGAGCAATGCAACAGGCCTCCAGTTTTTTAGTAGAGTCAAGTCCCCCTTTTTTGGTAATAGGGAGAGTGCTGCACGCCTACATGAGATGGGTAAAAATCCCACCTGAAAACACTCACGCAGCAATGCAAGCAAATCTGCCCCGAAGCAGTCCCAGAAATGTTTATAAAAGTCTGTGGGCAGCCCATCAATGCCAGGAGCTCGACCAGATGACATTCCCATCACTGCAGTCTTAAGCTCCTCCATGCAAAGTTCAGCGTCTAAGGATGCACGCTCCTCTGGTCCGAGCTGAGGCAGTCCTTGTAGCAGCTCAGCAGCACACTGCTCATCACATATCTCTGCTTTATACAGATTGGTGTAGAAAGCCACAGCATGTCTCCGCATTAGGGCTGGGTCAGTGGTGACACCCCCATCAGGGAGATGAAGACACACCATCTGTTTTTTCAGGGCTGTGGACCTTTCTAAATGAAAAAAAAAAGAGCTAGGAGCATCCATATCTTTTAAGTGGGTAAATCTGGACCTCACCATTGCCCCCTTTACCCTCTCTTGTAAAAAGGAGCTGAGCTCCTGCCTTTTCTCCTGCAGCTTACCACTGTTCTCCATCCCCCCATTTGAGAGATTATCTCTCTCAATCTTACTGATCTCCTGTTCAAGCATTTTGATAGTCTGCTTTACTTCAACAGAAGAATGAGAGGTGTACTGCTGACAGAACACACGTATCTGTGCTTTACCTACCTCCCACCATTGGCTAACAGACTCAAAACGCCCCTTTCTTTCCTGCCATTGCCCCCAAAAACATTTAAATTTTTCACTAAAAACCTGATCCTGCAGCAACTTTGTATTAAAATGCCAGTAGGACACAGATCGTGAAGTGGCAGTAAGGCAGAGGTCCATTGTAGCAAGGTGATGATCCGTGAACCCAACAGGATGAATAAAAACATTTAAAAGTCTAGCACTAAAAACCTTGGAAATATAAAAACGATCTAACCGTGCCGCACTGTGTGCACCAGAAGCTACCCTGACCCATGTGTATTGCCTGGCTGTTGAATTTCTGATTCTCCAGGCATCTATCAGCTCTAACTGTAAAATAAATCTTGCTAGAGAGGAGGAGGACTGAGGGTGAGGCTCTGTCCCTATCCTGTCCACTGTAAAATCTATAGTGCAGTTCCAGTCCCCCCCAACTACAATTACTTCCCCCTGATCATACTGCAACAGTGCATCCCTAAGTTCCTTGAAAAATGCAACCCGTTCACAACCTATAGTCGGGGCATATATGTTGAGGAGACAAAGAACATTCTCCTCTATCTCCACCTTAACTAACACCGCTCTTCCCTTCACAACCTCCTCTGTCTTTAACACACTAACCCCCAAGCCAGGTGCAAAAAGAATGGCTACTCCTGCACTGAAATTTGTCCCATGACTTAAAACATGCTGTCCCTCCCACCATAGGCCCCATTCCAGTTCATTTTCCTGATCACTGTGAGTCTCTTGAAGGAAAATGACATCAAATTTTTTCTGCTGAAAAACCTCAGCTACCATAGCCCTTTTCTGTCTATCTCTCCCACCATTTATGTTTAGAGACCCAACCTGAAACCCCTTCATAAAAAAAATAAAAAGAGAAATTAAAAGTAAAGTCAGTAGTGGAAACCAGCAGCGAGAAAACACCAAGTGATGCATGATCATCTTCATTTTTATTTTATTCTTATTTTTTTGACATTCTTTCCTTTCAATGGCCTATCGGCCTTCCTTAGTGCAGTAACGTGCTTTCTCAACCGAAACCGTTTTTTTTCATCAAGCGATTGCACGCTAACTAATTTCTGCAACGCAGTAACAGATTTTATGAATTTATCTGTATCTTGGAAGAAATCTCCCACTTTTACAGATTTCCCAAAAGTTTCGTCAAGGAATTCATTTATTTCCTCTAACGTATACACATCCCCACCCTGAGACAAGACATCAGACACCGACTGGGTATCCGACTCGTAATCTTGATCCATATCTTCAATCTCGCTGTTCCCCTGACTACCAATGGCAAGCGCCTCTACCGTGGCCTCTCCGCTACTTTGCTCATTCTGACCGAGCTCAACACTTTCCAGTGTTTCGGCGCTAGTATCTTCCGACCCACCCTTCACAGACGTTTCTCCCGAGGCGGTGGCTGTGCCCAAAACCGCTGCCTCCTTTACAGAGTACTCTCTGCGCTGTCTGTCTCACCTCTCCCAGTTCACTAGTCTCTCCACTAGCTTCAGGCTCAGGGACCGGGGTGCTGTTTTCAGCACTGCCCGGAGTCTGCCGTCTATGCGGGCAAGCGAAACGCTTGTGTCCCACGTCACCACATTCAAAACACTTAGCATTTCCTGAACTAGCGTAAACCATATAAAAACCTTCCTGTATTTAACCCGAAAGGATACCTCTAGGGTCTGAGTGGGGGAATCAAGAAACATAAAAACCTGTCTACGTAGAGACTGGACATGTTTTAATTTTAAATTTTTGCATCCGAGGTTTATCGCTCTAAAAGTGCTAGCAAACTTCCCGAAGCGCCGCAGTTCTCGCTCCAGCGCCTCGTTCGGAATAAATGGAGGCACTCCAGATACAGTTATCCTCGTAGAGGGAGTAGCCAACGGTGAGACTTGTACAAATACATCATTAAGAAAAACGCCTTTCTCAATCAACTGACTGACAAGGCGCTGTTCTTTCAGAAATACTACCACCGCTTTATTCATGCGAGACGCATAAGCAATGTTTCCATGGCCGACTTGTTCTCCAGCGGCGAGCAACACCTCCTCTACCGTGACACTCGGTTCCGGCACAACCCTCACTCCGTGCCGGAGAGATAAAGACGGCGTCTCCCTGGACGCCATCCTCACCAAAGCACCTGGCTCAAAGAGCCAGCCGAAACAAACACCAACCAACGATACCTAAAATTAATTCAAATCAATAGTAAACTGAATCATGTAATATTACCAGAAATGAAAAGAAAGGAAAAGAAAAGAAAAGGAGAAAGAAAAATAATAGAAAAAGTTCACAAACACTCAAACACACGCTCCCAGCAAACGCGCCCTCTCCGGCCACCAAATAGAGAGAGAGAGAGAGAATTTTTTGAATTTAAAAACAGCTTTATTGTTACATCACATATTCAAAAGATGCTTAAAATTTACTCACAAGAGCTATAAAAAATTGAGAGGACAGAGAAGGAAAAGAAAAAGAGTGAGACAGACAGAGAGAGAGAGGAGAAAAAAAAAAGAAAGAAAAGAAATTACAGTCCCACATGATGTACTTTTTCAAGGAGAAAAACAAAAGTAAAAGCAGTAATCTACTAAAAATGTATGTCTAAACTCCCCTCCGCATCTACATGACACAGGGCCCCGTTAATCCCCCACAAATGCACAAACTTTGGGAGATCATGGACAAGACCATAGTATGCACATTCAACTCGCAGCCTTGCTGCCACCAGCCCCCTCAAAATATCACCTGCCTCAACAGACCCCGTGCCTAGCCTCTTATTTTTTCTGCTGAGCCAAGTAGCCATCTTAGCCTGCCCAAAAATATAATTGAGCAAGCATACTTTTGCCTTCTCTGACACCTTGTACCTTGGCCCCCCGATATACACCTGCCAAGAGAAATGCGTTCCCAACCCCCTACACCATCCCCTCAGTATCCCCAGCAGACCCTCCAATCTACCACACTCCAGAAAAAGGTGCTTAACTGTTTCTCCCTCCCCACAGAATAAGCAACCCTCCCCTATGGTTGGATCAAGGTGTGCCACGTGTCTGTTTGTTGCAATGGCCCTGTGAATAATCCTCCACTGTAGATCAGCAGTACGCTTCTCCACAGGAGGTTTATACAGGGAGCGCCAACATCCCCTCAGTGAAGAGTCAGGCCCCAAATCCCCTGACCACCCCGACGATCTCACTTCCCCCAAGGCATCCTGGTGTTGGACTTTTACTGCCACAAGATACAGGGCCTTTTTGCTGACCCCCTGAAAGTCGCCCAACTGTGGTGTTTCCGGATTCAGCAGGGAGTTCCCCAGATCCCTCTGGTCGTCATAGGCGGCAGCCACCGATACTGGAGGAAACTCCTCCCCTGTCTCTCCTGGCTTACCAAGGCGGAAAATTTTCTGCAGCGCCCCGCTGTGGGAGGCAGGAAAAGCAGCACGGATCCCCTCCAGCAACTGCTGCATCAGTCTTGTGGATCTCATGCCAACCTCCCTAGCCAGCTCACTCGCTGACCTCCATCCACCTCCGCACACAAGGTCACCCAGTTTAGTGACACCTGCAGTTTGGAGGCAAGTCTGTATATTTATGGACTGCAGCAACCCCATTGGAAACATAGGGTTGTGGAGAAGAGGCTCCTGCAACACCCACCCCTCCGGGCAGGTGGTGCCCCGACTTAGCCTCAAGGTCTGATACCACGCCTGTAGTACCGAGTTGTAGTAGGGCGTGAGTCCTGAAAAGTCCACCGCCCCTGGCCTCATCAAAAAAAGCTGGCAGTCATAGCCTAGCCCTCCGGCTCTCCGCAGTAAAGCCCAAGCCAGACCCCTCCATCTGAGAAAGGGGTGATACAGCAGCCGTCCGGCAGCCTGTAAGCGGAAAGCCGTGAGCCTGCTTTGCAAGTCCACCAGGCCCTGTCCGCCTTCTTGCAGTGGGAGGTAGAGCACTGCTGCTCTTATCCAGTGCTGCCCCGACCAGAAAAAATTAACCAGCCGTCTCTGCAACTCTTTTAGTAGGCCCCTGGGAGGCTCCAGCACACACAGCCTGTGCCAGAGCATCGAGGCAGCCAGGTTATTTGTGACCAAAACTCTCCCCCGATAAGACATTTGTGGCAACACCCACTGCCATTTAGACAACTTGGCAACCACCTTGTCCAACATTCCCTCCCAGTTCTGCTTCTGGAACTCCTCACTTCCCAGAAACACACCCAATACCTTCATCCCACCCCTCCCCCACTCAAGTGCCCCAGGCAACCTGGGGACTACCCCGTCCTTCCATTCCCCCACCAGCAGGGCCTCACTCTTCCCCCAGTTTACCTTTGCTGAGGAGGCTCTCTCATACAGACTCAGACTATGTTCCAGAGCCTGCACATCCTCTTGACTCCTGACAATTATGTTAACATCGTCAGCATAGGCGGACAACATTATTGATGGGCACTGTGGTGCGCCAGGTATAGAAAGCCCTGCAAGTCTGCTCCTAAGCCTGCATAGCAGAGGCTCAATAGTCAGCGCATACAGCTGCCCAGAAATGGGGCAGCCCTGCCTTATGCCCCTCCCCACCGGAATAGGACGGCTCAATCCACCCCCTACTTTGACCATACATGTTGCCCCCTCATACAGTAGACCTACCCATGACCTAAATCTCTCCCCAAACCCAAAAGCCCCGAGGGTAGAGAACATAAATTGATGGTCAACCCGATCAAAAGCCTTCTCCTGATCCAACGCCAGGATACCAGCATTAAAATCACACAAATTGCACACATCTATAGTGTCCCGCATTGTAAATAAATTGTCCATTATAGACCTTTCCGGGATGCAGTAAGATTGATCCTTGTGGATCAGTGATGTTAAACAATTTTTCAGTCTATTAGCCAAAGCCTTGGAGAGAATCTTATAGTCAGTACATAAAATAGCAATAGGTCTCCAATTTTTTAGCAGCGCTAAATCCCCCTTCTTGGGAAGAAGGGAGAGAGCCGCCCGCCGACAGGAAATTGGTAATGAACCGCTTTGATAGCACTCCAACACCACCTCCTGAAAATCCGCCCCCAGCAGGCTCCAGAAATGTTTATAGAAATCTGCAGTTAGCCCATCGATGCCAGGAGAACGACCAGTAGCTAGCTGACTGACAGCTCCAGTGAGCTCCTCTATGCTGATATCCATTTCCATGCCTTCCTGCTCCTCTGGCCCCAGCTGAGGCAGCCCCTGAAGCAGCTCTGCAGCACAGTCCTGATCACAGTCCTCAGCCTCATATAGGCCAGTGTAGAATTCCACTGCATGCTTCCTCATCTCAGCTGGGTCCGTAGTCATCCCTCCTTCCGGAAGGCGAAGACAGACCATCTGGTTCTTCTGGGCTACTGACTTCTCCAGGTTAAAAAAGAAGGAACTGGGAGCATCCATGTCCTTTATTCCCACAAAACGGGCCCTAACCAAGGCCCCCTTTGCTCTCTCCTGTAGAAATTTGGCCAACTGCTCCTTCTTCTGCTGTAGAAGGCCACCACCAGCCTCGCAGCCACTGTCCAACACACCGTTCTCAATTCCCCTTATTTCCTGTTCTAGATTCAGGACCGCCGCCTTGATTCTGCTTGTGGCATTAAAGGAGTACTGTTGGCAAAAAACCCTTACATGGGTCTTCCCAATGTCCCACCAAAGACTAAGGGATTCGAACTCCCCCTTCTTAGTCCTCCACCTCTGCCAAAAGGTCTCAAATTTAGCACAAAAATCCAAGTCCTGTAGTAGTTTATTATTAAAATGCCAGTATGAGACTGGCTTAATTGAGCGGATGAGGCTAAAATCTACAGTCACTAGGTGGTGATCTGTAAACCCTACAGGGTATATTTTGCTTCTAACTAGCCTACCACTAAAAGCCTGAGACACATAGATCCTATCCAGTCTGGCTGCACTGACCCTATTGTCTGTCACCCTAACCCAGCTATATTGTCTAACCACTGGATGCTTTACCCGCCATGCATCCACCAGATCTAGCTGTGTGATGAGGCCAGCCAGGCAAGTGGAAGACTGCAGATGGGGTTCCTCACTTGTCCTATCTAAATTAAAATCTACTGTACAGTTCCAATCCCCACCAACAATGCAGACCTCGGACTGATCGAGCTGCAGCAGATAATCTCTTATTTTAATTATGAGCTCAGTTCGTTCAGACCCCTGATTGGGGGCATAAACATTTACAAAACAAAAAACCCGTTCTGCCACCTCTGCCCTCACTGCCACCACCCTACCCTTTTCAACCTCTACTGTTGACACTATCTTTACTACCAGCCCAGGTGAAAAAAGAATGGCTACACCTGCACTAAAATTAGTGCCATGACTGAGGACATGCTGTCCCTCCCACCATAAGCCCCAGTCCACCTCATTTTCCCCATCAGTATGTGTCTCCTGGAGGAAGACCACGTCTAATTTCTTCTGCTGAAACACTTCTAACACTAAAGCCCTCTTCCTCCTATCCCTTCCCCCATTAATGTTTAAAGTGCCAACTCTTAAGCCCTGCATAGAGAGAAAGGATAGGAGAGACTGTAGAGACCCCAGTAAGAAAAACCAGCAGAGAAGAAACACCGTGTGATGCATGATCATTTTTAATTTCTCAGACATAGTGCTTTCTAGCTTTCCCTCTTTTACTCTTACTTGACTTCCTTAAAGCAGTAACGTGTTTTCTTAATCTAAACCTCTTCTTCTCATCAAGTACATCCAGCCCTGTATTCTTCTGCAGGGCAGCACATGACCTGATAAATTTATTTATGTCTGGAAAGTATTCCTTCACTTTAACAGGTTTCCCAAAGGTTTCATTTAGAAAATCATTTATCTGGTCCATCGTGTATATATCAGACTGCGTGTCTGACCGCGCAGACAGGGAATCAGAGTCAGAATCGTCATCCATGTCCTCGGCCTCGCTGTTCACCCCGCTCTCAACTAGAGTAGGCTGCTCTGACAAGGCCGCTTTCTTGCCAGCCGCAACGTCTGCCGGCACGGCCCGGCTCTCACCCTTCCCATCCTCCGCCAAGTTCCTACCTGCCGTATTATTTGTGGCCACGGGGGTTTCCGATCCCGTTGTCTGCCCTTCCCCATGTACAATCCCCGGTTGTGTCTCAAAATCTGCCGAGCGAGTACCGTCATTCCCATCCTGACTACCCTGCGCCTCCGTTCGCTGAGCTTGTTCACTGCCCCCCTCCCCGGCATCAGCCTCCGGGTGCGCGGCGCTATCTGCAGCTAACCCCTGCATCCTTTCCTTATAGTGTGGGCAAGCAAAACGCTTATGACCCACATCCCCACATTCAAAACATTTCATACTTCCCGAACTCGCATAGACCATATAAGACCCGTCTTCATGCTTAACACGAAAAGACACTTCCAGGGTCTGCGTCGGGGAGTCTAAAAACATAAAAACTTGTCTTCGGAGAGACTGAACATGTTTTAGTTTATTATCTTTACATCCGAGGCTTACAGTTCTGAGAGCGCTCGCAAATTTCCCGAAACGCTGGAGCTCTCGTTCCAATGCATCATTTGAAATAAAGGGAGGCACCCCTGAAACTGTTATCCTTGTAGAAGGAATAGCCAGTGGTGTAACTTGCGTATATACATCATTAAGAAAAACGCCACTTGCAATCAAGTGATTTACAAAGCGCTCCTCTTTCAGAAATACAACCACAGCTTTATTCATACGTGAGGCATGAGACAACTGTTCATGACCGACTTGATCCCCAGCAGCTAAAAGCACATCCTCGACCGTAATTTTGGCCTCAGGCGGGACAACCCTAACCCCGTGTCGGATAGACAGGGACGGCATCTCCCCGGACGCCATCCCTGCCGTTTTACGGCCACGCAATAAACCGAAAACTTACCTTCAACCGAAATACTGTGAAAACCTACAATTAAACTTTAAACCATGCAATAAGTGTAAAGAAAAGAAAAAGTAAAGGAAAAGATAAAGAAAGAAAAAGAAAGAAAAGAAACAACACAAGCTCTCAGCAAACACTCTGCACGCACACCTCGCACCCGTGAGAGAGAGAGAGAGAGAGAGAGAGAGAGAGAGAGAGAGAGAGAGAGAGAGAGAGAGAGAGAGAGAGAGAGAGAGAGAGAGATTTGATTTTAAAAACCCCTTTTATTGGGACATTCTCCAAAATCAATAATCACAGAATTTCAAAAAGAAAGAAAAACAAAAAACCTAAACCCGTCCAAAAAACCCTTGTCCCCTACCAGACTCAAACACTAAATCACAGTAAGATCTAAGGTCCCATCATTGGGGTCCACTGAATACAAAATATTCCCCATTCCCCACACCTCCAAAAAAAACACCTAAATTGTCCACCAATTTGTAGTAGACAAGGCGAGCAGCCAGCATCCCCAACATCATATTCTTGGGGTCCACTGACCCCAGCCCCAAAATGTGATTTTTTCTTGTTTTCCAAATGGCCAACTTGGTTACCCCAGACAGAAAATTTAATAAGTTACATACATGCCTCTTGTGATAGACATATTCCGGAACCAAAATAAATGTTTTGAAGGTGAAAACCTCCCCAAAAGAAATAAACCACTGCTTTAGTGACAAAAAAAGCCTACCAAGCCGAACACATTTAATAAAAAGATGTTCAAGTGTCTCAACTTGAGAACAAAAAGGACACTCCTCCCCCACCCCTGGATCTAGGTGCGCCAGATGTCTGTATGTAGCTACAGCCCTGTGAACAATCCTCCACTGGAGGTCAGCTGTCTGTTTTTAAATCGGACGCTTGTACAGGGCTCTCCAGCTGCCTCTACTGGAAGAGCCTGGGCCAAAGATCTCAGTCCACTTTGTGGCACTCAGCCCTGCCAGTGATTTCAGATTCATCACCTTCACGCAGGTGTTGTAAGAAAGTCTGTTGTAAGAAAGTCTGACCGCCTTCAAGCGCAGATTGAAGACTCATCTCTTCAAGCTGCACCTCTCTCCACCCCTCCCTATACCTCCTTGTGACCTCCCTTGATTGTGTTTTATAAATCCTTAAGTGGTTCAAGCTTCTAGTTTAATACTTGTAAGGTTACTTATTGGTTTACTGTTGTGCACGCCAATGATTGATATCGTGTGGTCCCCCCCCCCCCGCCCCCCAAAAAATACAAATAAAATAAAAAATAAATCATACTGACTGCGCCTGGTGTTTGAATTGACCTTTTAGGGTTGTTTTAACGCACTTGTTTCAAGTTGGAAAATGCACTAATGTACGTCGCTCTGGATAAGAGCGTCTGCCAAATGACTAAAATGTAAATGTCTAAATGTTGTATAAGGCTTTATTCCCAACTGCTTCAAACTCCCCCAGCTTAGGAGTACTAAATGACAGTATCAGCCCCTCCTCCTGTTGCCACTCTCCCATGGCTGCAGTAACAGTAAGGGAGGGGAAACAGTACTCATGCTCATCATCCCGAAGGTCAGATAGAGTCTTGTTCTCCAAAAACACCCTATAGGAAGCAGGGAGTGACTCGCGTACCTCTTCCACCAACTTTTCCAGAAGCCGTGTTGATCGAACGCCAGTCATCTCAGCCAGGTTTTCCTCTGACCGCCAAGTGAGACCATCCAGTAATTTCCCCAGCTTCACGCACCCACCGTTTAAAAACCGTGCATGCAAATTGGCTGATGACAAGACACTTGCTTTAACCCTTGAATTGTAAAACAGCGGCTCTTCCAGGATCCACCACCCTGGTGGCAACCTGTCATTACGGGAGATTGAAAACACGCCACGCTTTCAAAACAGACTGGTAAAACGGAGTCAGTCCAGATAAATGCAGGTCCCCCATGCTCAGCAGAAACAGGTGCTTGTCCAGCCTCATCTGACCAGCCTTCTGAAACAGCGCCCATGCAGTCTCCAGCCAGCTCACATCGTCATGGTACAGAAGCCTCTGGACCGCCTGAAGCCGGAAAGCTGCCACACGACAGGTGATGTTCACCAGGCCCTGGCCTCCCTCTTGTAGCGGTAAATAAAGGACAGCTGCTTGAAGCCAGTGCTGGCCTGACCAGAAGAAATTTACCAGCATTCGCTGTACCATCTGGATGATGCCCTCTGGGGGTTCCAACACGATCAGCCTGTGCCACAAGCTGGAACCAACTAGATTACTGACAACCAGGACTCTCCCCCTGTAGGACAGCTGTGATAGCAGCCATTTCCGTTTAGACAACCTGGACGACACCTTCTCCACTATACCCTCCCAGTTATTTTTCCTGAATTCCTCAGTGCCCCAAAAAAATACATAAATTCTTCAGCCCTGCCCTTCCCCACTGTAAGCCCTCTGAGAGTACAGGAGCGCCCCCCTGCGACTGACCAGCTAGAAACGCCCCACATTTGCCCCAGTTTACTTTTGCTGATGATTCCTTAGGATACAGCTGTAAACACCCCTCAAGGGCTCGTACATCCCCTTCTCCCTTAATGACCACAGTGACATCATCTGCATCCGCTGGCAGTACAATAGGTGGTCGGCTTGGAAGCTGTGAAATTGAGAACCCAGTCAGCCTTTCCCGTAGCCGACAGAGCAATGGCGAAACAGTAAAGCTGTCCTGAGATTGGACAGCCTTGCCTTATCCCCCGCTGAATAGTGATTGGGCAACTCAGCCCACCTCCCACTTTCACCATACATTTAGTCCCAGCATATAAGAGTCTATAACCATCTCCAATCCCAAAAGCTTTCAGTGCCTTATAGAGATACACATGATCAACTCGATCAAAAGCTTTTTCTTGGTCAAGTGAAAGTAAACCAAATTCCTGCGAGAAACCATCTGCAATATCAAACATATCCCGCATTAAAAACAAATTGTCCATAATGGACCGTTTGGGAATGCAGTATGACTGAGCCTTGTGAATCAGTGACCCAAGGTACTGTTTAAGCCTGTTGGAGACATTTTGATACTATTTTATAATCTGTAGTTAGAATAGCTACAGGTCTCCAGTTCTTCAACAGTCCCAAGTCTCCCTTCTTCGGCAAAACGGAGAGAACAGCCCGTCGGCAACTAGCAGGGAGTAAGCCCCCCTGAAAGGACTCCAACACCACCTGATAAAAGTCTTCCCCTACCACTGTCCAGAAGTGTTCATAATACTCAGCTTCTAGCCCATCTCCTCCTGGTGCTCGGCCAGAGGAAAGCTGCCCAACTGCAGCAGTAAGTTCCTGCAGACTGATGGCAGCCTCCAACGCTGTCCTCTGCTCCAGCTCCAGCTGAGGGAGCCTCTGTAACAGCTCTGCTGTGCACTCTGGATCAGTGGCCTCAGCCCTGTAGAGGCCAGAGTAGAACTCCACAGCATGCCGTCGCATCTCAGCAGCGTCTGTGGTCACTCTCCCATCAGGGAGACGAAGACAAACCATTTGCTTCTCTTGTGCTGCTTTCCGTTCCAAATTAAAGCATAAGGAGCTTGGTGCGTCCATATCCTTGAGAGCTGAAAAGCGAGCCTTTATCATGGCTCCCTTTACCCTCTCCTGTAAGAGTGTAGAACCCGCACAGCTAGACCAATGAGGGAATAGCTGGAGGGGAAGGAGTAAATATGTTTTTCCTTTGCTGTTGTGATGTAAATAAAGAATTCAGTGATTTATCCTCCGGTCATGTATATATTACAAGTACATTTAAGAATATACTGAGTCCGTCGCCACGAGTCAGATATGAATGCGCTGCTCCATATCCCGCTTAATACCGGCCTGAAACGGATCAGTACGATTCTTATTATTCTCCGTTCGCAAACGGGGCCATGTTGTTATCACGGATATATCCGACCTGTCGTCCAAATGTCAATATTCCAATGAGAGCATTAGAACACTCACACAGGAGCTGAATGACACATCGAATATATCGATGATCACAAACAGTAAGCATAACAGTTACAATTAGTTTACTCGTAACCATATTAAAATATAATTTAGAATTTTACTTTAATCATGCGTGAAGCTCAGAGTGGTTACACTCGACTCATCCATGTATGCCACCATTACTCAATATATGCTCCCGGGATTAGCACTATTGCCGAATCTCAGTTCGGTGGAGAACATAGAGGTTGGGGGTCTGGCCGACACAATACATGTATTATATTTTACATAGATAGTTGCGAGCCCAGGTCAGCGTGCACTCAGAGGGCTCCTTAAGGCTAATTTGACAAGAACTGACGTAGAACGTCCAGGGGCTCTCTTCACGTCAAATTCCCAGAGCCGTGCCTCAACTAATCCGTATACGGGCCGAAACCCGGCCGCCTACCCAACTTAAGAACCCCCCAAACTGTACCACGCCACTGATCAGTTGGTCATTGGTCAGAATTGTTCCCCTGAGTATTCAGTCGTAACTTAGGCTGAAAAAGGTAGAAAAGGGATTAGAGTCACGGAGACCACGCAAGTTAAAATAAGAAGAATTTATTCACAGGCAGGTAGGTCATTATCTTAAAATTAGGTCAATTACAAAACATAGAAAATAAGAAAAGAAACACAAAGTAAATATCTTACCCGGCCTGCTTCAGCTACACACACATACATACATAATCTGCACGGTGTGGGAGATCGGTTACGATTCTCCCTACACAAACACATAGAGTATGCACACAATCTGCACGGTGTGGGAGATCGGTTACGATTCTCCCTGATAAGTTTGTCTCCCTGTCTTTTAAGCCAAATCCTGCGTTTGAACCAGGCGGCAGTGCCATAAATTAACCTGGAGGTGTGGTCGAATCGGGAATCTAGACCCCCACCGTTGCTGAGTAGGGTGAAGGGAAAAGGAGTTGATTACCAGAGAGGACATTCCAGTGTTACAGTTTTACAGAGTTATTGGAACTATGTTTTACTAAACTCCATTTGGTATGAAATGTATCTCATTTGATTCCTTGATTTTACTGGATTACATCCATACCAAACAGCTTACCATTATGATTATTATTAACAGATTAAATATTATTATGTTGCAGTTGTCATGAAAATTCCCTTCTGATGAACCATTTTACATGCAATTCCTGTTACTACTACATAAGACATAATGTAACAATATAAGAATCACATGTGCAATGTTTGTAAGTTGTACCGGGTCTGTTGACCATTTAAACTGAGTCTTAATCCAGGAGAGAAGGGGGGTGCAATGAACTGAGGTGTCAGCCTGAGAGACGGGACAGATCCCAGATGTATTGTTTTGGCCAGGGGCTTAATGGCCTCTTCCGCCATAAGTGCCTCTAGAACACACAAACACACCCATGACCAAACAGTCCAACTTCCTCTTATCACAGTCCCTTCCAGGTGAGAACATCCTTGAGAACAGATGGGCTGAAAAATCCAAAGCAAGTCAGAGTTGTATTGTTTTATTACAAGGCCCTCTGGTCCTTTGAAGCATCTGCACACATGGCAGCCTTTCCCACATTGACTCCCCTCTTACAAGAGAGACCCCAACTCCCGCCTCTTCCTCTGCAATGTATTGTGTGATTCAGTTTCATTTTGAGCTAGTAATTTTGACTCAATTAGCTGAATCTCCTTCTCCAACTCCAAAATGGCACCTCTCACTCTAATGGTTGTATGGGATGTGTACTGTTGACAAAACCCTTTTATTTGTGCTTTACCCACCTCCCACCATTGTCCCAGTGTTTCAAATTCCTTCTTTTTTTTGTTGCCATATTGTCCAAAAAACTCTAAATTTATCACAGAACCAAACATCTTGCAGTAACTTCATATTAAAATGCCAATATGAGATTTGTCTTGGGGGAGAAGAGAGGCTAAGATGAAACCAAACCAAATGGTGATCTGAAAAGCCTACTGGAGAGATACAAGTTGCCAACACCTTGTTCCTATCAGACTTACTTAGGTACAGCCTTTCTAGCCTTGCCGCACTGACTCTGCCCTCTGAAACCTTTACCCATGTGTACTGCCTAACTGGTCTATTACTTTCTCTCCAAACATCAAATAAATGGCTTTTAGTGATAAGCTTTGACAAAACAGCAGCAGACTAAGGATTTGGCTCATCCACTGTCTGGTCTACAGTAAAATCTAGTGTGCAGTTCCAATCCCCTCCCAATCACCAAACACACACCAGAATCACACTTTTCTAAAAAAGGATTCAATGCCTCAAACACCCTCATGCGTTCACCACCCCCATTTGGAGCATATACATTAACAAATAAAAATATGTTCCCTTCTATTTCTACCCTCACACCCAAAGCACGCCCCTTCTCTACCTCCACAGTCGACAGAATCCACTCCCCCAAACTGGATGAAAAAAGGATCGCCACCCCAGCACTGAGGTTAGACCCATGACTCAGGATACACTCCCCCTCCCACCACATTCCCCACTCTGTTTCATTAGTTACATTGCTGTGAGTTTCTTGAAGGAAAACTGCATTAAGTTTCTTTTGTTTAACCATCTCAGCAATCATCGCTCTTTCCCCCCGTTCCCTAGCTCCATTCACATTAAGTGAGCCTACGCGTAAACCTACTTCCATATTTGTAGAGAAAAATAAAAGAAACAGAGATGAAAAAATAAAAAGGCAAAACACGCTTTGGCTAATCATCATTTGCTGGTGTATTTTGTTTTCTACAAAAAAATTATTTCCCTTTCTTATCGCAGTGATAAGTTTAATCGGAATCTCTTTTTGTAATGGGGGTGTGACGTGTGAGGTTGGAGGGACCAAACGCAGCAAGGGGATTCTTTAAGCAAGAAAGCCACTGAGACGGAGAGACCTCGTATATAGGGAAATATAAAGACAAAACGCGAATAACCTAGTTCCGACTCTTGACTGGAGGGAAATGATGGAACTAGGAAAAAGGGGCGTAACTAAAAACTACCTGTATAACCGGGCGTCACACGAAAGCAAAGAACCTCGAGCTCGGAAAACACAACGAGCTAAAAAACACTGAATACTCAAACGTATACAAAACAGTGAACAACCGAGATGCTAACGTGAAATGAGAGGAGCTGCCTCGTAGGTAACAAACAAAGGAACCTAAATTATAGCTAATCAAAAGGGAGAACGCGATAAGCGAAAAATAACCCCCTAGCTCTAAATGGAGCGAACTGCTTGCTGCAGGAATTAAAGGGAAGCAGTCTCCGTGTCCTAACCTACTGGCAGTGTGCCAAATGCAAAACATGCTAAAACTAATGGTCCTACATCTCGATAAAGGGAAAGGTAATGAGAAGGCGAAAGGAACAGAGATCTAATGTCCCAAGGCTACTTTCATAAACTTGCAGTCACATGCAAAAAACATAAAGGGATAAACGCCCAATCTCCCAGGAGAGAGAAACATTTTACAGGCGAGTAGGACAGTGAACTGCCGTCCCTTACCTTTACTAGCAAAAAGACTAACGCAAGCCTAGTAGAAAATACATGCCCTGCCTCTCAGTATAGATAAAACCCTGCCTCTCAACAAAGGGGAAACCAGTAGTCCACGAGAAGGAGACAAAACAGGGAACAAACGTACCGAAGCTACTAACCGGCTCACAGTCACATGCAAATGAGTAGAAGCACAAACGCCAGGTTTCTCAGTAAGAAAACCAAACAAGG
Organism: Synaphobranchus kaupii; assembly: GCA_029718625.1. Lineage (NCBI taxonomy): Eukaryota > Metazoa > Chordata > Actinopteri > Anguilliformes > Synaphobranchidae > Synaphobranchus > Synaphobranchus kaupii. The sequence goes on from CM056380.1 coordinate 8,319,183, forward strand.
CGAATTAAACAAAGAACTGCTGCCCTATACTTCTACGAGCTAAATAATTAAGTAAAAGCGTGAACGCCCGGTCTCTCAATAAGGAGAGGCCATAGAAAGGCGAATAGAGCAGAGAACTGCGGTCCCATACTTCTACGAGCTAAGTGACTAAAGAAGAGCCAGAAATACTAAACGCCCTGACTCACAACAAAGGGGAAACGTAAGAACAGGCGAGTAGCATAATTGGTACAAATGAAACACAAACCCAACAGTGCAAATAACGCAAAATAATATTGAAGCCCCGAACGAAGGAAACGGAGGCTTATGTAGCTCTCAGGCAACCACACACACATGTGAACGCTGATGAGAACTCCGCGAAAGACACGAGGCGGAGCCAAAACTCCACTAAAAGAGCAGCGCCCAAGCGTGGCGACCGAGGAAAACGACCGCAAGGGAAAAAGGGTCAAAAACCATGACACTTTTTTCTGCTCAACTCAAGCCCGATTCCTGCCAATGATGCGACTGTTCGCACAAACTTCTCTTCATCGGGAAAAAAGTCCGCTAAGTTAACCTGCCTCTCATACGTTCTATCGAGGAAGCTATCTATCGCTTGCAGAGAATAGAGTGGATTTGCCATATCCGATGCAGCGATATCGGTCACACTGGAAGTGTCAGACAACATATCATCCTCCCTCACTTCCTTCCTTATCTGTTGACTCCGCACGAAGCATTACCCCCACACGGACCTTCCATTCCATCCTCATTCCCCAATTGACTCTCTTTCCTCCCCACCGCCGACATCTCACTGCTAGTCGGATCCACCACCAAACCTGTGTCTGCTATAATTGTTTCCCCAGCAGAGGTAGTTGATGCAACATTTACAGATTCGACCCCTGGGACAGAATCCCAAGTCAGATCCCCAGACTCAATTGGCTGTATATCGCAGAGATGCGGCTGCGGAGGTTCCGTATGGGGGCCCTCTGGTACCCTTTGAGATCCAACCTCCTGGGCCTCCCCTGCCGCTGAAACAACAGTAACCCCCTCTCTATTTACCCCCGTTCCCCCGTCAGTTTTATCTCCCGCCCGTTCTTTGTGTGGACATGCATGCCTTTTGTGGCCAACATCCCCACACTCGAAACAGAGCAAGCTGCCAGTGGATGCGTATAGCATATATCATTCATTTTCATGTTTACTTCGGAAAGACACGTCTAAAGTTGGGTTGTCTAAAAACATAAAAACTTGCCTTCGAAAAGACAAGACGTGTTTTAATGCCTCGTTTTTACAACCCAGTGCAATCATTTTAATAGAGCTAGAAAACTTACCAAATCGCGAAAGCTCTCGCTCCAGAATTTCGTTTGGGATAAACGGCGGGACATTTGAAATCGTCACTTTCATTGACGGGGAATACAACGGTGTAGCTTGAACAAACAACCCGTTCACAACAATTCCATTCTCAATAATACGATGAACAAAATTTTCCTCTTTTAAAAAAACAACAGCTGCTTTATTCATTCTAGTCAAGTCAAGTCAAATTTATTTATATAGCACATTTAAACAACCATCGTTGACAAAGTGCTGCACAGGTTACATAATAAAAGCACAATCAGTAAATAACAATAAAACAATAACCATCATAAAAGAATAGGGACACAGTAAGAGATGCCAAGCTCAACTCAAATTGAACGCCAATGCGAAGAGGTGAGTCTTCAGGAGCGACTTAAAAATTGCAAGGGTCTGTGCAGACCTTATGTGAATAGGGAGGCTATTCCAGAGACTAGGAGCAGCTACCGCAAATGCTCGATCGCCTCTGCTTTTGAGCCTTGTTCTCGGGACATCCAAAAGCATCCGGTTTGTCGACCTCAGTGCTCTGGAGGGAATGTGACAATGCAGAAGATCAGCAAGATAAGAAGGTGCCAGCCCATTTAAAACTTTAAACACAATCAACAAAATCTTAAAATCAATCCTATAGCAGACGGGAAGCCAGTGAAGGGCGGCCAGTACAGGTGTTATGTGTTCCCGCTTTCTTTTCCCAGTTAGAAGTCGTGCGGCAGCATTTTGTACTAGCTGGAGACGACGTAGAGAGGACTGCTCTATACCCACATACAAAGAATTGCAGTAGTCTAGCCGAGAGGTAATAAGAGCATGAATAACCCTCTCAAAATCTTTGGGGGGGAGATATGCTTTTACCTTGGCTAAAAGTCTAAGCTGAAAAAAACTGGCTTTGACAACAGAGCTAATCTGTTTTTCAAATTTAAAGGAACTATCAAAAAACACACCAAGATTTTTAACAGCTGAACGATTGTAAGAAGCTAGAGGGCCAAGAAAACCAGCACAGTCATCCAATAAGTCGGGGCGTCCGAACATTATTATCTCAGTCTTGTTTTCGTTTAGGTTGAGAAAATTCAACTCCATCCAGGTTTTAATGTCTTTTAAGCAGTCCAGCAAAGACTGCATTGACTCATTACATTTCGATTTTAACGGTAGATAGATTTGAATATCATCCGCAAAACAATGAAAAGTAATGTTGTGCTTCTTGAAAATGGACCCCAAGGGCAGCATATATAAAGAAAACAGGATGGGGGCCAAAATGGATCCTTGGGGAACCCCACAGGTAAGTGGGGCAGCAGCTGAGGCAAATTCCCCTAGATGGACTGAAAAACTCCTATCTGATAGGTAGGACTGAAACCATTTTAAGGCAGTACCTTTAATTCCTACACACTGCTCGAGACGTGATAGGAGGATCTTGTGATCCACAGTGTCAAAAGCAGCTGTCAGGTCTAACAACACCAAGACAGCAGAGCTCCCTGCATCGACAGTAAGGAGAAGATCATTGAAAACTCTTAAAAGAGCTGTTTCAGTACTGTGATGTGGTTTAAAGCCAGACTTGAACTTTTCATAAATGCCATGACAGTCTAAGAGTGTTTGCAATTGAATGAGAGCTACTTTCTCCAACACTTTTGACAAAAAAGGTAACTTTGAAATGGGCCTAAAATTAGCAAGAACAGAAGGGTCCAAATTTTGCTTTTTGATAAGAGGCTGCACTACAGCATGTTTAAAAGCAGCTGGAACACATCCTGAGATAAAAGAGGAATTAATCAAACCAAGAAGACTCGACCCTACAGTGTTAAAAAGTTCTTTAAGCAGACGAGAGGGAATACTGTCTAGGGGGCAATTTGTGGGGCGCAGATGCTGAACTACCTCTGACAGCTGGGCACATAGGTGGAACAGAAGAGTCCATAGCAACAGAGGTGGGTACAGATCTGAGAGCAGAGATTTTGCCAATGAAAAATTTCAAAAAGTTTTCACAGAGTAGAGAAGATGGTACAATACAAGCTGTGTCACAGGGATTTATAAGAGAGTTAAAAGCTTTAAAAAGGACCTGGGGCCTATGACTGTTGTTAGAAACAAGCTTAGACATGAACTCTGTTTTAGCAGTTTTAACAGCTCTCTGATATTCAGATAGGCAGTCCCGTAAAATCCCTAAGGAGACTTGGAGCTTGTCCTTCTTCCATTTTCTCTCAGCACGTCTACATGCGCGTCTAAGAGCGCGGGTGGAATCATTTAGCCAAGGCTCAGGAAATGGTTTAATGCGTTTAGTTCTGAAGGGAGAAACACAGTCCAAAATATCAGCGCAAGTGGTGTTGAAGAGGGTGGTAAACTCCTCAGCGCTAAGATCACAACAGCCATCCAGCTTATAAATCACAGATTCTTTAAAAATAGCCAAAAACTGCGACGTAGTTAAAGGGTTTATTGCACGCAGGCGGCGTGCAGGAGGGCCAGTTATAACCCTAGAACAAGGAACTGTAGTAGTAAATAAAACAGGCAGATGATCTGATACACATGTGGCACAAATTTCATTAATACAAACTGACAGACCATGAGACAACACAAGGTCCAATGTGTGACCCTTTTCATGTGTCGGGCCAGACACAGACTGAGTGAGATTAAAAGAGTCGATGAGATTCAGAAAGTCCTTAACCAGAGGTTTGGTTTCACAGCACACATTAAAATCACCGGCGATTAGAAAATGGTCGAATTTCAACATAATCCCCGACAAAAAGTCTGCAAAATCCTGTATGAAATCCTTATTAAATTTTGGAGGACGATACACCAGCGCGCAGAGCACGGGAGAAGACAGGTTTAGTTCAAAAATCTGCACTCAAAACTGGAGTAGGTAACAGATGGAATCTGCCGACACTGAAAGGAAGATTTAAAAACAAAAGTTAACCCTCCACCCCAAGCGCTTTGAGTGTCGCGAAAGGCGCTATATAAATGCAAGGTATTATTATTATTATTACCGGTGGTCCGAGGGGTGCTGATAAATGTACAGTCAGGGGGAAGAAGTTCGGAAAAAGGCAAGCACTCACCAGCATGAAGCCAGATCTCCGACAGGAACATAAAATCCAGCTCACGAGAGGTGAAAAAGTCATTGAGCAAGAAAGTTTTGTTCGCTAGAGACCTAACATTTATCAGAGCCATACGAAGATTTAGCTCCACGCTAGCCGATGTTGCAGCACGTCCCAGCGGGCGAAGATTGGTGTGATCGACGCCGCGTCTACGGGTCCGCAACTGCCAGGGTAGAGGAGGCTCCGACATCAGGCCAGATGAAGCAGGGCTTGAGGGCAGTATGGGATGCCGACCAGGCGCTGTCAACAGGCCGGGAAGAGCTGGGCCCATCAGCGGAGCAGCACGCAGGCCATGCGGCGTCAACAAGCCGGTAGGAGCAAAGCCTAAAGGCGGTGTGGGACGCGGACCAGGCACTGTCATCAGGTCGGGAGGAGCTGAGCCCGTCGGCGGGCAAGGCGGCATCGTCAGGCCGGGAAAAGCAGCAGGCAGACCTGGAATGACAGGCCGGATCCATCGTCTTCTAAGTTGCAATGCACGTCGAACATCAGGAAAGTAGCAGCATCCACCGCAGAGGAGACGAGGATCAGTCACACGAGAGGATGTCAGGTAAGCCTTAAATCTCACCAGCACACCACCCCGCTTACCGCGTCTTCTAGAACGCTTTTTACGGGGAAGGGCGCAAGGTAGGCGGCACAGGTGAGCGGGAATGTTTGATAACACAGGAGGAAGACTCATAGTCTGGTCTCCCAGATCATGCCTAAACAGCAGCAGCGTCTCTCCAGAAGCTCGGATGTTAAGAAGAGCTAAGCGATCATAGACGAGCAGAGCAGAAACATCCCGACAACAAAAACAGAAAAACAAAACAGCGGCAAACAGTAAACTCAGTAGACGAGACCGACGGCTTGCCAAACACACTGGCGCCATCTTTTCACACTCTGAGGGCGGAGAGCTTCCATTCTAGACACTGACGCTATTTTCTCATAGCCTACCTGTTCTCCTACGGTACACACCTGAAGCCATGGCGCAGAGAGAGGGATGACGCACCCCCCTCAGGGTTAGACACCATCCCCACTCCACGTCTAAACCAACAAACAAGTATTAACTAATATTAACAGAAAGACAATAGAAAGCACCTTTGAGAAACAAACTACACTTTTAACACCTTTGCGCATAAGTCCCGCCTGCGGGACCTTTTTTGCTCAACTGAGACATTCGTTGCTACTGCAGCCGAACTATTATTGGAAATCACAAACTTTAAATTTATTGGTAGACGGTTCGTGACGATTTCTGCCGAATACGTAGTTTCTAAGTGCCACTATTTCCCTGTAGCAAGTCCATTTATCAAGCAACCCCCCACCTAGTCTATACCTACCTATGCGTGACATAGTGGACAATAGCGTCTATGTTTGAGTTCATAAATATATTTATTTATCATATAAAATTAGAATAACGTCATAGCAACGAGATAAACCCAACAATAGCCTGATCGTATGCCAGAAAAGCCGTGAAAAGCCCTGCTCACTCAAATGCAAAATAAACTGTGAAAGTACTATCTCATTCTACCATGTATTCTACTAGCAATATATGCTACTAAATATGAAATAAATATACAATCCTACCATTGGTTTTACACATCGAGATGTTCCTTTCAAAATTCAGTTGTCATTTATTGTCTGGTACAATCGGTTTGAGAAATATACAACACTTTATACCGCTATTACACTATCTGAAACGTCGCCGCGTAATAGCCCCATGCCCTGTAAGCCTGTCTCATGCATTACAGTTCATTCTGGTTTAATTGTCGGCTTTTTTATCCAATAGAGTACATTATAACCTTCTCAACGGTATATGCCAAGTCTTTTTGGGTGCTTTGAGCAATTTACTACAGCCCAGCATAACGGCAGTTTTCGTTTTAACTGTCTAGGATTACGCAAGCGCTGTTACGATCCAGATACGAGACGAACCCAAGTGCAATGACCAGGAGACAGATTCAATAAAGGGGTATTTATTTAAGTTTTGGGGTAGTCCCAAAACTGTACAGGAAAAGAAAACACAGAATAACACAGGGTAATAGCAGAATGTCCGGAACGGACTGCTCCAAGCCGGAGCTGGACTTGGGACTCAGGAACGGGTTCCAAGCCGGAACTGGACAGGACAGGTGGTGTACGTCACACCAGGGCAGGACTGGAACTGGACCGGGAGGTCCACTCAGGAAACGGGTACAGGAACGGAACTTGTTCCAAACCGGAACTGGACTTTACTGGAAGGTGAACTTCACACCGGGGCTGGACTGGAACTGGACCGGGAGGTCCACTCTGGAAACGGGTACTGGAACGGAACTTGTTCCAAACCGGAACTGGACTTTAAAAGGAAGGTGAACTTCACACCGGGACTGGACTGGAACTGGACCGGGAGATCCACTCTGGGAACAGGTACTGGAACGGAGTTTGTTCCAAACCGGAACTGGACTCATGTGGGTGGTGAGCGACTCACTACGGCTGGACTGGAACTGGACCGGGACGACTACACCGGTACTGGACAGAAAGCAGAGGGTAGTTAATTTTGGGAGTTAGGTAGGGAAAGGACCGGGAGGTTCTCACAGAGGTACAGCGGTAAACAGGTAGGTAGCCGGCGAAACTCGGCAGAGCTGGGTGGTGTGGCGTAGCTCAGGTAGGTCCGGTTGGAGCTGGCTGAGTTCCAGGGCTCCCGGAACCGTAACCGTAGAACGTGGGGGCTGCTACGGCCGGACAGGAACAACTGGAGGGTAGCCAGGATATTTATCCACAGCGGATCCTACGCGAGCTGGAGTTGGAGGTACCGCAACACACACACACAAACACGGGGAAACGAACACTGCAACGGATGAATGAGAGCCGGGTCAGCTGGTGGTTAGAGGGAGACAGGTTAGCTGCATGCAAACAGAAAACGTCAGGGGAAAATAACTACCACTCCGTAGTTCAAGAGATCTAAACGCTGTAAGGGGATAAAATCCCACAACCAAGCGAACAGAATATAAAAGACCAAGAACGACAAGCATTAACAACGAGTGAGGTTAGTTAACAAACTGGCGCCGACTAGCAACCAGACGAGGGTATAAGTAGTGCAGGGAATCACGAACTAAATAAGGCGCAGGTGTGGAAATTAATCGGGAGTGATTAGCTAAACACAAAGGTGAGGAATGCATGCAACGAGGGGGGAGGAGTGAAAGGCGGAAGCAAACGTGGGAAACCAAACGAACGAGTCAGAGAGGGAAACGCCTAGTCCGCAGCAGAGGGGAAAACACGGACAAAGGGATCCAACATGACACGGAGGGAAAAAGGAAAACACGGAAAACGGACAGGAAGGGAGCGGAACGTTACAAGCGCTATACAATACGCATTATGCAGGGGAATTCCCCTTTTGCGATATGTAAGTATTTTTGCGTCTAAAATACCGTTGGTCTCGCTGGCTACATACGTAAGTTCGTGTTTCCACTCGAGCACTGTCTTTCCAATATGTTTGATAGCCCTATTGTTATTTTCGCATTTTGAGTGCATTTCACATACTGTAGTGCAATCGTTAGCCAAATGTATTTTTGAAGTAGGCTACCGATGTTCATTGAAGATAGAACATTTGGCAGCATTTTACAGATGGTGGAAAACTATTTTATGTTCATGTTATCATACATAATATAGGCTATGGCGTATACTAGTCTCTTAGGGCATGACAAATGCTCATTCCAATTTACTGTGCGCTGATATGTGGTAGATTAAGGTAAAATTTCCTTGGCGTCATTATGAATAGGAAAACTTAAAAGATTAAAAGAATACAGAAAAATGCAATACCAGGACAAAAGTATACATACTGTAGAGTACAGGGACAAGTGATGTTTTATTGAGGTACAAGAGTGAATGATTAGGCAACATATTTAGGTGTATGTAACACTGTGATATCAATGTTTTTTTATCTTAAGCCACCAGAGGGAGCAAATGTGTATGTACAAAACTAATTTTATTCATTTTATGACATGTTTTGCATAGGGGTTTTGTACCGACGCTCCCCATCCAACCTGACGGAGCTTGCAAGGATATGCCAAGAGGAATGGCCAAAAATGTCCAGAAACAAGTGTGCCAAGCTCGTAGCTTCTTTCCCAAGACGCCTTGAAGCTGTAATTGCTGCCAAAGGTGCAGCAACCAAATATTAGGCTAAGGGTGTGTACAGATATGTAACCCCTAAATAACCTATTTTTGTCAGTAAAATAAAATTGCATATTTTCTAAAAACCTGTTTTCACTTCGTCATTATTGGCTATTGTGTGTAGATGTTTGAGGCAAAAAATGAACTCAATCCATTGTAGTATAAGTCTGTAACGTAATAAAACGTGGAGAAGGTGAAAGGGGTGTGCAGACTTTCCGGCTTGACTATATACAGATCCTTTCCAAAAAATTAGAATATCATGGAAAAGTTTTTTTTTTTCCATAATTCCATTCAAAAAGTGAAACTTTCATAGATTATAGATTCATTACACACAAAGTGAAATATTTCTATCCTTTATTTGTTTCATTTTTCATAATTTTGGCTTACAGCTTCAGAAAACCCCCAAAACAGTATTTCAAGAAATTAGAATAGTGTGTCGAAAATCAGCATTTACTTCAGTTATTTCAGAGAATGAGTGGAGTGGCTTGACTCGAGGAATCCGACAGTTGTAGCCCATGTCCCGGATACGTCTGTACGTGGTGGTTTTTGAAGCACTGACTCCAGCCTCAGTCCACTCCCTCTGCATCTCCGCCAAATTTTGGAATCGTCTTTGCTTGACAATTCGCTGAAGCCTACGGTCATCTCTTTTGCTTGTGCACCTTCTCCTGCCACATTTTTCCCTTCCACTAAACTTTCTATTGATATGCTTGGACACTGCACTCTGTGAACAGCCAGCCTCCTTAGCGATGACCTTTTGTGGCTTACCCATCTTCTGGAGGGTGTCAATGATGGTCTTCTGGCCAATTGTCAAGTCTGCAGTCTTCCCCATACTGAACCAAACTGAGATAAACTTTGCAGGTGTTTTGAGTAAATTAGATGATAGTGTGACACTCAGTCTAAAACATTCATTCTCTGAAATAACTGAAGTAAATGCTGATTTTCGACACACTATTCTAATTTCTTGAAATACTGTTTTGGGGGTTTTCTGGAGCTGTAAGCCAAAATTATGAAAAATGAAACAAATAAAGGCTAGAAATATTTCACTTTGTGTGTAATGAATCTATAATCTATGAGTTTCACTTTTTGAATGGAATTATGGAAAAAAACAACTTTTCCATGATATTCTAATTTTTTGGAAAGGATGTATACAGTATATTGTTGTTTTTGTTTTGATGATGTACCACCCAAACTGTAGACTGGTTATTGAAGTGTAACTCTTGTGTATTGTAAACGAGATGTGACATCTCAAGGGGCTTATCCTGCCAATGAATAATAAACGTCTATATATTATATCAAGCAGAAATAAAGCAGGTACTTCTCCTTTTTGGAGAAATTGACCTTTATCACTGTTTACTCATCTCATCTGATCTACTCATATTGAGCCCATACATAATCCCATACAGAATATGAAATAAGTGCTACTATGTCACAGGAGTTCAATACATCACACAATAGTAAATCATAACAGCAAAACATTCAATATTTTTATAGTTCAGGTTTAATCAGTGAAGATCATTGTCTGTAAATACAGAAAATTACAGCAACAGGTTCAAACTAAATAAACATGACACAATAAATAAGGAAACTGAATCCATTAATGTTTAGAGTAATGAAAGGAAATAAGTGCACTGCAGTGATCAGTCTGAATTCTCCCCATCAGCTGCATTTGCCCACAGAATTTTGCACATTGGACCCCTTATGAAAAATGAGTCAAAGCTGTAAAAACTAATAAAATGCAGGTAAATAGAGGAGTTTGCCACTGGTTTCTTTCATACAAAGATGCAGATCAAGAAGACAGAATTATTACATCAAAAGCATTTTACCCTGCCATCTATGACCAGTATCACACCCTTAATATGTTATATTCATGTGTTAATCATCATATGTACACAAAGACACCTTAGACATTTACAATATCATTTTATTAAAATGTAAAAACATAAATCATTAAATCATAATTAGATTAACCTGAACCTGCTAAAATATCTTATTCTTATATACAGGGTTTAATCTGTACTGAGGTTAATATTGGGTACAGCTGAAATTGCGTTTGTATAAAGGCTGGGTTATATTTTTATATTTTGGTCATGGTAAGGGATTGGCCAAGGAAGTTTGTGTGTACATGCGAATGTGTCTAAATGTGTGTGAGTGTGTGTGTCTGTAGGTCTGAGTGTGTGTAAAAGTGTGTCTGTAGGTCTAAGTGTGTGTAAGAGTCTGTGGGTGTGAGTGTGTATAAGAGAGTGTGTGTGTGGATGTGAGTGTCTGTGTGTGTTTGGTTGTTTGAGAGAGTGTGTGTGTGTGAGTATAAGAGAGTGCGTGTATATGTGTGCGCGTGTGTGAGCAGGAGGGTCAGTGTGTTAGAGACACTGGATTGCCGGCTGGACAGTCCACACACACTCCTACCCTGTACACACACACTCTTCTACATCATCATCACACACTCCTACCCTGTACACACACACTCTTCTACATCATCATCACACACTCCTACCCTGTACACACACACTCTTCTACATCATCATCACACACTCCTACCCTGTACACATACACTCTTCAACATCATCATCACACACTCCTACCCTGTACACACACACTCTTCTACATCATCATCACACACTCCTACCCTGTACACACACACTCTTCTACATCATCATCACACACTCCTACCCTGTACACACACACTCTTCTACATCATCATCACACACTCCTACCCTGTACACACACACTCTTCTACATCATCATCACACACTCCTACCCTGTACACACACACTCTTCTACATCATCATCACACACTCCTACCCTGTACACACACACTCTTCTACATCATCATCACACACTCCTACCCTGTACACATACACTCTTCTACATCATCATCACACACTCCTACCCTGTACACACACACACTTCTACCATCAGCACATGCTCCTGCTCTGCAGTGTGGGGGGGGCAGGTATATGTGTTTGGTTCATATTGTGCCAGGCAGTGTGTGTGTGTGTGTGTGTGTGTGTGTGTGTGTGTGTGTACACGTACGTACGTGAGTGTGCCCGTGTGTTTGAGTGTGTGTGACTCTACTCCAGTTGGCAGAAGGACAATAAGGAATCAAGCACTCTAAATCCAGCACAGAAGGGTGTGTGTTCAGTGAAGTAAGTGTTTGTGCGTATGTGCATGTGTGTGTGAGAGAGTATCTATGTATGTTAGTGTGTTACATTACATTACATTATAGTCATTTGGCAGACGCTCTTATCCAGAGTGACGTACATAGTGCATTTTCAAAACGAACCTAAAAGGTAAATACGAATTCAAGTGTGTGTGTGTACGCGTACGTACGTGAGTGTGCCCGTGTGTTTGAGTGTGTGTGTGACTCTACTCCAGTTGGCAGAGGGATACTGAGGAGTTAATCACTCTAAATCCAGCACAGAGGGGTGTGAGTTCAGTGAAGTGTGTGTGGATGTGTGCAGGAGGGTCAGTGTGTCAGAGTCAGAGACGCTGTAGAAGGACAGTCGGCCGGCCGGACAGTCCACACACACTCCTACCCTGTACACACACCTCCTTCACCATCAGCACGTACGTGTATTTCGTTATTATTGTGCCTGACAGAGTATGAGAGAATGTGTGTGTGTGTGTCTGTGAGAGAGTATGTACGTTTGTGCATGTGAGTGTGTGTGTGAGAGACTATGTATGTTAGTGCATTTGTGTGTGTGTGAGAGTATGTACGTGTGTGTGACTCTACTCCAGTTGGCAGAGGGATACTGAGGAGTTATACACATAAAATCCAGCATAGAGGGGTGTGTGTTCAGTGAAGTGTGTGTGGATGTGTGTGCGAGAGACTATGTATGTTAGTGCATTTGTGTGTGTGAGAGTATGTACGTGTGTGTGACTCTACTCCAGTTGGCAGAGGGATACTGAGGAGTTATACACATAAAATCCAGCATAGAGGGGTGTGTGTTCAGTGAAGTGTGTGTGGATGTGTGTGCGAGAGACTATGTATGTTAGTGCATTTGTGTGTGTGAGAGTATGTACGTGTGTGTGACTCTACTCCAGTTGGCAGAGGGACACTGAGGCTTCATGCACAAAAAATCCAGCACAGAGGGGTGTGTGTTCAGTGAAGTGTGTGTGGAATGTGTGCAGGACGGTCAGTGTGTCAGAGTCAGAGACGCTGTAGAAGGACAGAGTGCCGGCCGGACGGTCCACACACACTCCTACCCTGTACACACACACTCCTTCACCATCAGCACGTGCTCCTGCTCTGCGGTAGGGGGAGGGGGGGGCAGGTATGTGTGTGCCCTTCACATTGTGCCAGACAGAGTAACTCTGACCATCATACTCCAGACTCCAGGAGGTTTTATTCCCTCCAAACCAGTGTTGCGCCGCCACTTTATTCGCTCCTTTATATGTCACTGCTATACAAACCCGTCCCCACCCCTGAGACAAACTCCACTCAGCCTCCCAGTAACAGCGCTCACACAAACTCTCTCTGCACACAACCTGGGGCTCATACTCAAATCTCTCTGGATGATCAGGATATGGCTCCTCTCTCCCCCGTGTGTGTCTCACCTTCCTGTTCCCCTCAGACAGAGACAGCTCTCTGTGCGCTGTGTTTGGATCCAGTGTGAGCTGACAGCCGTCTGCACACCAGAGACATTAATGAGATTAATTATCATTATTAATATTCACCTCATTATGTGTGTGAGAGAGAAAGAGCTGTGATAGTACCTGTGTGTGTTTGTGTACATGTGTGTTTCTGTTTGTGTGTCTGTATGTGTGTAAGAGAGACCTTTACGTAAAGTCTCTATGACACACACACACACACACACACACACACACACACACACACACACACACACACACACACACACACACACACACACACACACACACACACACACACACCAGACTGTGTATCTATGGAAAGTGTTCTGTGTCGATACACACTCACATTTCCTGGGTCCTGGTTTGGTCCTGTTCTCTCCTCCATGGTCCACACTGTAGGAACAGCAGGAGAGAGAGAGAGAGAGTGAGAGAGGGAGAGAGAGAGAAAGAGTGAGAGAGCATGCAGAGAGAGACTAGGTCTAGTGTGGAAACTCTGTCCTTACAGCAGTGTGTGTGTGTGTGTGTGTGTGTGTGTGTGTGAGGTGCAGTGTGGAAACTCTGTCCTTACAGCAGTGTGTGTGTGTGTGTGTATGTGTGTGTGTGAGGTGCAGTGTGGAAACTCTGTCCTTACAGCAGCGTGAGTGTGTGTGTGTGTGTGTGTGTGTGTGTGTGTGTGAGTGTGTGTGTGTGTGTGAGGAGCAGTGTGGAAACTCTCTGTACTTACAGCAGTGTGTGTGTGTGTGTGTGTGTGTGTGTGTGTGTGTGTGTGTGTGTGAGGTGCAGTGTGGAAACTCTGTCCTTACAGCAGTGTGAGTGTGTGTGTGTGAGGAGCAGTGTGGAAACTCTGTCCTTACAGCAGTGTAGAAACTCTGTCCTTACAGCAGTGTGATTGTGTGAGTGTGTGTGTGTGTGTGTGTGTGTGAGGTGCAGTGTGGAAACTCTCTGTACTTACAGCAGTGTGTGTGTGTGTGTGTGTGTGTGAGGTGCAGTGTGGAAACTCTCTGTACTTACAGCAGTGTGTGTGTGTGTGTGTGTGTGTGTGTGTGTGTGTGTGTGAGGAGCAGTGTGGAAACTCTCTGTACTTACAGCAGTGTGTGTGTGTGTGTGTGTGAGGTGCAGTGTGGAAACTCTGTCCTTACAGCAGTGTGTGTGTGTGTGTGTGTGTGTGTGAGGTGCAGTGTGGAAACTCTGTACTTACAGCAGTGTGCGTGTGTGTGTGTGTGTGTGTGTGTGTGTGAGGTGCAGTGTGGAAACTCTCTGTACTTACAGCAGTGTGTGTGTGTGTGTGTGTGTGTGTGTGTGAGGAGCAGTGAGGAAACTCTCCGTACTTACAGCAGTGTGTGTGTGTGTGTGTGTGTGTGAGGTGGAAACTCTCTGTACTTACAGTAGTGTGAGTGTGTCCAGTTTAGCAGCAGACAGCGCTCTCACTCCTGAGTCTCCTGGGTGATTGTATCTCAGGTCCAGCTCCCTCAGGTGTGAGGGGTTTGAACACAGAGCTGAAGCCAGAGAATCACAGCCTGTGTGTGTGACTCTACAGCCTGACAGCCTGCAGAGAGACGGACACACACACATTACAGTACACACTTATTAACATAAGGTAACAGGGTTGTGTGTGTCAAATACATAGCAGTGTGTTCCACACCTTATACAGCTCAAAATAAAATAACAGGGCTGTGTGTATCAAACACAAAGCAGTGTGTTAGACACCTTACAGCATATTAACATAAGGTAACAGGGTTGTTACATACCTTACAGCACATTAATATAAAGTAACAGGGCGGTGTATATCAAACACATAGCAGTGTGTTACACACCTTATATAGCTGAATACACTGCCCGGCCAAAAAAAAAGTCGCCATTGCACCCGTCATGCATAGTGCCCACTGTACAAGCCTCTGGAGGCAGTGTTATGATCTGGGGTTGCTTCAGTTGGTCAGGTCTAGGCTCAGCAACATTATGCAGCAATAAAATGAAGTCAGCTGAGTACCTGAATGTACTGAATGGCCAGGTTATCCCATCAATGGGCATATTCCAGGACGACAATGCCAAGATTCATTGGGCTCAAATTGTGAAAGAGTGGTTCAGGGAGCATGAGGAATCATTTTCACACATGAATTAGCCACCAGAGTCCTGACCTTAACCCCATTGAAAGTCTTTGGAATGTGCTGGAGAACACTTTCCGGAGTGGTTTGACTCTCCCGTCGTCAATACAAGATCTCAGCCAAAAATTCATGCAACTCTGGATGGAAATAAATGTTGTGACATTGCATAAGGTTGTCGAAACAATGCCACGACGAATGCGCGCCGTAATCAAAGCTAAAGGCGGTCCAACGAAATATTAGAGTGTGCGACTTTTTTTTTGGCCGGGCAGTGTATAAAATAATAACAAGGATGTGTGTATCAAACACATAGCAGTATGTTACACACCTTCTACAGCTCACTATAAAATAACAAGGCTGTGTATATCAAACACATAGCAGTGTGTTATACAAAAATATTTAAAAAATTTAATGTGACATCAATTTGACCTTTAAAATGTGGCGTAGGGCCCTATCTTACACCCGGCGCAAAGCGGCGCTAACGCAAACGCAAGTGTCTTTGCTATCTTACACCCGGCGCTAGGTCCATAATAACGCCTAACGCTTACACCGTCAAACTAGCATGTTTGACGGCGTAACTCTTGCGCCATCATTAGTGAACTAGGCGTGTTGGTCTTAAGATGAGGAGTGGCCAGGATTCTTTTTGGCGTATTGCTATCTTGAGCCAGCAGAAAGCGCTTGCGCTAGAACCACCACAAACCTGGTCTAAAGTCATGTCGCAGTTGTTTACATGCTATTTTAATGGCGCATATAAGTGCGTCTACATAGGCGTGTGCACAACGCGCATACCCTCCTGTCTGTTACACACAGGGGCGTGCACAGGCATGACTAAAATATCTAGATCACAATGTGAAATATTATTATTGTGTAGGCTATATCAAAAATGCATAATAATAAAAGGTTCCATAGGTCCACATACCTTTCCCTCAGCGAAGGGAAACAATGCCACATTACATTGCTTTCAGCCCACTCCATCAACATCCAGGCGATGTGCGATGGTACGGGACAATGGCTATCCATTAAAAAGGAGCTGATAACACCTATAGCTATCAAGCCTAATGCGCGAATTGTCTTTGCACCTAATGCGTGAATTGTCATTCAATGGAAAACTCGCGCACGGCAATAGACGGACATTTAAGTTCTGAAAATGCGCTTCAGATGTCATTACAATACAGCTCTGTTTATCTATGAATACAGCCTGTAAGTAAATAGAATGGGTTGTGACTGAAAAAAGTTCAAAACCTTGTCCAGTGAATATTGCATTTATTGTTTTTCAAATAGCCTAGGCTACAGCGAATTCGCTGTGCATAAGGTCTTTTTCGATAGCCTATGGTTAAAAAACGGAGATGTCACCATGTTAACTAAATTGTAACCTTAGCTATTCTTCGTCCTTCATATTTTTTTAAATTACAGTGACCAGGTTTCCATACTCTCACCGTTTAAAACCCAGCTGATTTCACCCCTTATTCCTTAACTGAACAAAACGATTTTAAAGAGAACTAAGCGTCTAATTAGAAACTAAAACAAATTTGCAGCACGTTACACAATTAATTCACAATTAATTTTAATGCCATTCTCTGCACGTGAGCTGCATGTTCTCAAGTCGCACGTTTCACGGTCTTCCTGGGAAAGTGGATTGTTTTAAAGGATTACGCTACGAGTAAAACAGGTTGGTCACATTTCCATAAACAGGACATTATTAAACAAGGGGAAATATGCGTGAACTTATGGGTTGCGAACCTGACAGCTTTATTGTAGGCTATTTAGTGTCATCATTAAGGCAAAATAACGGTATGTATGTTATTAATCAATATTAGCCTACTATGCAGGTAGCCTAATGAACTTTGGATGAAGCTTGAACTTCGAGAATTCCATGAGAACAGCCTCTTGGAATTGATGTTTGACACTTTCATTGCATAATCAAACGAAATTCGCTGAACAAGCAGGCTAATTTGGCGTTATCTAAGGTGAGACTGAAGCCATTGATAGCTTATTCTCAGCTGTTGCAGGTCCTTTTAACGAAATTTAACCGCACATATTTTGTAAAATAACAGCCCTGTCTGGAATTACCGGGAACTCATAGGCTAATGGTTAGTCCGAATAATATTGATCATACTCCATTTAGCCTATTCCTTGATCACACTAAACACGCACGAGCATGTCTGTTTCGCCATCATAAGCAATCCGCCAAGGTGGAAAAGCAGGCTCTTAAAGGGAATGGGATATGACATTTTGATTGGTTTATTGAATGTCACGCCCAAGACACACCTATAATTAATGAAGCGACTAGGTTCAGCCCAGTTGCGCCATGCGCCGTGCTTAGCGCCAAAAAAACACGCCGTTAAAATAGCAAAAGTGGACTTGGACACGCCCTAAATGGACTTAGCGCCATGCGCTTAGACTAAGCGCCAAGATCGCCAAGATAGGGCCCGTAGTGTCTTATTCTACCAAGAGGAGGAAGAGGAACATGCTCTTAGTTCTGTGGAGTGTACTGAACTCTTTTGTCTGTTTTCACATTAGAAACATTAACATTAGTGTTTTATTTAGTCACATTGGAGTCCTTTTTGATTGAAGGGGTTGTGTTTGTACTCACCCCAGTGTCTGCAGTTTACAGTGTAGGTCCTCCAGTCCAGCAGAGAGCACTCTCACTCCTGAATCCTGCAGCTCATTGTCTCTGAGCTCCAGATCTCTCAGCTCTGAGTGAGGAGAACGCAGGACTGAGGCCAGAACATCACAGCAGCCCTCTGTGAGATTACACCAACCCAGCCTGTGGAGAGACCACACACACACACACACACACACACACACACACAATTGAAATGCACTGCTGATTGTAATTTCCTATTTGCGCATGCTGATCCTGGGAAGTACACACCAAAACAGGGAGAGGTTGTGTTAATTATGTAAAGTATTCCCACTAATCCACAAAAGTCTAAGGCTTCAGTTACACCAGTCAATTCTATGCGATTTCTAACATCCAATATCGCTCGGCTGCATGTAGTCTGGACGTAATCCGCCCTCTCAAAACGCGTTAACCGGAAAAATGTCAATAATCAGTCCCATGTTTTACTCCAGGTCTCTCACTCAGGCTTCTGTACTGAGAGACTGGGCAACGACTCAAAAAAATGTAATATCTTCAGCTACATTATGTAGATATACTTGTGCCTTTACATGTTGATTCATCCAAACAACGCCAAAGAAATGAACATGCACGTTATTAATGCTACTGTTTCAACTCATAGCGTTACACAACACACTGTAGCCCTGCACGTTATTATAGCTACTGTTACAACTCATAGCGTTACACAACGCACTGTAGCCCTGCACGTTATTATAGCTACTGTTTCAACTCATAGCGTTACACAACACACTGTAGCCCTGCACGTTATTATAGCTACTGTTACAACTCATAGCGTTACACAACGCACTGTAGCCCTGCACGTTATTATAGCTACTGTTTCAACTCATAGCGTTACACAACGCACTGTAGCCCTGCACGTTATTATAGCTACTGTTTCAACTCATAGCGTTACACAACACACTGTAGCCCTGCACGTTATTATAGCTACTGTTACAACTCATAGCGTTACACAACGCACTGTAGCCCTGCACGTTATTATAGCTACTGTTTCAACTCATAGCGTTACACAACGCACTGTAGCCCTGCACGTTATTATAGCTACTGTTTCAACTCATAGCGTTACACAACGCACTGTAGCCAGGGGCGCCGGAATCATTTCATAAGTGCGGGGGCCAAAAAATTAATTAAATAAAATAGCCTAAATGTATAGGCTAAGTCTCCGGTCTACCTACCGGTATTTTTTTCTTATTACATTTTCACTTTGGACGTTAGCTAAGAAATTATAGGCTATAATATAGCTATATAATTGCTTCTTTAACATCAAAAGTCAAAATGTAATGGAGAACGGGCACAATTTGGATGTATTACTCTAGACGTCTAGATTCCGGATTTTGCTCACTGGGGTAGCCTAATTACCGCATTTTCTCACACAATAAGCACGGATACGGAAATGCGTTCATATGCGTTTTGTTGTCATCTAACTGATATCCATGCAATTTGTGCTCTCCATTAAACTCTGCGCGAGTTATTTTAAAAAAAGAATTTACCCACTCAAGTAGCCTAATTCATAAATTTTTTTGTTTGCTCCTTGCAATCATTAAACCAAAACACATCGGCTAACATATTTATCATTTATCTCCAGGCTCCAAGTTAACATATAGGTTTGACTTGCATTGCCTAGCCTACTCACAGACATTATAAGCAACAAAACAGCAAGCCCATCCCCATGCTGCATGGTTGTAACGTGCTACAATTGTAGCCTGTAGCCTAAAATTAATCTCCATGAAGATGTCGTGGTATAAACTGCCCTAAAATGTATGATCCTGCGAGCACCTGGGGGCTGGGGTAGCTATTCCAGAACATAGGATTACTGGGTTAGCTTGATAACTGCAGTAAAACCCGGAACCCTTTCATATCTGGAACATAGATGGACTGAAGTAAAAAGAGCTGTTCGAGATCAGTGCAGTTATCCAGAAAACCTAGTAATCCTGCTTTCTGGAATACCCCTGGTTTCAACCTCACACATGATTAGTAACTGACTAACAAATTATTGTTAAAAACGCCTATTTAAAATGCGACGAAACCACAACTCACCCAAATACGCACGCCTAACATTTCTGGCAATAAACAAACAAAAGAAGACCCAATTGGTTCATGGTTCAAACATCAATGCAGGATATGCTCTGTTGAACCAACAGCGTTTTGTCCTGGCAAATATTGCAGATATTAACGATTTATGCAGTAGCCTATGTTTCATTGTTACAATAGCATCTCTGTTGTTCTGCACATAGGCTACTTCACAATTAACATCGCGGACTACCTTAATTATGTTTGTTTAAATTGTGCACAAACTATCTGTGATCACCTCAAACTTAATGTGACTTATTGCAGCAGGCAATTGAATACTCTTTGTATAGTGACATTTCAGTCTTTTATCGCATAATTGAACAAGCCTTTCTTTGTTAAATTAGCCTAAACTACGAGTTTACAGGACTGTAACACTGCCGTCGAGAAGCAGGAAAGAATATCATAGTGTAGCTTAGCTGTGTTCAGTCAGCAGTGTAGCCTACATCTTTCTTATATCCCAAAGCCATAATACCCTATCCACGGTGGCCCCCTTGTGGTGCATCGTTGACATCCCAATTATAGTAGGTCCAAATTTATATTTCTCTGAACTTTAAGAAAATGCCAAAATTCCGATGTGGGATTGTTAAAAGCAGAAACACATCCTCTCTGGGCAATACAACAATACAACCATTGTTTACAACCTTCATAAATGCATAAAACGCACCCATACGAAAATTGCTTCTAGTGGGCCAAAGGTAACAGGGTTTAACGAAAGAAATAAAAACAGAAAAGCATTTACTTAATTATGGCATTAGCCTACTGATGCATTTCTCAACAAAATGATTTGGCCTATAGGCTATGGTAAATTTGTGCGGCCTGTTGTGAATATGTTATTTATAACATAAATAAACTTTGGCGCACATTAATTGCCTTTACTCAAGGAAATAGGAAAGGCTTTGCTCATGTGAACTTTGCATGTTGATGGCCTGCGTGAGCTGAATTTTGGGTATATGGGTGGGGCGTGGTAGGCGTCCAATTAATGGAAATCATTCTGAAATGAAAAGCGCGTGGTTTGGTCTTAATGGCCATTTTCACTCGAGTGAGCAGCTGGAACAACAGTGAAGATGGTGTAGAAAGAAAGAGATTCAGGTAGTATTGAGCAACGAACTTCATCTTATAAAAAAGAAAACAGTATTCTAACTCATTTCAGGCCTATCGGCCTAGCCGTGCTGGCATGGAAACTCAAAACTTCGGCTCCCTTAACTCCTTTGCATAGAAGGTGATGCCGGCGGAAGCTTTTTGCTCAACTGAGACATTCGTTGCTCCTGCAGCCAAACTATTAGTGGAAATCACAAACTCTGTGTTTTAAATTTATTGGTAGATGGTTTGTGACGATTTCTGCCGAATAAAGAGTTTCTAAGTGTCAGTATTTCCCCGTAGCAAGTCCATTTAACAAGCAACCCCCCACCTAGTCTATACCTACCTATGCGTGACATAGTGGACAATAGCGTCTATGTTTGAGTTCATAAATATATTTATTCATCATATAAAATTAGAATAACGTCATAGCAACGAGATAAACCCAACAATAGCCTGATCGTATGCCAGAAAAGCCGTGAAAAGCCCTGCTCACTCAAATGCAAAATAAACTGTGAAAGTACTGTCTCATTCTACCATGTATTCTACTAGCAATATATGCTACTAAATATGAAATAAATATGCAATCCTACCATTGGTTTTACACATCGAGATGTTCCTTTCAAAATTCAGTGGTCATTTATTGTCTGGTACAATCGGTTTGAGAAATATACAACACTTTATACCGCTATTACACTATCTGAAACGTCGCAGCGTAATACCCCCATGCCTTGTAAGCCTGTCTCATTCATTACAGTTCATTCTGGTTTAATTGTCAGCTTTTTTATCCAATAGAGTACATTATAACCTTCGCAACGGTATATGCCATGTCTTTTTGGGTGCTTTGAGCAATTTACTACAGAACGGTGAAACGGCAGTTTTCATATTAACTGTCTAGTATTACGCAAGCTCTATAGAATACGCATTATGGAGGGGAGTTTCCCTTTTCCGATATGTAAGTATTTTTGCGTCTAAAATGCCGTTGGTCTTGCTGGCTACATTTGATAGCACTATTGTTATTTTTGCATTTGTGTGCAGTTCACATACTGTAGTGCAATCGTTAAATGTATTTTTTATGTAGGCTACCGATGTTCATTGAAGATAGAACATTTGGCAGCATTTTGCAGATGGTGGAATACTATTTTATGTTTATGTTATCGTACATAATATAGGCTATGGCGTAGCCTATATACTTGTCTCTTAGGGCATGACAAATGCTCATTCCAATTTACTATGCGCTGATATGTGGTAGATTAAGGTAAAAATGTCCTTGGAGTCATTATGAATAGGAAAATTTAAAAAAAACTACAGAAAAATGCAATCCCAGGACAAAAGTATACATACTGTAGAGTACAGGGACAAGTGATGTTTTATTGAGGTACAAGAGTGAATGATTAGGCAACATATTTAGGTGTATGTAACACTGTGATATCAATGTTTTTTATCTTACGCCATCAGAAGGAGCAAATGTATATGCGTTATAATACAATAATTAATAATTTTATTCATTTTATGACATATTTTACATAGGGTTTTGGACCCATAGATATCTACCCCCCTATACTGATGAAAATATGTAATTCCCACTTGGACATTATGCAAAAGTGAGTTTTATGAGCCAAAACTTTTGATTTCTAGTTAAATATATCTTTTTTATTTTATTTTATTTACAGCAGTGCACAATTTAGCCATTTGGATAGATTTGGAGACACTAATGGACAACAGGGTACACTGCTATATTTTGCATCATAGACCTTTAGTAGTTCTGCATATCATCCTTAGATTTAGCAAAACTTGTGGACATGGAGTTTATGATCCAGGAAATGTATATATATTACCGATTTGTGACGCGGTATGTCAAAAGCAGGCGGAATTGGGCAGAGCTACGAACAGAGGAAAAGCTGCAAAATGCCTTGGGGGTGAATTTTAGCGTTTTTGAGATTTTTGAACATTTATGATGCTACAAATATTAAAAATGTTCTGTAAAAGTTTCAAACTGAAATTTCATCGACAAAGTATTTTTTTAAGCACTTTTAGAGAGGCATGTCATTTCACAAAATGATGCCTTGTTCGAGATTTTGCTTGGAAATGACGCCAAATTTAGCGTAACTTCTAGCTCACTTGCTAACGTAAAATCGCATGATGATATTTTGCCAACATATTGGTTATTCAAACGGTATCTTTCTTGATGAAATAAACTATTAATTGATTATTAAAACAACAATAATCGTGAGCTTGTTTATGGATTACAACAGCCGCCCGATAATGGGCGCCCTTTCTTTGGCAGTCTCGTCTCATCTTAAAGATGTTAAAACGAAAAAAAAAAACACGTTATTGGCTTAAAAGTTAACATCGCTTTTGTAAAGAAATAAATCCAATGCGATTGAGCCTATCTCTTTTAAGCCAATAAACGATAGTTGTCTCCCCTTTTTTGACATTACTGTCTCATCTAAAAGACGTTAAAACAAAAAACTACCGGTCACGTCTACATGTTTAATATTGGCTTAAAACTTAGTTTATCGTTTTGTGAAGAAATAAACCCAATATCGACATCTTTCGGACTGTCAGGTAAACTATCCAGTTAGCCAGCTATTTTGCCAACATATTGGTTATTCAAACGATATCTTTCTTGATGAAATAAACTATTAATTGATTATTAAAATAACAATAATCGTGAGCTTGTTTATGCACTAGCCTACAAGAGCCGCCCGATAAAGGGCGCCCCTTTTTTGACAGTACTTTCTAATCTAAAAGACGTTAAAACAAAAAAACTACCGGTCACATCTACATGGTTATTGGCTTAAAAGTTAGCTTATCGTTTTGTGAACCTAATAAATATAATATGTTCAATGGTATCGTATGTTGATCACAAAAATGTCTGGTTTCCACCCGATAACAGGGTTCGGTACGCTAACATTGTTAACCAACTTGTTTTGTTTAAACTCAAACTTTAAAGGGCTATTTCTCAGTTTCGATGTTTCAGACGGTCCAATTTAAAATCTTAATAACTTCGCTTTGGAATATCCGATTTGAAAAAAGAAAGCGGAGTTGTAAAGTGCAAGGTCTATGTTTTACTAATATACCAACAACTCAAAATTGACCTCTTGCCCAATTCCGCCTGGTTTTGACATACCGCATCACATTTCACTTATGTAGCTCTCAGCAAACTAAAGAAAAACTTTTTTTTTTTCCCCCCCAAAGTTTCTTTGCATTTGTGGCACTTTATTTTGACTTAAATTATGAAAATAAACAAATCTAAGTTGGTATTGTAAATGGTACATGTCTTGTTTCATTTAAGTCATTTACCAAGTTTATGTGATGCTCACACCTGGAGTTATAAACCCTTAAACCATGGGCGTAGGATTATGGGGGGACACGGGGGACATGTCCCCCCCAATGTTTGGAAAGAGTCGAATTGTCCCCCCCAACCATAACTGATCCCTCTCCCATGTAGAGCTTACCGTCAATAAAGGCTGCAACAACGGTAAAAAATTACTTAAATTTATGCGGAAAGATATGTAACGCCCGTAAACATAGGATGAATTATCGACCCACCCCCTCGCTACTTCAAACAGTAGCAATGGTTTATCTAATGGCCACGACAAGTTTGAGTTTATGAAAGCACAAATGGGACATGTAGTCAACAATTAAAGGTGATTGCTCAAGCCTATAATACTATGGACTTCAATTCCCATAACCCAGTGTTTTAGCCAGTGTTTTGTGTAACGTTATGGATATGTTATAATCAGGTTGGTTGTAATGGAGAAGTCAGACCGCAAAAAAAGACGAGAAACTTAACGGAGTATGAAATCGAGACCCTCGTTACGGGTGTAGAGCGGATGGTTTGTTTGGTGTAAAGGCGGCCTTTGCTACGTTTCATCCGTTTCACCTGAAACGGTCCTCTCAACTGAAAATCAAATCAAAATCCCCACAGTGAATAAAAGAACCGCCGACCCAGAAGTTTCCCCATTCAGGTAGGCTAGGCTACTGTAGGCGCTGTTCCTAACCTAACTACTCCTTATTTTTCTACAGTTTCTACATGTACATGTTTTTTTCATAACAACGAGCAATGTATTACACTACAGCCACGTGTGCGATAACATTAGGTAGCACTGTGGAAATGTCGACGTTGCTGGACAATTGAATAGGGAATCTCTTCAGGGTTCATCAGAAAACAGTTGTAGCTTCTTAAAGGTAGGCTATTTGGTTCCTTAAAATAATTTTATTGCCCTGCAGTGCAACATGAGAGGCTGATGTATTTGCAAGCGGAGACACTGTAAGAATCCTGCATCGGAATTATGAGGCTTCTCTTAAAGTTGTAGCCTAATTTAGAAGTTCAGAGAAACGTGAATACCATAATTGGGATGTCGACGACTACCACTAAAGGCAGTGGTTCTTAAACTCGGTCCTGGGGCCCCCTGCATATGCTGGTTTTCGTTCCAATCACAATTGCAATCCCAGAATTTGAACATGTTGTTGATTTTTCTTAGTTAGGTGTTTTTCATATTTAGAGGGATTATTTCCCTTCTGAAGCCACATTATCTTAGCAATAGCTATGCGTGTCATGAAGTCAAATATTCACATTGTGCTATATTGCAAACAATTACAAAAAGAGAGGTAAAAATGTTTTAACTGATCAAATTAAACAAGTTAAAGACTGAGGTGAATCAATAGGCTCCAAATTGGTGAAATTGTGGACACATTGGCAACTAAAACTGGTGGTAAATAATGAACAATTCAAAAGACAAAGCAAATGATAATGAGCCAAACCTGCATTGTGTTAAAACACAAGTGTTCAACTACTGAATTAGGAGCCTATTGATTCACCTCAGTCTTTAAATTGATCAGTTAAAAAAAAATGTTACCTTGTATTATTGTTTGCAAGATAGCACTGTAAGCACAATGTGAACATGGGATAGTCTTCATGGCATGCATAACTATTTCTGACATAATTTGTCTTAAGAGGGTAAATAATCCCTCTAAACATGAAAAACATCTAATTAAGAAAAAGCTTGTCAAAATTTTGGGATTGCAATTGTGGTTGGAACGGAAACCAGCATACACAGGGGGCCCCCAGGATTGAGTTTGAGAACCACAGAGTTTAAAATGTTATAAACTTATCTTATCCATTAATGTACTGATTAGCCTACCATGGCTTTAGATTTGTATGAAAGCATCTCAAATCTCGCCTAGTGCTTTGGGAAAAAAAATTTTTTTTAAAAACTTCTCCAAAATGTTCATAAATAAAACATTTTATTTTAGAGAATGAATAAGAGGGTGAGGTTGTGTAGAAATGCAGGAAATGAGTTTTAAAAAGCTCACATATTTTTGGGGGAGGACCCCCAGACCCCCCCAATATTATTATTGCTTTGCTCACAGGAATGGTTGAGGGCCTCGGTCTAATAGTCATGATTCACTACTGTTGGATGATATATTATTAGTGTCCCCCTCCATTATCATCACAATGAACATTTACTGTTTGTGGTCCCCCCAATGTTCAAATGAAACCTACGCCCCTGCCTTAAACAGAGCACCCCCTAAATAGGTGAAATTTGGCATCTGCGCCAAGGGGTTAAGCAAGATTATTGAAAAAGTGTTTTTTAGACAATTAAATGATTTTCTCAGAAAATACCATTCTTGAGAAATTTCAGTCAGGCTTCTGGTCAAACCACACAGTACAGAAACAGCTCTAGTCAAGCTAGTCAATGATATTCGAATGTACAAAGATGCTGGTGGTGTGTCTGTTCTTGTTCTGTTAGATCTCAGTGCTGTATTTGACACTGTGGACCATACGATTTTGCTACACTGACTTGAACAAGGGGGTAGGTCTCTCATGAACAGTTCTTAAATGATTTTATTCATATCTGGCTGGAAGAAATGTTTCTGTTGCCGTAGGGGATTCTGTATCAGAAAAAGCTTTTATTAACTGTGGGATTCCTCAGGGTTTTATTATTGGCCCATTACTCTTTTGTTTATACATGCTTCCACTTGGTAAAATCATTAGTAACCATGGGGTTAATTTTCATAGCTATATTGCTGTATTGCCTGATGATGAAAGCCCAATCGGTTCCTTAGAAAACTGTCTGAATGATATTAATCTCTGGATGTCTCAGAATTTTCTTCAGTTGAATCAGGATAAGACTGAAATACTTATCATAGGATCTAAGGCCCAGAGAGAAAGATTATCGAAGAACCAAAAAATAAACCTCAAGTTAAGAATATAGGTGCAATCTTGGATGCTGATTTAAGCTTTCTGCCACATATAAGAAATGTAACAAGGGAAGCCTTTTTCCATTTGCGAAACATTACTAAAGTAAGGCCTTTCCTCTCGCAAGCTGATGCTGAACGGTAAATACATGCCTTTGTTACAAGTAGATTAGACTACTGTAATGCTCTCTTCTCTGGTCTTCCAAAAAAATACACAGAGCAGCTACAACTTGGTCATGGCAACCTAGCCTGGAGAAGGGAGGGGCTTAAGGTTTTGGGGGTGTGCCTGGGGACTAGGCAGTACACCCTAAAAAACTGGGAGGGTGCATTGGACAAAGCGTGTGGCAGGATGTCTAAGTGGAAGTGGCTCCTCTCTCAGGTTTCTTTTAGGAGGAGGGTGCTGATCCTAAATAATTTAGTTGCCTCTGCTCTCTGGCATAAGCTTGCTGATTTAACACCACCAAATTGAGCTACGAAAGACTCTTGTAAAATTGTTTTGGTGAGGGCAGCACTGGCTCAGGGCAGCAGTGCTGTATCTGCCCTTGCAGGAAGGGGGCAGGGTCTTATTGACCTGGAGAGGTGGGTGATGGCCTTTCGCTTGCAGGCTGTACAGAGGCTGTGTTACCATGCTGATGTGAGCTGGAGGGAGACCGCCTGTGCCCTGCTGAGGATGGCAGGGGGTTTGGGACTGGATGACTCTTCTTAATGAACATGCAGGGGGCAAGCACTGTGGGCCTTCCTGCGTTCTACACCTCTATGCTGAGGGTGTGGTCGGACGTTTTTATCGTGCAGCGAGGGGCCCTTTGGATCCTGGATGAGCCCCCTGCTGAGACTGTCACCGCAGGTGTTGGCCAGCCTTAGGGGTCACTTTGTGAGGACTGGCTTGATGAAGCTGCTCACTTGTGGAGCACGGAGGACGGTGGTTGGAGAGACGCAGCGACCATTGCAGCACAAGCAGGGGTCCATTCAGTGTGGCTGGTGGAGAAGATCCTGGTGGGCTCTGCCTCTCCCACCCAACGAGGACGGTGTTGCTGTTGCACCCCACCTGACAGAGGCCCCTGCATTCCCACACATCCATGTACGGGCGGTGCTGGGGGAGGAGTGGCAGGAGGAACAGGGGAAGCTCTTAACTTTTAGGACACCACTGTTGGGGGAGTTTGACACTGTGAGTAAGAGGGCGTTGTACACTGTGCGTGTAAAGGTTTGGTACCTTCTTTCCCTGAGAGAGGTGAGGGCAGGTGTTTGGCAGGGGTTGGACCAAAATTTTACACCTGCTTTGAAAAAATTGACTTTTTTTATCAGGCTCCAATACCAAAGCGGTCAGGATCTCCAGTGGAGGCTTATTCATGGAGTCATAGCCACTAATAGACACCTGGCACACATAGAGTCAGGAGATCTCCAGTGGAGGCTTATTCATGGAGTCATAGCCACTAAAAGACACCTGGCACACAGAGTCAGGAGATCTCCAGTGGAGGCTTATTCATGGAGTCATAGCCACTAAAAGACACCTGACACACATAGAGTCAGGAGATCTCCAGTGGAGGCTTATTCATGGAGTCATAGCCACTAAAAGACACCTGGCAGACAGAGTCAGGAGATCTCCAGTGGAGGCTTATTCATGGAGTCATAGCCACTAAAAGACACCTGACACACATAGAGTCAGGAGATCTCCAATGGAGGCTTATTCATGGAGTCATAGCCACTAAAAGACACCTGGCACACAGAGTCAGGAGATCTCCAGTGGAGGCTTATTCATGGAGTCATAGCCACTAAAGGACACCTGGCACACATAGTCAGGCGATCTCCAGTGGAGGCTTATTTATGGAGTCATAGCCACTAAAAGACACCTGGCACACATAGATCCTGCACTTTGTTTGCTTTGTCGAGGGACCTGTGGGGGAGGCTTGAGTTGGTTTTTGATTTTGGGGTTTTCATTCTGGGTCCGGGGTGAAACACAGACATGGGCTCTCCTCGATACATTTCTTGTTTGGGCAGGCAAAGCTCGCAGTTTGGATCACTGGGAGGAACAGGATCCAAGAGAGGCAGGCAATGGATCCGGTGCTAATGTTTAGCGGGATGGTTTTAGAGCGTCTCTACATAGAGTTTGTGTTTTTTAGTCTGTGTAATAACTAGGGGTGTAACGATTCATGCGATTCATCGATGGTCAGTCCTACCGATGCAACTAAATCGATCTGCTAAAATAAATAAATAGAATTAATCGCTTTGGCTTCACCAATAATCGATATAAATGCTTTAAATCTAATGAATCGCGATTCTTAATTATGATTATTGTTTTAAGACTTAGTTTACACATTTTTTTGTGAAATGCGGTAATCCGTAACTCTGTCATCAGCTACAGTGTTTCCCCTAGATTTTTTTTCAGGCCGGGCGGTGAAAGTGCGCCATTTTGCGTAGAGGCGGAAACTATAATTACACCCTCATAATATCAGCGCTGCCATTGAAAACAACCGAAGCTGTTTTGGCAAGGGTTTTTCCAGATGCTATTTTGATCATTCCCGCATTCTGCAGTAAGGGAAATATTGCAGCTACATAAAAAAAAAAAAAAAAAAAGATTATATATATATTAAAAAAAAAGAATAATATAAATTATTATTTTTTTCCATTAAAATTATTTATTTTCCCTCTTGTCCCGCCCGGCCAAGATAATGGTAGGGGAAACACTGAGCTAGTCAGCCTGCAAGGAAGTACCGCTCTCACTCGCTCACTGACTCTTAACTCACTCACTCACCCACCCACTCTCTCCCCTGCCAGCATGTAGCCTATTGAAAAATGTTCAAAATAACTGAGCCATGTTTAATTACATTTTTGTATTCAGCATAAAATATTATGCAGGACTACTTTTTTTATAGGATAAATATGTTTAATAAGTAATTCTGTTGTCTGTTTATTTTTTCACCTTTCAGAAGAATACAGATAGTCTCACTCGCATTATTGCATGTTTATTTCATGGATATAGAATTTTGGTTAAAAGTTACTGAATCGAATCGTGGTTTACAGAATCGAATCGAATCGTTCCAAAAAAAAAAAAAGTGTCCTTGAATCGAATCGCCAACTACTGAATCGTAATCGAATCGAATCGCTGTGAAGCCAAAGATTCACACCCCTAGTAATAACAGATAGTTTTATGTAAATCTGGTGTGTAAATGAGGCTATCTGTGCTATGGCTAACGATGGGGGCTACAAGGTGTGCTTTTAAAAAGATTTGACTGGTCGGCGTTTTGATGGTTTTATCGTTTTGTGTTGGTATTATTGTGATGTTACTCTTAATTTATTTATTTTTTACTCTGTTGGCATATTGTATGTCATAGTATTTTTGTTTTTCTGTAAATACCTACAGTTTGAATTTTTTTCATTCTGAGACAAAATTCTAACTCTTACCCAGCCGTAATCACTCATTCTATTTAGTTCAGGTCACACAGTACACAGCACTACTCACCCCAGTCTCTGTAGTTTACAGTTTGGACTCATCAGTCCAGCACAGAGCAGCTTCACTCCTGAATCTCCCAGGTTATTGTAGCTGAGGTCCAGATCTCTCAGGGGTGAGTTTGATGACTGGAGAGCTGAGGCCACAATATCACAGGACATCTCTGTGAGTTTGCAGCTGTTCAGTCTGCAAAAGAAGAGTTAATATATTATAGTATAATAATATTATGTATAAGTTAGGGATGTTAACAATTAATTGACTATCAATTAATTGCTAATAAGACTTTAATCCATAAGATTTCAAATTAAACAATTAACTGAACAATCTGCGGTCTTGTTGTAATTGTATCAACGGGAATTCTTGTGTGAAATGTAATCATGATTTAAGGTCTCACGGGGGCCCCAAATGTAGCCTAGTGTAATTATTGAAGAGGCCGCGAAGTTTAGCCTACACAAGAAGACACAAATATGAAGCGGGCAAAACGTAGTCCAGTGTGGGAATATTTCACACTGAAAAATGACAATGATGCCCATTGCAATACCTGTGGTGCTGTTTTGAAGTATAACAACTCAACCACTTTGTTAATGTACCATCTAAAAAGCGTACATCCAACCATGCTGTCAGGGAAAAGTGGATCGCAACCTACCATCTCCTCAGTGTTGGCAAAGAGGCTATGTGACGATAGACGAGCGGAGGGTATTACTCGGAGGATATGCACCATGGTTGAAAAGGACATGATGCCAATAAGCACCGTTGACGGCGAGGAATTTTGAGAGCTAATAAACTTCCTCAAGCCAGGGTATCGTATCCCTTCTAGACGTACCATAACTACCCACATTGAAGCATGCTACAACGAGAGGAAAGCCGAGCTGAAAAGCAACGACAAATGTAGCTCTCACAACCGATTGTTGGACTGCACTAACTACAGAAAGCTACATCACAGTCACTTGCCACTACATTGAGCAGGATTGGCAGGTGAAGTCGGCGGTCCTGCTCACAGAGAGCATGTCCGTGAGACATACGGCCGATAATTTAGCTGAGAAACTGAACCAGGCCGTGGAGTCATGGCGACTCACTGGACAAGTAAAAGCCTGTGTTCACGACAACGTGCGGAACATTGTCTTAGCGAACAACCCCACGCGAGTCAGTTGGCACTCAGTTCCATGCTTCGCGCATACTTTACAACTGGCCGTCAACGACGGATTCGCTGCCTACCTGAACCGGGTTGTTGCAGCAGCTGGCAGGTTGGTAAAACACTTCAACCACAGCACCGCAGCCACCAAAGCGCTGGAAGCGAAGCAACAACAAATGCAGCCGCCACCTCATCGGCTCCTTCAATCCTGTAAAACCAGGTGGAACTCAGTCTGTGACATGTTCGGCAGACTAGTAGAACAGCGGTGGGCCGTGTCCGCTGTGCTGTCGGACCGCACAGTGACCAGACTTCCAGATGCTAGGGCGCTGGAGTTGAGAGACAAGTACTGGCAGCTGATGGAGGATGTGGCGCCTGTGCTGGCAGCACTCAAGTGCGCAACTACCGTCATGTCTGCTGAGACTGAGATGTCCATACCCAACACGTACCCCATCACCTTCAGTCTAATCAACACGCATCTCATGAGAGTGGAAGGAGACAGCAGCAAAGTGGCGGAATTCAAATCTAAAGTGCGCCCTTCGCTGGGTGAACGGATGAAGGTAGGCTAAATGTCCATTATAATTCATAAAAAACCTAACCTAATAGGCCTAGACCTATTGGCAATATAGATTACAATTAAAATAGATAATTTCACACTTAGACTATTTTGATTTCCCCATATCATTACATTACCAAATATGTGTTGCCCACATAAGGCGATGGCGGCTTATTGATATATCATAATATACAGTTAGATAATTATAATAGAATAACAAATATTATTTATTTGAAACAGGTTGAGTCTGATGACCTGATATCAACACCACCAATGGTAGCAACGATGCTGGACCCTCAGCACAAGCACCTGGGATTTCTGACCCCAACGAGGAGAATTCCAGGGAATTCCAAACTGCTTGAACTGGCTGTAGCAGAAGATGTGAGCTCCACAACAGACGAAGCGAGCCGTACCGCCAGCGGAGACGAGAGGGGGACACAGGCCGGTGTGGCTGTCCAGGGAGCCGCACTTCAGAGACGCACTACTCCACCACCCGCACCGATGACGTGGAAAAAGAAGTGGACAGCTTTTTGAAGGACGCCCCACCACTGCTCGACGCTAGTCCCACAGAATGGTGGAAAGTCAATGAAAGAAGATTTCCGAGGCTGGCAAAGCTGGCGCGACGATACTTGTGTATACCCGGCACGTCAGTCCCATCGGAACAGGTGTTCTCAGCAGCTGGCCTTACTGTAAACAGGCTGCGCACACGACTCACTCCCGACCACGTAGATATGCCTATGTTCTTGAATAAAAACAGGTCTATGCATATGAGGAGCCTATTCAAAACATAATAGCCTATGTTTTAAGTTGACTGTTCTAGGCTAGGCCTACTATTTTTACTGTCGCCTTTCCCATTTCAAGAGGGATTATGTTAATGCTGCTAGCGCTGCTAGCGGAGCAACGGTTTTGTGTCACAGTTGTTTACATGTTATTTTAACGGCGCATATAAGTGCGTCTACATAGGTGTGTGCACAACGTGCATACCCTCCTGTCTGTTACACACAGGGGCGCGCACAAGCATGACTAAAAATATCAAGATTACTATGTGAGATATTATTATTGTGCAGGCTATATCATAAAATGCATAATAATGAAGGGGCCCATAGGTCAAAGACCACATAGGCTACCTGTCCCTCCACGAAGGGGAATGCCGCATAAAATTGCTTTCAGCCCACTACATCAACATCCAGGCGTTGTGCGTGTAAGGTTAGATGTATAGACTATTCACAATTATCCTGGATCAAGCTATATTTGCCAATAGTTCCTGTAGCCTAATCTTCCGGGGGGACAATCTTCTGTTATGGGACAATGGCTATCAATTGAAAACTTTGCTGATAACACCTATATCAAGCCTAATGCGCAAATTGTCATTTACACCTAATATGTGAATTGTCATTCAATGGAAAACTTGCACACAGCAATAGACGGACATTTGAGTTCTGAAAATGCGCTTCAGATGGCATTATAACACAGCTCTCTAGGCCTACAGCGTACAGCCTGTAAGTAAATAGAATGGGTTTGACTGAAAAAAGTTCAAAACCTTGTCCAGTATTGTTTTTATTGTTTTTCAAATGGCCTAGGCTACAGCGGATTCGCTATGCATAAGGTTTTTTCGATAGCCTACGGTTAAAAAATGGAGATAAATGTCACCCTGTTAAATGAATTTGAACCTTATTCTTCGTCCTTCATATTTTTTTTTTTATTACACAGTGACAAGGTTTCCATACTCTCAGCTAATTAAAACCCCGTTGATTTTACCTGTTGTTCCATAACTGACCAAAACGATTTTAAAGAGAACTAAGCATCTAATTAGAAACGAAAACAAATTTGCAGCACGTTACACAATTAATTCACAATTAATTTTAATGCCATTCTCTGCAGGAGCATATCTGTTTCCCCTGCTGTAAATCACACTTTTTACAGTCTTCCTGGGAAAGTGGATTGTTTTAAAGCATTACGCTACCAGTAAAACAGGTTGGTCACATTTCAATAAGCAGGACATTATAAAACAAGGGAAAATATGCGTGAACCTATGGGTTACCAGCCTGACAGCTCTCTTGTATTTAGTGTCATTGTTAAGGCAAAATAACATTATTTATGTTATTAATCAAAATTAGAATGCAGGTAATGAACTTCAGATGAAGCTTGAACTTTAAGAACTCCTTGAGAACATTCTCATGGAATTGATGTTTGACAATGTTTCATTGCATAATCAAACAAAATTTGTTAAAAAAGCAGGCTAATTTGGCGTTTTCTAAGGTGAGACAGAAGCCATTGATAGCTTATTCTCAGCTGTTGCAGGTGCTTTTAACGAAATTTAACCGCATATATTTTATAAAATAACAGCACTGTCGGGAATTACAGGGAACTCATAATGGTTAGTCCGAATAATATTGATCATACTATTGATCCATATAGCCTATTCCTTGATCGCACTAAACACGCATGAGCATGTTTGTTTCGCCATTATATAAGCAATCCGCCAAGGTGGAAACGCAGGCTTTTAAAGGGAATGGGATATGACATTTTGATTGGTTTATTGCATGTCATGCCCAAGACACACCTATAATTAATGAAAAGGCTAGGTTCAGCCCATTTGCACGTTGCGCCGTGCTTAGCGCTCAAAAATCACGCCATCAAACTAGCAAAAGTGGGCTTGGACATGCCCTAAATGCACTTTATGCCATGCGCTTAGATCAAGCGGTAAGATCGCCAAGATAGAGCCCCTGGTCACTTTAATTAAAAAAATATGAAGAAGGAAGAATAGTGTTAAAAATTCAGTTTAAATGGTGAAATTTACATTAATCTCAGTTTTTTGAACCGTATCGAAAAAACACATGCACAGCGAATCCACAGGACCGTAGGCTATTTGAAAAACAAAAAATACCATTTTCACTGGACAGAGCTTGTAAATTTTTTCAGTCAAAACCATTCCATTTACTTACATGTTGTATAGTAATATTCCAGACATCTGAAACACATTTTCAGCAGTCCACTCAGTTGTCTTGAGTTTTTGATTGAATGTCAATTTGTGCATTAGGCATGATATAGGTGTTACCAGCAAAGTTTTTATTGGATAGCCATTGTCCCCTAACAGAAGATTGTCCCCTCTGAAGATTACAGGAACTATTGGCCAACAGAGTCATAGCTTGATCCAGGATAATTAGCGAATATGTGCGTAACCTTACACGTAGCATTGCGCATCGCCAGGATGTTGATGGAGTGGGCTCCCTTATGTTTCATATATATAACAGCGTTCTCTGCTGGGGCAGAACCCCAGAAATTCCAAACTTCACCGTGAACTCCTGTTTTACCGGTTCTTGGCTGACAGGTGTGAAGGGGACTTGAATGAATTCATTGCATATAGGAGTGCATATAGGGACAGCAGGCATTTGTCTCCAGCTCAGCTGCCAGGAGATGATAGAAGTTTGTTAAAATCTGGTGGGATAAATGCAATTTAAGGCAGCATTGCCCTTCACTGAGAGACAGGTATGTGGTCCTTGACCAATGGACCCTTTTATTATTATGCATTTTTTGATGTACACAGTAAAATTTCACATTGTAGGCTAATCTTGATATTTTTATCCATGTTTAGTGCGCACCCCTGTGTGAGTAACAGACAGGAGGAGGGTGTACGCACGTTGTGCACGCGCCCATGTTAGACGCATATTGCTATCTTAATATTGTGCCGTTAAAATAACTGTGACATGACTTCAAACCAGGTTTGTGGTGGTTTTAGCACAAATGCTTTTTGCTGCCTCAAGATTGCAATACGCCAAAAATTATCCTGGCCACACCTCATCTTAAGACCAACCCGCCCAGTTCAGCGCAAGTTTACTTGCTATTTATACAATGTGAGCCAGGGGCGCCGGAATCATTTCATAAGTGCGGGGGCCAAAAAAAAAAAAATAGCCTAAATGTACCTACCGGTATTTCTTTTCTTTTCACTTTGGACGTTAGCTAAGCAATTATAGGCTATAATATAGCTATATAATTGCTTCTTTAACATCAAAAGTCAAAATGTAATGGAAAACGGGCACAATTTGGATGTATTACTCTAGACGTCTAGATTCCGGATTTTGCTCACTGGGGTAGCCTAATAATCGCATTATCACACACAATAAGCACGGATACGGAAATGCGTTCATATGCGTTTTGTTGTCATCTAACTGATATCCATGCAATTTGTGCTCTCTATTAAACTCTGCGCGAGTTATTTTAAAAGAAAAGAATTTACCCACTCAAGTAGCCTAATTCATGAATCGGATGTGTTTTTTGTTTGCTCCTTGCGATCATTAAACCAAAACACATCGGCTAACATATTTATCATTTATCTCCAGGCTCCAAGTTAACATATAGGTTTGACTTGCATTGCCTAGCCTACTCACAGACATAAGCAACTAAACAGCAAGCCCATTCCCACGCTGCATGGTTGTAACATGTGCTACAATTGTAGCCTGTAGCCTAAAATTCATCTCCATGAAGATGTCGTGGTATAAGCTGCCCTAAAATGTATGATCCTGCGAGCACCTGGGGGCTGGGGTAGCTATTCCAGAATGCAGGATTACTGGGTTAGCTTGATAACTGCAGTAAAACCCGGAACCCTGCCATATCTGGAACATGGATGGACTGAAGTAAAAAGAGCTGTTCGAGATCAGTACAGTTATCCAGCAAACCTAGTAATCCTGCTTTCTGGAATACCCCAGGTTTCAACCTCACACATGATTAGTAACTGACTAACAAATTATTGTTAAAAACGCCTATTTAAAATGCGACGAAACCACAACTCACCCAAATATACACGCCTAACATTTTTGGCAATAAACAAACAAAAGAAGACCCAATTGGTTCCTGGTTCAAACATCAATGTAGGATATGCTCTGTTGAAACAACAGCGTTTTGTCCTGGAAAATATTGCAGATATTAACGATTTATGCAGTAGCCTATGTTTCGTTGTTACAATAGCATCTCTGTTGTTCCGCACATAGGCTACTTCACAATTAACATCGCGGACTACCTTAATTATGTTTGTTTAAATTGTGCACAAACTATTTGTGATCACCTCAAACTTAATGTGACTTATTGCAGCAGGCAATTGAATACTCTTTGTATAGTGACATTTCAGTCTTTTATCGCATAATTGAACAAGCCTTTCTTTGTTAAATTAGCCTAAACTACGAGTTTACAGGACTGTAACATTGCCGTTGAGAAGCAGCAAAGAATATCATAGCGTAGCTTAGCTGTGTTCAGTCAGCAGTGTAGCCTACATCTTTCTTAGATCCCAAAGCCATAATACCCTATCCACGGTGGCCCCCTTGTGGTGCGTCATTGACATCCCAATTATAGTAGGTCCAATTAATATTTCTCTGAAATTATAAATTACAACTTTAAGAAAATGCCAAAATTCCAATGTGGGATTGTTAAAAGCAGAAACACATCCTCTCTGGGCAATACAACAATACAACCATTGTTTACAACCTTCATAAATGCATAAAACGCACCCATACGAAAATTGCTTCTAGTGGGCCAAAGGTAACAGGGTTTAACGAAAGAAATAAAAACAGAAAAGCATTTACTTAATTATGGCATTAGCCTACTGACGCATTTCTCAACAAAATGATTTGGCCTATAGGCTATGGTAAATTTGTGCGCCCTGTTGTGAATATGTCATTTATAACATAAATAAACTTTGGCGCACATTAATTGCCTTTACTCAAGGAAATAGGAAAGGCTTTGCTCATGTGAACTTTGCATGTTGATGGCCTGCGTGAGCTGAATTTTGGGTATATGGGTGGGGCGTGGTAGGCGTCCAATTAATGGAAATCATTCTGAAATGAAAAGCAGCTGGAACAACAGCGAAGATGGTGAAGAAAGAAAGAGATTCAGGTAGTATTTAGCAACGAACTTCATCTTATAAAAAAGAAAACAGTATTCTAACTCATTTCAGGCCTATCGGCCTAGCTGTGCTGGCATGAAAACTCAAAACTTCGGCTCCCTTAAGCAAGATTATTGAAAAAGTGGTTTTTAAACAGTTAAATGATTTTCTCAGTAAAAATACCATTCTTGAGAAATTTCAGTCAGGCTTCTGGTCAAACCACACAGTACAGAAACGGCTTTAGTCAAGCTAGTCAATGATATTCGAATGCATAGATGCTGGTGGTGTGTCTGTTCTTGTTCTGTTAGATCTCAGCGCTGTATTTGACACTGTGGACCATAAGATTTTGCTACACTGACTTGAACAAGGGGGTAGGTCTCTCAGGAACAGTTCTTAAATAATTTTATTCATATCTGGCTGGAAGAAATTTTTCTGTTGCCGTAGGGGATTCTGTATCAGAAAAAGCTTTTATTAACTGTGGGATTCCTCATGGTTCTATTATTGGCCCATTACTCTTTTGTTTATACATGCTTCCACTTGGTAAAATCATTAGTAACCATGGGGTTAATTGTCATAGCTATATTTCTGTATTGCCTGATGATGAAAGCCCAATCGGTTCCTTAGAAAACTGTCTGAATGATATTAATCTCGATGTCTCAGAATTTTCTTCAGTTGAATCAGGATAAGGCTGAAATACTTATCATTGGATCTAAGGCCCAGAGATAAAGATTATCGAAGAACCAAAAAATAAACCTCAAGTTAAGAATATAGGTGTAATCTTGGATGCTGACTTAAGCTTTCTGCCACATATAAGAAATGTAACAAGGGAAGCCTTTTTCCATTTGTGAAACATTACTAAAGTAAGGCCTTTCCTCTCGCAAGCTGATGCTGAACGGTAAATACATGCCTTTGTTACAAGTAGATTAGACTACTGTAATGCTCTCTTCTCTGGTCTTCCAAAAAAATATACAGAGCAGCTACAACTTGGTCATGGCAACCTAGCCTGGAGAAGGGAGGGGCTTAAGGTTTTGGGGGTGTGCCTGGGGACTAGGCAGTACACCCTAAAAAACTGGGAGGGTGCACTGGACAAAGTGTGTGGCAGGATGTCTAAGTGGAAGTGGCTCCTCTCTCAAGTTTCTTTTAGGGGGAGGGTGCTGATCCTAAATAATTTAGTTGCCTCTGCTCTCTGGCATAAGCTTGCTGATTTAACACCACCAAAGTGAGCTACGAAAGACTCTTGCAAAATTGTTTTGTTGAGGGCAGCACTGGCTCAGGGCAGCAGTGCTGTATCTGCCCTTGCAGGAAGGGGGCAGGGTCTTATTGACCAGGAGAGGCGTGTGATGGCCTTTCGCATGCAGGCTGTACAGAGGCTGTGTTACCATGCTGATGTGAGCTGGAGGGAGACCACCTGTGCCCTGCTGAGGATGGCAGGGGGTTTGGGACTGGACTGGCATCTCTTCTTAATGAACATGCAGGGGGCAAGCACTGTGGGCCTTCCTGCGTTCTACACCTCTATGCTGAGTGTGTGATCGGACGTTTTTATCGTGCAGCGAGGGGCCCTTTGGATCCTGGATGAGCCCCCTGCTAAGACTGTCACCGCAGGTGTTGGCCAGCCTTAGGGGTCACTTTGTGAGGACTGGCTTGATGAAGCTGCTCACTTTTGGAACACGGAGGACGGTGGTTGGAAAGACGCAGCGGCCATTGCAGGACAAGCAGGGGTCCATTCAGTGCGGCTGGTGGAGAAGATCCTGGTGGGAATAAAGGCGGCTCTGCCTCTCCCACCCAACGAGGACGGTGTTGCTGTTGCACCACACCTGATGGAGGCCTCTGCGTTCCCACACATCCATGTACGGGCGGTGCTGGGGGAGTGGCAGGAGGAACAGGGGAAGCTCTTAACTTTTACACCACTGTTGGGGGAGTTTGATGCTGTAAGAGGGCGTTGTACACTGTGCGTGTAAAGGTTCGGCACCTTCTTTCCCTGGGAGACTTGACAGCAGGTGTTTGGCAGGGGTTGGACCAAAATTTTACACCTAATTTTACACTTTTTATCAGGCTCCAATACCAAAGCGGTCAGGATCTCCAGTGGAGGCTTATTCATGGAGTCATAGCCACTAAAAGACATCTGGCACACAGAGTCAGGAGATCTCCAGTGGAGGCTTATTCATGGAGTCATAGCCACTAAAAGACACCTGGCACAGAGTCAGATCACCAGTGGAGGCTTATTCATGGAGTCATAGCCACTAAAAGACACCTGGCACACATAGAGTCAGGAGATCTCCAGCGGAGGCTTATTCATGGAGTCATAGCCACTAAAAGACACCTGGCATACATAGAGTCAGGAGATCTCCAGCGGAGGCTTATTCATGGAGTCATAGCCACTAAAAGACACCTGGCACACATAGAGTCAGGAGATCTCCAGTGGAGGCTTATTCATGGTGTCATAGCCACTAAAAGACACCTGGCACACAGAGTCAGGAGATCTCCAGTGGAGGCTTATTCATGGAGTCATAGACACTAAAAGACACCTGGCACACAGAGTCAGGAGATCCCCAGTGGAGGCTTATTCAACTCAACTCAAACTTTATTTATAGAGCACATTTAAAACAACCAACGGTCGACCAAAGTGCTGTACAGGTCATTAAACAGTAGGTTATAAAAACAGTACACGTAATACAATACAGTAAGAAAAAAAATAAAAATAATAATAATTAAAAAAAAAAAAAAAAATAAATAAATACACATAAAATACAATAAAAGGGTGTCTAGCTCAACCTGAATAGAAAGCCAGGGAGAAAAGGTGAGTTTTCAATAAGGATTTAAAAACCTCTAGGGTCTGGGCAGATCTAATATGCAAAGGCAAACTGGTGTAATGTGATCGCGCTTTCTTTTACCAGTAAGGAGATGAGCAGCGGCATTTTGTACAAGCTGCAAGTGTCGAAGCGACAACTGGTCGATACCAACATACAGAGAATTACAATAATCCAGCCGCGTGGTAATAAAAGCATGAATTACCCTCTCTAGGTCTTTGGGGGAAAGATAGGTCTTTATCTTGGCTAGGAGTCGTAACTGGAAAAAGCTGGTTTTAACAACTGAACTAACCTGTTTGTCAAATTTGAAAGCACTATCAAAAATCACTCCAAGGTTCTTGACAGAAGAACAGATATTAGAAGTTAGTGGGCCCAGAATACCAGAAGGATAATCTATAAAATCATGCCCAAACATAATGATCTCAGTTTTATTTTCGTTTAGATTGAGAAAATTTATGTCCATCCAGTTTTTGATATCTTTTAGGCAGTCCAGCAAAGGCTGCATTGAATCCTTACTTTTTGACTTTAGACGGAGATACATCTGTACATCATCCGCAAAACAGTGGAAAGAAACATTGTGTTTTGCAAAGATTGATCCCAAGGGCAGCAAGTACAACAAAAACAGGATAGGGCCCAAAATGGAGCCTTGAGGGACCCCACAGGTAAGAGGGGCCACAGTTGAAGAGAATTCCCCTAAGTGAACTGAGAGACTCCGATCAGACAGGTAAGACTGAAACCATTTGAGGGCAGTACCTGTGATGCCTACACACTGTTCTAAACATGACAAAAGGATCCTGTGATCCACAGTGTCGAAGGCAGCTGTCAGGTCCAAGAGCACAAGGACAGCAGAGTTACCTGCATCAATAGTTAAAATAAGATCATTAAAAACTCTCAAAAGAGCCGTTTCAGTGCTATGGCGTGGTTTAAAGCCAGACTGAAACTTTTCATAGATGCCATGGTTAGTCAAAAATGACTGCAGCTGAACATAGACTACTTTCTCCAAAACCTTAGACAGAAAGTTTGGCAGCTTGGAAATAGGTCTGAAATTAGAAAGGACAGAAGGGTCTAAATTTTTCTTTTTGATAAGAGGCTGTACTACAGCATGTTTGAAAGCAGCTGGGACACAACCTGAGCTGAGACAAGTGTTTATCAAAACAAGAACACTTGACCCAACAGAATCAAAAACTTCTTTGAGAAAACGAGAAGGAATACTATCTGAGGCACAGTTTGTAGGCCGCAGACACTTGACTACATCTGAAAGTGATGAGAGCGATACAGGCTCAAACTGGTGAAAGACAGCAGAGCGCCAAGGAGGAGCAATAAGGTCTGGGGCAGTGAAGGTGTGAGCAGCTGACCTAAGAGCAGAGCTTTTCTCATTAAAACATTTAAGAAAGTTTTCACAAAGAGTAGGCGATGGCACAATGGGAGAAATATCACGGGGATTTACAAGAGAATTAAAAATATTAAAAAGAACTTGAGGCTTATGACTCTTATTGGAGACAAGGTTGGATAAATACTCAGTTTTAGCAGCTTTAACGGCTCTCTGATAGTCTGATAAACAGACCCTTAAGATTTCTAAGGAGACGTGGAGTTTGTCCTTCTTCCACTTTCTCTCAGCACGCCGACATGCGCGTCTGAGAGCGCGGGTGGAATCATTCAACCATGGCTCAGAAAGTGCTTTAGTGCGTTTAAGTCAAAAGGAGCAACAGAGTCCAAAATATTGTTACATGTAGAGTCAAAAATAGTAATAAGCTCCTCAGCACTAAGAGCGCAATTCCCATCCAGTGTACAAATCATACATTCATTAAAAATAACTGAGAACTGCGATGCAGTTGAAGGGTTAAACGTACGCAGGCGGCGTGCGGGAGCACACGTCTTACCCCTCGAACAAGGTATTGTAGGGACAATAAGAACTACAAGTCCATACAGTCCACAGGAGGCTCCTCCTCCATGTTGGAAGTGACGTAGGACGTTGCACCAGTTGTGATTTCCGCACTGTAACGTGATACTACACAGTGGAATGCACGACTGGCAATAAAGTTTATAATAGGGGCAACACAGCCAGTTCTTCCCGAGTTCTTCCCGCAGTTTTCTTCCGGGCCAGTTGTCCGCTGAATGTGTCTCGTCTCTGGGCCCGTGAGGCCTGGAGCACGCCCGGGGTCCGAGCCCTCGCTCTACAGGAAGCATCGGCAGCCCGTGGCACTGACCCAACTGAGCGAGGCGGGCTCATCTACCCCCGGCTATCGGCCACGGAGGACCGGAGACGAGGGGCAAGGAGGCAACGCGAGCACCCGGTGGTCAAGAAGAACCAGCAAGTGGACCACGCAGCCACTGATCCAGTAGCAGAGCACCGCCAGTGAGTCCCCAAGCGGTCTGCAGTAGGATGGCGCTGCATAGTTCGGGAGAGAT
Organism: Synaphobranchus kaupii; assembly: GCA_029718625.1. NCBI lineage: Eukaryota > Metazoa > Chordata > Actinopteri > Anguilliformes > Synaphobranchidae > Synaphobranchus > Synaphobranchus kaupii. The sequence goes on from CM056380.1 coordinate 8,362,586, forward strand.
AATGCGAGCGGTTCCATTATCCCGTATGAACGATGAAAGAAACCTGTTCCAGGGACCCAAGATGAGGCGGCCAGTTCCCCTATCTATCACAAGCCTGCGAACTCGCCAACACTGGAAAAGGGCGACCGGATTTCCCCTTTTCATCGTGAGTGTGCGATCCAACAGAGGAACCTATTTAACGGACTTTAATTCAAGTAAGGCTGTAACATGGGCAATAGCATATTAGTTAGCAAAAGAAACATGTTTATGACTGGATGTATGTAACTGCTAATGAAAGGTTAATGTGTTCTGTAAAAGTTTTGTGTTACCTTTTTATTTTGGATGGTTTTATGCCATCCACCGCGCTGCGTTAGGTTTAATGCGTCCACGCACAGAGCGTATCTTGCATGTGATCTGTCTTTAAACACTAACCAGCCGTAATCCTAACACTGCACGCTGATCTCAAAGCACACGCATTTAAGCTTACGGCTATCCCTTATGTGTATGGTATGGCCCATGCGCCGCCATTAGATAGCTCCAGCAAAAGCTAGATTCAAACCTCCCTCCATCTTAGTTTCTTTGTTCTCACTGAACACGTGTCCGTGGCAACCCCCACACGTAGGAGAACATGGAAATTCCACACACGCCCAACGCGACACACACACACACACAGCTTGTTGTACATTATAGTAGTGAATCGTGCTTTGCTCTGTTTGGTACTTTGTGTTCAATAAACTATTACATTTATCCAAGATTGCCTGTATTAATGTTGCTCTTGTGTTGAACTGAATCAGCCAATGCTAATCGCAGGGATTCCCCAAAATGCCTTCACCTTCTAGCTGGATCATTTATATTAATTTGGTATCAACTGAGTACATGATATTGTGATTTTGCTAAGACAATTATTAATGTGTAATTTAATTGGTAATTAATTTAATTATTAATTCAACCCATTTTTAGTTAGTATATTCTCTTTTGAGAATAATATATAAATTTTATGAGACTAATTTATTATACAAAACCATGCCACCAGTTGTATAGGATGGTAGTGGCGTATCGCAGTACATAAGTGACACCCCATGTATAAATAGAGGTATGTCCCCTACATTTTTGGTGCCCCGCGTAGCTACGGACGCTGATGATTGAGAGATCATGTTACTGATCATCTTGCTCACTGCTATCAGACTCGTACCTGGTCACTACATTATGGTGCCTCGTGTATAGATTTCAATTAATATTCCCTATAGTATTGAAGCAGTAAATAAAACAGGCAGATGGTCTGAAATACATGTTGCACAAATTTCATTTACACAAACAGATAAGCCATATGACAACACAAGATCCAAGGTATGGCCCTTTTCATGTGTCGGTCCAGTCACAGACTGAATTAGATTAAATGAGCCAATGAGATTTAAAAATTCCTTGGCCAGAGGTTTTGATTCACAACACACATGAACATTAAAATCGCCAGAAATTAAGAAAGGGTCATATTTCATCGTAATCCCCGACAGAAAGTCAGCAAAATCATGTATAAAGTCCTTATTAAATTTTGGAGGACGATATACTACCACAAACAGAACGAGAGTGGTCAGATTTAATTCAAATAGCGGCAGCTCAAAGCTGGAGTAAGTGTCAAATTGAGTTATTCATGGAGTGATAGCCACTAATAGACACCTGGCACACAGAGTCAGGAGATCTCCAGTGGAGGTTTATTCATGGAGTCATAGCCACTAAAAGACACCTGGCACACATAGATCCTGCACTTTGTTTGCTTTGTCGAGGGACCTGTGGGGGAGGCTTGAGTTGGTTTTTGATTTTGGGGTTTTCATTCTGGGTCCGGGGTAAAGCACAGACATGGGCTCTCCTCGATACATTTCTTGTTTGGGCAGGCAAAGCTCGCAGTTTGGATCACTGGGAGGAACAGGACCCAAAAGGGGCAGGCGATGGATCCAGTGCTAATGTTTAGCGGGATGGTTTTAGAGCGTCTCTACATAGAGTTTGTGTTTTTTAGTCTGTGTAATAACAGATAGTTTTATGTAAATCTGGTGTGTAAATGAGGCTATCTGTGCTATGGTTAACGATGGGGGCTACAAGGTGTGCTATTAAAAAGATTTGACTGGTCGGCGTTTTGATGGTTTTATCGTTTTGTGTTGGTATTATTGTGGTGTTACTCTTAATTTATTTATTTTTTACTCTGTTGGCATATTGTATGTCATAGTATTTTTGTTTTTCTGTAAATACCTAGTTTGAATTTTTTTCTTTCTGAGACAAAATTCTAACTCTTACCCAGCCGTAATCACTCATTCTATTTAGTTCAGGTCACACAGTACAGAGCACTACTCACCCCAGTCTCTGTAGTTTACAGTTTGGACTCAGTCCTGCACAGAGCAGCTTCACTCGTGAATCTCCAAGGTTATTGCAGCTGAGGTCCAGATCTCTCAGGGGTGAGTTTGATGACTGGAGAGCTGAGACCACAATATCACAGGACATCTCTGTGAGTTTGCAGCTGTTCAGTCTGCAAAAGAAGAGTTAATATATTATAGTATAATAATATTATGTATAAATTAGGGATGTTAACAATTAATTGACTTTAATCCATAAGATTTCAAATTAAACAATTGACTGAACAATCTGCGGTCTTGTTGTAATTGTATCAACGGGAGTTCTTGTGTGAAATGTAATCATGATTTAAGGTTTCACGGGGGCCCCAAATGTAGCCTAGTGTAATTATTGAAGAGGCCGCAAAGTTTAGCCTACACAAGAAGACACAAAAATGAAGCGGGCAAAACGTAGTCCAGTGTGGGAATATTTCACACTGAAAAATGACAATGATGCTCATTGCAATACCTGTAGTGCTGTTTTGAAGTATAACAACTCAACCACTTTGTTAATGTACCACCTAAAAAGCGTACATCCAACCATGCTGTCAGGGAAAAGTGGATCGCAACCTACCATCTCCTCAGTGTTGGCAAAGAGGTTATGTGACGATAGACGAGCGGAGGGTATTACTCGGAGGATATGCACCATGGTTGAAAAGGACATGATGCCAATAAGCACCGTTGACGGCGAGGAATTTTGAGAGCTAATAAACTTCCTCAAGCCAGGGTATCGTATCCCTTCTAGACGTACCATAACTACCCACATTGAAGCATGCTACAACGAGAGGAAAGCCGAGCTGAAAAGCAACGACAAATGTAGCTCTCACAACCGATTGTTGGACTGCACTAACTACAGAAAGCTACATCACAGTCACTTGCCACTACATTGAGCAGGATTGGCAGGTGAAGTCGGCGGTCCTGCTCACAGAGAGCATGTCCGTGAGACATACGGCCGATAATTTAGCTGAGAAACTGAACCAGGCCGTGGAGTCATGGCGACTCACTGGACAAGTAAAAGCCTGTGTTCACGACAACGTGCGGAACATTGTCTCAGCGAACAACCCCACGCGAGTCAGTTGGCACTCAGTTCCATGCTTCGCGCATACTTTACAACTGGCCGTCAACGACGGATTCGCTGCCTACCTGAACCGGGTTGTTGCAGCAGCTGGCAGGTTGGTAAAACACTTCAACCACAGCACCGCAGCCACCAAAGCACTGGAAGCGAAGCAACAACAAATGCAGCCGCCACCTCATCGGCTCCTTCAATCCTGTAAAACCAGGTGGAACTCAGTCTGTGACATGTTCGGCAGACTAGTAGAACAGCGGTGGGCCGTGTCCGCTGTGCTGTCTGACCGCACAGTGACCAGACTTCCAGATGCTAGGGCGCTGGAGTTGAGAGACAAGTACTGGCAGCTGATGGAGGATGTGGCGCCTGTGCTGGCAGCACTCAAGTGCGCAACTACAGTCATGTCTGCTGAGACTGAGGTGTCCATACCCAACACGTACCCCATCACCTTCAGTCTAATCAACACGCATCTCATGAGAGTGAAAGGAGACAGCAGCAAAGTGGCGGAATTCAAATCTAAAGTGCGCCCTTCGCTGGGTGAACGGATGAAGGTAGGCTAAATGTCCATTATAATTCATAAAAAACCTAACCTAATAGGCCTAGACCTATTGGCAATATAGATTACAATTAAAATAGATAATTTCACACTTAGACTATTTTGATTTCCCCATATCATTACATTACCAAATATGTGTTGCCCACATAAGGCGATGGCGGCTTATTGATATATCATAATATACAGTTAGATAATTATAATAGAATAACAAATATTATTTATTTGAAACAGGTTGAGTCTGATGACCTGATATCAACACCACCAATGATAGCAACGAAGCTGGACCCTCAGCACAAGCACCTGGGATTTCTGACCCCAACGAGGAGAATTCCAGGGAATTCCAAACTGCTTGAACTGGCTGTAGCAGAAGATGTGAGCTCCACAACAGACGAAGCGAGCCGTACCGCCAGCGGAGACGAGAGGGGGACACAGGCCGGTGTGGCTGTCCAGGGAGCCGCGCTTCAGAGACGCACTACTCCACCACCCGCACCGATGACGCGGAAAAAGAAGTGGACAGCTTTTTGAAGGACGCCCCATCACTGCTCGACGCTAGTCCCACAGAATGGTGGAAAGTCAATGAAAGACGATTTCCGAGGCTGGCAAAGCTGGCGCGACGATACTTGTGTATACCCGGCACGTCAGTCCCATCGGAACAGGTGTTCTCAGCAGCTGGCCTTACTGTAAACAGGCTGCGCACACGACTCACTCCCGACCACGTAGATATGCTCATGTTCTTGAATAAAAACAGGTCTATGCATATGAGGAGCCTATTCAAAACATAATAGCCTATGTTTTAAGTTGACTGTTCTAGGCTAGGCCTACTATTTTTACTGTCGCCTTTCCCATTTCAAGAGGGATTATGTAAATGCTGCTAGCGCTGCTAGCGGAGCAACGGTTTTGTGTCACAGTTGTTTACATGTTATTTTAACGGCGCATATACTGTAAGTGCGTCTACATAGGCGTGTGCACAAGGTGCGTACCCTCCTGTCTGTTACACACAGGGGCGCGCACAAGCATGACTAAAAATATCAAGATTACAATGTGAAATAGTATTATTGTGTAGGCTATATCATAAAATGCATAATAATAAAAGGGTCCATAGCCTACCTTTCCCTCAGCGAAGGGGAATGCCATGCACATTAAATTGCTTTCAGCCCACTCCATCAACATCCAGGCGATGTGCGATGGTACGGGACAATGGCTATCCATTAAAAAGCAGCTGACAACACATATATCAACCCTAATGCGCGAATTGTCATTTACACCTAATGCGTGAATTGTCATTCAATGGAAAACTCGCGCACGGCAATAGACGGACAATTAAGTTCTGAAAATGCGCTTCAGATGTCATTACAATACAGCTCTGTTTATCTATGAATACAGCCTGTAAGTAAATAGAATGGTTTGTGACTGAAAAAAGTTCAAAACCGTGTCCAGTGAATATTGCATTTATTGTTTTTCAAATAGCCTAGGCTACAGCGGATTCGCTGTGCATAAGGTTTTTTTCGATAGCCTATGGTTAAAAAACGGAGATGTCACCATGTTAACTAAATTGTAACCTTAGCTATTCTTCGCCCTTCATATTTTTTAAATTACAGTGACCAGGTTTCCATACTCTCACCGTTTAAAACCCAGCTGATTTCACCCGTTATTCCATAACTGAACAAAACGATTTTAAAGACAACTAAGCGTCTAATTAGAAACGAAAACAAATTTGCAGCACGTTACACAATTAATTCACAATTAATTTTAATGCCATTCTCTGCACATGCGCTGCATGTTATCTGTTTCCCCTGCTGTAAGTCGCAGTCGCACGTTTCACGGTCTTCCTGGGAAAGTGGATTGTTTTAAAGGATTACGCTATGAGTAAAACAGGTTGGTCACATTTCCATAAACAGGACATTATTAAACAAGGGGAAATATGCGTGAACATATGGGTTGCGAACCTGACAGCTTTATTGTAGGCTATTTAGTGTCATCATTAAGGCAAAATAACGGTATGTATGTTATTAATCAATATTAGCCTACTATGCAGGTAGCCTAATGAACTTTGGATGAAGCTTGAACTTTGAGAACTCCATGAGATCAGCCTCTTGGAATTGATGTTTGACACTTTCAGTGCATAATCAAACGAAATTCGCTGAACAAGCAGGCTAATTTGGCATTTTCTAAGGTGAGACTGAAGCCATTGATAGCTTATTCTCAGCTGTTGCAGGTCCTTTTAACGAAATTTAACCGCATATATTTTGTAAAATAACAGCCCTTTCTGGAATTACCGGGAACTCATAGGCTAATGGTTAGTCCGAATAATATTGATCATACTCCATTTAGCCTATTCCTTGATCACACTAAACACGCACGAGCATGTCTGTTTCGCCATCAAGCAATCCGCCAAGGTGGAAAAGCAGGCCTTTAAAGGGAATGGGATATGACATTTTGATTGGTTTATTGCATGTCACGCCCAAGACACACCTATAATTAATGAAGCGACTAGGTTCAGCCCAGTTGCACCTTGCGCCGTGCTTAGCGCCAAAAAAACACACCGTTAAAATAGCAAAAGTGGACTTGGACACGCCCTAAATGGACTTTACGCCATGCGCTTACACTAAGTGCCAAGATCGCCAAGATAGGGCCCCAGGAGTTATAAAGCCTTAAACAGAGCACCCCCTAAATAGGTGAAATTTGCCATCTGCGCCAAGGGGTTAAGTTCGAACTGAAGAAGAAGCTGTATCATTCAGAAATTTGCTACAGAATACATTTATTTGAGAATAGTCACATACAGTATATATATAATAACCATAACATACGTCGCCTAATGTATTTAAATACGTTTAAAAAAGAACATACGAAAGCGCGTGTGTATTTACACAAGAACAGCAAAGTATTTCAGCCCTAAGTGCGACGGGTGGTCGCTGTGGAAATGTCCACTGTACGGGACTTTGGCGAAATATAACAAGATAAACTCTTCAGGGTTCATCAGAAAACAGCTGTAGCTGAATATACTGGTAAGTACCAAGGGGCCAAGACTGGGCTTTCGTTTTGAAGCTCACTTCCTGGTTGGGCTGGGAGCGGCCATTGTGCCGTTGCTCACTAGCGCCATTGCGGTTGGCTCCAGTATAGGTCTTTCCCCATGTAAGTCAATGGCAGCAATGTGGTCAAAATACTCAGTCAATAAATTTTTTACACAAAAAAATGTAATTTCAATAGGTGCCTTTCCTTCACCTAATGCCTGTGCATGTGCTGATTTTTTTAAATATAGTGTCGTTTGGACAGGGTATTAACATTTGTTCAGGACCAATCAGAGGGACAGGTTGAGTCCTGGGATCACTGGCATAGATTGGTTCTATATGGTTCTCACTGCCCTCACTCGGAGGGGAGGGTCCTATTTTTATACAGTCTATGCTTGGGACAGGGAGACACGCTGTATTTTTGAGTGGAAGTCGATGGAAAACATTCCTTAGTAGCCTACCGTGAACAAGCTGTTGTTTTATGGACGCAGTTTGTAGCATAATAAATTGAGTGCCTTACCCACTCATCTTCAACATGTTTGTCATCACATATTCATTTTGGTTGGAGCGAGCTATGATGTGTCTACTACGAAAATAAATACTGTTTCGTAAGATGAGACAGAAGAGGATGTTGCAGCTACACTACAGGCCCAGTGTCTCGGAGCAAGCAGCCAAACTATGGGTTAAGTATCCCAAATCAATTGCTCCATACCTGAATAACCTTATCAATTTAGATATTAATTTAGCTATTCCAACCGCTCCCGTAGCCTACGCAATAGCCCCCTGTTATGTACTCCCCTCTGTACTCCCCTGCATGAATGTTACCATTGCTTAGCAATGCTGGGTTAGCTAGCTGGCAAGCTAACGATATCTCACAGTAAGTCGTTTTAACATTTAGCTAGCAAGCTAACGATAGCTTATGGCAAGCCATTTTAATTTAACAGTTATCCTTGCTGTCAAGTAATCCTTGCTAAGGGCTTTGCGTGGTACAATGGTAAGAGCACCGACTTTCAGTCGGTGCAGTTGTGCTCCGAGGATCGGGGTTCGCGCCCCGGTCCTGCCAGATCCGAGCATGGCCGGCGCCCTGTGGGAGCAGCGATTGGCGGCTGCTTCTGGGTGGGGGGAGGGGCTCGGAGAGAATCGCTGCACGCATAGTGGCCCTGGGCGAGCTGGATTCACGGTCAGGAGCTCGTGGAGTCGCGCCCTGTAGAGGACGTGGCGACCTCATTCCTACTACCGGCTGACAGGGTTGTGTAGCGGTGGTTCTCTAGCGGTTGCTACACAGGGGGGGAAATTGAATTAGAATAGGGGTTCGATTGGCTACTAAATTGGGAGAAAATGGGGAAAAATCAGAAACAAATTTTAAAAAAGAAAAAAAAAGTAATCCTTGCTGGCTGGCCATATAAGTTCGCTAGCTACCGTGATTACCTAGCTAACGTTACTAACGTTAGCCAGCTGCTCTAGCTAGAAATCTAACCGGACATTTCTACACCTGGATCATTTTAGGTGCCAAAAATTACGTTTGTAATAATGTTTGTAATGACTCAATACGGGGATGTTTAAAATAAACCAATAATTTATCGGAAAAGAATACAGAGTCTGCGTTTGTAAATGATTGCAATGTTTGTGATTAGGTTACAGGATGCAGATTAAAGTTAATGCCAGCTACGATGTAGCTACTGTGCTTTTAGCTAGCGTGTGAACCCACTAACCTTAATCCCCACTTTATCTGGAAGAGTTTTCAGAACGGGGTTTCATGCTGCGGCAAACCGTGACAAACTGCTCTGCCACAGTCGAGTTAATTAGCGGTTAGCAATGGTGGTGATGCATTGCGTCTAGCTTGGCTACCGAGCTCAGCTGGTATGCTATCTAGCTAATCAAATTAGCTGATGTTAGCTGAATATAAATTGAAGATAACTGAATGAACGTTAATTATGTGACGTGACACAGTAAAATCGAGGATGAAAATTAAATGTTATATTATAAAACATTAGCAACTTAAGGAAGTTTACCGCGAGTTTATTTTGCAAAATGGTGGGTTTGGTCAGGTCATGGGCTTTATATAGTTCTGTGGGCTTTATAGTTCTGTGGCTTCCCCACTCCGAACTGTCAATCATACTGTGCCCGGGCCATATCCGGTTGACCCTGCTCCAAGCCAAGGTCACTTCGGCTCCACGGAGCAGGCGCAGTTTGTACAAACGGCCGGCGAAAAAGACTTCCGAGCTTCAATTCAGTTTTTACGAGGCCGTGGAAAGGCAATGGGTGACGTCACAGTGGCTTTGTCCATATTTTTATACAGTCTATGGTAAGTACTTGGTTTCTTAAACATATTTAAACGAGAGATTTTGGAGAAAAAAATGAGGTGTCTTCTAAACCGAAAGTGCATCAGGTACTATATATAGTACAGTAAGCAAGGGAAAACGGCGAATGCTCATTTGTTTTAAATTTTTTTTATTGTTTCTATACGTGAACATGATTTTCTTAGCGTGTATAAACGGTGCATTTTACAGTCTGTGGCTGTAGCCAGAGGAGGGTTGTAAGTGCTTTAGGCAATTAATAGCGCCCTCCTAATTTATTGCACTGCAGTGTAACTGGAGAAGCTGAGGTTTTCGCAAGAGGCTACCCTTTTAAAAAATACTGCGTCAAAATTTACGGGGTTTTCTTAAAGCTGTAGTTTATAATTTCAGACGAACATGTCATGGTTTTGGACCCTGTTGTCCCATGCGGTCGTTTTCCTTGGTGGACACGCGAGGGCGCTGCCCTGTTGGTAGATGCTTCCTCCGCCCTGCTGAGTTGGGGGAGTTTCTGGTTAAGCTTTTACACCTGTTGCGTGGTCACCTGAGAGTTATTTAAGCCTACCGTTCCCTTCGTTCGGGGCTTCGACATTAATTGTTAATTGTTTTGTATTGTGGTGTATGTTTGGCTGTGAGTGCTCGTACCATTTTGGCTACTCGCCCATTTTTAACGTCTCTTGGTGAGGCAGGGCTTATTTCTTGCTGGCTTACTAGTGGATTATCTCGTAGAAGTTTGGGACTGTAAAATCTCTGCTCTAGTTTCGCCTGTGTGCGTTTTCCTCCGTGTATGGAGATTTGGGCGATGGTCGGAACTGTGTGTTCTGTTCGCCTCTCGGTGCATGTCGTCTCATAGGAGATCTGGCGTTTCGCTTCGGCTGGGTTGCTTAGCTTGTCGAAGTGTAGAGTAGCTGTTCTTTGTTCCTTTTCGCCGGTTAATGGTTTTCTTATGGAGAGACCTGGCGTTTTAGCTTCTACTGATTTCCGGGTTACGGTAAGCCAGTTAGTAGCTTGGTACGTTTATTTCCTGTTTTGTCTCCTTCTCATAGACTGCGTTCTCCTTTGTTGTGAGTCGGGGTTTTGTTACTTATTCCTTTACTGTGAGGCTAGGGCGTGTGTTTATTTAAGTTCGCGGAGTCTTTTGGTTAGTAAGTTTTGGGACGACGGTGTTCCGTCGGCTCACCTGTAAAATGTTTCTCATGTGAGATCGGGTGTTTACCCAGGTATGTTTGCTGCATTAGACTGCGAACTTATTTAAGTAGCCATGGAACGTTAAGTCTCTGTTCCTGTTTGCCTCGTTACCTTTCCCCTTATTAAGAGGCTAGGGTGCTTGTTTAAGTTAGTTTGCGTGAGTCTTGGGATAGTAAATTATGGGACGACGGTGCTCCGTCGGCTCGCCTGTAAATGTTTCTCCCTCCTGGGAGATCGGGTGTTTGCCCAGGTACGTTTGCTGTATTAGACTACGCACTTATTAATCTAGCCAAAGAACGTTAAATCTCTGTTCCTGTTCGCCTCGTTACACTTCCCCTTACTGAGAGGCAGGGCTTGCTGTGCTTGTGTTAGTCAGATAGCCGACAGTTTCGATCGGTTAAGGTGCAGCTGTCCATTTCATCTTTTTGTGCTTTCCTTCTCCGTGTATAGGAGTTGTGGGCGATTCGGTTCGGAACTTTAGTTCGTTTCGTCCTTCGGTGCAATTCGTCTCTTAGGGAGACAGTTTGATGATGTTGGACATGACTGCAAGTTGTTAAAGCCTTGATATTTTAATTATCGGTTCCTTCGCCTCTTTATATTTCTCCTGTCTGAGTGGCAGGGCTGGTGCTTGTGTTAGTCAATTAGCCGTTGGTTAAGGTGCAGCTGTCCTTCATCTTTTTGTGCTTTCCTTCTCCGTGGATAGGAGATGTGGGCGATGGTTCGGAACTGTAGTTCTGTTCGTCCTTCGGTACAATTCGTCTCAGGGATTCCTGATGATGATGTTGGACATGTTTGCGTGTGACTGCAGGCTTTAAGCCACGGAACGTTGGATCTGTTCCCCTCGCCTTCTCTTACTATCGTTTATTTTTGCTGTGTGTGTTTGTGCTATTGTGCTACTCGCCTGTTCGTATGCGTCTCGTTATCGAGACAGGGCGTTATATTCCTGGCTCTGGTGTAACAGTGAGCCGGTCTATAGCTGTGGTGTGTTTGTGTTCCTTGTCTTGTCTCCTTCCCTTATCTGCGGGGTATCCCGCCTTAGTGGCCTAAGGGCTTAACACCTTGGCGCATACTTCCCGCCGGCGGAACCTTTTTTGCTCAACTGAGACATTCGTTGCTACTGCAGCCGAACTATTATTGGACATCACAAACTCTGTGTTTTAAATTTATTGGTAGACGGTTCGTGACGATTTCTGCCGAATACGTAGTTTCTAAGTGCCACTATTTCCCTGTAGCAAGTCCATTTATCAAGCAAACCCCACCTAGTCTATACCTACCTATGCGTGACATAGTGGACAATAGCGTCTATGTTTGAGTTCATACATATATTTATTCATCATATAAAATTAGAATAACGTCATAGCAACGAGATAAACCCAACAATAGCCTGATCGTATGCCAGAAAAGCCGTAAAAAGCCCTGCTCACTCAAATGCAAAATAAACTGTGAAAGTACTATCTCATTCTACCATGTATTCTACTAGCAATATATGCTACTAAATATGAAATAAATATACAATCCTACCATTGGTTTTACACATCGAGATGTTCCTTTCAAAATTCAGTTGTCATTTATTGTCTGGTACAATCGGTTTGAGAAATATACAACACTTTATACCGCTATTACACTATCTGAAACGTCGCCGCGTAATAGTCCCATGCCCTGTAACCCTGTCTCATGCATTACAGTTCACTCTGGTTTAATTGTCGGCTTTTTTATCCAATAGAGTACATTATAACCTTCGCAACGGTATATGCCAAGTCTTTTTGGGTGCTTTGAGCAATTTACTACAGCCCAGCGTAACGGCAGTTTTCGTTTTAACTGTCTAGTATTACGCAAGCGCTATACAATACGCATTATGCAGGGGAATTCCCCTTTTGCGATATGTAAGTATTTTTGCGTCTAAAATACCGTTGGTCTCGCTGGCTACATACTTACGTTCGTGTTCCCACTCGAGCACTGTCTTTCCAATATGTTTGATAGCCCTGTTGTTATTTTCGCATTTTGAGTGCATTTCACATACTGTAGGGCAATCGTTAGCTAAATGTATTTTTGAACTAGGCTACCGATGTTCATTGACGATAGATTATTTGGCAGCATTTTACAGATGGTGGAAAACTATTTTATGTTCATGTTATCATACATAAAATAGGCTTTGGCGTATACGAGTCTCTTAGGGCACGACAAGTGCTCATTCCAATTTACTGTTGCGCTGATATGTGGTAGATTAAGGTAAAAAATTTCCTTGGAGTTATTATGAATAGGAAAACTTAAAAGATTAAAAGAATACAGAAAAATGCAATCCCAGGACAAAAGTATACATACTGTAGAGTACAGGGACAAGTGATGTTTTATTGAGGTACAAGAGTGAATGATTAGGCAACATATTTAGGTGCATGTAACACTGTGATATCAATGTTTTTTATCTTAAGCCACCAGAGGGAGCAAATGTGTATGCGTTATAATGTACAAACCTAATTTTATTCATTTTATGACATGTTTTGAATAGGGGTTTTGGACCCATAGATATCTACCCCCCCTATACTGCTGAAAATATATAATTCTCACTTGGAAATTATGCACAAGTGAGTTTTATGAGCCCAAACTGTTGATTTGTAGTTAAATATTTCATAATTTTGTTTTATTTGCAGCAGTGCACAATTTAGCCATTTGGATAGATTTGGAGACACTAATGGACAACAGGATACACTGCTATATTTAGCATCATAGACCTTTAGTAGTTCTGCATATCATCCTCAGATTTTGCAACACTTGTGGACATGGAGTTTATGATCCAGGAAATGTATATATATTACCGATTTCACTTATGTAGATATGTAGCTCTCAGCAAAATAAAAAAAAACTATTTAAAAAAATTTTTTCCCTAGGTTTCTTTGCATTTGTGGCACTTTATTTTGACTTCAATTATGAAAATAAACAAATCTAAGTTTGTATTGTAAATGGTACACCTGTCTTCTTTCATTTAAGCCATTTACCAAGTTTATGTGATGCTCACACCTGGAGTTATAAAGCCTTAAACAGAGCACCCCTAAATAGGTGAAATTTGCCATCTGTGCCAAGGGGTTAATGATTCCCCTTGCTGCGTTTGGCTCCTCCCACCTCACACGTCACGCCCCATTACAGAACATGAATACTGTAATTGAGACGGATACGTCTGAACCACTAGGGGTGAAGTTTATAGAGTTAAAGAACGTGAGCTGTGGACGGTAAAATGACAACTGCGCCGGTCTGAAACTCACAAAGACGCTTGCGTTTGGGTTAATGCCGCTTAGCGGCGATAGAGCTAAGATATAGCCCAGTGTGTTAGCGCCACAGCCAGCTGCTAATTTAATAACAATTGCGCAGGGTGAATATTCCCAGACTGGCCAGGAGCAGGAGGCAGCTGGCAGAGACACCCCTCCAGTCGGCCTCTCCGTCGTGCTGCTGCTGCTGCTACTGTTTCAACTTGGCAGCATCGCGCTTGTGAATCAGAGGACAGGAAAGAAGACGCTGCGTTTAGTTTTAATTTACGAAAGCTTTAATGTTTCTTTGCTGTCAATTTTTTATTTAATACCACATTAAAAATAAACAAAAACATTTCACCGCTTCAACTAAGTTTAATTCACTTCAGACATGCACTTAAAAAGATGAATGTACACTAACTAAGGAAACAGCTCCACAGTGTTCTGGGCTCAATATATTGAGTAAATATCTACGATTTTAACAAATGCTTGTTTTACACTATTTGATGGATGTAGAGCCGGTCTCCCACCTTCCTTGTGTCTCTCATTCAAGTAGCTCACACTATTAACACCATACAGATGCAGTGTCTAACTCAGGGGTGTCAAACTCATTCCATCGAGGGCCGAGTGTATGCAAGTTTTTGTTCTAACTATGCTCTACACCAGCTGATTCCACTAATTAGTTCACCTCCTTGGTTGAAGAGCTGAGCTAATTAGTGAAATCAGCTGGTGTAGGGCACGGTTGGAACAAAAACCTGCATACACTCGGCCCTCGATGGAATGAGTTTGACACCCCTGGTCTAACTGGACTATGGACTGCATCACTAAACAAAGCTTGCATTTCAAATAGTCAAATAGTCTGTCGCATCAGTGTTATGCGTTCATGCAGTCATGTGTACCGCATTCATAACGCCACTAAAATAGCACAATACTCCAGCGTTTGAGTTAAAACTGGTTTTGTTTGCAGAAACGCATTATTCAACACCAAACGAATGCCGAATGTTTCTATTGACACAGCCCTTATTGCACTGCCCAATCCATGTTGACACGGGTTTACTGCAGACTAGGGGTGTGCCCGAAGCCGAAATCCAGAAGTGCACGGATAGTGGGTTGGAAACGGATCCGGAACGGATCCGAAGTTGCCAGTTCATAATTCGGATGCGGGAAATAATTAAATTGCAGCAGGGAAATCGAGCCTCTTATGAACTTTACAGAATTAAGCATTGGATTGTTTATTGTTGATTAAAACATTAAAATATATCATTAGGGATGGAGCCGTTCGATATAGGCCATGTTACTCAATCGGCAGTCCCTGAAATTACGGATACTCAACCTATATCTTTAACGTGCTCGCTATAATCAAACAGTGTGCCTTGTTTATATAGGCCTATGTCAATCTTGTGAGAGCAAAAGAAAAAGAAACAAAATGTTAAATGAAGAATCTCAACATCTTGCATGCAAACGATATCCCTTTAATGCTGCTCGCTTGAATTTAGCTGCCCTTAATCTCTCCACTTTTTCAGAACGTAAAAACAACTTTTAAAAGAAAGCAAAGGAACAGCTAGAATCAGTAACCTATGTCCCGTTTTGAAATGTCACTTACTGGCTATCGAAATCATTCTTTTATTTATTATAGTAGTGTTGTTTGTATTTTTAAACTGTACAGACCGTCCGTTCTCCCTCGGTATTCCTGCGTAAGCAATTCCGTCAATCTCGCCATTCCATGAGCCCAAACTTGCAACGCAATTAATAAAACGAAAATGTGACCTTTTTCACTGCAGAAAAAATTTTTTTAACTAGGCTTGTCGCGGTGATCTGTTTAACCAATGGTATATTAAAAGCTGTTGGAATGCAGCCATGTCCTGACTTTTTTTCATTTTCTTGAATTAAAAGCTTTTCAGGTGTTCTAGAACTTTGTTGTTACTGCTAGCTCAGAAATGCATCTTGTTGGACTGTTCACTTTTTTCATTTTGAGTGTTTTCTCAATAAATCATTAGGCTATAATCTTTCTCAAAGTCTTCTCCTTGAATCTTATAAAGCATAATAATATTACAATACATAATCATTTATGTATTCAAGTTCATATAGTAAAATAAAAAAATAAGAAAAAAGTACAATATGAAATCACAACAGGCAGAAAGGGCTGTTATTGTGGAAATAGTTCCTTTTTTCCATTCAAATGTATAATGAAATGGTTTGATTTTTATAAAACTGCCTTTTCATTCTGAGTTGATTATACTGTAAATTGTACCTCAGATTGTTTCTAGTTCTTATCCAAAATTATTGTTCAGTGTCCCCCAGTTAGGGGGTGGGGGGTTCAAATAGGTTAACAAACATAACCTTTAACAAAACAATAGATAAATAAGTATAAAGTACAGAATATAGTTCTTATAAAAAGTTTTGAAAAGAAAAAAAAGACAGTGAGGGGGGTGAACACTCATAAATTGCAATA
Organism: Synaphobranchus kaupii; assembly: GCA_029718625.1. Taxonomy (NCBI): domain Eukaryota; kingdom Metazoa; phylum Chordata; class Actinopteri; order Anguilliformes; family Synaphobranchidae; genus Synaphobranchus; species Synaphobranchus kaupii. The sequence continues at coordinate 8,378,746 of CM056380.1, forward strand.
ACAACTAATTTTAGACTAGAAATGATCAGATTTCCTATATTTAACACAATTTCCGGTCGAAGCCATACCCACTTCCGTTTTCAAATCCGAATACAGATACGGATACGGATATTGTTAATGGTTGAACAGATACAGATACAGATACAGATAGTGGCATCGCTGCACACCCCTACTGCAGACCATTAAACTACCAAACCTGGCGCAGGTGAAATATATTCTGGTTCTGTGCAAGACACCAAAAGAGGGTCCCTTATCTTAATAGTATAACTTAATATAGCCTTTCTTTCATTTGAATTTTATGTTTTGACAAACGTTTACCCATCAGATTAATCTATCAACAAATTCATTGTTTATTTGAGAATTGGTATCTTTGAAAATAATAAGTAAATTAAATCAAATAAAATGAAGTTTTGGAGTTTTTGATGCTGCTTATATTCTCCATTCAGAACATTAAATGAGGGCATTAAGCTGTTGTAACATCTTAATTCAGAAATAATAATAATTTAACTAATTTTTATTTGCCCAACAATTTTATTGAACTTTATTCTCATTAGAAGTAGAAAGTGAGAAAATATGCTGTCAATAATCTTTATAATAAACTTGATGAATCACATAATACTCACATGGCCTTCCTGCAGTTCCTGACTGCTGGTACCAGTCTCTGATAACCTATTTCTGATGTGTTGTAGGTCTTCAAGTCAAACTCATCCAGGATCTCCTCTGACATCAGTAACACAAAGGCCAGAGCTGAACATTGGCCTGGTTCCAGCTTTTTATCAGAAAGTTTTCCTGATCTCAGGGAATTCTGGATTTCCTCCACTAGACAGTTGTCATTCAGTTCATTGAGAGAGTGGAATAGATTGATGATCCTCTCTGCTGAAGATTCCTTTGTGATCTTCCGCTTAATGTACTGGACTGTTTCCATAATGTTCTCTGATCTTCTTCCTGTCTCTGTCAGCAGTCCTCCTAAGAGAGTCTGAATGGGGTCCAGAGAGAGGCCAAGAAGGAATCGGAGGAAAAGGTCCAGGTGTCCATTCTTACTCTGTAAGGCCTGATCCACTGCACTGCTGTGTAACGCAGACAGCTGCACTCTGTAACTGTGAGGTTTTGATTCTTCTGCTGTGAGTACATTTCTGTTCTCATTTACACATGAATGAAACACAAACAAGGCAGCCAGATACTCCTGAATGCTCAGATGCACAAAGCAGTAGACCTTCTCCAGGTGTAACCCACACTCCTCTTTAAAGATCTCTGTGCACACCCCAGAGTACACTGAAGCTTCACTGACATCAATGCCACTCTCTCTCAGGTCCTCTTCATAGAATATCAGATTGCCATTTTCCAGGTGTAGAAAAGCCAGCTGCCCCAGTTTCAGGATGATTTCTGTATCTGACTCTGACATTTTTTTTGGGTTTGTCTCATTGGTGCCATGATACTTCTGATTCTTGACATTAGTCTGAATGAGCAGGAAGTGTGTGTACATTTCAGTCAGAGTTTTGGGCAGATCTCCACTCTCTGCTTTACCCAACATTGTCTCCAGAACAGTAGCAGAAATCCAGCAGAAGACTGGTATGTGACACATGATGTAGAGACTCCTGGATGACTTTATGTGTGAGATAATTCTGCTGGCCTGGTTCTGATCTCTGATTCTCTTCTTAAAGTACTCCTCCTTCTGTGGGTCATTGAACCCTCGTACCTCTGTCACCTGGTGGACGCACTCAGGAGGGATCTGATTGGCTGCTGCTGGTCGGGAGGTGATCCAGAGGAGAGCAGAGGGAAGCAGATTCCCCAGAATCAGGTTGGTCAGCAGCACATCCACTGATGATGACTCCGTTATATCACAGCAGATCTTATTGCTCTGGAAATGTAGAGGAAGTCGACACTCATCCAGACCATCAAAGATAAGCACAACTTTGACGTCATCACCTTCAATATTTTTGATCTCTTTCAGTTGTGGAAAGTAGTGCTGCAGAAGTTGCATCAAACTGAATTCTCTCCCCTTCTTCAAATTCAGATCTCGGAAAGGAAGAGTGAAGATGAAATCAACGTCCTGATTGGCTTTCCCTTCTGCCCAGTCCAGAATGAACTTCTGCACTGAGACGGTTTTCCCAATGCCAGCGATGCCCTTTGTAAGCACAGTTCTGGGTTTCTCTTGTCCAGGTAAAGGCTTAAAGATGTCATTGCAATGGATTGCAGTCTCCTGTGTGGTTTGTCTCTTGGATGCTGTCTCAATCTGTCTGACCTCATGTTCATTATTGATCCCCCCACTTCCCCCCTCTGTGATGTAGAGCTCTGTATAGATCTCATTCAGGAGGGTTTGGTGGTCCTGCTTTGCTAAACTTTCAAATATGAATTGAAACTTCCTCTTCAGATCAGTTTTCAGTGTCTGCTGGGCTCTTTTTATGGATTCATCTGAAGAGAGGAAATATGAGAAATAATTATGTTTAAAATAAGATGAACATTTCCCATTCAATAACAGATTTCATGAAGAAACAGTCAATAAAAATATGTATGCAGCCAGTTTTCACAGTATTTTACACAGTTCACACAGTATTATACACCTCTCACACAGTGTGTTACACATCTATCACACAGTGTTTTACACACCTCTCAATTATGCATATATTCTGTCATAAATATAATAAATTAGCAGAAATCAGAAGTCTGATGGGGTTTAACCCTGGATACAAAGCAGTCTGTCTGATGGGACAGTGGTTCAGTTACTGGATTTTGAGTTCCTGCTTTGAATCCCTCTCAGGGATATTTAAAGTCATGTGCATTTTCTTGCCCCCATAATCACAGTTTTGTGCTGTATTTTCATTTAAATGCCTTTGTGTACATGTTGTGTAACTGAGTAACTGAATTAACCCTGAATTAATTAAAAATCAATTAGCTGTCGGTTAAAAAAAGGTTGTTAATTTATTGTTTATTGTTAATTTCAGCAAATTTACAGGTTCTTAAAAACACAATTTTATTTAAAAAACTGAATTACATTGCTGTAACAATTCTTTGATAAATAAATAGATATATCCTAGACTAAGATGTGGAAAACTAAAACCCATATCGATTTAAAAGTCCAGCAAGATAGGGTAAAGGTGTTTGAAAAGAAAGAGTTTGAAGCTCTTTCTGTTTGGTGCCTTCCTGTTGCAAGCTTTTTGCTGTTGCAAGCATTAAGCTGTTGCAAGCTTTTTGCTGTTGCGGGTCTGTCACCCTGAGACTTCCTTGTGAAGGGGGGGCAGCCTACCCTGGCTAACGCTCGAGTCTGGATTCTGGTGAGGTGGCTTTGATCTTGTTGGCAAATTACATAGATAATGAAGGGGCTGTGCGCTCAGACAACCTACGCTGGTTGGATATCCACATTTCGAATTGAACGAATCACAAGCTGTTTTAATTAAGCACCGCCTCAACAATTACTGTCCTCCTAGTCCTGCTGTTTCTGTTTGTTTACATCTTTGACCAAGTTGCAGCCTGTGTCACGAAAGCCAACGCGTTGTCATTGTTGCTTCTTTGCAACATGTACATAGTTTGTTTACCGGAGAGGAAACCTTTTCTAGCAAACCCCTCGTTTGTTTTTCCGGTATGGGCGGAGTAGCTAATAAGCTAATGATTGACAGGCACGGGGCGTTGCGCATTGAATTATATGCACCTATAACATTCTGAGCGCATATTACACTAACAATGACAGCCTTCCCAGATGTAGTGGGTCAGCTTGGTGCTGCCTGACCACGTCATCGTGTTAGCCAGGTTAGGGCAGCCAATCCCTGAAGCTGGATTTGAACAGATTCCGTGCAAAGGCGAGACTCAGACTGGAGCGTCTGTCAGAGGGTTGATAGTTGTGGAGGGAAGTCATTTACTCTCTCCTCATTAAGTTCAATTTGAGATGGGTTTTAGAGTGGAAGAATTCTCAAGATAAAGATGAAGGAAATAGCAGAATCTTCTATTAAATTTAATCTTTTATTAAACGGTCAAACGTTGATTCAACGTGGGAAAACCATAAACCTACGCAGAGGATTCGGAATTCCCAGAACAAAAACAAACATTAACTTATATAATGTCATAGCTCCTCCTTTACATTACTAATACTCCAATAATATGTGGTAACACCCTTTCATAATATCTTATTTTATCCAATAACAAATTAGGCAAAAAATAAATATGTTATATGACCTGTTCTTACCCTATGCGCTTGGGGGCACTCTTGATCTATCAAATAACATTGTTTGTGACCTCTCCTCCTTTAGTTTTAATCAGACCATGAAATTTTCCTTAATTTCCCTTATTTTTTATTCTTCTCCCACCTGTTTGGTCAGCATGATCTATCTTATCAGCTTAGTTATGGAACACAGGAGGAAAACATTCCTGTTTTGACTGGTATGCTAGATGCCCTCGTCCTTGCTGACAGAGAACTATCCTGCACCCTCTCACAACCCCCCATCTCAGTACTTTTCCACTGGATCTTGACTGTATTATTTAAATATTTATAAAAGTTTGCTTATGAGGCTTTCTTGGGCCTACAGAACAGTTTCACAAAACCGCTTACTTCCACATAGTGCATCTGAGTAGGTGGTATACCTACAACCAAGAATGGTCCGGCAGGCCCGTTTCTGCATCTTCTCCATCCTAGCGGTCTGCCTAGTGGTGAGAGAGCTATGCCAGACATGTGCGGCGTACTCCAAAATGGAGCGTACATAGCCAGTGGAAATGGAAACCATGTCAGAGTCAAATGCCAAACTTTTTTAGCCTGCGCAATGCAAACAGTTTCCTGTTGGCTGCAGTGATCATGTGATCAACCTGTTTATCCCATTTGAGGTTGCTTTGGATAGTAACCCCTAGGATTCTGATTGCTTCACAGGTTTCCAGGGGGAGCTGATCGATGGTAAGCATGGGTAAGATTGGGTTAAGTTTAGCATGGCACGTATGGAGAATCTTGCATTTTTTGGGGTTGAGCCTCATTTATTTTGCACATATCATAGCAAGACTACTATTCCCAAGCGACACACAAGAACTTTTAAACATGTTGGGTGATAGCCTTCATTATTGTTACACATTTATTGTAACTAATGTAGTCTAGATGATATTCTTCTCCTCAAGTAGAAATGCGGCTGTTCTGCAGTGCTTGGGGAGCGCATGGGGGGAGGGAACGTTGCAGCAGGCAGATATGTTTAACCCACATATTATGTTTTGGGTCAATTTGACCCGATTCAATGTTTGACGTCTCTTAAAAACCAGTTAACCTCATTTTTTTGTCTTGACACACTTTTCCTAATTTGTTCGGATTAAATAATAAACACACAATAACCATAATGACATATTTTCAAAAGCCCTGTACCAACTTTGTATGGGTCTTGTGTGGGGTCATTTGTGGGGTAGCTGTATAAAAATGTAAGAAAATATAGCCTATATAAAATATAAATATAAAGTTTTTTTATATTTGTGTGTTGGTGCCCATGGCATGGGTAACTTGCACATCTGTGAAGGCACCATTAACGTTGAAGGGTACATTTTGGAGCAACATATGCTGTCGTCTTTACAACAGCTTTGCTTATTTTAGCAAGACAATGCCAAGCCAAATTCTGCACGTGTTACAACAGCGTGGCTTCGTAGTCAGAGAGTGCGGGTGCTAGACTGGCCTGTCTGCAGTCCAGACCTGGCTCAGCTGAACAGCTGAAGTCTTATATCAAGCAAGAATGGGAAAAAATTCCGCTTTCAATACTACAACAATTAGTGTCCTCAGTTCCCAAAAGATTACTGAGTGTTGTTAAAAGGAAAGGTGATGTAACTCAGTGGTAAACATGCCCCTGTCCCAACTTTTTTGGGACGTATTGCAGTCATCAAATTTTGAATGAGCATATATTTACAAAAAAAAAAAAGTTGATTAGTTAAAACATTAAGGGCCTGATATACTAAAACCAATAACATGACCAATGATTGATGTAAAACAAATACCATGATTGGTCATGTTATTGGTTTAACGTGTGCTAAATGGTTTTGCACCCGCTAAAGGTCTCAGTAAATCAGGCCCTAAATATCTTGTCTTTGTACTGTTTTCAATTGAATACAGGTCAAAAAGGATTTGAAAATCAATGCTTTATGTTTTTATTTACATTTTATACACTATCCCAACTTTTTTGCAATATCACGGTTGGGTAGCCTATTTTGCCATTTCTATTGGCAGTTCTGTGACTTTCCCCCGTTTTAGTGCTTTCTTTGACATTAATGATTTATTATAAAAATCTGATTGCCGACACTTTTTTCAGTTTTCTCCATGTCTTTAGTCAATATTTTCCGTGACAAATACCCAGCCTTAATCATGATTTATGAATCGCCTGTATAGCAAGGTTGCACAAGATTGTTGTTTACACCGATTGTAATGGCAAATTATATTTAGCATATGCCTTTTACATATTTACACACAGAGGCAATGAGAGAAAACTCTTACTGTGCTGCTCATCTCTCTCCGGTGAGGTGGTGAGATCCTTCTGCTTCATGTTCCTCAGGATGTGGAGTGTGATCTTCAGAGACGTCTCACTGCCAAAGGTCTCCAGCATCTTCTCCACTATGTACAGAGCCTCAGGATCCCCCTGCTCTCTCTCACTGTATTCTGGGTAATGCTGACTCAGATGGCTCTGAAACAGTTTCAACTTTTCATCCTTCTTCAGTTTCATCAGAGTGCGCAGGAGAGACTGAAATGAACACATGAAGAGGTGTGCTTTATCAGAGTGTGAAATAAACACATGAAGAGGTGTGCTTTATCAAAGTGTAAAATAAACACATGAAGAGGTGTGCTTTATCAGAGTGTGAAATAAACACATGAAGAGGTGTGCTTTATCAAAGTGTAAAATAAACACATGAAGACGTGTGCTGTATCAGAGTGTGAAATAAACACATGAAGAGGTGTGCTGTATCAGTGTGAAATAAACACATGAAGAGGTGCGCTGTATCAGTGTGAAATAAACACATGAAGAGGTGTGCTGTATCAGAGTAACTGAAATAAACACATGAAGAGGTGTGCTGTATCAGAGTAACTGAAATAAACACGAAGAGGTGTGCTGTATCAGAGTAACTGAAATAAACACATGAAGAGGTGTGCTGTATCAGAGTAACTAAAATAAACACATGAAGAGGTGTGCTGTATCAGAGTGTGAAACAAACACATGAAGAGGTGTGCTGTATCAGAGTGTGAAATAAACACATGAAGAAGTGTGCTGTATCAGTGTGAAATAAACACTTGAAGAGGTGTGATGTATCAGAGTAACTGAAATAAACACATGAAGAGGTGTGCTGTATGAGAGTGTGAAATAAACACAGGAAGAGGTGTGCTGTATCAGAGTGTGAAATAAACACATGAAGAGGTGTGCTGTATGAGAGTGTGAAATAAACACAGGAAGAGGTGTGCTGTATCAGAGTGTGAAATAAACACATGAAGAAGTGTGCTGTATCAGAGTGTGAAATAAACACATGAAGAGGTGTGCTGTATCAGTGTGAAATAAACACATGAAGAGGTGTGCTGTATCAGTGTGAAATAAACACATGAAGAGGTGTGCTGTATCAGAGTAACTGAAAAAAACACAGGAAGAGGTGTGCTGTATCAGTGTGAAATAAACACATGAAGAGGTGTGTTGTATCAGAGTGTGAAATAAACACATGAAGAGGTGTGCTGTATCAGAGTGTGAAATAAACACATGAAGAGGTGTGCTGTATCAGTGTGAAATAAACACATGAAGACGTGTGCTGTATCAGACTGTGAAATAAACACATGAAGAGGTGTGCTGTATCAGTGTGAAATAAACACATGAAGAGGTGTGCTGTATCAGTGTGAAATAAACAAATGAAGAGGTGTGCTGTATCAGAGTAACTGAAATAAACACATGAAGAGGTGTGTGGTATCAGTGTGAAATAAACACATGAAGAGGTGTGCTGTATCAGAGTAACTGAAATACACACATGAAGAGGTGTGCTGTATCAGAGTAACTGAAATAAACACATGAAGAGGTGTGCTGTATCAGAGTGAAATAAACACATGAAGAGGGTGTGTTGTATCAGAGTGTGAAATAAACACATGAAGAGGTGTGCTGTATCAGAGTGTGAAATAAACACATGAAGAGGTATGCTGTATCAATGTGAAATAAACACATGAAGAGGTGTGCTGTATCAGAGTGTGAAATAAACACATGAAGAGGGTGTGTTGTATCAGAGTGTGAAATAAACACATGAAGAGGTGTGCTGTATCAGAGTGTGAAATAAACACATGAAGAGGTATGCTGTATCAATGTGAAATAAACACATGAAGAGGTGTGCTGTATCAGAGTGTGAAATAAACACATGAAGAGGGTGTGTTGTATCAGAGTGTGAAATAAACACATGAAGAGGTGTGCTGTATCAGAGTGTGAAATAAACACATGAAGAGGTATGCTGTATCAATGTGAAATAAACACATGAAGAGGTGTGCTGTATCAGAGTGTGAAATAAACACATGAAGAGGTGTGCTGTATCAGAGTAACTGAAATAAACACATGAAGAGGTGTGCTGTATCAGAGTGTGAAATAAACACATGAAGAGGTGTGCTGTATCAGAGTAACTGAAATAAACACATGAAGAGGTGTGCTGTATCAGAGTGTGAAATAAACACATGAAGAGGTGTGCTGTATCAGAGTAACTGAAATAAACACATGAAGAGGTGTGCTGTATCAGAGTGTGAAATAAACACATGAAGAGGTGTGCTGTATCAGAGTAACTGAAATAAACACATGAAGAGGTGTGCTGTATCAGAGTGTGAAATAAACACAAGAAGAGGTGTGCTGTATGAGAGTGTGAAATAAACACATTAAGAGGTGTGCTCTATCAGAGTGTTAAATAAACACATGAAGAGGTGTCCTGTATCAGAGTAACTGAAATAAACACATGAAGAGGTGTGCTGTATCAGAGTGAAATAAACACAGGAAGAGGTGTGCTGTATCAGAGTGTGAAATAAACACATGAAGAGGTGTCCTGTATCAGTGTGAAATAAACACATGAAGAGGTGTGCTGTATCAGCGTGAAATAAACACATGAAGAGGTGTGCTGTATCAGAGTGAAATAAACACATGTAGAGGTGTGCTGTATCAGAGAGTGAAATAAACACATGAAGAGGTGTACTGTATCAGGGTGTGAAATAAACACATGAAGAGGTGTGCTGTATCAGTGTGAAATAAACAAATGTAGAGGTGTGCTGTATCAGAGAGTGAAATAAACACATGAAGAGGTGTGCTGTATCAGTGTGAAATAAACACATGAAGAGGTGTGCTGTATCAGAGTGTTAAATAAACACATGAAGAGGTGTGCTGTATCAGAGAGTTAAATAAACACATGAAGAGGTGTGCTGTATCAGAGAGTTAAATAAACACATGAAGAGGTGTGCTGTATCAGAGTAAAATAAACACATGAAGAGGTGTGCTGTATCAGTGTGAAATAAACACATGAAGAGGTGTGCTGTGTCAGTGTGAAATAAACACATGAAGACGTGTGCTGTATCAGTGTGAAATAAACAAATGAAGAGGTGTGCTGTATCAGAGTAACTGAAATAAACACATGAAGAGGTGTGCTGTATCAGAGTGTGAAATAAACACAAGAAGAGGTGTGCTGTATCAGAGTAACTGAAATACACACATGAAGAGGTGTGCTGTATCAGAGTAACTGAAATGAACACATGAAGAGGTGTGCTGTATCAGAGTGAAATAAACACAGGAAGGGGTGTGCTGTATCAGTGTGAAATAAACACATGAAGAGGGTGTGTTGTATCAGAGTGTGAAATAAACACATGAAGAGGTGTGCTGTATCAATGTGAAATAAACACATGAATAGGTGTGCTGTATCAGAGTGTGAAATAAACACATGAAGAGGTGTGCTGTATCAGTGTGAAATAAACACATGAAGAGGTGTATTGTATCAGAGTGTGAAATAAACACATGAAGAGGTGTGCTGTATCAGAGTGTGAAATAAACACATGAAGAGGTGTGCTGTATCAGAGTAACTGAAATAAACACATGAAGAGGTGTGCTGTATCAGAGTGTGAAATAAACACATGAAGAGGTGTGCTGTATCAGAGTAACTGAAATAAACACATGAAGAGGTGTGCTGTATCAGAGTGTGAAATAAACACAAGAAGAGGTGTGCTGTATGAGAGTGTGAAATAAACACATGAAGAGGTGTGCTCTATCAGAGTGTGAAATAAACACATGTAGAGGTGTGCTGTATCAGTGTGAAATAAACACATGAAGAGGTGTGCTGTATCAGAGTAACTGAAATAAACACATGAAGAGGTGTGCTATATCAGAGTGAAATAAACACATGAAGAGGTGTGCTGTATCAGAGAATTAAATAAACACATGAAGAGGTGTGCTGTATCAGAGTGTGAAATAAACACATGTAGAGGTGTGCTGTATCAGTGTGAAATAAACACATGAAGAGGTGTGCTGTATCAGAGTGTGAAATAGACACATGAAGAGGTGTGCTGTATCAGAGTAACTGAAATAAACACATGAAGAGGTGTGCTGTATCAGAGTGAAATAAACACAGGAAGAGGTGTGCTGTATCAGAGTGTGAAATAAACACATGAAGAGGTGTGCTGTATCAGTGTGAAATAAACACATGAAGAGGTGTGCTGTATCAGAGTGTGAAATAAACACAGGAAGAGGTGTGCTGTATCAGAGTGTGAAATAAACACAGGAAGAGGTGTGCTGTATCAGAGTGTGAAATAAACACAGGAAGAGGTGTGCTGTATCAGAGTAACTGAAATAAACACAGGAAGAGGTGTGCTGTATCAGAGTGTGAAATAAACACAGGAAGAGGTGTGCTGTATCAGAGTAACTGAAATAAACACATGAAGAGGTGTGCTGTATCAGAGAGTGAAATAAACACATGAAGAGGGTGTGCTGTATCAGAGTAACTGAAATAAACACATGAAGAGGTGTGCTGTATCAGAGTGTGAAATAAACACAAGAAGAGGTGTGCTGTATCAGAGTGTGAAATAAACACATGAAGAGGTGTGCTGTATCAGAGTGTGAAATAAACACATGAAGAGGTGTGCTGTATCAGAGTGAAATAAACACAGGAAGAGCTGTGCTGTATCAGAGTGTGAAATAAACACATGAAGAGGTGTGCTGTATCAGTGTGAAATAAACACATGAAGTGGTGTGCTGTATCAGCGTGAAATAAACACATGAAGAGGTGTGCTGTATCAGAGTGAAATAAACACATGTAGAGGTGTGCTGTATCAGAGAGTGAAATAAACACATGGAGAGGTGTACTGTATCAGGATGTGAAATAAACACATGAAGAGGTGTGCTGTATCAGTGTGAAATAAACACATGAAGAAGTGTGCTGTATCAGTGTGAAATAAACACATGAAGAGGTGTGCTGTATCAGTGTGAAATAAACACATGAAGAGGTGTGCTGTATCAGTGTGAAATAAACACATGAAGAGGTGTGCTGTATCAGAGTAACTGAAATAAACACATGAAGAGGTGTGCTGTATCAGAGTGAAATAAACACAGGAAGAGGTGTGCTGTATCAGAGTAACAGAAATGAACACATGAAGAGGTGTGCTGTATCAGAGTGAAATAAACACAGGAAGAGGTGTGCTGTATCAGAGTAACTGAAATAAACACATGAAGAGGTCTGCTGTATCAGAGTGTGAAATAAGCACATGAAGAGGTGTGCTGTATCAGAGTGTGAAATAAACACATGAAGAGGTGTGCTGTATCAGTGTGTGAAATAAACACATATAGAGGTGTGCTGTATCAGTGTGTGAAATAAACACATGAAGAGGTGTGCTGTATCAGTGTGTGAAATAAACACAGTAAGAGGTGTGCTGTATCACAGTAACTGAAATAAACACTACTAATCGCACCACAATCCCTTATGTGTTGTGTGTTATAGATAGCCAGAAAATGGTCAGATACTTCCAGACCCCAAAGATGCATCAGTGCCAAACGCTCATATTTGAAGTGCAGATTTTGATCCTGATTGATGGTTTTGTAGAGATACTACTTGTGATAAATCATTAATTTCTTTAGATTAATGGAGTTTCTCTGTGCAATACATTTAGTAAATACAAACTCTGAACTGAATGCTTCTTGTGTAAAAATCTCTGTTTGCAGTCTTACTCTGCCGCTGTGTTTGGGCCCAGCAAAAGGAATCTGAACTTGCCGGGAGCCAAGGATGGCCAGGTAGCGCCCCAGAACAAGATTAGATGTTAAGTTGTGTCTTTTGAGGAGTTAAGTGTAGCACATTAGCATAAGCACTAAGGCTTAATTTGCACGGCCAGGAGCATCACTTGCTGTTTGCGTTCAGGATTCTGGTCTTACCAGATATTTGAATCAAGGCAACGTGGCAGTTTGCGCCTTTTTTGGCAATGCTGAATGTGTGCGTAAGTTGGAAATTATTAAATGTGCTAGTTTAAAACATAGACACAGTTATTAGAGCTACAGGTAATGAATTTTCTGATGTTGTTATCTTTCTTAGTAACAAAACATGTAAATGTGCTAGTTTTAGTGATACCTGCACAAGATGTGCAATTACGGCACGGGAAAAAGCCAATTGCATCATCAAGATGTTCCTTGAGATTGTAAGCCATCAAATCAAAGATGTCATTAAAAACCATTGGCATGTTCTTGGTACTGATCCCACATGTGCTGACATCTTTCGTGCTCTTCCCCTCTTCACACACTCCAGGTCCCGGAATCTCAAGGACATGCTGGTGCGCTCTGACACGTTTGATTTCTCTAAAACCCCTAAGGAACATCTTGACGATGCAATTGGCTTTTTCCCGTGCCGTAATTGCACCTCTTGCACAGGTATCACTAAAACTAGCACATTTACATGTTTTGTTACGAAGAAAGATTAAAACATCAGAAAATTCATTACCTGTAGATCTAATAACTGCGTCTTTGTTTTATTTTGCCCTTGTGGATTACAATATACAGGATGCACACGGCGTCAGCTGCGCATGAACGAACACCGTAGCTCCGTTCGTAGGAAAGACCCGAAATCCCCAGTTGCACGTCATTTCTCCGAAGCCAATCATTATATCTCAGATCTGAAATGGCTTGGCATTGACCGTGTATTTCCGAGTTGTAGATGCAAAAACACAGACCAACTTTTGCTCCAATGTGAAGCTCATTGGATTTTTTACCTACGCACATTATATCCTTTAGGCCTTAATGATTCTTTTGAATTATCCAGTTTTTTATAGAAATGGTGTAGGCTCAAGCTGTGTCACTTAACGTTACAGATCGCTGTCTCAGGCTTTCTGTGGACTACGTTACCTTTGCTCTGCACATAGCCTAAGGGTAAGGCTATCTAAAAGAAAACAATAATTAATAGAAATCGTGATGGAAATGCCCACGGTGAAAAGGGTAGCACGTTTTCAGGCATAGCCTGGTTTTGGCCACGGAAACCCGTAACATTATAGCATAGGCTATCGGCTAGTTTCCACACCAGATTAACGAAAGCAGGCTAAATTGTGAAATTAATTTAGTTAACATTGGGCTGGCTATGGCTAGTCGTAACTTTTAGGCTACCTCGTTTCCTTTTTAATTCCGATCATTTCGCCTATAATCCCCAAACACAGAGAACAAGGAAATGTCGCTATCTAGCCTGGTAACTGCCTGACGACCGAAATCACAGACAACCATTATGTTCAGTGGTTTGAACAGTCCCCTGTAACGCCCCTTTCTTCGAGGCCCCGCCTTGATGGGCAGCTTTGACAGTTTGCCATTTCGAAATGGATTTTTGACAGTTTGCCATTTCGAAATGGATTTTTGGCAGGGTCTTTTCGGAAATGAAAATGCAAACGGATTGCATTTGAATTATGTCACTCTTGTGCCGCAAAAGCATGAACATGTAATGTTAAATGCGAATTGAATTATCATTTCCTTTTTGTCATGGATCATGCGATTACAATAAGAAATTGCTAATTCAAATGCGGTTTTTCATTTTCATTTAAATTATGGCAGGGTTGTGTCGTAGAGAGCGATGAAAATGAAATGTATAATGGATTTGCATTAACATTTTCAAATTGTCAGAAAAAGTGCGTACATTAACTTGAAAATGAAAATGCAAAGTGACCTTTTGCATTTTCATTTGAATTATGTCATGGTTTTTGCGCACATCGAATGTAAACGAAATGCAATCGGCGATTTGCATTTTCATTTGAATTTTGGTGCGGATATGCTTCCATACATTAAACGTTAAAACTATGCTGATCACAGTTCCCTCTCCAAAAGGTCAAAGATGGTACTTTTCTGTTTTTAATAGCACTTTATTGTAAATGATCCCTCAGGATCTAAATTCTTTTTAGTAACATTTCTTGAAATTGAGTGCCTTAATTTTATTCAAACAAAAGCATTATAAAAGTGTGTATGTAGATTTTAAAGGCATCTCGAATGTTAACGTTTTTTTTTCTCCAAACTTGACTGCGTTCATGTTTATGTTCAAATAAAATGTAGCTACCTCTACTAGTTGTGTGTCTCGTTGTATTGGTTTGCCCTCTAGTGGACCTAACGTGCACACAGCCCGAAAGTTGGTCAAATTGTAACATTTAAAATTTTTTATAGATATTCGAATATATTCAAACTTATGTGTTTTTTCAGAAGGAATATTCGAACGTGATTTTTGGCCAATGTTGACAGCCCTAATGAATATTCATAATATGACCTTGTGGCATTATCATCATATAACCACACCTACCCACGGCTCCAAGTTCAAATTGAAGCTGTAAAAAAGGGCTTAGAAAAGCCATTGCAGTATCACTTTAAAGCCTGTTTAAAATGTGTTCATAAAAAGCTGGTTAATTGTGTTTGTGTGATGTTACACTGTGGATGGTTATAGTAATACTAGGCCCTGGCGCAATATTAGACACTTAACATTAATAACATATCATAATATTATACATGCATTATATGTATTCAAACAAACTTCAAACAAACAGGCCAGTTATTGTGATTATTATTATTATTAGTTATTTTTTCTTTGCCTTTACCCGTGCGTTCATGTTTATTGTAGGCTAAATAATAAAAGGTCGAAGAGACCAACTCGCACTCCGTTTCCCTGCGTCTTGCTGTTTATCCAAGGACATTGTGTCTGTGAGTGACAAAACTATATAAAAAAATTCTAAAAAAGCAGACAACTCTCACCTGTTTTTTCAACCTCTCTTCGAAAAAGCTGGACTTAGGTGACCCCTGGACCCTGTGAACAAAACATGCAGACAGAGCTTCCAGTTAACCTCATCCTCATACTGCAGCTCTAACTCACAGCACATGGAGACAGAGCTTCCAGTTAATCTCATCCTCTTACTGCAGCTCTAACTCACAGCACATGGAGACAGAGCTTCCAGTTAACCTCATCCTCTTACTGCAGCTCTAACTCACAGCACATGGAGACAGAGCTTCCAGTTTACCTCATCCTCTTATTGCAGCTCTAACTCACAACACATGGAGACAGAGCTTCCAGTTAATCTCATCCTCTTACTGCAGCTCTAACTCACAGCACATGGACAGAGCTTCCAGTTAACCTCATCCTCTTACTGCAGCTCTAACTCACAGCACATGGAGACAGAGCCTCCAGTTAATCTCATCCTCTTACTGCAGCTCTAACTCACAGCAAATGGAGACAGAGCTTCCAGTTAACCTCATCCTCTTTCTGCAGCTCTAACGAACAGCACACATAGACAGCTTCCAGTTAAGCTCATCCTCTTAATGCATCAATATCTCACAGCAAATGGAGACAGAGCATCCAGTTAACCTCATCCTCTTACTGCAGCTCTAACTCACAGCATACGGATACAGAGCTTCCAGTTAACCTCATCTTCTTACTGCAGGTAAAACTCACAGCACATGGAGACAGAGCTTCCAGGTAACCTCATCCTCTTACTGCAGCTCTAACTCACAGCACATGGAAACAGAGCTTCTAGTTAACCTCATCCTTTTAATGCATCAATAACTCACAGCATATGGAGACAGAGCATCCAGATAACCTAATCCTCTAACTGCAGCTCTAACTCACAGCATATGGAGACAGAGCATCCAGTTAACCTCATCCTCTTACTGCAGATGTAACTCACAGCACATGGAGAGATACCGTCCAGTTAAACTCATCCTCTTACTGCAGCTCTAACTCACAGCACATGGGGACAGAGCTTCCAGTTAACCTCATCCTCTTACTGCAGCTCTAACTCACAGCACATGGAAACAGAGCTTCCAGTAAAATTCATCCTCTTACTGCAGCTCTAACTCACAACACCAGGGGACAGAGCTTCCAGTTAACCTCATCCTGTTACTACAGCTCTAACTCACAGCACATGGATACAGAGCTTACAGTTAATCTCATCATATAACTGCAGCTCTAAGTCAGGACACATCTGAATATGATGTCGTACACCCAACTATACCTGAATGTGCAATAATACACCCCACCTACACCTGACTGTGCAATAACACACCCGAGCTACACATGAATGTGCAATAATACACCCCACCTACACCTGACTGTGCAATAATACACCTCAGCTACACCTGAATGTGTGTTTATACACCCACCTACACCTAAAAGTTGCAAGTGACATTGAAGTATAATTAAACAGTAGTGTCAATATGAACATGTTTAATTACCTTTGATCTCCTGTGAACTCTCCTCTGAAGTTAATTGGATCAGCCATTGAATGATCACTCTTTATAGATAGACAGCTGAGTACAGGTGACCCTGCTCTTTCCTCCTGGACCCTGGGAACAAAACATGGAAACAGAGCTTCCAGTTAACCTCATCCTCTTACTGCAGCTCTAACTCACAGCACATGGGAACAGAGCTTCCAGTTAAGCTCATCCTCTTACTGCAGCTCTAACTCACAGCACATGGAGACAGAGCTTCCACTTAACCTCATCGTTTTAATGCATCAATAACTCACAGCATATGGAGACAGAGCATCCAGTTAAACTCATCCTCTTACTGCAGCTCTAACTCACAGCATATGGAGACAGAGCATCCAGTTAACCTCATCGTTTTAATGCATCAATAACTCACAGCATATGGAGACAGAGCATCCAGTTAACCTCATCCTCTTACTGCAGATCTAACACACAGCACATGGACATACCGTCCAGTTAACATCATCCTCTTACTGCAGCTCTAACTCACAGCACATGGAGACAGAGCTTCCAGTTAACCTCATCCTATTACTGCAGCTCTAACTCACAGCACAGGGAAACAGAGCTTCCAGTTAACCTCATCCTCTTACTTCAGCTCAAACTCACAGCACATGGAGACAGAGCTTCCAGATAACCTCATCCTCTTACTGCAGCTCTAACTCACAGTACATGGAGACAGAGATTCCAGTTAACCTCATCATATTACTGCAGCTCTAACTCACAGCACATGGACAGAGCTTCCAGTTAACCTCATCCTCTTACTGCAGCTCTAACTCACAGCACAGGGAAACAGAGCTTCCAGTTAACCTCATCCTCTTACTTCAGCTCAAACTCACAGCACATGGAGACAGAGCTTCCAGATAACCTCATCCTCTTACTGCAGCTCTAACTAACAGCAAATGGAGACAGAGCTTCCAGTTAACCTCATCCTCTTACTGTAGATCTAACTCACAGCACATGGACATACCGTCCAGTTAACATCATCCTCTTACTGCAGCTCTAACTCACAGCACATGGGGACAGCTTCCAGTTAAGCTCATCCTGTTACTACAGCTCTAACACACAGCACATGGAGACAGAGCTTACAGTTAACCTCATCCTTTTAATGCAACAATAACTCACAGCATATGGAGACAGAGCATCCAGTTAACATCATCCTCTAACTGCAGCTCTAACTCACAGCATATGGAGACAAAGCATCCAGTTAACCTCATCCTCTTACTGCAGCTGCAACTCACAGCACATGGGGACAGAGCTTCCAGTTAACATCATCCTTTTCATGCATCAATAAGTCAGAGCATATGGAGACAGAGCATCCAGTTAACCTCATCCTCTTACTGCAGATCTAACACACAGCACATGGACATACCTTCCAGTTAACATCATCCTCTTATTGCAGCTCTAACTCACAGCACATGGAGACAGAGCTTCCAGTTAACCTCATCTTCTTACTGCAGGTAAAACTCACAGCACAGGGAGACAGAGCTTCCAGTTAACCTCATCCTCTTACTGCAGCTCTAACTCACAGCACATGGAAACAGAGCTTCCAGTTAAATTCATCCTCTTACTGCAGCTCTAACTCACAGCACATGGAGACAGAGCTTCCAGTTAACCTCATCCTATTACTGCAGCTCTAACTCACAGCACATGGACAGAGCTTCCAGTTAACCTCATCCTCATACTGCAGCTCTAACTCACAGCACAGGGAAACAGAGCTTCCAGTTAACCTCATCCTCTTACTTCAGCTCAAACTCACAGCACATGGAGACAGAGCTTCCAGATAACCTCATCCTCTTACTGCAGCTCTAACTCACAGTACATGGAGACAGAGCTTCCAGTTAACCTCATCCTATTACTGCAGCTCTAACTCACAGCACATGGACAGAGCTTCCAGTTAACCTCATCCTCTTACTGCAGCTCTAACTCACAGCACAGGGAAACAGAGCTTCCAGTTAACCTCATCCTCTTACTTCAGCTCAAACTCACAGCACATGGAGACAGAGCTTCCAGATAACCTCATCCTCTTACTGCAGCTCTAACTAACAGCAAATGGAGACAGAGCTTCCAGTTAACCTCATCCTCTTACTGCAGATCTAACTCACAGCACATGGACATACCGTCCAGTTAACATCATCCTCTTATTGCAGCTCTAACTCACAGCACATGGAGGTCAACTTACAGGTGACCCTGCTCTTTCCTCCTGGACCCTGGGAACAAAACATGGAAACAGAGCTCACAGCACATGGAGACATACCGTCCAGTTAAACATACCGTCCAGATGAACTCATCGACTTACTGCAGCTCTAACTCACAGCACATGGAGACAGAGCATCCAGTTAACCTCATCCTCTTACTGCAGATGTAACTCACAGCACATGGAGACATACCGTCCAGTTAAACTCATCCTCTTACTGCAGCTCTAACTCACAGCACATGGGGACAGAGCTTCCAGTTAACCTCATCCTGTTACTACAGCTCTAACTCACAGCAGATGGAGACAGAGCTTACAGTTAACCTCATCCTTTTAATGCATCAATAACTCACTGCATATGGAGACAGAGCATCCAGTTAACCCCATCCTCTAACTGCAGCTGTAACTCACAGCACATGGGGACAGAGCTTCCAGTTAACATCAGCCTTTTCATGTATCAATAACTCACAGCATATGGAGACAGAGCATCCAGTTAACCTCATCCTCTTACTGCAGATCTAACACACAGCACATGGACATACCGTCCAGTTAACATCATCCTCTAATTGCAGCTCTAACTCACAGCACATGGAGACAGAGCTTCTAGTTAACCTCATCTTCTTACTGCAGGTAAAACTCACAGCACATGGAGACAGAGCTTCCAGTTAACCTCATGCTCTTACTGCAGCTCTAACTCACAGCACATGGAAACAGAGCTTCCAGTTAAATTCATCCTCTTACTGCAGCTCTAAGTCACAGCACATGGAGACAGAGCTTCCCGTTAACCTCATCATATAACTGCAGCTCTAAGTCAGGACACATCTGAATATGATGTCGTACACACACCTATACCTGAATGTGCAATAATACACCCCACCTACACCTGACTGTGCAATAACACACCCGAGCTACACCTGAATGTGTAATAATACACCCCACCTACACCTGACTGTGCAATAATACACCTCAGCTACACCTGAATGTGTGTTTATACACCCACCTACACCTAAACGTTGCGAGTGACATTGAAGTATAATTAAACTGTAGTGTCAATATGAACCTGTTTAATTACCTTTGATCTCCTGTGAACTCTCCTCTGAAGTTAATTGGATCAGCCATTGAATGATCACTCTTTATAGATAGACAGCTGGGTACAGGTGACCCTGCTCTTTCCTCCTGGACCCTGAGAACAAAACATGGAAACAGAGCTTCCAGTTAACCTCATCCTTTTAAAGCATCAATAACTCAAAGCAAATGGAGACAGAGCTTCCAGTTAACCTCATCCTCTTACTGCAGATCTAACTCACAGCACATGGAGGTCAACTAACAGGTGACCCTGCTCTTTCCTCCTGGACCCTGGGAACAAAACATGGAAACAGAGCTCACAGCACATGGAGACATACCGTCCAGTTAAACATACCGTCCAGATAAACTCATCCACTTACTGCAGCTCTAACTCACAGCACATGGGGACAGAGCTTCCATTTAACCTCATCCTCTTACTGCAGCTCAAACTCACAGCACATGGAGACAGAGCTTCCAGTTAACCTCATCCTCTTACTGCAGATGTAACTCACAGCACATGGAGACATACCGTCCAGTTAAACTCATCCTCTTACTGCAGCTCTAACTCACAGCACATGGGGACAGCTTCCAGTTAAGCTCATCCTGTTACTACAGCTCTAACACACAGCACATGGAGACAGAGCTTACAGTTAACCTCATCCTTTTAATGCAACAATAACTCACAGCATATGGAGACAGAGCATCCAGTTAACCTCATCCTCTTACTGCAGCTCTAACTCACAGCACATGGAGACAGAGCTTCCTGTAACCTCATCCTCTTACTGCAGCTCTAACTCAAAGCATATGGAGACAGAGCATCCAGTTAACCTCATCCTCTTACTGCAGCTCTAACTCAAAGCATATGGAGACAGAGCATCCAGTTAACCTCATCCTCTTACTGCAGATGTAACTCACAGCACATGGAGACATACCGTCCAGTTAAACTCATCCTCTTACTGCAGCTCTAACTCACAGCACATGGGGACAGAGCTTCCAGTTAACCTCATCCTGTTACTACAGCTCTAACTCACAGCACATGGAGACAGAGCTTACAGTTAACCTCATCCTTTTAATGCATCAATAACTCACAGCATATGGAGACAAAGCATCCAGTTAACCCCATCCTCTAACTGCAGCTGTAACTCACAGCACATGTATGGGGACAGAGCTTCCAGTTAACATCATCCTTTTCATGTATCAATAACTCACAACATATGGAGACAGAGCATCCAGTTAACCTCATCCTCTTACTGCAGATCTAACACACAGCACATGGACATACCGTCCAGTTAACATCATCCTCTTATTGCAGCTCTAACTCACAGCATATGGAGACAGAGCATCCAGTTAACCTCATCCTCTTACTGCAGATGTAACTCACAGCACATGGAGACATACCGTCCAGTTAAACTCATCCTCTTACTGCAGCTCTAACTCACAGCACATGGAGACAGAGCTTACAGTTAACCTCATCCTTTTAATGCATCAATAACTCACAGCATATGGAGACAAAGCATCCAGTTAACCCCATCCTCTAACTGCAGCTGTAACTCACAGCACATGGGGACAGAGCTTCCAGTTAACATCATCCTTTTCATGTATCAATAACTCACAACATATGGAGACAGAGCATCCAGTTAACCTCATCCTCTTACTGCAGATCTAACACACAGCACATGGACATACCGTCCAGTTAACATCATCCTCTTATTGCAGCTCTAACTCACAGCACATGGAGACAGAGCTTCCAGTTAACCTCATCTTCTTACTGCAGGTAAAACTCACAGCACATGGAGACAGAGCTTCCAGTTAACCTCATCCTCTTACTGCAGCTCTAACTCACAGCACATGGAAACAGAGCTTCCAGTTAAATTCATCCTCTTACTGCAGCTCTAACTCACAGCACATGGAGACAGAGCTTCCAGTTAACCTCATCCTATTACTGCAGCTCTAACTCACAGCACATGGACAGAGCTTCCAGTTAACCTCATCCTCATACTGCAGCTCTAACTCACAGCACAGGGAAACAGAGCTTCCAGTTAACCTCATCCTCTTACTTCAGCTCAAACTCACAGCACATGGAGACAGAGCTTCCAGATAACCTCATCCTCTTACTGCAGCTCTAACTCACAGTACATGGAGACAGAGCTTCCAGTTAACCTCATCCTATTACTGCAGCTCTAACTCACAGCACATGGACAGAGCTTCCAGTTAACCTCATCCTCTTACTGCAGCTCTAACTCACAGCACAGGGAAACAGAGCTTCCAGTTAACCTCATCCTCTTACTTCAGCTCAAACTCACAGCACATGGAGACAGAGCTTCCAGATAACCTCATCCTCTTACTGCAGCTCTAACTAACAGCAAATGGAGACAGAGCTTCCAGTTAACCTCATCCTCTTACTGCAGATCTAACTCACAGCACATGGACATACCGTCCAGTTAACATCATCCTCTTATTGCAGCTCTAACTCACAGCACATGGAGGTCAACTTACAGGTGACCCTGCTCTTTCCTCCTGGACCCTGGGAACAAAACATGGAAACAGAGCTCACAGCACATGGAGACATACCGTCCAGTTAAACATACCGTCCAGATGAACTCATCGACTTACTGCAGCTCTAACTCACAGCACATGGAGACAGAGCATCCAGTTAACCTCATCCTCTTACTGCAGATGTAACTCACAGCACATGGAGACATACCGTCCAGTTAAACTCATCCTCTTACTGCAGCTCTAACTCACAGCACATGGGGACAGAGCTTCCAGTTAACCTCATCCTGTTACTACAGCTCTAACTCACAGCAGATGGAGACAGAGCTTACAGTTAACCTCATCCTTTTAATGCATCAATAACTCACTGCATATGGAGACAGAGCATCCAGTTAACCCCATCCTCTAACTGCAGCTGTAACTCACAGCACATGGGGACAGAGCTTCCAGTTAACATCAGCCTTTTCATGTATCAATAACTCACAGCATATGGAGACAGAGCATCCAGTTAACCTCATCCTCTTACTGCAGATCTAACACACAGCACATGGACATACCGTCCAGTTAACATCATCCTCTAATTGCAGCTCTAACTCACAGCACATGGAGACAGAGCTTCTAGTTAACCTCATCTTCTTACTGCAGGTAAAACTCACAGCACATGGAGACAGAGCTTCCAGTTAACCTCATGCTCTTACTGCAGCTCTAACTCACAGCACATGGAAACAGAGCTTCCAGTTAAATTCATCCTCTTACTGCAGCTCTAAGTCACAGCACATGGAGACAGAGCTTCCCGTTAACCTCATCATATAACTGCAGCTCTAAGTCAGGACACATCTGAATATGATGTCGTACACACACCTATACCTGAATGTGCAATAATACACCCCACCTACACCTGACTGTGCAATAACACACCCGAGCTACACCTGAATGTGTAATAATACACCCCACCTACACCTGACTGTGCAATAATACACCTCAGCTACACCTGAATGTGTGTTTATACACCCACCTACACCTAAACGTTGCGAGTGACATTGAAGTATAATTAAACTGTAGTGTCAATATGAACCTGTTTAATTACCTTTGATCTCCTGTGAACTCTCCTCTGAAGTTAATTGGATCAGCCATTGAATGATCACTCTTTATAGATAGACAGCTGGGTACAGGTGACCCTGCTCTTTCCTCCTGGACCCTGAGAACAAAACATGGAAACAGAGCTTCCAGTTAACCTCATCCTTTTAAAGCATCAATAACTCAAAGCAAATGGAGACAGAGCTTCCAGTTAACCTCATCCTCTTACTGCAGATCTAACTCACAGCACATGGAGGTCAACTAACAGGTGACCCTGCTCTTTCCTCCTGGACCCTGGGAACAAAACATGGAAACAGAGCTCACAGCACATGGAGACATACCGTCCAGTTAAACATACCGTCCAGATAAACTCATCCACTTACTGCAGCTCTAACTCACAGCACATGGGGACAGAGCTTCCATTTAACCTCATCCTCTTACTGCAGCTCAAACTCACAGCACATGGAGACAGAGCTTCCAGTTAACCTCATCCTCTTACTGCAGATGTAACTCACAGCACATGGAGACATACCGTCCAGTTAAACTCATCCTCTTACTGCAGCTCTAACTCACAGCACATGGGGACAGCTTCCAGTTAAGCTCATCCTGTTACTACAGCTCTAACACACAGCACATGGAGACAGAGCTTACAGTTAACCTCATCCTTTTAATGCAACAATAACTCACAGCATATGGAGACAGAGCATCCAGTTAACCTCATCCTCTTACTGCAGCTCTAACTCACAGCACATGGAGACAGAGCTTCCTGTAACCTCATCCTCTTACTGCAGCTCTAACTCAAAGCATATGGAGACAGAGCATCCAGTTAACCTCATCCTCTTACTGCAGCTCTAACTCAAAGCATATGGAGACAGAGCATCCAGTTAACCTCATCCTCTTACTGCAGATGTAACTCACAGCACATGGAGACATACCGTCCAGTTAAACTCATCCTCTTACTGCAGCTCTAACTCACAGCACATGGGGACAGAGCTTCCAGTTAACCTCATCCTGTTACTACAGCTCTAACTCACAGCACATGGAGACAGAGCTTACAGTTAACCTCATCCTTTTAATGCATCAATAACTCACAGCATATGGAGACAAAGCATCCAGTTAACCCCATCCTCTAACTGCAGCTGTAACTCACAGCACATGTATGGGGACAGAGCTTCCAGTTAACATCATCCTTTTCATGTATCAATAACTCACAACATATGGAGACAGAGCATCCAGTTAACCTCATCCTCTTACTGCAGATCTAACACACAGCACATGGACATACCGTCCAGTTAACATCATCCTCTTATTGCAGCTCTAACTCACAGCATATGGAGACAGAGCATCCAGTTAACCTCATCCTCTTACTGCAGATGTAACTCACAGCACATGGAGACATACCGTCCAGTTAAACTCATCCTCTTACTGCAGCTCTAACTCACAGCACATGGAGACAGAGCTTACAGTTAACCTCATCCTTTTAATGCATCAATAACTCACAGCATATGGAGACAAAGCATCCAGTTAACCCCATCCTCTAACTGCAGCTGTAACTCACAGCACATGGGGACAGAGCTTCCAGTTAACATCATCCTTTTCATGTATCAATAACTCACAACATATGGAGACAGAGCATCCAGTTAACCTCATCCTCTTACTGCAGATCTAACACACAGCACATGGACATACCGTCCAGTTAACATCATCCTCTTATTGCAGCTCTAACTCACAGCACATGGAGACAGAGCTTCCAGTTAACCTCATCTTCTTACTGCAGGTAAAACTCACAGCACATGGAGACAGAGCTTCCAGTTAACCTCATCCTCTTACTGCAGCTCTAACTCACAGCACATGGAGACAGAGCTTCCCGTTAACCTCATCATATAACTGCAGCTCTAAGTCAGGACACATCTGAATATGATGTCGTACACACACCTATACCTGAATGTGCAATAATACACCCCACCTACACCTGACTGTGCAATAACACACCCGAGCTACACCTGAATGTGTAATAATACACCCCACCTACACCTGACTGTGCAATAATACACCTCAGCTACACCTGAATGGGTGTTTATACACCCACCTACACCTAAACGTTGCGAGTGACATTGAAGTATAATTAAACAGTAGTGTCAATATGAACCTGTTTAATTACCTTTGATCTCCTGTGAACTCTCCTCTGAAGTTAATTGGATCAGCCATTGAATGATCACTCTTTATAGATAGACAGCTGGGTACAGGTGACCCTGCTCTTTCCTCCTGGACCCTGGGAACAAAACATGGAACCAGAGCTTCCAGTTAACCTCATCCTTTTAAAGCATCAATAACTCAAAGCAAATGGAGACAGAGCTTCCAGTTAACCTCATCCTCTTACTGCAGCTCTAACTCACAACACATGGAGACAGAGATTCCAGTTAATCTCATCCTCAAACTGCAGCTCTAACTCACAGCATGGAGAGACAGAGCTTCCAGTTAACCTCATCCTCTTACTGCAGCTCTAACTCACAGTACATGGAGACAGAGCTCCCAGTTAACCTCATCCTCTTACTGCAGCTCTGCAGCACATGGGGACAGAGCTTCCAGTTAAGCTCATCCTCTTACTGCAGCTCTAACTCACAGCACATGGGGACAGAGCTTCCAGTTAACTTCATCCTCTAACTGCAGCTCTAACTGACAGCATATGGAGACAGAGCTTACAGTTAACCTCATCCTTTTAATGCATCAATAACCACAGACTATAGAGACAGAGCATCCAGTTAACCTCATCCTCTTACTGCAGCTCTAACTCACAGCATATGGAGACAGAGCATCCAGTTAACCTCATCCTCTTACTGCAGATGTAACTCACAGCACATGGACAATACCGTCCAGTTAAACTCATCCTCTTACTGCAGCTCTAACTCACAGCACATGGGGACAGAGCATCCAGTTAAACTCATCCTCTTACTGCAGCTCTAACTCACAGCATATGGAGACAGAGCATCCAGTTAACCTCATCCTCTTACTGCAGCTCTAACTCACAGCACATGGGGACAGAGCATCCAGTTAAACTCATCCTCTTACTGCAGCTCTAACTCACAGCACATGGGGACAGAGCTTCCAGTTAACCTCATCCTCTTACTGCAGCTCTAACTCACAACACATGGAGACAGAGCTTCCAGTTAACATCATCCTCTTACTGCAGCTCTAACTCACAACACATGGAGACAGAGCTTCCAGTTAACATCATCCTCTTACTGCAGCTCTAACTCACAGCACATGGAGACAGAGCTCCCAGTTAACCTCATCCTCTTACTGCAGCTCTAACTCACAGCACATGGGGACAGAGCTTCCAGTTAAGCTCATCCTCTTACTGCAGCTCTAACTCACAACACATGGAGACAGAGCTTCCAGTTAACATCATCCTCTTACTGCAGCTCTAACTCACAACACATGGAGACAGAGCTTCCAGTTAACATCATCCTCTTACTGCAGCTCTAACTCACAGCACATGGAGACAGAGATTCCAGTTAATCTCATCCTCAAACTGCAGCTCTAACTCACAGCATGGAGAGACAGAGCTTCCAGTTAACCTCATCCTCTTACTGCAGCTCTAACTCACAGTACATGGAGACAGAGCTCCCAGTTAACCTCATCCTCTTACTGCAGCTCTAACTCACAGCACATGGGGACAGAGCTTCCAGTTAAGCTCATCCTCTTACTGCAGCTCTAACTCACAGCACATGGAGACAGAGCTTCCAGTTAACCTCATCCTCTAACTGCAGCTGTAACTCACAGCACATGGGGACAGAGCTTCCAGTTAACTTCATCCTCTAACTGCAGCTCTAACTGACAGCATATGGAGACAGAGCTTACAGTTAACCTCATCCTTTTAATGCATCAATAACCACAGACTATAGAGACAGAGCATCCAGTTAACCTCATCCTCTTACTGCAGCTCTAACTCACAGCATATGGAGACAGAGCATCCAGTTAACCTCATCCTCTTACTGCAGATGTAACTCACAGCACATGGACAATACCGTCCAGTTAAACTCATCCTCTTACTGCAGCTCTAACTCACAGCACATGGGGACAGAGCATCCAGTTAAACTCATCCTCTTACTGCAGCTCTAACTCACAGCATATGGAGACAGAGCATCCAGTTAACCTCATCCTATTACTGCAGCTCTAACTCACAGCACATGGACAGAGCTTCCAGTTAACCTCATCCTCTTACTGCAGCTCTAACTCACAGCACAGGGAAACAGAGCTTCCAGTTAACCTCATCCTCTTACTTCAGCTCAAACTCACAGCACATGGAGACAGAGCTTCCAGATAACCTCATCCTCTTACTGCAGCTCTAACTAACAGCAAATGGAGACAGAGCTTCCAGTTAAGCTCATCCTCTTAATGCATCAATATCTCACAGCAAATGGAGACAGAGCATCCAGTTAACCTCATCCTCTTACTGCAGCTCTAACTCACAGCATACGGATACAGAGCTTCCAGTTACCCTCATCCTCTTTCTGCAGCTCTAACTCACAGCACATGGAGACAGAGCTTCCTGTAAACCTCATCCTCTTACTGCAGCTCTAACTCACAGCACACATAGACAGCTTCCAGTTAAACTCATCCTCTTACTGTAGCTCTAACTCACAGCACATGGAGACAGAACTTCCAGTTAACCTCATCCTCTTTCTGCAGCTCTAACTAACAGCACATGGAGACAGAGCTTCCTGTAAACCTCATCCTCTTACTGCAGCTCTAACTCACAGCACACATAGACAGCTTCCAGTTAAACTCATCCTCTTACTGTAGCTCTAACTCACAGCACATGGAGACAGAACTTCCAGTTAACCTCATCCTCTTTCTGCAGCTCTAAGTCACGGAACATCTGAATATGACATAATACCCGTCACCTATACCTGAATGTGATAATACGCCCACCTACACCAGAAAGGTGCCAGTGACAATAAACAGAGACCACTTGTCTTTTTATTTATTTATTTATTTGTATTTGCATCTGCAACGTGGAGTAGCCGAGTCTAGGTTTTATGTCCGCAGTTGGCTACTGCGATAGGCTGGATAATCGAGTAGACAGATAATAGTTTGCAATTAGCTAGGTACGTTGGTATCTTATTTGACTCATAGCTAAAGTTAGGATATTTTGATAAAGCTATTAAAGTGCAAGGTTTTTGTCTAATGATGGGGAGAAGCTTACAGGAGAGCGTAAATACAGAGATTTTAGTCTCTCTCTATGGGCTTTGGTAACTCTGAGGGGAAATTCCCCCACAACATTATTCCCTGCTCTTTAAGGGTGATAAGTTAAAATTGAGTCGATGCGTAGGCTACATGAACATTTAGATTTAGGCTATGGAATCTGGTTTTTCATTGGAATAAAACACAAATCACTGGTAAAAAATTGAATCTACAGGCCAGGCCTAAATTAATTCCGTTGCTATTGCGGCAATTTGCCATACGCTGTCAAACTAGAATGCACAGATCGTCTTCGAAATCACAATGTGTAAACCATCGCCGATACCCATAAATCTTAGTCGATAGACGATGGTATCCTAGGCCCCAACCCTATTGCTGTACGTGCAAACTTTTAAGCAATTTAAATAAATATTATTTGCAACAACAAAGCTGTTATTTATTGATTTTAGGCCTATTGCTACTCTCAAAACTCATGGGAACAGCAACTTTGTGGCTGTTTTTTTCTTTCTCCTGGGGGAGCATGCTCCCAGACCCCCCGACGAGAAGTTTAGTCCCCCTAAACAAATGAAGCCTTTTCTTTATATCATGCAAAAATAGTTTGCATTTATTTTACACTCTTATTGTTTTACTACACCCACCTACACCAGAAAGGTGCCAGAGACATTGAAGTATAATTAAACAGTAGGGTCAGTATGAACCGATTAAATTACCTTTGATCTCCTGTAGATTCTCCTTTGAAGGAAAGTGGAGTATCCATTGAATCATCAGTCTTCATAGACAGACAGCTGGGTACAGGTGACCCTGCTCTTTCTACCCGGAGCCTGTGAACAAAACATGGAGACAGAGATTCCAGTTAACCTCATCCTCTTACTGCAGCTCTAACTCACAGCACATGGAGACAGAGCTTCCAGTTAACCTCATCCTCTTACTGCAGCTCTTACTCACAGCACATGGAGAGAGAGCTTCCAGTTAAACTCATCCTCTTACTGCAGCTCTAACTCACAGCACATGGAGACAGAGCTTCCAGTTAACCTCATCCTCTTTCTGCAGCTCTAACGAACAGCACACATAGACAGCTTCCAGTTAAGCTCATCCTCTTACTGCAGCTCTAACTCACAGCACATGGACAGAGCTTCCAGTTAACCTCATCCTCTTACTGCAGCTCTAACTCACAGCACATGGAGACAGAGCTTCCTGTAAACCTCATCCTCTTACTGCAGCTCTAACTCAAAGCATATGGAGACAGAGCATCCAGTTAACCTCATCCTCTTACTGCAGATGTAACTCACAGCACATGGAGACATACCGTCCAGTTAAACTCATCCTCTTACTGCAGCTCTAACTCACAGCACATGGAGACAGAGCTTACAGTTAACCTCATCCTTTTAATGCATCAATAACTCACAACATATGGAGACAGAGCATCCAGTTAACCTCATCCTCTAACTGCAGATCTAACACACAGCACATGGCCATACCGTCCAGTTAACATCATCCTCTTATTGCAGCTCTAACTCACAGCATATGGAGACAGAGCATCCAGTTAACCCCATCCTCTAACTGCAGCTCTGACTCACAGCACATGGAGACAGAGCTTCCAGTTAACCTCATCCTCTTACTGCAGCTCTAACTCACAGCACATGGAGACAGAGCTTCCTGTAAACCTCATCCTCTTACTGCAGCTCTAACTCAAAGCATATGGAGACAGAGCATCCAGTTAACCTCATCCTCTTACTGCAGCTCTAACTCAAAGCATATGGAGACAGAGCATCCAGTTAACCTCATCCTCTTACTGCAGATGTAACTCACAGCACATGGAGACATACCGTCCAGTTAAACTCATCCTCTTACTGCAGCTCTAACTCACAGCACATGGACAGAGCTTCCAGTTAACCTCATCCTCTTACTGCAGCTCTAACTCACAGCACATGGAGACAGAGCTTCCTGTAAACCTCATCCTCTTACTGCAGCTCTAACTCAAAGCATATGGAGACAGAGCATCCAGTTAACCTCATCCTCTTACTGCAGATGTAACTCACAGCACATGGAGACATACCGTCCAGTTAAACTCATCCTCTTACTGCAGCTCTAACTCACAGCACATGGGGACAGAGCTTCCAGTTAACCTCATCCTGTTACTACAGCTCTAACTCACAGCACATGGAGACAGAGCTTACAGTTAACCTCATCCTTTTAATGCATCAATAACTCACAGCATATGGAGACAAAGCATCCAGTTAACCCCATCCTCTAACTGCAGCTGTAACTCACAGCACATGGGGACAGAGCTTCCAGTTAACATCATCCTTTTCATGTATCAATAACTCACAACATATGGAGACAGAGCATCCAGTTAACCTCATCCTCTTACTGCAGATCTAACACACAGCACATGGACATACCGTCCAGTTAACATCATCCTCTTATTGCAGCTCTAACTCACAGCACATGGAGACAGAGCTTCCAGTTAACCTCATCTTCTTACTGCAGGTAAAACTCACAGCACATGGAGACAGAGCTTCCAGTTAACCTCATCCTCTTACTGCAGCTCTAACTCACAGCACATGGAGACAGAGCTTCCCGTTAACCTCATCATATAACTGCAGCTCTAAGTCAGGACACATCTGAATATGATGTCGTACACACACCTATACCTGAATGTGCAATAATACACCCCACCTACACCTGACTGTGCAATAACACACCCGAGCTACACCTGAATGTGTAATAATACACCCCACTCACCTGACTGTGCAATAATACACCTCAGCTACACCTGAATGTGTGTTTATACACCCACCTACACCTAAAGGTTGCGAGTGACATTGAAGTATAATTAAACAGTAGTGTCAATATGAACCTGTTTAATTACCTTTGATCTCCTGTGAACTCTCCTCTGAAGTTAATTGGATCAGCCATTGAATGATCACTCTTTATAGATAGACAGCTGGGTACAGGTGACCCTGCTCTTTCCTCCTGGACCCTGGGAACAAAACATGGAACCAGAGCTTCCAGTTAACCTCATCCTTTTAAAGCATCAATAACTCAAAGCAAATGGAGACAGAGCTTCCAGTTAACCTCATCCTCTTACTGCAGCTCTAACTCACAACACATGGAGACAGAGCTTCCAGTTAACCTCATCCTCTTACTGCAGCTCTAACTCACAACACATGGAGACAGAGCTTCCAGTTAACATCATCCTCTTACTGCAGCTCTAACTCACAACACATGGAGACAGAGCTTCCAGTTAACATCATCCTCTTACTGCAGCTCTAACTCACAGAACACGGAGACAGAGATTCCAGTTAATCTCATCCTCAAACTGCAGCTCTAACTCACAGCATGGAGAGACAGAGCTTCCAGTTAACCTCATCCTCTTACTGCTGCTCTAACTCACAGTACATGGAGACAGAGCTCCCAGTTAACCTCATCCTCTTACTGCAGCTCTAACTGACAGCATATGGAGACAGAGCTTACAGTTAACCTCATCCTTTTAATGCATCAATAACCATAGACTATAGAGACAGAGCATCCAGTTAACCTCATCCTCTTACTGCAGCTCTAACTCACAGCATATGGAGACAGAGCATCCAGTTAACCTCATCCTCTTACTGCAGATGTAACTCACAGCACATGGACAATACCGTCCAGTTAAACTCATCCTCTTACTGCAGCTCTAACTCACAGCACATGGGGACAGAGCATCCAGTTAAACTCATCCTCTTACTGCAGCTCTAACTCACAGCATATGGAGACAGAGCATCCAGTTAACCTCATCCTCTTACTGCAGCTCTAACTCACAGCACATGGAGACAGAGCTTCCAGTTAACATCATCGTCTTACTGCAGCTCTAACTCACAGCACACGGAGACAGAGATTCCAGTTAATCTCATCCTCAAACTGCAGCTCTAACTCACAGCATGGAGAGACAGAGCTTCCAGTTAACCTCATCCTCTTACTGCAGCTCTAACTCACAGTACATGGAAACAGAGCTCCCAGTTAACCTCATCCTCTTACTGCAGCTCTAACTCACAGCACATGGGGACAGAGCTTCCAGTTAAGCTCATCCTCTTACTGCAGCTCTAACTCACAGCACATGGAGACAGAGCTTCCAGTTAACCTCATCCTTTTAATGCATCAATAACTCACAGCATATGGATACAAAGCATCCAGTTAACCCCATCCTCTAACTGCAGCTGTAACTCACAGCACATGGGGACAGAGCTTCCAGTTAACATCATCCTTTTCATGTATCAATAACTCACAACATATGGAGACAGAGCATCCAGTTAACCTCATCCTCTTACTGCAGATCTAACACACAGCACATGGACATACCGTCCAGTTAACATCATCCTCTTATTGCAGCTCTAACTCACAGCACATGGAGACAGAGCTTCCAGTTAACCTCATCTTCTTACTGCAGGTAAAACTCACAGCACATGGAGACAGAGCTTCCAGTTAACCTCATCCTCTTACTGCAGCTCTAACTCACAGCACATGGAGACAGAGCTTCCCGTTAACCTCATCATATAACTGCAGCTCTAAGTCAGGACACATCTGAATATGATGTCGTACACACACCTATACCTGAATGTGCAATAATACACCCCACCTACACCTGACTGTGCAATAACACACCCGAGCTACACCTGAATGTGTAATAATACACCCCACCTACACCTGACTGTGCAATAATACACCTCAGCTACACCTGAATGTGTGTTTATACACCCACCTACACCTAAACGTTGCGAGTGACATTGAAGTATAATTAAACAGTAGTGTCAATATGAACCTGTTTAATTACCTTTGATCTCCTGTGAACTCTCCTCTGAAGTTAATTGGATCAGCCATTGAATGATCACTCTTTATAGATAGACAGCTGGGTACAGGTGACCCTGCTCTTTCCTCCTGGACCCTGGGAACAAAACATGGAACCAGAGCTTCCAGTTAACCTCATCCTTTTAAAGCATCAATAACTCAAAGCAAATGGAGACAGAGCTTCCAGTTAACCTCATCCTCTTACTGCAGCTCTAACTCACAACACATGGAGACAGAGCTTCCAGTTAACATCATCCTCTTACTGCAGCTCTAACTCACAACACATGGAGACAGAGCTTCCAGTTAACATCATCCTCTTACTGCAGCTCTAACTCACAGCACATGGAGACAGAGATTCCAGTTAATCTCATCCTCAAACTGCAGCTCTAACTCACAGCATGGAGAGACAGAGCTTCCAGTTAACCTCATCCTCTTACTGCAGCTCTAACTCACAGTACATGGAGACAGAGCTCCCAGTTAACCTCATCCTCTTACTGCAGCTCTAACTCACAGCACATGGGGACAGAGCTTCCAGTTAAGCTCATCCTCTTACTGCAGCTCTAACTCACAGCACATGGAGACAGAGCTTCCAGTTAACCTCATCCTCTAACTGCAGCTGTAACTCACAGCATATGGGGACAGAGCTTCCAGTTAACTTCATCCTCTAACTGCAGCTCTAACTGACAGCATATGGAGACAGATCTTACAGTTAACCTCATCTTTTTAATGCATCAATAACCACAGACTATAGAGACAGAGCATCCAGTTAACCTCATCCTCTTACTGCAGCTCTAACTCACAGCATATGGAGACAGAGCATCCAGTTAACCTCATCCTCTTACTGCAGATGTAACTCACAGCACATGGACAATACCGTCCAGTTAAACTCATCCTCTTACTGCAGCTCTAACTCACAGCACATGGGGACAGAGCATCCAGTTAACCTCATCCTCTTACTGCAGCTCTAACTCACAACACATGGAGACAGAGCTTCCAGTTAACATCATCGTCTTACTGCAGCTCTAACTCACAGCACACGGAGACAGAGATTCCAGTTAATCTCATCCTCAAACTGCAGCTCTAACTCACAGCATGGAGAGACAGAGCTTCCAGTTAACCTCATCCTCTTACTGCAGCTCTAACTCACAGTACATGGAAACAGAGCTCCCAGTTAACCTCATCCTCTTACTGCAGCTCTAACTCACAGCACATGGGGACAGAGCTTCCAGTTAAGCTCATCCTCTTACTGCAGCTCTAACTCACAGCACATGGAGACAGAGCTTCCAGTTAACCTCATCCTTTTAATGCATCAATAACTCACAGCATATGGATACAAAGCATCCAGTTAACCCCATCCTCTAACTGCAGCTGTAACTCACAGCACATGGGGACAGAGCTTCCAGTTAACATCATCCTCTTACTGCAGCTCTAACTCACAACACATGGAGACAGAGCTTCCAGTTAACATCATCCTCTTACTGCAGATCAAACACACAGCACATGGACATACCGTCCAGTTAACATCATCCTCTTATTGCAGCTCTAACTCACAGCACATGGAGACAGAGCTTCCAGTTAACCTCATCTTCTTACTGCAGGTAAAACTCACAGCACATGGAGACAGAGCTTCCAGTTAACCTCATCCTCTTACTGCAGCTCTAACTCACAGCACATGGAGACAGAGCTTCCCGTTAACCTCATCATATAACTGCAGCTCTAAGTCAGGACACATCTGAATATGATGTCGTACACACACCTATACCTGAATGTGCAATAATACACCCCACCTACACCTGACTGTGCAATAACACACCCGAGCTACACCTGAATGTGTAATAATACACCCCACCTACACCTGACTGTGCAATAATACACCTCAGCTACACCTGAATGTGTGTTTATACACCCACCTACACCTAAACGTTGCGAGTGACATTGAAGTATAATTAAACAGTAGTGTCAATATGAACCTGTTTAATTACCTTTGATCTCCTGTGAACTCTCCTCTGAAGTTAATTGGATCAGCCATTGAATGATCACTCTTTATAGATAGACAGCTGGGTACAGGTGACCCTGCTCTTTCCTCCTGGACCCTGGGAACAAAACATGGAACCAGAGCTTCCAGTTAAGCTCATCCTCTTAATGCATCAATATCTCACAGCAAATGGAGACAGAGCATCCAGTTAACCTCATCCTCTTACTGCAGCTCTAACTCACAACACATGGAGACAGAGCTTCCAGTTAACATCATCCTCTTACTGCAGCTCTAACTCACAACACATGGAGACAGAGCTTCCAGTTAACATCATCCTCTTACTGCAGCTCTAACTCACAGCACATGGAGACAGAGATTCCAGTTAATCTCATCCTCAAACTGCAGCTCTAACTCACAGCATGGAGAGACAGAGCTTCCAGTTAACCTCATCCTCTTACTGCAGCTCTAACTCACAGTACATGGAGACAGAGCTCCCAGTTAACCTCATCATCTTACTGCAGCTCTAACTCACAGCACATGGGGACAGAGCTTCCAGTTAAGCTCATCCTCTTACTGCAGCTCTAACTCACAGCACATGGAGACAGAGCTTCCAGTTAACCTCATCCTCTAACTGCAGCTGTAACTCACAGCACATGGGGACAGAGCTTCCAGTTAACTTCATCCTCTAACTGCAGCTCTAACTGACAGCATATGGAAACAGATCTTACAGTTAACCTCATCCTTTTAATGCATCAATAACCACAGACTATAGAGACAGAGCATCCAGTTAACCTCATCCTCTTACTGCAGCTCTAACTCACAGCATATGGAGACAGAGCATCCAGTTAACCTCATCCTCTTACTGCAGATGTAACTCACAGCACATGGACAATACCGTCCAGTTAAACTCATCCTCTTACTGCAGCTCTAACTCACAGCACATGGGGACAGAGCATCCAGTTAACCTCATCCTCTTACTGCAGCTCTAACTCACAACACATGGAGACAGAGCTTCCAGTTAACATCATCGTCTTACTGCAGCTCTAACTCACAGCACACGGAGACAGAGATTCCAGTTAATCTCATCCTCAAACTGCAGCTCTAACTCACAGCATGGAGAGACAGAGCTTCCAGTTAACCTCATCCTCTTACTGCAGCTCTAACTCACAGTACATGGAAACAGAGCTCCCAGTTAACCTCATCCTCTTACTGCAGCTCTAACTCACAGCACATGGGGACAGAGCTTCCAGTTAAGCTCATCCTCTTACTGCAGCTCTAACTCACAGCACATGGAGACAGAGCTTCCAGTTAACCTCATCCTTTTAATGCATCAATAACTCACAGCATATGGAGACAGAGCATCCAATTAACTTCATCCTCTAACTGCAGCTCTAACTGACAGCAAATGGAGACAGAGCTTACAGTTAACCTCATCCTTTTAATGCATCAATAACTCACAGCATATGGAGACAGAGCATCCAGTTAAACTCATCCTCTTACTGCAGCTCTAACTCACAGCATATGGAGACAGAGCATCCAGTTAACCTCATCCTCTTACTGCAGATGTAGCTCACAGCACATGGACATACCGTCCAGTTAAACTCACCCTCTTACTGCAGCTCTAACTCACAGCACATGGGGACAGAGCTTCCAGTTAACCTCATCCTGTTACTACAGCTCTAACTCACAGCACATGGAGACAGAGCTTTCAGTTAACATCATCCTTTTCATGCATCAATAACTCACAGCACATGGAGACAGAACTTCCAGTTAACCTCATCTTCTTACTGCAGGTAAAACTCACAGCACATGGAGACAGAGCTTCCAGTGAACCTCATCCTCTTACTGCAGCTCTAACTCACAGCACATGGAAACAGAGCTTCCAGTTAAATTCATCCTCTTACTGCAGCTCTAACTCACAACACCAGGGGACAGAGCTTCCAGTTAACCTCATCTTCTTACTGCAACTAAAACTCACAACACATGGAGACAGAGCTTCCAGTTAACCTCATCATCTTACTACAGCTCTAACTCACAGCACATGGAGACAGATATTCCAGTTAACCTCACCCTCTTACTGCAACTCTAACTCACAGCATAGAGAGACAGAGCTTCCGGTTAACCTCACCCTCTTACTGCAGCTCTAACTCACAGCACATGGAAACAGAGCTTCCAGTTAAATTCATCCTCTTACTGCAGCTCTAACTCACAACACCAGGGGACAGAGCTTCCAGTTAACCTCATCCTCTTACTGCAGCTCTAACTCACAGCACAGGGAAACAGAGCTTCCAGTTAACCTCATCCTCTTACTTCAGCTCAAACTCACAGCAAATGGAGACAGAGCTTCCAGTTAAGCTCATCCTCTTAATGCATCAATATCTCACAGCAAATGGAGACAGAGCATCCAGTTAACCTCATCCTCTTACTGCAGCTCTAACTCACAGCATACGGATACAGAGCTTCCAGTTACCCTCATCCTCTTTCTGCAGCTCTAACTCACAGCACATGGAGACAGAGCTTCCTGTAAACCTCATCCTCTTACTGCAGCTCTAACTCACAGCACACATAGACAGCTTCCAGTTAAACTCATCCTCTTACTGTAGCTCTAACTCACAGCACATGGAGACAGAACTTCCAGTTAACCTCATCCTCTTTCTGCAGCTCTAAGTCACGGAACATCTGAATATGACATAATACCCGTCACCTATACCTGAATGTGATAATACGCCCACCTACACCAGAAAGGTGCCAGTGACAATAAACAGAGACCACTTGTCTTTTTATTTATTTATTTATTTGTATTTGCATCTGCAACGTGGAGTAGCCGAGTCTAGGTTTTATGTCCGCAGTTGGCTACTGCGATAGGCTGGATAATCGAGTAGACAGATAATAGTTTGCAATTAGCTAGGTACGTTGGTATCTTATTTGACTCATAGCTAAAGTTAGGATATTTTGATGAAGCTATTAAAGTGCAAGGTTTTTGTCTAATGATGGGGAGAAGCTTACAGGAGAGCGTAAATACAGAGATTTTAGTCTCTCTCTATGGGCTTTGGTAACTCTGAGGGGAAATTCCCCGACAACATTATTCCCTGCTCTTTAAGGGTGATAAGTTAAAATTGAGTCGATGCGTAGGCTACATGAACATTTAGATTTAGGCTATGGAATCTGGTTTTTCATTGGAATAAAACACAAATCACTGGTAAAAAATTGAATCTACAGGCCAGGCCTAAATTAATTCCGTTGCTATTGCGGCAATTTTCCATACGCTGTCAAACTAGAATGCACAGATCGTCTTCGAAATCACAATGTGTAAACCATCGCCGATACCCATAAATCTTAGTCGATAGACGATGGTATCCTAGGCCCCAACCCTATTGCTGTACGTGCAAACTTTTAAGCAATTTAAATAAATATTATTTGCAACAACAAAGCCGTTATTTATTGATTTTAGGCCTATTGCTACTCTCAAAACTCATGGGAACAGCAACTTTGTGGCTGTTTTTTTCTTTCTCCTGGGGGAGCATGCTCCCAGACCCCCCGACGAGAAGTTTAGTCCCCCTAAACAAATGAAGCCTTTTCTTTATATCATGCAAAAATAGTTTGCATTTATTTTACACTCTTATTGTTTTACTACACCCACCTACACCAGAAAGGTGCCAGAGACATTGAAGTATAATTAAACAGTAGGGTCAGTATGAACCGATTAAATTACCTTTGATCTCCTGTAGATTCTCCTTTGAAGGAAAGTGGAGTATCCATTGAATCATGAGTCTTCATAGACAGACAGCTGGGTACAGGTGACCCTGCTCTTTCTACCCGGAGCCTGTGAACAAAACATGGAGACAGAGATTCCAGTTAACCTCATCCTCTTACTGCAGCTCTAACTCACAGCACATGGAGACAGAGCTTCCAGTTAACCTCATCCTCTTACTGCAGCTCTTACTCACAGCACATGGAGAGAGAGCTTCCAGTTAAACTCATCCTCTTACTGCAGCTCTAACTCACAGCACATGGGGACAGAGCATCCAGTTAACCTCATCCTCTTACTGCAGCTCTAACTCACAACACATGGAGACAGAGCTTCCAGTTAACATCATCGTCTTACTGCAGCTCTAACTCACAGCACACGGAGACAGAGATTCCAGTTAATCTCATCCTCAAACTGCAGCTCTAACTCACAGCATGGAGAGACAGAGCTTCCAGTTAACCTCATCCTCTTACTGCAGCTCTAACTCACAGTACATGGAAACAGAGCTCCCAGTTAACCTCATCCTCTTACTGCAGCTCTAACTCACAGCACATGGGGACAGAGCTTCCAGTTAAGCTCATCCTCTTACTGCAGCTCTAACTCACAGCACATGGAGACAGAGCTTCCAGTTAACCTCATCCTTTTAATGCATCAATAACTCACAGCATATGGAGACAGAGCATCCAATTAACTTCATCCTCTAACTGCAGCTCTAACTGACAGCAAATGGAGACAGAGCTTACAGTTAACCTCATCCTTTTAATGCATCAATAACTCACAGCATATGGAGACAGAGCATCCAGTTAAACTCATCCTCTTACTGCAGCTCTAACTCACAGCATATGGAGACAGAGCATCCAGTTAACCTCATCCTCTTACTGCAGATGTAGCTCACAGCACATGGACATACCGTCCAGTTAAACTCACCCTCTTACTGCAGCTCTAACTCACAGCACATGGGGACAGAGCTTCCAGTTAACCTCATCCTGTTACTACAGCTCTAACTCACAGCACATGGAGACAGAGCTTTCAGTTAACATCATCCTTTTCATGCATCAATAACTCACAGCACATGGAGACAGAACTTCCAGTTAACCTCATCTTCTTACTGCAGGTAAAACTCACAGCACATGGAGACAGAGCTTCCAGTGAACCTCATCCTCTTACTGCAGCTCTAACTCACAGCACATGGAAACAGAGCTTCCAGTTAAATTCATCCTCTTACTGCAGCTCTAACTCACAACACCAGGGGACAGAGCTTCCAGTTAACCTCATCTTCTTACTGCAACTAAAACTCACAACACATGGAGACAGAGCTTCCAGTTAACCTCATCATCTTACTACAGCTCTAACTCACAGCACATGGAGACAGATATTCCAGTTAACCTCACCCTCTTACTGCAACTCTAACTCACAGCATAGAGAGACAGAGCTTCCGGTTAACCTCACCCTCTTACTGCAGCTCTAACTCACAGCACATGGAAACAGAGCTTCCAGTTAAATTCATCCTCTTACTGCAGCTCTAACTCACAACACCAGGGGACAGAGCTTCCAGTTAACCTCATCCTCTTACTGCAGCTCTAACTCACAGCACAGGGAAACAGAGCTTCCAGTTAACCTCATCCTCTTACTTCAGCTCAAACTCACAGCAAATGGAGACAGAGCTTCCAGTTAAGCTCATCCTCTTAATGCATCAATATCTCACAGCAAATGGAGACAGAGCATCCAGTTAACCTCATCCTCTTACTGCAGCTCTAACTCACAGCATACGGATACAGAGCTTCCAGTTACCCTCATCCTCTTTCTGCAGCTCTAACTCACAGCACATGGAGACAGAGCTTCCTGTAAACCTCATCCTCTTACTGCAGCTCTAACTCACAGCACACATAGACAGCTTCCAGTTAAACTCATCCTCTTACTGTAGCTCTAACTCACAGCACATGGAGACAGAACTTCCAGTTAACCTCATCCTCTTTCTGCAGCTCTAAGTCACGGAACATCTGAATATGACATAATACCCGTCACCTATACCTGAATGTGATAATACGCCCACCTACACCAGAAAGGTGCCAGTGACAATAAACAGAGACCACTTGTCTTTTTATTTATTTATTTATTTGTATTTGCATCTGCAACGTGGAGTAGCCGAGTCTAGGTTTTATGTCCGCAGTTGGCTACTGCGATAGGCTGGATAATCGAGTAGACAGATAATAGTTTGCAATTAGCTAGGTACGTTGGTATCTTATTTGACTCATAGCTAAAGTTAGGATATTTTGATGAAGCTATTAAAGTGCAAGGTTTTTGTCTAATGATGGGGAGAAGCTTACAGGAGAGCGTAAATACAGAGATTTTAGTCTCTCTCTATGGGCTTTGGTAACTCTGAGGGGAAATTCCCCGACAACATTATTCCCTGCTCTTTAAGGGTGATAAGTTAAAATTGAGTCGATGCGTAGGCTACATGAACATTTAGATTTAGGCTATGGAATCTGGTTTTTCATTGGAATAAAACACAAATCACTGGTAAAAAATTGAATCTACAGGCCAGGCCTAAATTAATTCCGTTGCTATTGCGGCAATTTTCCATACGCTGTCAAACTAGAATGCACAGATCGTCTTCGAAATCACAATGTGTAAACCATCGCCGATACCCATAAATCTTAGTCGATAGACGATGGTATCCTAGGCCCCAACCCTATTGCTGTACGTGCAAACTTTTAAGCAATTTAAATAAATATTATTTGCAACAACAAAGCCGTTATTTATTGATTTTAGGCCTATTGCTACTCTCAAAACTCATGGGAACAGCAACTTTGTGGCTGTTTTTTTCTTTCTCCTGGGGGAGCATGCTCCCAGACCCCCCGACGAGAAGTTTAGTCCCCCTAAACAAATGAAGCCTTTTCTTTATATCATGCAAAAATAGTTTGCATTTATTTTACACTCTTATTGTTTTACTACACCCACCTACACCAGAAAGGTGCCAGAGACATTGAAGTATAATTAAACAGTAGGGTCAGTATGAACCGATTAAATTACCTTTGATCTCCTGTAGATTCTCCTTTGAAGGAAAGTGGAGTATCCATTGAATCATGAGTCTTCATAGACAGACAGCTGGGTACAGGTGACCCTGCTCTTTCTACCCGGAGCCTGTGAACAAAACATGGAGACAGAGATTCCAGTTAACCTCATCCTCTTACTGCAGCTCTAACTCACAGCACATGGAGACAGAGCTTCCAGTTAACCTCATCCTCTTACTGCAGCTCTTACTCACAGCACATGGAGAGAGAGCTTCCAGTTAAACTCATCCTCTTACTGCAGCTCTAACTCACAGCACATGGAGACAGAGCTTCCAGTTAACCTCATCCTCTTTCTGCAGCTCTAACGAACAGCACACATAGACAGCTTCCAGTTAAGCTCATCCTCTTACTGCAGATGTAACTCACAGCACATGAAGACATACCGTCCAGTTAAACTCATCCTCTTACTGCAGCTCTAACTCACAGCACATGGAGACAGAGCTTACAGTTAACCTCATCCTTTTAATGCATCAATAACTCACAACATATGGAGACAGAGCATCCAGTTAACCTCATCCTCTAACTGCAGATCTAACACACAGCACATGGCCATACCGTCCAGTTAACATCATCCTCTTATTGCAGCTCTAACTCACAGCACATGGAGACAGAGCTTCCAGTTAACCTCATCCTCTTTCTGCAGCTCTAACGAACAGCACACATAGACAGCTTCCAGTTAAGCTCATCCTCTTACTGCAGCTCTAACTCACAGCACATGGACAGAGCTTCCAGTTAACCTCATCCTCTTACTGCAGCTCTAACTCAAAGCATATGGAGACAGAGCATCCAGTTAACCTCATCCACTTACTGCAGATGTAACTCACAGCACATGGAGACATACCGTCCAGTTAAACTCATCCTCTTACTGCAGCTCTAACTCACAGCACATGGGGACAGAGCTTCCAGTTAACCTCATCCTGTTACTACAGCTCTAACTCACAGCACATGGAG
Source organism: Synaphobranchus kaupii (assembly GCA_029718625.1). NCBI lineage: Eukaryota > Metazoa > Chordata > Actinopteri > Anguilliformes > Synaphobranchidae > Synaphobranchus > Synaphobranchus kaupii. Next base: position 8,422,028 of record CM056380.1, read on the forward strand.
ACAGAGCTTACAGTTAACCTCATCCTTTTAATGCATCAATAACTCACAGCATATGGAGACAAAGCATCCAGTTAACCCCATCCTCTAACTGCAGCTGTAACTCACAGCACATGGGGACAGAGCTTCCAGTTAACATCATCCTTTTCATGTATCAATAACTCACAACATATGGAGACAGAGCATCCAGTTAACCTCATCCTCTTACTGCAGATCTAACACACAGCACATGGACATACCGTCCAGTTAACATCATCCTCTTATTGCAGCTCTAACTCACAGCATATGGAGACAGAGCATCCAGTTAACCTCATCTTCTTACTGCAGGTAAAACTCACAGCACATGGAGACAGAGCTTCCAGTTAACCTCATCTTCTTACTGCAGGTAAAACTCACAGCACATGGAGACAGAGCTTCCAGTTAACCTCATCCTCTTACTGCAGATGTAACTCACAGCACATGGAGACATACCGTCCAGTTAAACTAATCCTCTTACTGCAGCTCTAACTCACAGCACATGGGGACAGAGCTTCCAGTTAACATCATCCTTTTCATGTATCAATAACTCACAACATATGGAGACAGAGCATCCAGTTAACCTCATCCTCTTACTGCAGATCTAACACACAGCACATGGACATACCGTCCAGTTAACATCATCCTCTTATTGCAGCTCTAACTCACAGCACATGGAGACAGAGCTTCCAGTTAACCTCATCTTCTTACTGCAGGTAAAACTCACAGCACATGGAGACAGAGCTTCCAGTTAACCTCATCCTCTTACTGCAGCTCTAACTCACAGCACATGGAGACAGAGCTTCCCGTTAACCTCATCATATAACTGCAGCTCTAAGTCAGGACACATCTGAATATGATGTCGTAGACACACCTATACCTGAATGTGCAATAATACACCCCACCTACACCTGACTGTGCAATAACACACCCGAGCTACACCTGAATGTGTAATAATACACCCCACCTACACCTGACTGTGCAATAATACACCTCAGCTACACCTGAATGTGTGTTTATACACCCACCTACACCTAAACGTTGCGAGTGACATTGAAGTATAATTAAACAGTAGTGTCAATATGAACCTGTTTAATTACCTTTGATCTCCTGTGAACTCTCCTCTGAAGTTAATTGGATCAGCCATTGAATGATCACTCTTTATAGATAGACAGCTGGGTACAGGTGACCCTGCTCTTTCCTCCTGGACCCTGAGAACAAAACATGGAAACAGAGCTTCCAGTTAACCTCATCCTTTTAATGCATCAATAACTCAAAGCAAATGGAGACAGAGCTTCCAGTTAACCTCATCCTCTTACTGCAGATCTAACTCACAGCACATGGACATACCGCCCAGTTAACATCATCCTCTTACTGCAGCTCTAACTCACAACACATGGAGACAGAGCTTCCAGTTAACATCATCCTCTTACTGCAGCTCTAACCCACAGAACACGGAGACAGAGATTCCAGTTAATCTCATCCTCAAACTGCAGCTCTAACTCACAGCATGGAGAGACAGAGCTTCCAGTTAACCTCATCCTCTTACTGCTGCTCTAACTCACAGTACATGGAGACAGAGCTCCCAGTTAACCTCATCCTCTTACTGCAGCTCTAACTGACAGCATATGGAGACAGAGCTTACAGTTAACCTCATCCTTTTAATGCATCAATAACCATAGACTATAGAGACAGAGCATCCAGTTAACCTCATCCTCTTACTGCAGCTCTAACTCACAGCATATGGAGACAGAGCATCCAGTTAACCTCATCCTCTTACTGCAGATGTAACTCACAGCACATGGACAATACCGTCCAGTTAAACTCATCCTCTTACTGCAGCTCTAACTCACAGCACATGGGGACAGAGCATCCAGTTAAACTCATCCTCTTACTGCAGCTCTAACTCACAGCATATGGAGACAGAGCATCCAGTTAACCTCATCCTCTTACTGCAGCTCTAACTCACAGCACATGGAGACAGAGCTTCCAGTTAACATCATCGTCTTACTGCAGCTCTAACTCACAGCACACGGAGACAGAGATTCCAGTTAATCTCATCCTCAAACTGCAGCTCTAACTCACAGCATGGAGAGACAGAGCTTCCAGTTAACCTCATCCTCTTACTGCAGCTCTAACTCACAGTACATGGAAACAGAGCTCCCAGTTAACCTCATCCTCTTACTGCAGCTCTAACTCACAGCACATGGGGACAGAGCTTCCAGTTAACCTCATCCTGTTACTACAGCTCTAACTCACAGCACATGGAGACAGAGCTTACAGTTAACCTCATCCTTTTAATGCATCAATAACTCACAGCATATGGAGACAAAGCATCCAGTTAACCCCATCCTCTAACTGCAGCTGTAACTCACAGCACATGGGGACAGAGCTTTCAGTTAACATCATCCTTTTCATGTATCAATAACTCACAACATATGGAGACAGAGCATCCAGTTAACCTCATCCTCTTACTGCAGATCTAACACACAGCACATGGACATACCGTCCAGTTAACATCATCCTCTTATTGCAGCTCTAACTCACAGCACATGGAGACAGAGCTTCCAGTTAACCTCATCTTCTTACTGCAGGTAAAACTCACAGCACATGGAGACAGAGCTTCCAGTTAACCTCATCCTCTTACTGCAGCTCTAACTCACAGCACATGGAGACAGAGCTTCCCGTTAACCTCATCATATAACTGCAGCTCTAAGTCAGGACACATCTGAATATGATGTCGTACACACACCTATACCTGAATGTGCAATAATACACCCCACCTACACCTGACTGTGCAATAACACACCCGAGCTACACCTGAATGTGTAATAATACACCCCACCTACACCTGACTGTGCAATAATACACCTCAGCTACACCTGAATGTGTGTTTATACACCCACCTACACCTAAACGTTGCGAGTGACATTGAAGTATAATTAAACAGTAGTGTCAATATGAACCTGTTTAATTACCTTTGATCTCCTGTGAACTCTCCTCTGAAGTTAATTGGATCAGCCATTGAATGATCACTCTTTATAGATAGACAGCTGGGTACAGGTGACCCTGCTCTTTCCTCCTGGACCCTGAGAACAAAACATGGAAACAGAGCTTCCAGTTAACCTCATCCTTTTAATGCATCAATAACTCAAAGCAAATGGAGACAGAGCTTCCAGTTAACCTCATCCTCTTACTGCAGATCTAACTCACAGCACATGGACATACCGCCCAGTTAACATCATCCTCTTACTGCAGCTCTAACTCACAACACATGGAGACAGAGCTTCCAGTTAACATCATCCTCTTACTGCAGCTCTAACCCACAGAACACGGAGACAGAGATTCCAGTTAATCTCATCCTCAAACTGCAGCTCTAACTCACAGCATGGAGAGACAGAGCTTCCAGTTAACCTCATCCTCTTACTGCTGCTCTAACTCACAGTACATGGAGACAGAGCTCCCAGTTAACCTCATCCTCTTACTGCAGCTCTAACTGACAGCATATGGAGACAGAGCTTACAGTTAACCTCATCCTTTTAATGCATCAATAACCATAGACTATAGAGACAGAGCATCCAGTTAACCTCATCCTCTTACTGCAGCTCTAACTCACAGCATATGGAGACAGAGCATCCAGTTAACCTCATCCTCTTACTGCAGATGTAACTCACAGCACATGGACAATACCGTCCAGTTAAACTCATCCTCTTACTGCAGCTCTAACTCACAGCACATGGGGACAGAGCATCCAGTTAAACTCATCCTCTTACTGCAGCTCTAACTCACAGCATATGGAGACAGAGCATCCAGTTAACCTCATCCTCTTACTGCAGCTCTAACTCACAGCACATGGAGACAGAGCTTCCAGTTAACATCATCGTCTTACTGCAGCTCTAACTCACAGCACACGGAGACAGAGATTCCAGTTAATCTCATCCTCAAACTGCAGCTCTAACTCACAGCATGGAGAGACAGAGCTTCCAGTTAACCTCATCCTCTTACTGCAGCTCTAACTCACAGTACATGGAAACAGAGCTCCCAGTTAACCTCATCCTCTTACTGCAGCTCTAACTCACAGCACATGGGGACAGAGCTTCCAGTTAACCTCATCCTGTTACTACAGCTCTAACTCACAGCACATGGAGACAGAGCTTACAGTTAACCTCATCCTTTTAATGCATCAATAACTCACAGCATATGGAGACAAAGCATCCAGTTAACCCCATCCTCTAACTGCAGCTGTAACTCACAGCACATGGGGACAGAGCTTCCAGTTAACATCATCCTTTTCATGTATCAATAACTCACAACATATGGAGACAGAGCATCCAGTTAACCTCATCCTCTTACTGCAGATCTAACACACAGCACATGGACATACCGTCCAGTTAACATCATCCTCTTATTGCAGCTCTAACTCACAGCACATGGAGACAGAGCTTCCAGTTAACCTCATCTTCTTACTGCAGGTAAAACTCACAGCACATGGAGACAGAGCTTCCAGTTAACCTCATCCTCTTACTGCAGCTCTAACTCACAGCACATGGAGACAGAGCTTCCCGTTAACCTCATCATATAACTGCAGCTCTAAGTCAGGACACATCTGAATATGATGTCGTACACACACCTATACCTGAATGTGCAATAATACACCCCACCTACACCTGACTGTGCAATAACACACCCGAGCTACACCTGAATGTGTAATAATACACCCCACCTACACCTGACTGTGCAATAATACACCTCAGCTACACCTGAATGTGTGTTTATACACCCACCTACACCTAAACGTTGCGAGTGACATTGAAGTATAATTAAACAGTAGTGTCAATATGAACCTGTTTAATTACCTTTGATCTCCTGTGAACTCTCCTCTGAAGTTAATTGGATCAGCCATTGAATGATCACTCTTTATAGATAGACAGCTGGGTACAGGTGACCCTGCTCTTTCCTCCTGGACCCTGGGAACAAAACATGGAACCAGAGCTTCCAGTTAACCTCATCCTTTTAAAGCATCAATAACTCAAAGCAAATGGAGACAGAGCTTCCAGTTAACCTCGTCCTCTTACTGCAGCTCTAACTCACAACACATGGAGACAGAGCTTCCAGTTAACCTCATCCTCTTACTGCAGCTCTAACTCACAACACATGGAGACAGAGCTTCCAGTTAACATCATCCTCTTACTGCAGCTCTAACTCACAACACATGGAGACAGAGCTTCCAGTTAACATCATCCTCTTACTGCAGCTCTAACTCACAGAACACGGAGACAGAGATTCCAGTTAATCTCATCCTCAAACTGCAGCTCTAACTCACAGCATGGAGAGACAGAGCTTCCAGTTAACCTCATCCTCTTACTGCTGCTCTAACTCACAGTACATGGAGACAGAGCTCCCAGTTAACCTCATCCTCTTACTGCAGCTCTAACTCACAGCACATGGGGACAGAGCTTCCAGTTAAGCTCATCCTCTTACTGCAGCTCTAACTCACAGCACATGGAGACAGAGCTTCCAGTTAACCTCATCCTCTAACTGCAGCTGTAACTCACAGCACATGGGGACAGAGCTTCCAGTTAACTTCATCCTCTAACTGCAGCTCTAACTTACAGCATATGGAGACAGAGCTTACAATTAACCTCATCCTTTTAATGCATCAATAACCACAGACTATGGAGACAGAGCATCCAGTTAACCTCATCCTCTTACTGCAGCTCTAACTCACAGCACAGGGAAACAGAGCTTCCAGTTAACCTCATCCTCTTACTTCAGCTCAAACTCACAGCACATGGAGACAGAGCTTCCAGATAACCTCATCCTCTTACTGCAGCTCTAACTAACAGCAAATGGAGACAGAGCTTCCAGTTAAGCTCATCCTCTTAATGCATCAATATCTCACAGCAAATGGAGACAGAGCATCCAGTTAACCTCATCCTCTTACTGCAGCTCTAACTCACAGCATACGGATACAGAGCTTCCAGTTACCCTCATCCTCTTTCTGCAGCTCTAACTCACAGCACATGGAGACAGAGCTTCCTGTAAACCTCATCCTCTTACTGCAGCTCTAACTCACAGCACACATAGACAGCTTCCAGTTAAACTCATCCTCTTACTGTAGCTCTAACTCACAGCACATGGAGACAGAACTTCCAGTTAACCTCATCCTCTTTCTGCAGCTCTAAGTCACGGAACATCTGAATATGACATAATACCCGTCACCTATACCTGAATGTGATAATACGCCCACCTACACCAGAAAGGTGCCAGTGACAATAAACAGAGACCACTTTTCTTTTTATTTATTTATTTATTTGTATTTGCATCTGCAACGTGGAGTAGCCGAGTCTAGGTTTTATGTCCGCAGTTGGCTACTGCGATAGGCTGGATAATCGAGTAGACAGATAATAGTTTGCAATTAGCTAGGTACGTTGGTATCTTATTTGACTCATAGCTAAAGTTAGGATATTTTGATGAAGCTATTAAAGTGCAAGGTTTTTGTCTAATGATCGGGAGAAGCTTACAGGAGAGCGTAAATACAGAGATTTTAGTCTCTCTCTATGGGCTTTGGTAACTCTGAGGGGAAATTCCCCGACAACATTATTCCCTGCTCTTTAAGGGTGATAAGTTAAAATTGAGTCGATGCGTAGGCTACATGAACATTTAGATTGAGGCTATGGAATCTGGTTTTTCATTGGAATAAAACACAAATCACTGGTAAAAAATTGAATCTACAGGCCAGGCCTAAATTAATTCCGTTGCTATTGCGGCAATTTGCCATACGCTGTCAAACTAGAATGCACAGATCGTCTTCGAAATCACAATGTGTAAACCATCGCCGATACCCATAAATCTTAGTCGATAGACGATGGTATCCTAGGCCCCAACCCTATTGCTGTACGTGCAAACTTTTAAGCAATTTAAATAAATATTATTTGCAACAACAAAGCCGTTATTTATTGATTTTAGGCCTATTGCTACTCTCAAAACTCATGGGAACAGCAACTTTGTGGCTGTTTTTTTCTTTCTCCTGGGGGAGCATGCTCCCAGACCCCCCGACGAGAAGTTTAGTCCCCCTAAACAAATGAAGCCTTTTCTTTATATCATGCAAAAATAGTTTGCATTTATTTTACACTCTTATTGTTTTACTACACCCACCTACACCAGAAAGGTGCCAGAGACATTGAAGTATAATTAAACAGTAGGGTCAGTATGAACCGATTAAATTACCTTTGATCTCCTGTAGATTCTCCTTTGAAGGAAAGTGGAGTATCCATTGAATCATCAGTCTTCATAGACAGACAGCTGGGTACAGGTGACCCTGCTCTTTCTACCCGGAGCCTGTGAACAAAACATGGAGACAGAGATTCCAGTTAACCTCATCCTCTTACTGCAGCTCTAACTCACAGCACATGGAGACAGAGCTTCCAGTTAACCTCATCCTCTTACTGCAGCTCTTACTCACAGCACATGGAGAGAGAGCTTCCAGTTAAACTCATCCTCTTACTGCAGCTCTAACTCACAGCACATGGAGACAGAGCTTCCAGTTAACCTCATCCTCTTACTGCAGCTCTAACTCACAGCACATGGACAGAGCTTCCAGTTAACCTCATCCTCTTACTGCAGCTCTAACTCACAGCACATGGAGACAGAGCTTCCTGTAAACCTCATCCTCTTACTGCAGCTCTAACTCAAAGCATATGGAGACAGAGCATCCAGTTAACCTCATCCTCTTACTGCAGATGTAACTCACAGCACATGGAGACATACCGTCCAGTTAAACTCATCCTCTTACTGCAGCTCTAACTCACAGCACATGGAGACATACCGTCCAGTTAACCTCATCCTCTTACTGCAGATCTAACACACAGCACATGGCCATACCGTCCAGTTAACATCATCCTCTTATTGCAGCTCTAACTCACAGCATATGGAGACAGAGCATCCAGTTAACCTCATCCTCTTACTGCAGATGTAACTCACAGCACATGGAGACATACCGTCCAGTTAACATCATCCTCTTATTGCAGCTCTAACTCACAGCATATGGAGACAGAGCATCCAGTTAACCTCATCCTCTTACTGCAGATGTAACACACAGCACATGGCCATACCGTCCAGTTAACATCATCCTCTTATTGCAGCTCTAACTCACAGCATATGGAGACAGAGCATCCAGTTAACCTCATCCTCTTACTGCAGATGTAACTCACAGCACATGGAGACATACCGTCCAGTTAAACTCATCCTCTTACTGCAGCTCTAACTCACAGCACATGGGGACAGAGCTTCCAGTTAACCTCATCCTTTTAATGCATCAATAACTCACAGCATATGGAGACAAAGCATCCAGTTAACCCCATCCTCTAACTGCAGCTGTAACTCACAGCACATGGGGACAGAGCTTCCAGTTAACCTCATCCTCTTACTGCAGCTCTAACTCACAACACATGGAGACAGAGCTTCCAGTTAACATCATCCTCTTACTGCAGCTCTAACTCACAACACATGGAGACAGAGCTTCCAGTTAACATCATCCTCTTACTGCAGCTCTAACTCACAACACATGGAGACAGAGCTTCCAGTTAACATCATCCTCTTACTGCAGCTCTAACTCACAGAACACGGAGACAGAGATTCCAGTTAATCTCATCCTCAAACTGCAGCTCTAACTCACAGCATGGAGAGACAGAGCTTCCAGTTAACCTCATCCTCTTACTGCTGCTCTAACTCACAGTACATGGAGACAGAGCTCCCAGTTAACCTCATCCTCTTACTGCAGCTCTAACTGACAGCATATGGAGACAGAGCTTACAGTTAACCTCATCCTTTTAATGCATCAATAACCATAGACTATAGAGACAGAGCATCCAGTTAACCTCATCCTCTTACTGCAGCTCTAACTCACAGCATATGGAGACAGAGCATCCAGTTAACCTCATCCTCTTACTGCAGATGTAACTCACAGCACATGGACAATACCGTCCAGTTAAACTCATCCTCTTACTGCAGCTCTAACTCACAGCACATGGGGACAGAGCATCCAGTTAAACTCATCCTCTTACTGCAGCTCTAACTCACAGCATATGGAGACAGAGCATCCAGTTAACCTCATCCTCTTACTGCAGCTCTAACTCACAGCACATGGAGACAGAGCTTCCAGTTAACATCATCGTCTTACTGCAGCTCTAACTCACAGCACACGGAGACAGAGATTCCAGTTAATCTCATCCTCAAACTGCAGCTCTAACTCACAGCATGGAGAGACAGAGCTTCCAGTTAACCTCATCCTCTTACTGCAGCTCTAACTCACAGTACATGGAAACAGAGCTCCCAGTTAACCTCATCCTCTTACTGCAGCTCTAACTCACAGCACATGGGGACAGAGCTTCCAGTTAACCTCATCCTGTTACTACAGCTCTAACTCACAGCACATGGAGACAGAGCTTACAGTTAACCTCATCCTTTTAATGCATCAATAACTCACAGCATATGGAGACAAAGCATCCAGTTAACCCCATCCTCTAACTGCAGCTCTAACTCACAGCATGGAGAGACAGAGCTTCCAGTTAACCTCATCCTCTTACTGCTGCTCTAACTCACAGTACATGGAGACAGAGCTCCCAGTTAACCTCATCCTCTTACTGCAGCTCTAACTGACAGCATATGGAGACAGAGCTTCCAGTTAACCTCATCCTGTTACTACAGCTCTAACTCACAGCACATGGAGACAGAGCTTACAGTTAACCTCATCCTTTTAATGCATCAATAACTCACAGCATATGGAGACAAAGCATCCAGTTAACCCCATCCTCTAACTGCAGCTGTAACTCACAGCACATGGGGACAGAGCTTCCAGTTAACATCATCCTTTTCATGTATCAATAACTCACAACATATGGAGACAGAGCATCCAGTTAACCTCATCCTCTTACTGCAGATCTAACACACAGCACATGGACATACCGTCCAGTTAACATCATCCTCTTATTGCAGCTCTAACTCACAGCACATGGAGACAGAGCTTCCAGTTAACCTCATCTTCTTACTGCAGGTAAAACTCACAGCACATGGAGACAGAGCTTCCAGTTAACCTCATCCTCTTACTGCAGCTCTAACTCACAGCACATGGAGACAGAGCTTCCCGTTAACCTCATCATATAACTGCAGCTCTAAGTCAGGACACATCTGAGATTTATCAGTAGAAAATACAAAATTGCTCTACTGAAGCAGGGTAAAAATCTGAAAGGATCTAACGTGTTCATCAATGAAAATCTCAACAAAACAAACGCCACCATCGCGTGGAAAGCGCGTCAACTGAAGAAAGGGCAAAAATTACAGAACACATGGACGGCAAATTGTAAAGTTTACATCAAACCAAATGGGTCATCAGAAAACATCAGACCGGTGCTGATCAGGGCGTTGGAGGAGCTGGAGAAATATGAATAGTAAGGTACGTGAAAACCAAGTTAAAACGCCATGAACTCAGTACAACCAAAAAGTAAAACTGCACTGATTAAAATGAATGAATTGATGGACAAAATTACTGACTATGAAAAAGGGAGTAACTTTTCAGTTGGACCTCACCAGAACCTAACATCAAAAGACCCGAATGAAGAAGTTGATCCAGACAGACACTTTTACTATAATGGAATAAACAAATGTGGATATTACTTGGAAGATCAGTACAATGAGAATTTTAACATGGATGGAAAGCTGTCAATAATCCACTTCAACAGCAGGAGTCTATACGCGAACTTTGAGCAGATACAGGAGTATCTATGTACATTTGTCAAACCATTTAACATCATTGCTGTGTCGGAAACATGGATTAACGTTGAGAAATGCATGGATTTCCACATGGAAGGATATAATTTTGTGTGTAAGAGCAGAATCAACAAATCTGGTGGAGGGGTAGCATTGTTTATTGACGAGAGCATAAATTTTGAGATACTGGAAAGCTTGTCAATTGCCATTGAAAATGTAATGGAGTGTGTAACAATTGAATTTTCAACGCCGAAAGGTAAAAAAACTGGTATATGCAACGTTTACAGAGCTCCCAGCTCAAAAATAGACATATTCAACAATTGCATGGGAGAAATATTAACAAAAATAAACCAGAGAAATGTTTTTATATGTGGAGATTTTAACATAGACATATTAAATCCAAACAATAACAAGCTGATTGAGGATTTTGTCAACATAATGTATGCGAGCGGAATGCGACCACTAATCACCCAGCCAAGCAGAATCACTAAACATAGTGCCACACTAATTGACAATATTTATACAAATATACTGGACAAAGAAATAACAAGTGGTATTATGATAAATGATATTTCTGATCACCTTCCAGTCTTCGCCATCTGTGACTGGAAACACACTTTAGAGCAGAAACCAGTGACAAATATCTTAAAAAGAATTAAAAACGAAAAGAGACTTAAAGATTTTGAACAAGATATGATAAATCAAAAATGGAATGACGTATGGACAGAAAAAGACACAAACAAAGCGTATGAGGCCTTCTTAAACACAATAAACTCAATATATGACAAGCACTGCCCGGTAGTCAAATATTCGAGTAAAGACAACAATGTCAAAGTCAAAAAAAATAGGCCATGGTTCACCAAGAACATAGAGAATGCCTGTAGGAAAAAAAACAGCTTATATAAACAGTTTTTAAAGGAAAAGAATGTACAATCATATGCAAAGTACAAACACTATAGAAACAGAGTGACATATTTGTTGAGGAAACATAAAAAAGACTATTATGACAAGTTACTAACAGAAAACAAGAACTACACCAAAAATCTTTGGAAAATAATAAATTCCGTCTCAGGCAGAAAGGCCAAACAGACATTCTCCGACTATTTCAATATAAACAACAGGAGGGAAGACGATAAGAAAGTGATAGTCGAGAGCTTCAACAAATACTTTGTTAGTGTAGGTTCAGAACTAGCCAAGGCCATTCCATCCTCACTCCAGCAGTGGGATCACTGGGATAGGGGCGGGGAGACAAAACAAGAGTATTTATTTTTAAATCCTGTCACACAAAACGAAATCAAATCAATCCTGAGAGACTGTACAGCTAAGACATCCATTGACGCAGATCAGATAGACATGACATTATTAAAAAGGATATCAAAAGCTATCATACCTCCTTTAACATATATATGTAATTTATCTTTCTGCAATGGCGTGTTTCCCGATAAAATGAAGATAGCAAAAGTTCTTCCTCTGTACAAAAGTGGAGACAAACAGGAGTTTTCAAATTATCGTCCGATTTCAATTTTACCACAGTGCTCAAAAATTATTGAAAAGCTCTTTAATGTTAGATTAGATAAGTTCATTGATAAACACAAGCTGCTATGTGACAGCCAATACGGATTCAGGAAAAAACATTCAACAGCAATGGCCCTAACAGAATCCATAGAATTTATCAAAGACGCGCTAGACCGTAAATTATTCACCATAGGGATTTTCATCGACCTGAAAAAAGCTTTCGACACGATAAACCACAGCATATTGATCGAAAAATTGTACAGATATGGAATTAGAGGAATCGCATTACAATGGATTAAGAGTTACCTATCAAATAGAGTTCAATTTGTACAGATAGGGGACAACATATCAACATGCCTGAACATCAACTGTGGGGTCACACAGGGTTCAGTCTTAGGACCAAAATTATTTATACTATATATCAATGACATAATCAAAGTATCTGATGTTTTAAAATTAATTTTATTCGCGGACGACACAAACATCCTCTGCTCAGGAAAAGATCTTAATCAAATGGTCATATCAGTGAACAATGAAATGTCAAAGCTTCACACGTGGTTTAATATTAATAAACTATCACTAAACCTTTCAAAGACAAAATTCATATTATTTGGGAAAAGAGGCCTGAAAGAAAACATAAATTTACAAGTCAATGGTATTAATATTGAAAGAGTGAACGAACACAAGATTCTGGGGGTTACGGTAGATAGCCTCCTGACATGGAAACCACATGTGAAGCTAGTTCAATGTAAATTGGCCAAAAGTGTGTCTATTTTGTGGAAAATGCAGAAATTACTAAATCAACATTCACTTAGGACAATTTACTCAGCACTCATAACTCCTCACCTGCACTACTGTGTTGAAGTATGGGGGAACACTTATAAAGAAACTACAGAGATGCTGTTTAAACTTCAAAAAAGGGCATTGAGAGTGGTATATGGTGTCCCATATAGAGACCATACAAATGACTTGTTTATTAAGGCAAAGTTTCTTAAGTGGCAGGATATAATTAAATATAATACCATACAAATATTATTCTTAGCATCCAAAAATCTCTTACCCTCAAATATACAGAAACTGTTTCAAAAGAGAGATGACATGCATAACTTAAGAGGAAACATGATATATAAACAAAAAACTATAAAGTCAACTCTCAGAGGTCATTCATTATCCATTGTGGGGGTTAAGCTCTGGAACGGTTTACACGATGAGCTTAAAATGTCTATAAACCTAAAGACCTTCAAAAGTAAGATAAGATGTAAGATGGTAGGAAATTATCAAATGGGGACTGTCTGCTGTTGAAATGAAACAAATGAAACAAATTGTTTTGACTAATGTATGACATGTATATTCAAATTCGACTTATTTGGACTTTAATGTCTATTTTATTTTAGCTTATTTTTTTCTTTCTCAAACTGTTTTGTTATAAAGAAAATTCAGTTATGCTGTTGTGATACAAAAAATTTGTTTTAAACAAATGTATATTATGAACATGTAAAATAATGAGGGAAATGGGGCGGGACTATGATAAGCAGGCTGCTTTTTCCCGTATCCCTTTTCGGCAAGTAATGTGTTTTGTCAGGGCATATTACTGAAATTGTGATAAAGTGTAAATAAATGCATGCCGAAATAAATAAATAAAATAAAAAAATAAAAAAAAGTACACACACCTATACCTGAATGTGCAATAATACACCCCACCTACACCTGACTGTGCAATAACACACCCGAGCTACACCTGAATGTGTAATAATACACCCCACCTACACCTGACTGTGCAATAATACACCTCAGCTACACCTGAATGTGTGTTTATACACCCACCTACACCTAAACGTTGCGAGTGACATTGAAGTATAATTAAACAGTAGTGTCAATATGAACCTGTTTAATTACCATTGATCTCCTGTGAACTCTCCTCTGAAGTTAATTGGATCAGCCATTGAATGATCACTCTTTATAGATAGACAGCTGGGTACAGGTGACCCTGCTCTTTCCTCCTGGACCCTGGGAACAAAACATGGAACCAGAGCTTCCAGTTAACCTCATCCTTTTAAAGCATCAATAACTCAAAGCAAATGGAGACAGAGCTTCCAGTTAACCTCATCCTCTTACTGCAGCTCTAACTCACAACACATGGAGACAGAGCTTCCAGTTAACATCATCCTCTTACTGCAGCTCTAACTCACAACACATGGAGACAGAGCTTCCAGTTAACATCATCCTCTTACTGCAGCTCTAACTCACAGAACACGGAGACAGAGATTCCAGTTAATCTCATCCTCAAACTGCAGCTCTAACTCACAGCATGGAGAGACAGAGCTTCCAGTTAACCTCATCCTCTTACTGCTGCTCTAACTCACAGTACATGGAGACAGAGCTCCCAGTTAACCTCATCCTCTTACTGCAGCTCTAACTCACAGCACATGGGGACAGAGCTTCCAGTTAACCTCATCCTCTTACTGCAGCTCTAACTCACAGCACATGGAGACAGAGCTTCCAGTTAACCTCATCCTCTAACTGCAGCTGTAACTCACAGCACATGGGGACAGAGCTTCCAGTTAACTTCATCCTCTAACTGCAGCTCTAACTTACAGCATATGGAGACAGAGCTTACAATTAACCTCATCCTTTTAATGCATCAATAACCACAGACTATGGAGACAGAGCATCCAGTTAACCTCATCCTCTTACTGCAGCTCTAACTCACAGCACAGGGAAACAGAGCTTCCAGTTAACCTCATCCTCTTACTTCAGCTCAAACTCACAGCACATGGAGACAGAGCTTCCAGATAACCTCATCCTCTTACTGCAGCTCTAACTAACAGCAAATGGAGACAGAGCTTCCAGTTAAGCTCATCCTCTTAATGCATCAATATCTCACAGCAAATGGAGACAGAGCATCCAGTTAACCTCATCCTCTTACTGCAGCTCTAACTCACAGCATACGGATACAGAGCTTCCAGTTACCCTCATCCTCTTTCTGCAGCTCTAACTCACAGCACATGGAGACAGAGCTTCCTGTAAACCTCATCCTCTTACTGTAGCTCTAACTCACAGCACATGGAGACAGAACTTCCAGTTAACCTCATCCTCTTTCTGCAGCTCTAAGTCACGGAACATCTGAATATGACATAATACCCGTCACCTATACCTGAATGTGATAATACGCCCACCTACACCAGAAAGGTGCCAGTGACAATAAACAGAGACCACTTTTCTTTTTATTTATTTATTTATTTGTATTTGCATCTGCAACGTGGAGTAGCCGAGTCTAGGTTTTATGTCCGCAGTTGGCTACTGCGATAGGCTGGATAATCGAGTAGACAGATAATAGTTTGCAATTAGCTAGGTACGTTGGTATCTTATTTGACTCATAGCTAAAGTTAGGATATTTTGATGAAGCTATTAAAGTGCAAGGTTTTTGTCTAATGATGGGGAGAAGCTTACAGGAGAGCGTAAATAGAGAGATTTTAGTCTCTCTCTATGGGCTTTGGTAACTCTGAGGGGAAATTCCCCCACAAACATTATTCCCTGCTCATTAAGGGTGATAAGTTAAAATTGAGTCGATGCGTAGGCTACATGAACATTTAGATTTAGGCTATGGAATCTGGTTTTTCATTGGAATAAAACACAAATCACTGGTAAAAAATTGAATCTACAGGCCAGGCCTAAATTAATTCCGTTGCTATTGCGGCAATTTGCCATACGCTGTAAAACTAGAATGCACAGATCGTCTTCGACATCACAATGTGTAAACCATCGCCGATACCCATAAATCTTAGTCGACAGACGATGGTATCCTAGGCCCCAACCCTATTGCTGTACGTGCAAACTTTTAAGCAATTTAAATAAATATTATTTGCAACAACAAAGCCGTTATTTATCGATTTTAGGCCTATTGCTACTCTCAAAACTCATGGGAACAGCAACTTTGTGGCTGTTTTTTTCTTTCTCCTGGGGGAGCATGCTCCCAGACCCCCCGACGAGAAGTTTAGTCCCCCTAAACAAATGAAGCCTTTTCTTTATATCATGCAAAAATAGTTTGCATTTATTTTACACTCTTATTGTTTTACTACACCCACCTACACCAGAAAGGTGCCAGAGACATTGAAGTATAATTAAACAGTAGGGTCAGTATGAACCGATTAAATTACCTTTGATCTCCTGGAGATTCTCCTTTGAAGGAAAGTGGAGTATCCATTGAATCATCAGTCTTCATAGACAGACAGCTGGGTACAGGTGACCCTGCTCTTTCTACCCGGAGCCTGTGAAGAAAACATGGAGACAGAGATTCCAGTTAACCTCATCCTCTTACTGCAGATCTAACTCACAGCACATGGAGACAGAGCTTCCAGTTAACCTCATCCTCTTACTGCAGCTCTAACTCACAGCACATGGGGACAGAGCTTCCAGTTAAGCTCATCCTCTTACTGCAGCTCTAACTCACAGCACATGGAGACAGAGCTTCCAGTTAACCTCATCCTTTTAATGCATCAATAACTCACAGCATATGGAGACAGAGCATCCAGTTAACTTCATCCTCTTACTGCAGCTCTAACTCACAGCACATGGAGACAGAGCTTCCAGTTAACCTCATCCTTTTAATGCATCAATAACTCACAGCATATGGAGACAGAGCATCCAGTTAACTTCATCCTCTAACTGCAGCTCTAACTGACAGCAAATGGAGACAGAGCTTACAGTTAACCTCATCCTCTTACTGCAGCTCTAACTCACAGCATATGGAGACAGAGCATCCAGTTAACCTCATCCTCTTACTGCAGATGTAGCTCACAGCACACGGAGACAGAGATTCCAGTTAATCTCATCCTCAAACTGCAGCTCTAACTCACAGCATGGAGAGACAGAGCTTCCAGTTAACCTCATCCTCTTACTGCAACTCTAACTCACAGTACATGGAAACAGAGCTCCCAGTTAACCTCATCCTCTTACTGCAGCTCTAACTCACAGCACATGGAGACAGAGCTTCCAGTTAACCTCATCCTCTTACTGCAGCTCTAACTCACAACACATGGAGACAGAGCTTCCAGTTAACCTCATCCTTTTAATGCATCAATAACTCACAGCATATGGAGACAGAGCATCCAGTTAACTTCATCCTCTAACTGCAGCTCTAACTGACAGCAAATGGAGACAGAGCTTACAGTTAACCTCATCCTTTTAATGCATCAATAACTCACAGCATATGGAGACAGAGCATCCAGTTAAACTCATCCTCTTACTGCAGCTCTAACTCACAGCATATGGAGACAGAGCATCCAGTTAACCTCATCCTCTTACTGCAGATGTAGCTCACAGCACATGGACATACCGTCCAGTTAAACTCACCCTCTTACTGCAGCTCTAACTCACAGCACATGGGGACAGAGCTTCCAGTTAACCTCATCCTGTTACTACAGCTCTAACTCACAGCACATGGAGACAGAGCTTCCAGTTAACATCATCCTTTTCATGCATCAATAACTCACAGCACATGGAGACAGAACTTCCAGTTAACCTCATCTTCTTACTGCAGGTAAAACTCACAGCACATGGAGACAGAGCTTCCAGTTAACCTCATCCTCTTACTGCAGCTCTAACTCACAGCACATGGAAACAGAGCTTCCAGTTAAATTCATCCTCTTACTGCAGCTCTAACTCACAGCACATGGAGACAGATATTCCAGTTAACCTCACCCTCTTACTGCAACTCTAACTCACAGCATAGAGAGACAGAGCTTCCGGTTAACCTCACCCTCTTACTGCAGCTCTAACTCACAGCACATGGAAACAGAGCTTCCAGTTAAATTCATCCTCTTACTGCAGCTCTAACTCACAACACCAGGGGACAGAGCTTCCAGTTAACATTATCCTTTTCATGCATCAATAATTCAGAGCATATGGAGACAGAGCATCCAGTTAACCTCATCCTCTTACTGCAGATCTAACACACAGCACATGGACATACCGTCCAGTTAACATCATCCTCTTATTGCAGCTCTAACTCACAGCACATGGAGACAGAGCTTCCAGTTAACCTCATCTTCTTACTGCAGGTAAAACTCACAGCACATGGAGACAGAGCTTCCAGTTAACCTCATCCTCTTACTGCAGCTCTAACTCACAGCACATGGAAACAGAGCTTCCAGTTAAATTCATCCTCTTACTGCAGCTCTAACTCACAGCACATGGAGACAGAGCTTCCAGTTAACCTCATCCTATTACTGCAGCTCTAACTCACAGCACAGGGAAATAGAGCTTCCAGTTAACCTCATCCTCATACTGCAGCTCTAACTAACAGCACATGGAGACAGAGCTTCCAGTTAACCTCATCCTCTTACTGCAGCTCTAACTCACAGTAAATGGAGACGGAGCTTCCAGTTAAGCTCATCCTCTTAATGCAGCTCTAACTCACAGCATACGGATACAGAGCTTCCAGTTACCCTCATCCTCTTTCTGCAGCTCTAACTCACAGCACATGGAGACAGAGCTTCCTGTAAACCTCATCCTCTTACTGCAGCTCTAACTCACAGCACACATAGACAGCTTCCAGTTAAACTCATCCTCTTACTGTAGCTCTAACTCACAGCACATGGAGACAGAACTTCCAGTTAACCTCATCCTCTTTCTGCAGCTCTAAGTCACGGAACATCTGAATATGACATAATACCCATCACCTATACCTGAATGTGATAATACGCCCACCTACACCAGAAAGGTGCCAGTGATAATAAACAGAGACCACTTGTCTTTTTATTTATTTATTTATTTGTATTTGCATCTGCAACGTGGAGTAGCCGAGTCTAGGTTTTATGTCCGCAGTTGGCTACTGCGATAGGCTGGATAATCGAGTAGACAGATAATAGTTTGCAATTAGCTAGGTACGTTGGTATCTTATTTGACTCATAGCTAAAGTTAGGATATTTTGATAAAGCTATTAAAGTGCAAGGTTTTTGTCTACTGATCGGGAGAAGCTTACAGGAGAGCGTAAATACAGAGATTTTAGTCTCTCTCTATGGGCTTTGGTAACTCTGAGGGGAAATTCCCCCACAACATTATTCCCTGCTCATTAAGGGTGATAAGTTAAAATTGAGTCGATGCGTAGGCTACATGAACATTTAGATTTAGGCTATGGAATCTGGTTTTTCATTGGAATAAAACACAAATCACTGGTAAAAAATTGAATCTACAGGCCAGGCCTAAATTAATTCCGTTGCTATTGCGGCAATTTGCCATACGCTGTCAAACTAGAATGCACAGATCGTCTTCGACATCACAATGTGTAAACCATCGCCGATGCCCATAAATCTTAGTCGATAGACGATGGTATCCTAGGCCCCAACCCTATTGCTGTATGTGCAAACTTTTAAGCAATTTAAATAAATATTATTTGCAACAACAAAGCCGTTATTTATTGATTTTAGGCCTATTGCTACTCTCAAAACTCATGGGAACAGCAACTTTGTGGCTGTTTTTTTCTTTCTCCTGGGGGAGCATGCTCCCAGACTCCCCAACGAGAAGTTTAGTCCCCCTAAACAAATGAAGCCTTTTCTTTATATCATGCAAAAATAGTTTGCATTTATTTTACACACTTATTTGTTTTACTACACCCACCTACACCAGAAAGGTGCCAGATACATTGAAGTATAATTAAACAGTAGGGTCAGTATGAACCGATTAAATTACCTTTGATCTCCTGTAGATTCTTCTTTGAAGGAAAGTGGAGTATCCATTGAATCATCACTCTTCATAGACAGACAGCTGGGTACAGGTGACCCTGCTCTTTCTACCTGGACCCTGTGAACAAAACATGGAGACAGAGCTTCCAGTTAACACATCCTAATACTGCAGCTCTAACTCACATTACATGGTGACAGAGCTTCTAGTCAACCTCATCCTCTTACTGCAGCTCAAACTCACAGCACATTACATTTCTTATTCATATATTTATACCTGTCCGTCCGTCTTTCGTCTCTGGCTTCCCTGAGAGACTCATTTTTAAAAACAGGGCCCCCTATCTCAGGAGACTGGAACACGTCAGAGCAGATTACTTCACTTGTGGGTTCTGCCCCAAATTAGCCAACCTGTAAACCAAGAAAATGGGAACATATTGAACACTCATACACAGAGACTAGAGTTGCAAAATTCTGGGAATATTCAAAGGTGGAAACTTTCCATGGGAATTAACGGGAATATATGGGAATTAACAGGAATATATGGGAATTAACAGGAATAAACTGGGAATGCTGGTGTTATTTGTACTAGCTAAGTAAATTCCCTATGACAGATAGAACGGACTTCGGAGACTATCGACAATTTCTTGAAATCTGATTTATAGAATTAGCCGAAACGTTCCTGGATTAGCCTGTGTGGTATAAGGATATAGAGCATACATTGAATGCTCCAATTTTAATTTTTTAAAGTAATGATTAATGATTTGTAGTCCGGTTTGTAGTCCACTTTAAAGAACTACACATCCATTACTGCAATCACGGGCGGTTCTCGACCAATCAGATATCATCTCGTCTGAACATTTTTGGCAGTGCATACCACCTTGCTAATTCGGCCATTTTACTTAAAGGGATAGTTTGGAATTTTGGACATAATGTCTCTATTACGACTTACCCATGATGTAGTTGATTGATGGAAACCATTTCCAGCTAATTCCATGCTGTCCCTTCTTTTGGACATACACACGTTGCTAATGCTAGCGCAACTCTATGGCAGCCTGCAGCATCCACTACCAAACGCACTTAAACACTCCACAGTGCACCCAAAGCAAATAAAATACGATGACAGTCTATCGGGGTTATTTTGAGTGTTTATACCATCATTTTTGAAGTCAAACTATCGTTGAATCCTTTACTTTGTGCTGACCTAATATTCTCTGTGGAAGTACGGCGGCGGAGCGAACGTGGCCATTGCAACTTGTAGGTAACGTAAAGTATCGCTCCCCCGATAGACTGTCGTCGTATTGTATTTGCTTTGGGTGCACTGTGGAGTGTTTAAGTGCGTTTGGTAGTGGATGCTACCGGTAGCCGTAGAGTTGCGCTAGCATTAGCAATGTGTGTATGTCCAAAAGAAGGGACAGCATGGAATTAGCTGAAAATGGTTTCCATCAATCAACTACATCATGGGTAAGTCGTAATTGAGACATGATGTCCAAAATTCTGATCTATCCCTTTAATTGAACCGTCTGGAGGGAATTATGGGACGTCGAATTTTTAAACAGTGCCAGCGCTGGTACATTCACAAAAAAATACTAAAACGTAAAATATACTCAAAGCTGGTCCAGACAAACTACATATTTTGTTATATTGAACAATCCAAGAAATTGATGGTAAGACATAATCACTCGAAATTGTTTAAAAGAAAGTTTTAGTTCATGTCTATGGTCTGAATGGGGAAGTCACTTCCGAAACCAGTGCGATGTAGTCACTTGAGTATTCTATGGAAGAATGCACAGTGCAGGGTTGAAATTCAACTGAATTTGCATTAAATTGGGTTGTTTTAACCAAAGCATACTGCAAGATCTAGAATTGCATTTTCCAACTAAATTTAAGTTTCATGTTATAGGCTAACTTTTGCAAGAGGACCAATCTTAAGGGACCAAGTGTAATTGGACAAATTAACATAAACTTAAATAAAGTCATTAAATTTGATATTTGGTTGCATATCCTTTACATGCCATGACCTCCTGATGCCTGTGATCCAACAACATCAAAAGACCCTTGATATCGTATTTTCAGGTACTTTTACAAGCGATACTATAACCGCTTTATAATGGATCTCTATGGGAATTTGGGGGGGGGGGGGGGGTCTACATTCAGATGTAAATTAAGCCAGAATAGTAAGGATCACACGGTTGGCTAAATGGCTGTAAGTCATCAAGGGTCTCAGGTATCAAACGAGCGTCAAACCATCACTCTGCTGCCAAATATGTTCTCCTGACTTATTTTCCTATTGAACTCTGGAAAAATAATGAGGAGAAACCCTTGTAAGAGAACTATTAAATCTCTGGTCAAAGAGATGCCTGGGCTGGCATATTATATTTAAGCAATAAGGTACGAGTACTATATCAGTACAATATCATCAATATAGTCACAGTTAAAGGGTGTTGTTAGGCCCGACGCGTAGCGGACTATATTGACGATATTGTACAGCGTCGAGTTACCTTATTGCTTTTTTTTAACGGTTTCCAGCATCATGTGACATGAGACTTAATATGAGCAAGTTCACATGTAACCACAGTACTCCAGCATCATGTGACATGAGGCTTAATATGAGCAAGTTCACCTGTAACCAAAGTACTTCAGCATCATGTGACATGAGACTTAATATGAGCAAGTTCACCTGCCACAGTACTCCAGCATCATGTGACATGAGACTTAATATGAGCAAGTTCACCTGTAACCAAAGTACTCCAGCATCATGTGATATGAGATATTTCCTGAGCTTTATAGGAATATGAAGCTGAACGTCAACAGCAGCCCCTCCTCCATAGGCATCCCTATCTCTCCTATATATGTGATATCCTTGTACTGCCACGGTTGTATCATCAAATGTATGGTCCAGGTCAGAGATAGCTAATATATGAATATTGTTTGAGAAAATCAATTCACTTATTTCATACACTTTATTTCTGAGGCTACAGATATTTATATGGGCCATTTTTAACCCTCTTTGGTAGTTTATCAAAAACCAACATCATACATCATGACATTAACGTTATTTAACTATTATGTTAGCATTTTACTGACATTTGTACGGTGTTGTTACGGGTGAATATAATAAAAACCATAAATGTTCCAAAAAGATTTTCTTAAACATTTCCTAATTCTAAAACAAACTGGAAGATTCAGCAAAATGCAGCAGGCATTTGAAAAAGTGAGGACACTGATGGGATGCAATCCCAAAATCCTACAACAAAACAGTCACTGATCCTGCCTCCTTTGCTGAGGAGCTGAACATGTTTTATGCAGAGTTCAACACCACCAGTTTCTCAGCCGAGTGTGAGGAGCTGAACATGTTTTATGCAGGATTCAACACCACCAGTTTCTCAGCCGAGTGTGCGGAGCTGAACATGTTTTATGCAGGATTCAACACCACCAGCTTCTCAGCCGAGTGTGAGGAACTGAACATGTTGTATGCAGGGTTCAACACCACCAGCTTCTCAGCCGAGTGTGAGGAGCTGAACATGTTTTATGCAGGGTTCGACACCACCAGCTTCTCAGCCGAGTGTGAGGAGCTGAACATGTTTTATGCAGGGTTCAACACCACCAGCTTCTCAGCCAAGTGTGCGGAGCTGTTGAGGGACTTATCCATCCTGGTCTTGCAACAACCAGTCCCATTCACACCGGAGGATGTTCACCGGCAGCTGAGCAGGTGCAAAGCGGCCAAAGCCCCAGGACCAGATGGCATCCAGGTAAGGGTGCTCAGGGATTGTGCCATGGAGCTCTCTCCAGTCCTGTACTCCATCTTCACTCATTCAGGACTGCCACAGTAACCACCCTCTGGAAAACCTCCACAATCATACCAGTGCCGAAAACACCCCGCCCATCTGAACATAACCACTACTGGCCAGTTTCACTCACCATGACCTCAATAATTATGAAGTGCCGGGAGAAACTGGTGTTAGCTTCCATCCTCCCAGTTGTCAGGCCACAGCTGGACTCCCACCAGTTTGCCTACAAGGCAAAGAGAGGGACTGAGGATGCTGTAGCATGTCTCCTCCTTCTGGAATCACCAGGCCACTTTGCCAAAATCCTCCTTGTGGACTTCAGCTCAGCCTTTAACACCATTCAACGCCATCAAACGATCAAAAAACTAATTCTCATCAATGTCCCCTCACTTCCCATCCGCTGGGTATACAGCTTCCTCAGTGACAGGCCTCAGGCTGTTAGAGCAGGTTCTGTTACATCATCAAGCATCACTACGAACACCGGAGCCCCCCAGGGCTGTGTCCTGAGCCCTTCTCTGTACACCCTCTATACTAATGATTGTATCAGCCCCTCTCCCATTACCACATACTTTAAATACTCTGATGATACAGCCATTCTCACACTCTTGCATCACAGTGATTCCATTACGGCTTACCAGCACACCACATCCTATTTTTCACAATGGTGCACAGACAACTACTTACAGTTAAATGTAAAAAAACAAAACAAAAGAACCACTCATTGGTACTCCAAACTCCCACTGCACAGCCCATAACCTCACATCCATAAGTGGCTCGCACTGCACAGCCCGTAACCTCACATCCATAAGTGGCTCCCACTGCACAGCCCATAACCTCACGCCCATAACCTCACATCCATAAGTGGCTCCCACTGCACAGCCCATAACCTCACATCCATAAGTGGCTCCCACAACACAGCCGATAACCTCACATCCATAAGTGGCTCCCACTGCACAGCCCATAACCTCACATCCATAAGTGGCTCCCACTGCACAGCCCATAACCTCACATCCATAAGTGGCTCCCACTGCACAGCCCATAACCTCACATCCATAAGTGGCTCCCACTGCACAGCCCATAACCTCACATCCATAAGTAGAGAGACAACTGAGATGGCTTTAAATATCTTGGACTCACACTAGATAGTAAACTTACCTTTGACCACCATATCACTGACACCCATAAACGCTGTCAGCAAAGGCTCTCCGCCATCCGCAAACTCAAAGCACTTTCCATTGCACCCCAACATCTGCTTCTGCTCTACAATAGCATCATTCAGCCCATTCCACACACACACACACACACAAACACACACTCTCAGCCCATCTTATGCACACACACGTACGCGGCACGCACACAGTAAAATGTGCAGTGTTAATTCAACTATCAGAGTACATATGAGCCTAATTTGGCCAGAGTATGCTCATATGTACACTGCTATAGTTGAATTAACACTGGACACTTTACTGTCAATTTACTGTGTAGTGAGGTTCAGTCAATTTTATTCAGACTGAATAAAGCTCAACACTCAATTATAATTCTATACGTCAGTAGAGCCCAACTTAGTGAAAATGACGTACACGCGACAATGGTTTGGAAAAATTACATTTTTTATTGGCTAAAATTATGAATATATGAATAATAGAAACAATTAATATAACATGATGAATCGTAGGCTGTTCTATGACTTAATCTTCAGATATGGTGACGTCCTATAATTGCCGACATGGAGCAATATCTTGCCAACTGCTTTGCCCGCAATTTTAGCATTTCAGCCAGTTGCAGACCCCTCACCACTAGTCTATGAATGTTACCAAGGCTACCAAATATAAAAACTAGGAACCTACATTTATTTAGAGTTGTTCCAGAGCTGAAACCAGAGGCTGATACTTCATTACCTTTGTGAGGAAGGCTTCTTCTAGACTGGAGTCAAAAGAACAGCCGACCTCCAAAACAGACAATCTCCTCATCAATTCCAATATTATTAAGTATAGAATGTGATACAGAATGATCAGTAGAGGGAAGACATGCTAGTTTTCCCTTTAAATGTAAACCAGTCCAGTGTTGCTGTTGTTTGAGTTGTTGTAAGGCCATAAGGAGCCTCCGACCGGTAGAAGATGGTAACTGGTGCTGCGAGGCCCGGTATCTAACAGTTTCCCTTACACGAGTGAGCGGATCAGTTATAATGTCCTCTGAAACTGTAGCAGACTTTTTAGAGTTAAATTTAATGTCACACTGCACACCATAACTTGAGCAGACTCTAAGCAGTTGCTGTAAGCCAGCGCTTTAAGGAGACAGGACGACTAAATCATCAGCGTACATCAGATGATTAATAAGACTATCCCCCACCATACATCCAGTCTTTACACGATTTTAACTTTTTAGAAAGATCACCCATATACATATTGAAGAGAAGAGGTGACAGTACTCCACCTTGTCGGACCCCATTAGTTACTAAGAAGGGTGCAGATATACTATTTTTCCCCCATCTAGCTTGCATGGTTTGATAGGAATACCAAAAGTGCAAGATCCTTATCAAATATGGGGGGACTCCTCGCACTTGTAGTTTAACAAACAATTTACCATGATTAATTTGATCAAAAGCTTTGGATGCATTCAGGAAACACATAAATATTATAGTGTTATGTCTTCTATACTTACTAACAACTTCCTTCAGTGCATATATACACAAATCTGTGCCGTGTTTATTTTTAAAACCAAATTGATTGTCAGTGGTGTAAATCTCACGCAGCTAGACCAAAGAGGGAGTAGCTCGGAGTGAAGGTTTAAGCGTGATGTTTTCCGCTGTTGCTGTGGGAAAAGGTAAGAGTTATTTTGGAATATCACTGTTCTTACAACCGGGTGAGACTGCTCTTTAGATTCACGGGATCAGCTAATAATTGACCACATGTCAAAGACAATAGTACCACTTTGCCTTCCACTTTAAGTCTGGTCTGGGCTGACCCCAGCTTATCCAAAAAGGCAGCCTGTGCGCATTACATTGACTGTCAGCCACCAACGCTGATTATATACTCATGTATCTGACTCCAATTTAATTATTAATATCCAATTGCTATGTAAATTTACACTTGATTTGCTAAAGGAATCCCGTACTTTTGAGACTGTTCTCTGAACTGGATACGCCAGTTCCAACGCATGTCACATACGGCTGGCTAGATATCTGCGTTTATCTCAGAGGTTGTGGAAGAGGCCACTTCGTGAGGTATAGCCTATCCAATAAGGCTCAGGGACCCAAGGAGGTAATATTGGCGACCCCCATTTTCAACATGCATAAACGCTATGCGGAGATGATCTAATTTAAGGACATAGTTCTACGGGTGCAATACTCTGTGATACATTAAGTTTAAAATAGACAACCTCCCTAGACCAGCTGAGGGGGTAATCCAGACTGAGGAAATTAATCAGACTGACAAGCTCAGAGACCTCATAGAAACTCAGAGGGTTCGGAACGTGTCACCATCACAGGTGCTCAGAGGTTTTGGACCATAGAATCTATTAGGTAAAAGGGAAACTCAGAGGGGTTTGGAACATGTCACCATTAGGGTTGCAAATTCTAAGGAATTTCCTTGATCGATAATCGTTAACGTTAATGAACAATTAATCGATCAATCGATAACAAAACAGCTAAAAATAGCTTATGACATAGAAAATACAAAATGCATGTTTTTTTCCTCAATCAAAGCTTTATTGAAACATTTGAGAAATACGCCTGTTTCATAGCATAACACAAATATAATTATGAACGCTGTTTTGTTTAAGTATGATATTTTAATAAGGCACGGGAAATTGCGCTCACTCTTCCGAGGCGTATCAGTGACTAACACGTACGTCTATGACATATACAAAAATAAGATGAGCCTTAATTAAAAACTTAAATTTGCAAAATGATTATGAAATAGATAAAGATAAATAACGTTTTTGAAAACTATAATAGGTTCCCTCTTGAAATGAGAAAGCTACGACAGCTCAGGCCTCAGTTTAAAACTTAAACTGCATAAGTGCAGTAAATACCTAGGCCTGCTGATTTTTATTTAAGAATATAAACATGTTTACGTTATCAGGGGTGAGTCGTGTGCGCAGTCGGTTTACAGCGAGACCAGCTTCTGAAAATACGTGTTTCCGATGGGACCGATAAGTAGCGTGCTTCATGGTCGAGTGAGTCTTCTTCTGTATAAAGTTAATAGCATGTTCAGTGTTTCCCCTACCATTATCTTGGCCGGGCGGATATATATTATATATAATCTTTTTTTAATTTTTTTTATGTAGCTGCAATAATTATTTCCCTTACCGCAGAAATGCTGGAATGATTGCAATGGCAGCGCTGATATTATAAGGGTGTAATTATAGTTTCCGCCTCTACGCAAAATGGCGCACTTTCGTCCGTTTCGCTATCTGACCAGAACTCTTACATTTTAGTGTAGAGTAAAAGCTAATACTGCACAGTCGCGGATCTATGGGTGGGCCTGGGTGGGCAAGCTGTCAATCTGGCCCCTTATGTTTAACTTAATGATTGCATTTCACCAACAGCTCCCATTGACACAATTAAGATGAGACCGCAAATAGTTCAATTTGATCGTTAAATTTGAAATGGTCGATCGATCAAATTATTAACGGCAATTAATCGATCAACGATTAATCGTTAACACCCCTAGTCACCATCACAGGTTCTCAGAGGTTTTTGACCATAGAATCCACCAAATACTAGGAAAATAGAAACTCAGAGGTTTGGGAACGTGTCACCATCACAGGTGCTCAGAGGTTCTGGAATCGTCACATTACCATAAACAAGATTAGTAACAGACACAATTCTCAGAGACCATGCAAATCAAGTCAATAAATAGAACAATTTATTAGCCAGGCAGGTAATTTACTTAAAGGGTAAGTTCGCTATTTTGGACCTTGGACCCTATTTGCGGTCCGTCTTCCATGAACCTGACCCATGAAGTCCATTTTTTCGCTGATCGGTCCAGTATTGAGTTCGGTACAGATTTCCTGTAGGCTCTCACTGGGCTACAATGGAAGTGAACGGGGCAACCAGAAATGTTCGATAAATGTGCTTTCATGTACAATAAATGAGACGGGAAGCTCAGGGTGTATTGTTACCGGTCTCAGTATGCTCTCCTGTGAAATGTATCTCAATCCGAACATTTTTACGTGCTTGGCATGGCTTGGAAGTAAGCATTTCTCTGTTGCTTGTTTTCGCTGCTCCCGCGGAGTACTATGTGTCGGGGGTAGGGGAGCGGGAGGTGTGCCGGCCGTTTACAAAACTATCTAGCTGAGCAGTCTGCGTTTGTTTACCTGCATCAATGTAGGCTACAATTTCCACAAAAAAACTTGGATGATGGATGACTATAATGATTACGAAGACGAAGAATTCGATTTTGACTTTGACGTTACTGCTACAGATTTGAGCCAGAATACACGGACATGGAACTACAAGAGATGGATGATAAGAGAGCAAGAGAAGAGAGAGAGGCTGAAGTTGCGCAGGTAATGTTATCCGAAGTCGCTGCCGAGGCTAGACCAAGAATTTCGGGGGACATTTGGTGTTCTTGCAAGAGGTGCAAGCAGATGCCCAGAGAGGAGGAAAGTTTGTGTTGTAGGGAGTGGGATCTGTTGCTACCGAATGCCATTGAAAACCTGGATGTATCCGTGGATGACACTGGATCATCTCCATTGATTACCATTACACTATGACTGCCAACAGATATGTGATAGATGAGAACTTTGGACAGGACACCATGCGTCAAGCATTTGTAAATAAAACATTATAGAATTGTAAAAAGTTATAGTTGATGAACGTTTCCGACAGTTTTGTTACAAGAAAACAACTTATGTCAAGCTCGGATTTTGTTAGTTGGTATTGAGTGCTGGGTCAGAGGACGCGCTCAAAAAAAAATAAAAATGTTAGTAACGTTATAGCTAAATATAACTTACCCTCCGCTCCGGTGCTTGATAGTGCTGCAGGTCCGACACGAGGAACAGCTGTGTTCTTTAGAAACCAGTGTTTTGCTTCTGATTTGCGGTTACAGAAATCAGTAGCGTCGAAATGCGCTCCACAAACTCGCGAGTCTGCCAAACGGAGTTGATTGACTGGAGTGTTTATGTCGATCCGTAAGACAACCAGCCAAAGTCTCAATCTTTCTGGGTCAGAGAAACGGAAGCCTGTGAAAACTGGTATTTGAGCGTCCAGACATTTTATTCCCACAACCGGGGACTGCACATTCGCGCACCATTGCTGTGATGAATTATTACAAATGATGATTACAAAAACTGCGTTACAAATATTTCTGCTGTAGGCTACTAGCTAGTAAACTCCAACGGGAGGTCAGGATTTGTGATCAACTGCTTTTCAAGCGCCCCCCCCCCCCCCCCCCCCCCCCCTCTCTACAACGTAGCTAGACTGCGGAAGTTTACAGTGCGAGGTAGTGCAGTCGGAGAAATAGTTCTGTTTCAAATGGAACTGTTGTTTCAACGTTCGGTTTGCGTTTGCGATAGCCTACATTTCATAGGAGAGCATACTGAGACCGTAAGAATACACACTGAGCTATAAAAAGCACATTTATCGTTGTTTTTTCCATAACATTTCTGGTTGCCCCGTTCACTTCCATTGTAGCCCAGTGAGAGCCTACAGGAAATCTGTACCGAACTCAATACTGGACCGATCAGCGAAAAAATGGACTTCATGGGTCAGGTTCATGGAAGACGGACCGCAAATAGGGTCCAAGGTCCAAAATAGCGAACTTACCCTTTAAGATAATCAATTATAGTTACCGAATAAAACATAAAATATTTAAAATACTTTGTCATACCTGGCCGTCGCTACACACAAGACACATAAATTATAACTACTAATTCATCTACAGCTAATCTAGGAGGAAAAGGCGTTCATAACACTCCCCCCTCCTTAGCTAGGAAATCAAACAAAACAAAACCCACAACTCCTAAACTAACCAAAAATTACGCCCACCAATGTTTTATTTTTTTTAATTTTATTTTCTAGGAGACTGTGGTAGGGAGCGTGGTTTTAGGTGCTGCCGGCAAGAGAGAGAGAGTGAACTTGTGCGGTTTGTGGAGCCTACACAGCTGTAGGAAATCACGCAATTGGTAACAAATGATTGTGTTATTGATTGTATCGATTAAACGGGTTTGTCTTTGTTGTCGGTTATTGGAATGACGTGGCAATAGGTTGTTAATGATCTGAGGAAAAGTATTGTTTTGTATTTTATGGTAAAGTTTTAAGTTCAGTAATATTTGGTAATTTTCAAAAGTGAGTGCGTTTACTTGTTGCAAGGCAGTGCAATGATGTGTGCGAGATGGTAATTTTGTGTGAATTTTGTACGATCTATTATAAAGACGAATGATTGGGTCTAATGTGCATTTTGTAGCAGATGACCAAATTGTTAAACAATATGATAATGTGGATAGAATTATGGCATTTAAATATGTATTTGAAACGGTTTGTGTAAGATATGTCCGAATTTTATTGTAGACGATAAGTTTTTTATTTAGCTGTTTTGCAAGGTATTCAATATGTGGTTTAAAACGTCATATGATCGTCAAGCGTGACGCCGAGATATTTATAGGTACTCGTTACAGACAAGGGTTCGTTTTTTAGTTGTATAGGGGGCGGAGTTGAAAATGTTTTTTGAAAGGATCGAAAATACATACATTGTGTTTTTTTTATATTTAATGTTAAATGATTTCTGTGTAGCCAGTGGTGAAGAGCTTGTAGGTCCAATGAAAGTTTGGAATAAATGTCATCTATTTTATGCGCAGAGGTAAAGATAACGGTGTCGTCCGTGTATAGAAGCACTTGAGTTGATGAGCATACTGAGGGCAGATCATTAATATATAATATGAACAATAGCGGTCCTAGAATAGATCCTTGTGGTACACCGATATTGCCTGTCGTAGAAGTGGATTTAAGTTGATCTATTTGGACCAGTTTTCTTTGTGTTCTTTCTAATAGATATGATGAAAGCATGTTTATTGCAGTTGATGATAGACTGAACTTCGTTAACTTATTGAGAAGTATTGAATGATTAACGGTATCAAATGCTTTTGAAAAATCGATAAATATTGCAACCGGTTATATTACCTACATTTAATGATTGTCTAATTGATTCCGTGAGATATAATACTGCGGACGTGGTTGATCGGTTTGTTCGAAAACCAAACTGAAATTCATTTAAAAGACCGTGTGATTCTAAGTAGTCGGTGAGCTGAGTGGCTAGCACCTTTTCCAGGATCTTTGACATTATGGGAAG
Organism: Synaphobranchus kaupii; assembly: GCA_029718625.1. NCBI lineage: Eukaryota > Metazoa > Chordata > Actinopteri > Anguilliformes > Synaphobranchidae > Synaphobranchus > Synaphobranchus kaupii. The sequence goes on from CM056380.1 coordinate 8,454,077, forward strand.
AATAGATATCGGTCTATAATTTGATATGACTGTTGGATCACCTGCTTTGTAAATGGGAATGATTTTAGATGTTTTCCATGCGGAAGGAAAAACAGGCTTTGTAATACATAGTTTATGAGATGATGGGTGATTGTTAATAAGGAATCCAAATGTGACAGAAAGTCTGAGTTCATGTCATGTGTATCCTTTGTTTTTGTCTTCTTTAGAGAATGTGTGATGTTTATTAAACACTCTTGAGATATTTCTGCGAAGGAGAAAGGTTGTGATTGTAAGGAAGAAAATTCCAATTGTTGCACAGATGGCTCTTCTACTGATGAAATAAAAAAAGTATTAAACGCGCAAGCAAGTTTTTGAGGCTCTGTTAGCAATAATCCCTGTGAGAAAAACGCTTATCTTGCCTTGGTTATTTTTTGTCCTTCCTCCAGTTATGGTGTTCAGTGCATCCTACAGCTTTTTGGGGTGCAAAGAGGCTTCATTTATGAGTTTCTGATAATAATTAGTTTTTGCTTTCTGTAACTCGACGATACATTTATTTCTAATTGTCGCAAAAGCTTGCTTATCTATTAATAATTTAGTACGGTAGTAGTTTTTCATAAGTTTTGATTTTTGTTTGAGCAGACGTAATATATTTGGTGTAATCCAAGGTAAAGATAATTGTCAAGACTTTAGTTAAGAACTTTTTGTGTATTTTTTAGTTATAGTCTTAATTTTTTCATGCATTCCTCATGAGTATTTTCTCGGGGTTGCTCATCTTATTCTCCTCTTCCTAGTTAATGTTATTAATCTTGTTTTGGTACGTCTGTTTTTTGGAGCCTGGTATCATTTTTTTTAACATTCAATTTGTGTCCCTTGTGTTTTATAATTTTTTTTCTGAATAGCAAAGGTAAGAAAATGGTCCATTAGGTTATATTTTGTGGGTTTCAATTGGAAAAAATTAGATCAAGAATTGTTTCACACGTACTACATACTCGCGTTGGTTCCTTTATCAATTGTTCAAGTCCAAATTTGGTTGCTACATGTTTTAGCGGTGTAGCAATAGTGTCATTCCAATTTAAGTTGAAATCACCAAGTAGTGTATATTCTTTTGTTTTTACCGACTCAAGAATAGTTGTTAGGGATGATACATAATCTATTGGTGACGTGTTAGGAGGTTTATATGAAACTAAAATGTCTATAGCATGCTGAGACGTTAAATAAAAAGGTGATTTGTAACGTTTCGGATGCCGTGTCTGTTAGATAATTTGTTGATGAGTACTTTTTTTTTTTCACATATACATGTAGATACATATATTGCTACTCCCTCCCTCCACGTTTACCAACCCGGTCTTTACGAAATAAATGGTAATTCTCAATATAAAGAAAGGAATCCGGAATTGTTGGTGTTAGCCAAGTTTCCGAGACAGCAAGAATATCTATGCTACTTTGTGTCATCAGCATTTTAATTTGATCAAGTTTCGATACTAAGCTACAGACATTAAGATGACATATTTTTAGTCCTTTAGCATTTCCAAGATGACTCACTGTTTTGGGGGTCTTCCAGTTTTGTTTATTTCTCTTATTTCTATTTCTCAGTGCATTGACAGCGCTGGGAACCTCCGGCTCTAAGAACGTCACCAACAGGAGGGACAGTAGGCCGAGGCAACACAAACGGAAGAGGAATGATTTCCGGTGAGGGGGGTGTTGGATGTAAATAGTCAGTCCCGTGGAGTTCTGAACAGCGTGCTGCAAATTAGCAGCTAGCATTTGGCTACCCAGCCTGTTGGGGTGGACTCATATCATATCTAAAAAAAGGCGAAATTGTTCCAAAACAAATAAAAATTATCAATAAAACCTATGTTGTTCGCGTCTGCAAGCGGACTGGAGCCAGGTGTTAAAGCTGAGGGTTCGACTGAAGCGTGCCGCTCCCCTCAGCGTGGGCAGGGGGCCGGAAATAAAAACGACTTTCCACAGTTATTTAAAAATTAAAATTTCAAATTGGCCGGGCATTTGGGCAGACGTACGTCGGTGGTGTGCGTCCTGCCCAGACTGGTCAGCTAGTGAATTCCCCGGCCATCCCAAAAGCGCCGTTGCGCCCTCTACCATTAATTGAGGTCCCTTTTGATAGAGTGGGCATGGACCTCATCGGGCCATTTGACAGGAGCACGCAGGGATACTGATTTGGATTAGTTTTTGTGGATTATGCAACAATATATCCCGAAGCAGTTGCCGTTACGCAATTTCTCGGCTAAGAGTGTTGCGCAGGCATTGTTTCAGATAATCTTCCGCGTCGTTATCCCGAAAGAGATTCTGACGGATCAAGGCACTTCGTTTATGTCACGCACATTACGCACAATTGTATGAATTATTGGGGGTTCAGTCCATTAAAACCAGCGTCTACCATCCGCAAACAGATGGGCTCGTTGAGCGATTTAATAGGACTTTGAAATCTATGATTCGGAAGTTCGTACACGATGATAGCCGAAATTGGGATAAGTTGGTTAGTTCCTCTCTTGTTTGCAGTGCGAGAGGTTCCCCAGGCCTCCACGGGATTTTCTCCCTTTGAATTGCTGTTCGTTAGGTAACCACGGGGTGTCTTGGATCTAGTTAAAGAAAGCTGGGAGGAGGGTCCAAGTCCCAGTAAAAAACGAGATTCAATACGTTATGGACCTGCGAGCAAAACTCCATACACTGGGTAGATTGTCACGGGAGAATTTGCTCGAGGCTCAGGAACATCAACAGAAGCACTACAATAGAGGAACTAAGCTATGTCAATTTTCTCCGGGAGATAAAGTCCTGGTATTGCTCCCGACTTCCAGCACAAAATTACTCGCCCAAGTGGCAAGGACCCTTTGTGGTTACACGACGAGTGGGGGAAGTCGATTATGAGGTGGTGCGATCTGATAGAGAGGGGGCGAAACAGATTTATCACCTCAATCTACTAAAAGCATGGAAAGAGGTGGTACCGGTCTCCCTGGTCACAGTAGATCAGGAGAGAGATGAGCTGGGGCCGGAGGTACCAAATTCTACCAATCAAACCTCACCCCTTTCAGATAGCCATCTCCTACCGAATCAGAGAGCGGATCTTGCCTTGTTGCAAAAGCGGTTTGCTGATGTGTTTTCCCCTCTACCAGGTCGCACTAATCTCATAAACCACCACATTGAGACAACCCCGGGCATAACGGTGCATTCATGGCCCTATAGACTGCCTGAGCATAAAAAGAAAGTAGTGCAGGCAGAAATAAAGGCAATGCTGGAATTGGGGGTAATTGAGGAGGTCCAACAGTGCTTGGAATAGCCCCATCGTGCTAGTGGGTAAACCTGATGGATCTATTCGGTTCTGTGTAGATTATCCAATGCCTCGGGTCGACGAGCTCTTGGATCGACTGGGCACAGCTCGTTTTTTTTTTTACACCTGCGGATTTAACCAAGGGCTACTGGCAGATTCCCTTGTCTCCAGAGTCCCAAGGAAAAAAATGGCTTTCTCCTCTCCGGACGGGTTGTACCAATTCCGGACACTTCCGTTTGGGTTATTCGGGCCCCTGCCACATTTCAACGTCTGATGGACAGGGTGCTGTGTCCGCATGCTGCTTTCGCTGCAGCCTATCTGGATGACATCATCATCCAAGCAACAGCTGGGCGCAGCATGTGCGGCATGTGGGGGCGGTGCTAGAGTCCCTGAGACAGGTGGGGGCTCACGGCTAACCCAATGAAGTGTGCAATTGGCCAAGCGGAGGTACGGTACTTGGGGTACCACTTGGGAAGTGGACAGGTGCGGCCTCTCGTGGACAAAACCGCAGCGATTGCGACCTGCCCCCGGACCCAAGACAAAAAAAAGAGGTGAGGAGGTTTTTGGACTGGCCGGCTACTACAGAAGATTTATTCCTGCTTTCTCGGAGCTGACCAGTCCCCTAACCGACTTGACTCGGAAAGGTGCCTCAGATCCGGTCCAGTGGACGGAATTGTGCCGGCAGGCGTTTGAGCGGGTGAAGGAAGCTCTTTGTGGGAAAACCGCTCTTGTTCACCCCTAACTTCTCTCTCCCTTTTAATTTGCAGACAGATGCATCGGACAGAGGGGCTGGGGGGCCGTTTTGACGCAGCAAGTGGAGGGGGTCGACCGACCAGTGCTGTACATTAGCAGGAAGCTATCACAACGCGAAGCTAAGTACAGCACGGTCGAGAAAGAGTGTCTGGCCATTCAGTGGGCGGTCGGGTCCCTCCGTTATTACCTACTGGGTCGCCCATTCAACCCTCTGCTCGGACCATGCTCCCCTCCAATGGATTCACCGCATGAAAGATACCAACAATTGGTAATGAATGATTGTGTTATTGATTGTATCAATTAACCAATTGCCTTGATTGTTCGAGAGTGAGCCTGAGTGCATAAATGCCTTCCGGAAGATCTACAAGGGAGAAGGACGGAAGACGGTCTTGTATATATGTAAAACGTGTAGGCATAGAGGGTTACGAAGAGAAAAGGAAATAAAAAACCCCTGTTCTCTCACTCAAAGTCCTGGTTTCTGTCTCTGCACAAGAGCGGTGGTGCTCACATCGCCACAGAGACTTTCCTCCTACTCCCTTCCCTCTAAACACATGTAGGGAGGCTCTTCTTATTTTAACAGTTACATCTCATGCACACTGCACATCTATAATAAAAACATTTACAAAGCCGCAAAATACTACGTCACCTTTAGTCCCCACTCTGTGTTTTCCCAGAAACCCAAAATAGCAGGGGGAGGTGAACTCTAAACCCTAACTAACCAGAGCACAATATATATAATATATTAAATATACCGTATGCAAGGGACCACCCCATATTAGCCTCCTAGGCCCTCAATGTTGATGAGGCCTGCTGGTAGGTAGATTCTGGCAAATCCAAAACCCCCCTGCAAAAGCAGGGACTGGGCAGCCCCAGTATCCCTCAAGATGGTAACTGGCACTTCCATCGCCCCCTGTGACACTGACACTGTTCCCACCGAGGTAAAAGCATCATAAACTGAAGGAGGGACTACAGGACCACCAGTACTAGACATTACCAGTGCTACAGCCTTGTCTCGGCCCCTCCTTCTTAGCCAAGACTGGGCAACATGCCCGCGCTCAAGACAATAATGGACACACTATGTCAGAACGAGAGTCAAAGCCAGGGCCAGGCTTTCTATCAGGAGCGGACACCATGGGTCGCTCCCCTAAATGAGCCTTATTAGGAGGGGGTCTACCTCCCCCCGAGACCTCCTTGTTCCCGATGCCCATCATGGCACCCACCGTTGGGGCAGCCTTTCCCTGAGGGCTCAGCATGAATGACCTCAAAAGCATCTGCCATTTGTGATGCCTGAACCAGCTTGTTTACCTGGCGCTCAATTAGGACTCAGGCACACCCCCATAGGCTGGTAATACAGCTTTCATAAGTTTGTCATCGTCAAGTCCCACACAAGGGTCCAATGCGGCAAAAGCAACCTGTGCTTTGCCCGCAAGGCTACTTTGAAGAGCAGAGCCCATTTGGCATCTGGCCATTCCATTTCCCCTAGCCACAATTTCAAAAGCCTCAAAGAAGGTATCTGCATCTTCCTCGCGAAACTTAGGCATAAAATATCATGGCACCCACCCACCGTTGGGACAGCCTTTCCCTGAGGGCTCAGCATGAATGACCTCAAATATTTTGCTCAATAGACACAAAATAAGAATCACTAAATAAACACTGCCTAAGATGTAGCCCTTGTCAGCTCCGCCAATACTCTTCCCTAGCAATGGGAATTGACACTCTAGACAAACCACAAAAGGTCCCAAAAAGGAACATTACACAATGATCAGCTACTGACAATGGTACAACCGCTACAGGCCACAAGAGGGGGGGAAATGGTGCAATACCACTCTGCCAAAGTTCCAAACACCAAAATTACCACACGCGATAGTGATATCGTGATAGGCTATACTACAACAATAACCTCAACAGAACTGGCAAGTTTATGCATAGCCTACCAAGCTACCTAGTTATATTCAGCGGATTCATGCACTAATGTACGTCGCTCTGGATAAGAGCGTCTGCCAAATGTCTAAAATGTAAATGTAAATGTAAATGGATTCCAGCACGATTGGAATCCTGCATGACACAGTGCACCGCGCACTCATTAGGCAAAACTGTTTTTTATTTTAACCAAATGACAGAAGCTACCCCCTTCAAAAGGGCTTACTACAATGCGGCGTGTCACTACAGATTAACCAATACTATTGCAGGAACAGTGTAACACGATAGGATACCCACTTCGCTGCTCTCTGGCTATGAAGTTTAAATATTTCACTCCAACCACACAATCAATTCCTTAGTGTGAATCCGAACGCCTACACGCTAATCGTGTTCTTCGGATCCAAGTGCGCCCTATACTAACGTTATCTTAACTACACTGGCATGCACCCACCGTTTAGCAGGTGAAAACACCTAGGCATCCCTTAATTCATGCAAGGAATTGCTTGACTGGAAAATAGCTAATAACCATACACAAAGGAATTATAAATTCACCATCAAAACTACCCCAAAACTCACTCTCTACAATGCTACCAAAAGCATAACCATATAGCGAATCAAACATTCAGATCCCGGACGCGAGCCCTCCACCTTATCATGGGCAAGTCTTCCCGAATAGAGCTCCCGTAGTCCCGCCCACTTTGGTGACAAACTTCTGGTGCCACTTTTCTGAAAATATATAATGGGAGTCAATGGACTGAAAAAGTTTTTTTTCTATATTCAGGCAGCTAGACGTTCAAAACACCCAAGAGAGGGGTTGTCATATTTTTAAATAATTTAGAAAATTGGTAATTTGAAATTATGTCCAACAAAAAAACAACAAGAGCGTTTTCAAAAAAACAACCAAAACGACTACAACATCTGGTCTCCTCACTTGCACACACTGCTGAAGTGAAAGCTGACACTTTTGACATGGCCAGACTGATAGTGATTCTCGCCCCTTCGTGATACTGTTAGTTTCACTCCCATAATAAGACAAAGTGATAGCCATTTTTGCTAGCAGAGCGACCAGTAGCTACTTCTTTGCCCGGTAGCTTCCATAATAATTTACAAGAGCAGACCGAGTGTTAGCCATTTTCGCTAGCAGAGCGGCCGCCCGGTAGCGACTTCGTTAGCTAGCAAGAGCGGGAGCCAGCTATGTACGACCCGGGGATTCTGGGTAGTGTAGTTATGTTTCTCAAACTCTGTTAATTATACGATTAAAATGAGATTTAAACGCAGTGATGAGTATCTAATAGACTATATATCACATATATGTAAACATTTTGGTCCATACAATGCCATATATCATCATAAGGGTGAGGGGTTGTTCCCGAAGTGGGGAAAAGTAATGGCTTCCGGCAGTCTTCCGGGACCAGCCAGGGATAGGAGCTCTATATAAAAAGCAAGGTATTCGAATGTCTAGGGGTTTTATTACAAAGACTCACCCAGATAATCGCTTCCCCTTCTCAATCACGGCTCACAAAACTCAGCTTTGCAGGCAATGGGCTGAAGAGTGCAGCTGTAGAACAGTATGGTCTCCCCTCGATAATTCCCACCAAGACAGGACCACCTCCTTCTTGTTCCTTTTATTTGTTCAGGTTTTAGTTATTTTCCTTAAGACAACCAGCGCCCGCGGCTGTGTGTGTGGCAATCCTCTTCTCGGCCTCATTTTCTCTGACCCTCGCACAAATCCACTCTCGCAAACATCCCGGCAGCCACCTTGAAATACTCTCACCTGCCGCCACAGGTGAGACCACCTGACCACACACACACCCCCTTCCGCCCATTGCCAATAAAGATGAATGTAATACTCTAACGTAACATAAATTATAACTACCGAATTTAGACATAATGGGAAATACCGCTAATTCATCTACAGCTAATCTAGGAGGAAAGGCGTTCATAACATTCCCATGTATTTTGCCCCCTCCTATACTTTCACATACCCAACATTTCAATTGGTATTAATCCCGGTCCACCACATTTATCATATTATCCACAACTATTTACATGCACATACATAAGATATTTTATACATATGCTGCTTTGTTTCAGTTCGGAATATGTTCCTGTTTGAACCTGTCCCGGCCGTCTGCTTTCCCATGACAAATCCTGGGTTCCTGCTCTAGGCACGTTCAGTGATGTTGTTAGGAGTCAAAGGGTCGCAATGCTGTCCAATGTCCTGAAGAGTGCCTTTTTCAACCTCTAATGTCCAGTTGTCTGGTCATTACAGCTGTCGTTTACGACTTTGTATTTTTTATGGCTCAAAGTTGTAGGGCGGTGGAGTTGGAAGTCCCGTGTGAAGAGACAAAGATGCAACACGGTGGGTAGAACAGTAGATTCTTAGGCTACCTGGCAAATTGTTTTATTGCATCCCCAAGGAAGTCACCACCAGCTCAGTAACCCAGGGTTTATGATTGACAATACAAAGGATCAATACTTTTCAGTATTACAGTGGTTATAATGTATTCTTGAAGCCTATCCAAGATGATTCGTTCTAATACTTTAGAAAGTATGCTAGCCAGGGCAATTGGTCTGTAATTTTCTATGCTGGATATTTTACCTGTTTTGTCTTTGACTACTGGCACTAATAAGACAGACAACATAGAGTCAGGTAGCATGCCATGCATTAACAATCCAGAAAAAAAAAAAGCAAGTAACACTGAGATTCTATGGCTAGCATACTTCAGATGTTCTGCTGTTATTTGGTCAAGGCCACATGCTTTGTTCAATCCAATTTCTCAATGGCATAGCACACTTCATCAGGTCTAATAACCACACCATCATTATTAGAAACATCACCAACATTAAATTAATCACACTTAACACAGTTAAAAAAAAAATTTTCTCCACAATTCAGCAATATATTCAGACCCAGTAATCCCATCAATACTGGATGGCAAGGGCATCTTACTGTTATTGATAACCTTAACTTCTTTCCAGAATTCATAGACATTATTCTGCTGAAGCTTTTTGGCCATGGAGTTTGCCCTCATGGCCTGCTCATTTCTCTTAATAAAGCGTACAGCATATTTAAATCTCGCATTTGCGTGTTTCTTGTGTCCCACAGTTTGGGCCATGCCTACCTTTTCCTGATAAAACCCCAGTTTTTAAAAGCTTCTTTGGCCTCTACATGGAGTTCAGACACATATTCATTCCATCCTGGCCTGAAATTATGTTTTTTAGCCCTTTTTGGCAGAATGATTTACTGCCATTATTTAGACAATTCACAATTTTACCATACATTATACATAGATCACTATTGTGGTTTTGGTTCTTACAGTTAATATTGCCACACAGAATAGCATCAAGTGGTATATCAATATTACTTAGGCTCTTATCAGTCAGTGACTTGTAGAAGTCATCTTCTGTAAGCCTTGGCCAATCTAATTTCCAACTTTGTTCATGGTTATCATAACTGGTCAACTCAGGTAGACTCTCAACATTTAGTATCATAGAGACAGGTATGTGATCTGTTGTAGCCAGCCCATACAAGATCACAACTTTCTCTAGACAATCAGCATCGGCTGTACATATACAGTGATCCAGCCAAGATGTTGTATGCCATGCTTCACTGGTATATGTGTAGCTATCTACTGGCAACAGCACTTTGCTGGAAAGAACCAACTTGATATCTTGACAAAATTGGATTAAGTGTTGACTAAATAGGGAGTTCTTATCTGAGATATGAGCGTTCATATCACCCACAACAAATATACATGTACTGTATATACACTTTCTTTAATAAAAATAACGTATAAAAGCGAGCCTGTTAAGATATTCATCCTCGTTTCGGTAACATTCATAAGGAGTGTAAACATTTAAAATTACAAAAACATTCTTATTATGTACAACTTTAATTGATATGCACCAGTCCACCTCTAGCCTAATCACACTGATCAGTGGATCATATTTCTTATGCCAAAGAATGGCCACCCCCCCAGGTATTCTGCCACGCACTATTCCCGTGCTTAGATCTGTTGTGGACTCCCCTGCCCCATGGAACTCCTTATTAACAGAATTAATTTTAGTTAATAATAGCTATAAAAGTCTCTTGTATACACAAGCTATCAGCGTTCTCCAGGAGCTTGTCAATAACAATGCGTCGCACTTTGTCCCCAGCACCCTGTCCTAGATGCGAGCCACGTGAGTTATATGACACAACTCTCATGAATCACAATCATATCTACATTTGCAGCAGATGCCCCAGACCTTTCTTGGAACTCTCAATCCACAATTCATCTTCCACAATAATTTGCCATCGACAGCCGTGTAGATCTCTGGTTTTATTCGAGATTTACTCAGAGCAGCGGCACCTCCACCAGCTGCCTCCGCCATCTTGTCTCGGCCTATTCAACAACTCCAGAACAGGCCCGGTTCTAGACTGTTTTGATTGGGGGGGCATGAAGAGATGTTGGTGGGGCACAAAGGGGAACGAAGTAGCCGGGGGTCTGGGGGTCCTCCCCCATAAAATTTTGAGCCTTTTAAAACTTATTTCCTGCATTTCTACACAACCTCACACAGGGTATTTTCTAAAATAAAATGTTTAATCTATCGGAGAGAATCGCTGCGCATATAGCGGCCCTGGGCGAGTTGGAACACGGTCGGGCTTGGAGGAGTCGCGCCCTGAATCAGGACGTGGTAACCTCCGTCTACTACTGGCTGACGGGGTTGTGCAGCGGTGATTCTCTAGCGGTTGCTACACGGTGGGAATTGAATTCGAATAGGGGTTCAATTGAGAGGAAAAAACGGGAAAAAAATCTGAAACAAATTATATTTAAAAAACTTTTTTTTTTTTTAAACGTGGGGCTAGCCTACTTTAATCAATATCAAGAGCCGATGTAATGGTCTTCTCATGAGCAAGAATAACCAGGTTTTGCTTTCGCTCATGCAACATGGTATGGCTGAAGGGGTTAAAGATGCAAGATAACTTGGAGAAATAACTTGTTGCAGATGAAACCGATAATATCCAATTTTCAAACGGTCACATGCACATTTTCTCCTCTCTCTAAGATTACTGTTTTTGTACATGATCCCTGACAAAAATAAGCGCAATAAACAAAAACTTAACTAAAGTTAAACTAACATTTAGAACACTAATTTGCCTTGCCCAGGGTTGCCAGGTCTTGCTGAATTTTCCAGCCCAAAATCAGCTCAAAACCCGCCCCAAATGTCCTAGAACTAGCCCAAATATAATGATGTTCCATTTAGGTGTTTTAAAGGGATACTTCATTTTGGCTAGCGGTAACCAAAGCCATAGGATACTGGCTGTAACCATTTGTTTTCATTAGCATTGCTACAAAATGCAAACAAGCTTACAGTGGACGTTTCTCAATAACCTTGGGAAGTGCGATATCAAACCCCAAATATAAAAAGGAAGTATTAATTTAATAGAGATCATATTTGAACATTCTTTCTTTATTTCCCTCCTTTTTTTGTTTGTTTTAACAGCAGAATGTATTGAGTATGCCTATTTTAAAATGTTTTGAATATTGTTACTTTATTCAAAAAGAAACTGCTCAGAACAAGAAAAAGGTTAATTCAGTATGTACTTTAGAATTTATTTTATTACTGTGGACCACCAGTAGCTGAAACTAGCTTTTCTCATCTTCCACAGTGTCCTCACTCCTCACCTCAAAATCTCCCTCTGCTCCATCTTCCTATCAACATTTTCTTCCTTCACTCTGTTACACAACTCTATTCCTTCTTTCCTTCTCTCCGTTCACAACCGTAATCTCCGACTAATAATGCAGTTCAATAACGTTAGAGTGCGTGATTAAATAATTAAATAGGCTATTCGCTCTCTCTTATGTCTGACTGCCTCCAGAGCAGAGCAGTAGCAGCCGGGCCCCGCCCCACCCCCTCTCCCCGCCTCCAAATTTAGAAGTGGACGTAGTAGGCCTACGTAACGTAACGTAGCTATCAACGCTTCAAATGACGTGAACTCAAACCGCACCAGGCATCACCCACTTGCGCTCTTTCTCTCTCTCTCTCTCTCTACTGCAGCCCAGCACTTTATGTGCCTATCTCTGTTCTCTGGCCTGAGAGGTTGCCTGATATTCAACATCATGTTCAATGCACATTCATTAAACGCTCAAATAAAAAAAAAATTCTGTCACTTTTGGCGACCGCGGTCAACGTTGAAAGTAGCCCAAAAAACCGCACACCGCGACTATATAATTTTTACCCGCGACTGCATTTTCAAACTAGCCCAATTTGGCGGGAAAACCGCGAACCTGGCAACTCTGGCCTTGCCCTATGTGTGTGCAATCTGAGCCATCAGAGTTCATAGTTGTCATGGCAACACCCCTCCCCCTCGGCATGACACTGAGACTCCGAGACACACTGTGCAGCGGACGGGTCTGCTTCAGAGCTCTGTGTGTTTGTGCCTGAACACGACGAGAAGAGGGGGTGAGCAGTGGGAGACTTTGGAGGCGGGCTGTAGGTTGCCCACCCAATCAGAAGTTAGAAACGGTACTGGTATTTTCTGTGCTATTTTTCCATTGGCTGAACAAAATGTTTTTTTTTTCTTAACTTTTGATTGGGTGGGCAAGACGCACGTTTGGGTGGGCTGAGCCCACCCCTGCCCATAGCTACCGCCGGCCTTGCTCCAGAATGATGTTGGGACTTCAAGTAGCACTCCAATATACAGTGAACACCATAATTCATTGGACAGTGACACATTTTTTGTTATTTTTGGTTCTGTAGCACTGAGTTTTACAGGATACAATGACAATGATGTTGAAAATGCAGACTGTCAGCCTTGAGGGCATTTTCATCCATATCAGATGAACCGTTTAGAAATTATAGAACCTTTTGTACACAGTCCCCCCCCCATTTTCAGGCATCAAAAATATTGGACAGTTTAACATAATGTAGAATAAAGTAATCATTTTTACCATTTGGTCGCATATCCTTTGCATGCCATGACTTCCTGATGTCTGTGACCCAACAATATCAAAAGACTCTTGATATCTTATTTTCTGGTACTCTTACAAGCGATACTATAACTTCTCTGCATTTGAATGGATCTCTATGGGAATTGGCGGGTGGGACTAGATTTAGCTGTAAATTATGCTGGAACAGTATGGAATACATGGTTGGCGACATGGCTGTAAGTCATCAATGGTCTGAGGTATCAAACGAGCCTCAAACCATCACTCTGCTGCCAGACATGCAGTAGATATGGATGGATTACTTTAAAGGTTGTTTCTCCTGACAAATATTCCTATTGAACTCTTTTGGAAAATAAGCCAGGAGAAGAAACCCTTCAAGTTATCCATCCATATCTGCTGCATATCTGGCAGCATAGTGATGGTTTCATACTTGTGAGATACGTCAGACCCTTGATGACTTAGAGCCATTTAGCCAATCATGTGTTCCATACTGTCCCAGTGTAATTTACAGCTAAATCTAGTTCATCTACCAGAAAATGAGATATCAAGAGTCTTTTGATGTTGTGGGCTCACAGACATCAGGAAGTCATGGCATGCAAAGGATATGCGACCAAATAATAAAAATGATTATTTTATTCTACATTATGTTAATCTGTCCAATATTTTTGATGCCCGAAAATGGGGGGGACTATGTACAAAAAAATCTCAACCCCCAGCAGGTGGGCCGGTGCCCGATAGTGGCAGCCCTGATGGGAGTTGTAGTTCAAAGTGGCTGTGTAACAGGTGGGTGGGATCAGACAGGCTCGTGTCCCTTATAGCCCATTCTGATACCGGCTCACAGTGGAGTTGCACTAAAGTGTGAGATAAGCCCAGGTAAGCCAGGACAATACAAGACTTTATACTGTTAACCATCTGAGAGACAATCCTGCTTTCAGCCAGTTCTTCTCTCCTTTCTGTGTTTGCTGCTTGTTGTTTGTATTTTTCTCCAGTAGTGCCATCATAGGCCTTAAAAGCTAACTGCATAAAACAAATCAACATTTTCCTCTTTAGGAGAGGACCACAGCAGCAATGTTGTGTTCAGGTCTGATTAGAAACAGACCTGAACACAACAGGTCTGATTTTTCCTTTGGAAAAGCAACTGTGTCTGGAAATGCAGTCTCCACAAAAGCACACTAATTCCCTTCTCGGCATCACACAATATGTATCACACTCCTAAACCAGATTCTAGTGTACTTTCATTAACTGAAATCTCACTAGTAATGAGACGATACAGACTTATCGTTCTCAGTTATCCGGATAACTTGATAATTCTGTCTTGTGGAATACCTCCAGGTGCTGTCAACAGTTTGTAAAAAAAACTGTTCAGGTTAGGGTTGGATAGTGAGAATAAACTCACAGCACAGCCCTAGCCTGGGGGAAGATTGCATTGCTTTTGAGAGGCAAGTTACTGGCAGGTTTCACCTGGGAACTCTAACAGATTCAACACATAATAAGGGACATATTTTAGATGTAATTATTTCCAAAGGGCCGACACATCTCTGAGGTTGTAGTGACTGATGTTGCCCATTCTGATCATTACTGTGTTTTCTTTAAAATGACCATCTCTGCTGACACCAGCAGAACTAAAGCGAAGGTAATCAGAAAGCGCTATATCAACGAAAACACCTGTATATTATTCACCCAGGCTTTTACACCCACACCAGCTCTGCTTTAGTTTTCTGTCAATGATCTTGTAAACAGTTTCAGTTCTAATGTTATGAATGTTATTGATGCCATTGCCCCCATGAAGATCAAAGTTGTCTCTGTTAAGGAAAAAGCACCATGGAGGAATGCCACACTGGTAAAAGCTGGAAAAAGGGAGTGTAGAAGGGCAGAACGCAGGTGGCGAAAAACCAAACTCCAGGTTCATTATGACATCTATAAAGAGAGAATGCATGCACCTTGTTTACTGGCATTGACAGACTGACAAACCCCTCAGCATCAGTCCCTCCTGAACTGCTATCCACCAAGTCATGCCTTTGCTTCTTTTTTCACAGATAAAATTCTAAAGATAAGACGACAGTCTGTAATTCCATCTTGGGCAAAATGGCTGTGTCACCTGTGCCTCCGCATAAGACTACTCTAGCTACTTTGGCACATTTTCACCCCCTAGATTATGCAACCATCACAGAAATTGTCCGAAGTCTTAGGCCTACAACCTGCTGCCTTGACACTCTGCCTACAAGCTTTTTTAGAGATGCTTTTAACTGCATAGCATCAAATGTACTCAGGGCCGTTTCTAGACTGCTCTGATTGGGGGGGGCATGAAGAGATGTCGGTGGGGCATAAGGGGAGGATGAAGTAGCAAGGGGTCTGGTGAGCCTTTTAAAACTCATTTCCACAACCTCAGACAGGGCATTATCTAAAATATGTTTAATTTATGAACATTTTGAAGATTTTTATTTTTTTTCAAAGCCCTAGATGAGATTTGAGGTGCTTTCATATAAAGCTAAAGTATAGGCTAATGAGTATATTAGTGGATAAGATAATTTTATTACATTTTAAACCCACCTCCACCCCCCCTCATCTTATAGGAGGACAAATTTATTTATGCCCAATAATACCAAATCATTATCTAATCTTATATGGAAACAAGTATATTAAAGATGAGCTATATTCCTTCATCATTTCAGTCTCTTTGTGCTATTTTCTATTTAGTTACTGTAACTGGCTCATCATTTTCAGCCAGCCCCCCCCCCCCCCCACCCCCCCCCCCCTTATGGAGGACAACTTTATCAATGCCCAATTAAATCAAATTATTATAGAATCTTATTTATTATAACTTATTACTTATTCCTTCATCATTTCAGTCTCTTTGTACTATTTTTGATTTACATGTGATTTACATGTACTGTAATTGGCTCATCATTTCATTGATACACAGTATATACACTGAACAAAATTATAAACGCAACATCCGACATTTTCAAAAGATTTTTTCCCGTCAATCAATAAATCAATTAATTCAAAATTAATTTATGGATCATTATGCAACAGATTTCAGACATTTTTACAAACAGATATTCAATGTGTGATCACAGAGAATCATTAGAACACAGGGGGGTCATGTGTGACGTGCTCTATGGGAGACGTGCTCTATGGGTGACGTGCTCTATGGGAGACGTGCTCTGTGGGTGACGTGCTCTATGGGTGACGTGCTCTATGGGTGACGTGCTCTATGAGAGACGTGCTCTATGGGAGACGTGCTCTATGGGTGACGTGCTCTATGAGAGAAGTGCTCTATGGGAGACGTGCTCTGTGGGTGACGTGCTCTGTGGGTGACGTGCTCTATGGGAGACGTGCTCTATGGGAGACGTGCTCTATGGGAGACGTGCTCTGTGGGAGACGTGCTCTATGGGAGACGTGCTCTGTGGGTGACGTGCTCTGTGGGAGACGTGCTCTATGGGAGACGTGCTCTATGGGAGACGTGCTCTATGGGAGACGTGCTCTATGGGTGACGTGCTCTATGGGAGACGTGCTCTATGGGTGACGTGCTCTATGGGTGACGTGCTCTATGGGAGACGTGCTCTATGGGTGACGTGCTCTATGGGAGACGTGCTCTATGGGTGACGTGCTCTATGGGAGACGTGCTCTATGGGTGACGTGCTCTATGGGAGACGTGCTCTATGGGAGACGTGCTCTATGGGTGACGTGCTCTGTGGGAGACGTGCTCTGTGGGAGACGTGCTCTGTGGGAGACGTGCTCTATGGGTGACGTGCTCTATGGGTGACGTGCTCTATGGGTGACGTGCTCTATGGGAGACGTGCTCTATGGGTGACGTGCTCTATGGGAGATGTGCTCTATGGGTGACGTGCTCTATGGGTGACGTGCTCTATGGGTGACGTGCTCTATGGGAGACGTGCTCTATGGGTGACGTGCTCTATGGGAGATGTGCTCTATGGGAGACGTGCTCTATGGGTGACGTGCTCTATGGGTGACGTGCTCTATGAGAGACGTGCTCTATGGGTGACGTGCTCTATGGGAGACGTGCTCTGTGGGAGACGTGCTCTGTGGGAGACGTGCTCTATGGGAGACGTGCTCTATGGGAGACATTTCTGGCGAATAGGCAGGCCACGGGTGTACTGGGACGCGTTCAGCTTCCAGAAGCTGTGCGCAGACCCAGGTAACATGAGGCCAAGCATTGTCCTGCTGGAGCGTGACGTCATGGAGGCGGACAAATGGCACAACGATAGGTCGCAGTGTCTCGTCGCGGTACCGTGCTGCATTCAAGTCGCCATCGATGAAGTGCAGCCGTGTACGATGTCCATCGGAAATGCCTGCCCACACCATAACCCTACCACCACCAAAGGCCACTCTGCGGACAACGTTAGCGTCGGCAAAGCGGTCGCTGGCACCACGCCATACACGTTGTCTACCGTCGGCTTGGAAGAGTTGGAAGCGGGATACGTCTGTGAAGAGGACTGTTCTCCAGCGTGCCAGGGGCTATCGAAAGTGTGCGTTCGCCCACTGTAGTCGCTTCTGATGGCGAACATCAGTCAGGTCAAGACCCTGGTGAGGACGACGGGCATAAAGATTGATTTCCCGGAGACGATTTTGTACGGTCTGTCCTGTGATTTGACGGTTATTCAGACCGACCGTCTCTTGTGCTGTCTGTGTCGCTAGTCGCACGGAGAAGTCGGATGTACCGATCTTGAGCTGCTGTGGTCACACGTGGTCTGCGGGCATGTGGTTGATTGGCTGTCGTGCCGAACTGTCGGAAACGGCGTCGCAGGCGGCTGACGGTGGAGAAATGCACATTGCACTGTGCAGCAACAGCTCGGACGGACAATCCTGCAGTCAGCATGCCAAATGCACGCTCCCTCAAAACCTGCAACATCTGTGGCATTGTGTTGTGTGATAAAACTGCACATTTTAGAGTGGCCTTTTATTGTGACCAGCCCAAGGCACACCTGTGTAATAATCCTGCTGTTTAATCAGCATCTTGATATGCCACACCTATCAGGTGGCTGGAATATCTTGGCAAAGGAGAAGTGCTCACTAACATGGATTTTAACAAATTTGTGCACAGAATTTGAGAGAAATAAGCCTTTTGTGTGCAAAGAAAAAGTCTTAGATCTTTTTTCTTTTTTAGGTCTTAGAACTTGTGAAAAATGAGAGCGAAAACAAAAGTGTTGCGTTTATATTTTTGTTCAGTGTATATAATAGTATATATATATATATATATATATATATATATAGTATATATATATATATATATATATATATATTATATATCATTTTTTTATATACAGCGTATTTTATTCCTGAGATGCCGGGGGGCTTGCCTCTGTTGACGGCTACCGTTTCGCCGTGAGAGTGATAGAGAACGTAAGAGAGAGAGAGAGACAGATATGATAGTGTATTTTAATATATGTGAAGTATTCCAAAGTTTGAGGAAAGTAGGGCTGACTAGCCAACACACAGCAGTAGGCAAGCTAACACATTAACACACACATACACACACACACACACACACACACGTGCAGCCAGCTAATGCAATGTTGCAGATGTTCTAGTAACAACTAAGCTAGATGCAACATGTAATCAATCTATTTAAAATTGAATCTCCCAGACGGAGACTCTCGCCACTATCCTCAACTCATTGAGTAAGCTAGCAAATATAATATCCTAAGCAATGCATAACAGTTAGTTATCAAAAAGAGACAGTATAGATTGATCAAAGAAACTGACCCCTCTCTCTCGCGTCTCCATTTTTCATATGGCCAAACCAACCAATCATATATATTAGAGAAATATATTATTTTGACGTGGAATTTTTATGATTGGCCGAATCGTCTGTAGCTCTAATAGCCTATGACCGCCGACTTCATATTGCGGGATTTTATTTTTTCTGGATTTGACTTTTGGGGGGCAGGCGGAGCATTTGCCCCCCTCGTGTCCCCCCCCCCCTCGTGTCCCCCCCCCCCCCCCCCTCCCCCCCCCCCCCCCCCCAGACATGGCCCTGGATGTACTACAGATTGTCAATAGCTCTCTTCAGTCAGGCCTTTTTCCAAGGGCCCTGAAGACCGCTGTTACGCTTCCCTACTGTCCCTGTTGGCCTGTCTGTGTTTCTCCCTATCTTACAGGTGTGCTGTGTTGGGGAGATGAAGCAGAAGGGCGTGCTCTGTAAAGTACTAGCACCTTTGTGCTGTATAAAGTTCTGGTTTGCCAGAAAAACGTCTCCGACATTCTAGCATACCCCCCCTCCTTTAATAGAGTAAGACTCTGGTTCCTTTTTATTTATTTTTTATAAAATTGTTTTTTCCTTTAAACAAACTCATTGTGTGTCTCCACTGTGTTGCGGCTGTACAGACCAGCCGTAACACCGCAGTCATTAAACCTCTTTTAAAAAAGTCTAATCTAGATGCTTCAGTAATAAATAACTACAGGCCCATATCAAACCTACAGTTTGATATGGGCCAAAGAATGGGTTTCTTCTCCTCTTTCTACAGGAGAAGAAACCCTTCAAGTTATCCATCCACATCTACTGTATTTCTGGCAGCAGAGTGATAATTTAAGGCTTGATTGATACGTCAGACCCTTGGGGCTCTATTTTAATAAACCAAACGCAATGGTGAACGCAAGAGTAATCGCTTGGCGGTATCGCTCTGAGGGCGTGTCGGCGAGAAATTTGGTAATTTCATGACGGCAATCTTGGCGCACCTTATGGCGGTATTGCTAAAAGGCTGGGTTTAAATGTCCAAGGTGTGTCTCTATGGTAGCCAATCAAATTGTTGTTCTCATGCTTTAAAAAAAAGCCAGTTGGAACACAATCGCTCCATGCAATTTCATAATGAGCAACCCAAACGCACTGGACCGTCAACTTGGATGTGTGTATGATTCTACGTGGGAACATGCATTGAAATGTTCATTTTAAAAGCTGATCCGATACTTACCATTTATCTAGCCCTATTTAACCGCTCAGCCAGTTGATTTCTCTTTGCTCTGGCTGTGATGGGGACCGCGACCACTGGTGCAGGTGGGGCAAGCTAATTTTGTTGCATGTCACCTGGACATTGATGGAATGTGTTCCTTTGCGATTGACGAAAACTATTGCATGCTCGGGTGGTGCGCGGATTTGTATGTGCGTGCAGTCGATAGCACCAAGCACCCCGGGGAACCCACACTTGAGAAAAAATGCGAGTTTTGACTTTTTACTGCATTCATTGTCCGTATAGTTGAGGAAGGACACCCGCTGAAAGTATATCCTTTCTGTGTATTGTGTAGTGGTAGGCTTATGATTCAACTGTGCCAATGTGTAATTTATATATTATAGGCTATTGGCCTACATGATCACAAGTTTCTTGTAAGCTGCCCTGTTTTATTCTAGTAGTTTAAATTAAAATTAATTAATAATAATAATTATGGGCTATTTGTTCATTAAATGGAAGTGTAATGTTGGCATCACCTATAGACACTACATATAACTACATGACTAATAAGTTGCCAAATTGCCAGTCTATTGCGTTGCCGCTAAGAGGTGGTTCCAGCTGATCATAACGCAATGGGTTTTCGTTGGTTCAAATTGTCACTGCGCCAAAAGTATTTTAGAACACGCCCCAGACAGCGCCACCCATCCCACTGCAGCGCAAGCGAAAGGATGTTATGTTGAGAATTTGTTGATCCTAGCGGTATTGCTGAGAAACGCCATAGCGCCAGTTTTAAGACGTTGATGCTGTCAACAAGCTTGCGTTTGACTATACCGTCCCCTTGCGCTGGTTTGCGCCGGTTTGAAAATAGAGCCCACAATGACTTACAGCCATTTAGCCAATCATGTGTTCCATAATGTTCCAGTGTAATTTACAGCTAAATCTAGTCCCACCCCCCAATTCCCATAGAGATCCATTCAAATGCAGACACATTATAGTATCACTTGTAAGAGTACCAGAAAATAAGACATCAAGGGCTCTATTTTAATAAACCAAACGCAATGGTGAACACAAGAGTAAGCGCTTGGCGGTATCGCTCTGAGGGCGTGTCGGCGAGAAATTTGGTAATTTCATAACGGCAATCTTGGCGCATCTGATGGCGGCATTGCTAAAAGGCTGGGTTTAAATGTCCAAGGTGTGTCTCTATGGTAGCCAATCAAATTGTTGTTCTCATGCTTTAAAAAAAGTCAGTTGGAATGCAATCGCTCCATGCAATTTCATAATGAGCAACCCAAACGCACTGGACCGTCAACGACAAGAGCGATTTTCCGCACAGAAATCAGACATACAACCACACCACCTCATCTCCCAGAAGTTCGGAAGGCACGGGAGGAGGTGGCGAATGCATTAATTAGCCTACATTAGGTGATGTAGGCATAATTATGATTCAAATGGTAGGCTTATGATTCAACTGTGTCAATGTGTAATTTATATATTATAGGCTACTGGCCTACATGATCGCAAGTTTCTTGTAAGCTGTCCTGTTTTATTCTAGTAGTTTAAATTAAAATTAATTAATTAATAATAATTATAGGCTATTTGTTCATTAAATGGAAGTGTAATGTTGGCATCACCTATAGACACTACATAGAACTACATGACTAATAAGTTGCCAAATTGCCAGAGTCTATTGCGTTGCCGCTAAGAGGTGGTTCCAGCTGATCATAACGCAATGGGTTTTCGTTGGTTCAAATTGTCACTGAGCCGAAAGTATTTTAGAACACGCCCCAGACAGCGCCACCCATCCCACTGCAGCGCAAGCGAAAGGATGTTATGTTGAGAATTTGTTGATCCTAGCGGTATTGCTGAGAAACGCCATAGCGCCAGTTTTAGGACGTTGATGCTGTCAACAAGCTTGCGTTTGACTATACCGTCCCCTTGCGCTGGTTTGAAAATAGAGCCCCAAGAGTCTTTTGATGTTGTTGGGTCACAGACATCAGGAAATCATGGCATGCAAAGTCAAAGGATATGCGACCAAATATAAAAAATTTAAAGGCACAGTCAACTTAGTGTATGTAAACTTCTGACCCACTGGAATTGTGATATAGTGAATTAAAAGTGAAATAATCTGTCTGTAAACAATTGTTGGAAAGATTGCTTGTGTCATGCACAAAGTAGATGTCCTAACTTGCCAACACTATAGTTTGCTAACATGATATCTGTGGAGTGGTTAAAAATGAGTTTTAATGACTTCAACCTAAGTGTATGTAAACATCCGACTTCAACTGTACCTTTTTTAGGAAAGATTATTGAAAAGGTTGTTTTTCAACAATTTAACACTTTCCTGGTGCAAAACAATTTCTTTAATGTTTTTCAGTCTGGATTTTGACCACACCACAGCACTGAGACTGCACTTGTTAAAGTCTTAAACGACATTCATCTGAGCAGTGACACATCAAAGTGACACATCATTTCGTTTTGGTATTACTGGATCTCAGTGCTACAATCGACACAGTTGACCATAAAATACTGCTCGACAGATTAGAAAAGTGGGCGGGACTTTCTGGCACGGTGCTAAATTGGTTCAAATCATATTTACAAGATAGGGACTACTTGCTAATTATGAATTAGATAATGAATTAGATAATTATGAATCTGAGCAAACAAATATCATATGTTGAGTTCCTCAAGGGTCGATTCTTTGGCCTCTTCTATTCAACATCTACATGCTCCCCCTTGCTTAGATTATGGAACATTATAACATCTCCTACCATACTTATGCAGATGACACACAACTCTACATAACAGTGTCACCACATGACTACAGTCCCTTACATTTGCTGAATGAGTGCATTGAACAAATCAATGAGTGGATGTTTCAGAATTTTCTACAACTGAACACAGAAAGGCTGAAATAATTGTTTTTGGCCCCAAACAAAAAATATTAAAAGTCAGTGCTCACCTTGAATCCATGACACTAAAATATACAAATCAAGCCGTAAATCTTGTGCTGTAATTATGGACTCAGACATAAATTTCAACAGCCACATAAAGACAATTACAAAATCAGCCTACTACCACCTTAAAAACATAGCAAGAATTTAATGATTTCTGTCTAAACAAGATACAGAAAAACCTGTTCATGCATTTATTTACAGCAGGCTAGATTATTGTAATGATGTCTTCAAAGGTCTTAGTAAAAAATCTATCAGATAGCTACAGCTCATCCAGAATGCTGCTGCCAGAGTCCTCACTAACACCAAGAAAGTGGAGCACATTACCCCAGTCCTCAAATCACTGCACTGGCTTCCTGTGTGTCAAAGGATAGATTTTAAAATCCTATTACTTGTCTATAAAGCACTAAATGGTCTCGGGCCTAAATACATTTCTGATTTACTTGTATGTTACGAAGCATCCAGACCCCTCAGGTCATCTGGAACAGGTTTACTCAGTGCACCCAGGATCAAAACCAAGCAAGGTGAAGCAGCTTTTAGTTTCTATGCTCCCCACCTGTGGAACAAGCTTCCTGAATACCTAAGGTCTGTTAATACTGTCAGCTCATTTAAATCAGGGCTTAAAACATTACTGTTTACTGCGGCTTTCCAATAAATTAGATGCATAACTTCCTTCTAATCTGTAACTATTCTTTTGTTTTTATTTGTCTTTTAATGCAATTCCTTTTTAATCTTTAATTATTTATTTACTTGTTTTCGCTTTTTGTTTTTATTGTATTTTAAATGCAATTTTAATGTCTTGTTAATGTCTTCGCTGCAATGTACTTTTATCTGCACTTTTTATTCTTCTTTTATCAAATTGCTCTTTTATTACTGTTATCTGATGTTCAGTTGTCTGTTGAGCACTTAAAAGACCTTTCACAGTTGCAGAGGGGCAAAAGACCTCTAGCGGTTCCTGAGAGGCTAAAGACCTCTATACGAGTGGCAAAAGACCTCTAGCGGTTCCTGAGAGGCAAAAGACCTCTATACGAGTGGCAAAAAGACCTCTAGCGGTTGCTGAGAGGCAAAAGACCTCTATACGAGTGGCAAAAAGACCTCTAGCGGTTGCTGAGAGGCTAAAGACCTCTATACGAGTGGCAAAAAGACCTCTAGCGGTTGCTGAGAGGCAAACGACGTCAAGGAGAGGCAAAAGACCTGCAGCGGTTGCTGGCAGACAAAAGTATAAAAACGACCATCCACAGAGAGGCTAAGGGGCTAAAGAGCACACAGTATGCTTGTCTCGTATTTTGATTGTGTATTTTATGTACTGTGCACAGCAGATAGCAGGTAGCAAGCTGATTGTTGTTGGATTCAGTTTTTAAGAGTAGGTTCATGACCTTTATCTGCACTTTTTATTCTTTTCTATGAAATCAATCTTTTTTTTTTTTTTTTCATTATTCTGTGAAGCACTTGTATAAATATGTGCTATACAAATGAACTTGACTTGACTTGACTTGAGCACACACACTTTGGGGACTAAGTAGAGGGAATTAGTAACAATGTACTGTACATACAGTTCTTCCCCCTTTCAGTGTTTTTGCTCGTTCAGATGTTCCATATTCTGGTGCTTTTCCGGGTTTGTGTTTGTGTGTGTGATGAGTGTGCGGTGTGTGTGTCAGTATGTGTGAGTGTGCTGTTATTTTAAAACAAACATGTACATAAATACTAACAATAACCTGTCACATTCTGTACATTCTGCCCATATTCTATGCTTGATCACAAATCCAAGCTGCTTGAGTAACCTACAGAGCAAAAAATAAATACATTTGGCTTCGCTGTCCCAAGTTTTATGATGTGCACGCATATGTATATTTGTTCAGTGGAGCCAGAAAAGATTCCTGTACTTCCCAGTGAAGGTTTTCTAGTTTGACTAGTTAAGACCTCCGCCCTGTAAACTATCAGCTGAGGGGAACCTATCTTTGATCTGAAGCTTTTTTCCTAGAAGGGAGGTTTGAATCTGGAACTGTGTGATTATCATAGTTTTTATTTCCCATGCAGTAGCCTATAAAATTGTGTTATATTGTCATGGTTTATGACCCTTTTCCCTTGCGGTCTTGTTCCTCGGTCACTAGTGGGCGCTGCTTCGTTGGTGGAGTTTTGGCTCAGTTCTTTCTTCCTGTGAGGAAGTCCCATATACGTTGCACAGCTGTCCATACTTGCCGGTGAGCTATTTAGGCCCATGTTCCTTTTGTTCTGGGCTTCGAGATTAATTGTGGTTTGTGATTGTTGAGTGTGAATGTTTGTTGCTTGTGCTGATTTGTGTGTGGTTTATTTAGCCCTTTTAAAGTTTTAGCCGGTAGGTAAGTTTGGTCTAGTGTTTTTAAGGAGACCATTTTGCTCCGTTGTGCTTTTGTTGGAGTTTTGCGGGACTTGGCTTTGTGCTTGAGCTGTCAGGTTTAATTCCTGTTTTGTGTGCTCATTTCAGTCTCCGCTTTCTGGTCGGTCCTTTGTTTGTCGTTTTTACCTAGATCTATTGCCTTTTACTATGACAGGGCATTTTATCATACTGACTTTAGGGCTTTATTTATTCTTCGAGGCAGGGCGTGTATTTTTGTTTGAGCTTGCGTTTGTCTTTTGTTGCAGCTGTCCTTTTGCCCTTTTTACCTGTGGGATGATTTTTGTTCGGAACTGTAGTTCTGTTCGTTCTCCGGGTGAGTCTCCCCTTATATGGAGCTTGGGTGATGTTGTGGACATGTTTGCGTGGGATTGCGCGTTTCTTAAGATAGCCTCGGAACGTTAGCTCTGTTCCTTCACCTCTTTTCATTTCCCTTTGCTAGGAGGCTGGGGCATGTGTTTTCCTGTAAACTTGCATTAGTCATTCTGCTAGTAAAGTTATGGGACGACGGTGCTCCGTCGGCTCGTCTGTAAAATGTTTCTTCCTTCTGGGAGATCGGGCGTTTACCCCTTTATGTTCTGCATGTGACTGCAAGCTTATGGATGTAGCCATGGAAAGTTATCGCCGTTCCTTCGCCTCCGCCTTACATTCCTCTTTACCAAGAGGCAGGGCTTTTATTCTCTAACTCGTTTTGGTCTTTTAGCCGGTAACTGTCCGGTGCAGCCTGTCCTGTTCGTTCCTTTTGGCACCTATCTCCGTACATGGAGTTTGACGATTTTGTTCGGAACTATGGTCCGGTTTCGTCTTTTAGTGCATGTCTTCCTATGGGGAAGACTGGGCGTATATTAACAGGTTTGTGTTTGACGGCGAGTCTGAGAGTAGCCTTGGAACGTTAGATCTCTGTTCCTTTCGCCCTGGTATACTAATTTGCATTAGTTTTCGGTGTTTGTTTGCTGTGTTTTTTGTTTGTGCCATTGTGCTGCTCGCCTGTTCTTGTGCATCTTGTTATCGAGAGGGCGTTTTATTTCTGGCTCTCGTGTGTAACAGTGAGCCGGTCTGTAGCTGTGGTGTGTGTGTGTGTGTGTGTGTGTGTGTGTGTGTGTGTTCCTTGTCTTGTCTCCTTCCCTTATCTGCGGGGTTTCCTGCCTTAGTGGCCTAAGGGCTTAATGAATCCCCTTGCTGCGTTTGGCTCCTCCCACGTCACATGTCACGCCCCTTTACAATATACTGCTGTTAGTGGGACCATCACCTAACTAGGCAACAGGTGACAACATTTGAATTAGCAACCTTCTTCTCTAGGCTATAGAAACTGTAGTGCTTTTGCTGCATATAAATCATTGGTAGAGATCAGGATTATCCTGACAGTGCCGCGGGAAGATGTTAAAAAACAGTAATTTCAATTTAGATATTAATTTAGCTATTCCAACCTCTCCCCTACGCAATCGCCCCGTCATGTACTCCCCCTGTACTCCCCTGTCATGAATGTTACCATTGCTTAGCAATGCTGGGTTAGCTAGCTAGCAAGCTAATGATATCTCACGGCAAGTCGTTTTAACATTTAGCTAACGATAGCTTATGGCAAGCCATTTTAATTTAACGGTTATTCGACTTCCTTAAAGTCATCCTTGCTGGCTGGCCATAAGTTCGCTAGCTACCGTGATTGCCTAGCTAACGTTACTAACGTTAACCAGCTGCTCTAGCTAGAAATCTAACCGGACATTTCTACACCTGGATACATTTTTTAGGTCCCAAAAATTACGAAAATGTGCGGGGAATAGAGCCAAAGTGTTAGCGGTATGTTTGTACTGACTAAATATGGGGATGTTTAAAATAAAACCAATAATTTAGAAAGAATACAGAGTCTGCGTTTGTAAATGTTTGCAATGTTTGTGATTAGGTTACAGGATGCAGATGAAAGTTAATGCAAGCTACAATGTAGCTACTGTGCTTTTAGCTAGCGTGTGAACCCACTAGCTAACCTTAATCCCCACTTTATCTGGAAGTTTTCAGAACAGGGTTTCATGCTGCGGCAAAAAAATAAATCAAATCCTTGAAACCCGTCCTCGACCAAGGACCGTCTCCCCCAAATAACATACACGGAAAACAGAAGAGTGCCTTCTTGTCTACGCTAGCTGTTAGCCTTTTTTTTTCTTCAAAAACCACTCCACATTAAACCCGCGGTTGTGTTTTCCAGTTTGGGTGATGATTTTTTTTTTTCTTCCTCAAGTTAGCTAGCTATAATAAAGTATTAGTATCCCCTCTCTTATTGACTGACTAACGTTACGTTGCTACATTACACTAGCGCCAGACAGAAATAGCCAATCAACTCTGAAATATGATATGACGTTTTAGTGGGGCTACGGGCTGTTGGCCCCACTTGTCATCAAAATTGTGTGATCTACATTGAATACAGTAACTCTCTGAGCATGCGTATTTGCATTTTCCAACAGTACACACACATTGCACTGTGAGCGAGGGGCTAGCCCCACTCACGGTCTAACGTTACTGTGGACACGAATCTGGAGAATGCAGTCTAAAGCAGCAAGGCAGGGACCAATGAACATGATAAAAAACATGATAAAATATAAAAAATTATATGCGATTTAGGAAGATGTTGTATACATATTTAATAAATTAAAGCAGAGATGATAATATTTGAGAATGAATAATAATATAATTTGTTTGCACAATTCGTTCAGCTGACAGCAGGTGGGGCTGTGCCCCACTTGCCCCTAATGACCAGTCGCCACTGAATAAGCCATATCATGGTTTCATATAAAATTATAACAAAACATTTGGTAACGTTAACTTTACTATGTGTCCAGTTTTACAGCTGCACATTAGCCCATAAACAATCTCCTTTTACATCACATTTCACACATATACACAGCTCACGAGAAATCTGGAAAGCGTCCAAAGACGCCGCAAATCCATTATTAATCAAAACAGATCATTATTTGTTCTTAAAGGGTAAGTTCGCTATTTTGGACCTTGGACCCTATTTGCGGTCTGTCTTCCATGAACCTGACACATTGGGCCCTATCTTGGCGATCTTGGCGCTTAGTCTAAGCGCATGGCGCTAAGTCCATTTAGGGCGTGTCCAAGACCACTTTTGCTATTTTAACGGCGTGTTTTTTTGGTGCTAAGCACGGCGCATGGCGCAACTGGGCTGAACCTAGTCGCTTCATTAATTATAGGTGTGTCTTGGGCGTGACATTCAATAAACCAATCAAAATGTCATATCCCATTCCCTTTAAAAGCCTGCTTTTCCACCTTGGCGGATTGCTTATGATGGCGAAACAGACATGCTCGTGTGTGTTTAGTGTGATCAAGGAATAGGCTAAATGGAGTATGATCAATATTATTCGGACTAACCATTAGCCTATGAGTTCCCGGTAATTCCAGACAGGGCTGTTATTTTACAAAATATGTGCGGTTAAATTTCGTTAAAAGGACCTGCAACAGCTGAGAATAAGCTATCAATGGCTTCAGTCTCACCTTAGAAAACGCCAAATTAGCCTGCTTGTTCAGCGAATTTCGTTTGATTATGCAATGAAAGTATCAAACATCAATTCCAAGAGGCTGTTCTCATGGAGTTCTCGAAGTTCAAGCTTCATCCAAAGTTCATTAGGCTACCTGCATAGTAGGCTAATATTGATTAATAACATACATACCGTTATTTTGCCTTAATGATGACACTAAATAGCCTACAATAAAGCTGTCAGGTTCGCAACCCATAAGTTCACGCATATTTCCCCTTGTTTAATAATGTCCTGTTTATGGAAATGTGACCAACCTGTTTTACTCGTAGCGTAATCCTTTAAAACAATCCACTTTCCCAGGAAGACCGTGAAACGTGCGACTTACAGCAGGGGAAACAGAGAACATGCAGCTCACGTGCAGAGAATGGCATTAAATTTAATTGTGAATTAATTGTGTAACGTGCTGCAAATTTGTTTTAGTTTCTAATTAGACGCTTAGTTCTCTTTAAAATCGTTTTGTTCAGTTAAGGAATAACGGGTGAAATCAGCTGGGTTTTAAACGGTGAGAGTATGGAAACCTGGTCACTGTAATTTAAAAAAATATGAAGGACGAAGAATAGCTAAGGTTACAATTTAGTTAACATGGTGACATCTCCGTTTTTTAACCATAGGCTATCGAAAAAAACCTTATGCACAGCGAATCCGCTGTAGCCTAGGCTATTTGAAAAACAATAAATGCAATATTTACTGGACAAGGTTTTGAACTTTTTTCAGTCACAAACCATTCTATTTACTTACAGGCTGTATTAATAGATAAACAGAGCTGTATTGTAATGACATCTGAAGCGCATTTTCAGAACTTAAATGTCCGTCTATTGCCGTGTGCGAGTTTTCCATTGAATGACAATTCACGCATTAGGTGCAAAGACAATTCGCGCATTAGGCTTGATAGCTATAGGTGTTATCAGCTCCTTTTTAATGGATAGCCATTGTCCCGTACCATCGCACATCGCCTGGATGTTGATGGAGTGGGCTGAGACCAATGTAATGTGGCATTGTTTCCCTTCGCTGAGGGAAAGGTATGTGGACCTATGGAACCTTTTATTATTATGCATTTTTGATATAGCCTACACAATAATAATATTTCACATTGTGATCTAGATATTTTAGTCATGCCTGTGCACGCCCCTGTGTGTAACAGACAGGAGGGTATGCGCGTTGTGCACACGCCTATGTAGACGCACTTATATGCGCCGTTAAAATAGCATGTAAACAACTGCAACATGACTTTAGACCAGGTTTGTGGTGGTTCTAGCACAAGCGCTTTCTGCTGGCTCAAGATAGCAATATGCCAAAAAGAATCCTGGCCACTCCTCATCTTAAGACCAACACGCCCAGTTCACTAATGATGGCGCAAGAGTACATGCTAGTTAAACGGCGTAAGCGTTAGGCGTTATTATGGACCTAGCGCCGGGTGTAAGATAGCAAAGACACTTGCGTTTGCGTTAGCGCCGCTTTGCGCCGGGTGTAAGATAGGCCCCATAGAGTCCATTTTTTCGCTGATCGGTCCAGTATTGAGTTTGCTACAGATTTCCTGTAGGCTCTCACTGGGCTACAATAGAAGTAAACGGGGGCAATTATAAATGTTATGGAAAAACAACGATAAATGTGCTTTTATAGCTCAGTGTGTATTCTTACGGTCTCAGTATGCTCTCCTGTGAAATGTAGGCTCGCAAACGCAAACCGAACGTTGAAACAACAGTTCCATTTGAAACAGAACTATTTCTCCGACCGCACTACCTCGCACTGACTTCGGATAACATTACCTGCGCAACTTCAGCCTCTCTTCTCTTGCTCTCTTATCATCCATCTCTTGTAGTTCCGTGTCCGTGTATTCTGGCTCAAATCTGTAGCCAGTAACATCAGTCAAAATCAAATTCTTCGTCTTCGTAATCATTATAGTAATACATCATCCAAGTTTTTTTGTGCAAAGTGTAGCCTACGTTGCTGCGGGTAAACAAACGCAGACTGCTCACCTAGATAGTTTCGTAAACGGCCGGCACACCTTCCCGCTCCCCTACCCCCGACACATAGTACTCCGCGGGAGCAGCAAAAACAAGCAACAGAGAAATGCTTACTTCCAAGCCATGCCAAGCACGTAAAAATGTTCGGATTGAGATACATTTCACAGGAGAGCATACTGAGACCGGTAACAATACACCCTGAGCTTCCCGTCTCATTTATTGTACATGAAAACACATTTATCGTTGTTTTTCCATAACATTTATAATTGCCCCGTTGACTTCTATTGTAGCCCAGTGAGAGCCTACAGGAAATCTGTAGCTAACTCAATACTGGACCGATCAGCGAAAGAATGGACTCAATGTGTCAGGTTCATGGAAGACAGACCGCAAATAGGGTCCAAGGTCCAAAATAGCGAACTTACCCTTTAATAACGTGCAGTTTTATCATATAAGCAATTGTATCATGTAGGTCAGAACTCAGTTATTTTACTCATATATAATGTCATGACAGCAATAAGGAGGCCTACAGTTTTTCTGTTACAGCAGGAGACAAAATGTTTTAATCAACGACAGGGGAGCTGTGACTACCGATGTAAAAATGGTCCTAATAAAATATAAAATTGCTGAAAATAAAATGAAAACTTTAAAAAAAGTTTACTGAGGCTACAAAATGGGATATTTGAAAATAGTCCCTACCCTAAATCGCGACATTTTATTGTAGGCTAAATGCTCTGTTTTACTGAAACTGAGTGTGTTAATGCGACACTGAGTGTGTTAATGCCTCTAGCCCAGGTAGCCTACGGACCTGTGCCGATTCCGGCTGAGTGCCGGCACTGTCGGCTGAGTGTCGGCTACAGCGACAGTTATTCGGGCCGATTCCGGCCTACCTTCGGCAGAGTCGCCTGATTCTAAGATGCGGCCGGCTGTGGCTAGCCACACTCAGGCCGATTCTGGTTTGAGGCGTTTCGCCCAGATCTGGCAAACATGAATCAGGCCGATTCTGGTTACTGCTCGGCATGTTGTGAAAACTGGCAACGATTAAAAATAAAACCATTTCTGATTAAACATCTGTCTACGTTTGATCCATCTTTCCATCAATTAGCAGGGAAGTGATCCTAGTTATGTAACCTATTTTTATTGATGTATGTGCGTATTTATTTAAGAAAATCAAAGATTGCTTAACCTTTAAACGGCCAAACTTTTAAACAGTTATTTTCCGTGATTCAAATTTTAAAAAGGGATTGAATATGTGCGCTTCCGTTAAGGGGGTGAATTCATCACAGCCCAGTGGTGCATCCAACAGCACAACTTCAGCAGTTACACTTGGTCATGAGGTAAACAAATAAATAATTAAGTGTATTCTGAGCCATATCAGTGACGTGAGGATAACTGAAACTAATAAACTGCACGGGAAACAGTCTTCTCCCTGTGAGACTGACAGAATGAAGCGCACACAGTTGGGTAAGTACTGGCTAAGTTTCTTTTATTTAACATGAACATAACAAAATTTTCACGTTTAATTGAAATTTTATAGTTTACAGTAATTTAAGATGTATATCTATAGCTAAACACGTTTATTTTCTGGTTGTCTTGATGTTCACCAAATTCAGGAAAACATTAACGTTAATTATCTCTCTCCTTCAGAACTTGTCTTGACCGTTTTCTGCCTGGTTCTGAGGTAAATTAACGGAAGTGACAGCTAACGTTAACTCAGCTTGGTAGGTTGGTTTTCTATGGTTAAGGTAATATTTAAATGCCGAATAAAGTTAACGGTAAACTGGCTGTAATGATAACGTTAGTGAAATGTATTCCGAGAGAATTTAACAATATGAATTTTCGTCTCATTTCTTCACTTGGTCGTTACTAACGACGTTAGCTACATGCTAGCTGCTATAAACATACACACCTATAACAGCTATCGGCAGCTGGCTGGCTACCGTTAATTATATAATACTATCAATGATGCAGTCTTCCCTCTGGTCAAATAAACCCCAATGCCCCAGTGCAGTGATGGGGACACTGTGCTGTAGGAGATGCCGTCTTTCGAATGAGACGTTAAACCGAGGTCCTGACTCACTGTGGTCATTAAAGATCCCATGACACTTATCGTAAAGAGTAGTGGTTTCCCCAGTGTCCTGGCTAAACTCCCAACCCAGGCTCATTCAATCTGCCACCTAATCATCCCCCAGTTTAATTGGCTAAAAAAATTATTCTCTCCCTCTCCACCTCAGCTGATGTGTGGTGAGCATACTGGCGCAAAATGGCTGCCGTTGCATCACCCAGGTGGGTGCTACACATTGGTGGTGGTAGAGGCGAGTTTCCCCCTCATCATTGTAGATCTATTGCCTTTTACTAAGAGACAGGGCGTTTGTATCATACTGACTTTAGGGTTTTATTTATTCTAAGAGGCAGGTCGGTTATTTTCGATTAAGTTTGCGTTGGTCTTTTGTTACAGCTGTTCCTGTTCGTCCTTTTCACTTACGGGACGATTTTGTTCGGAACTGTAGTGTTCTGTTCGTTCTCCGGGTGTGTCCCTCCTTATATGGAGCTTGGACGATGCTATGGACATGTTTGTGTTTGATTGCGCATTTATGAAAGTAACCATGGAACGTTGTCTCTGTTCCTCCGCCTCTTTACATTTCCCATTATTGAGAGGCTAGGGCGTGTGTTTTCAATTAAGCTTGCATTAGTCATGTTTGCTAGTAAAGTTATGGGACGATGGTGCTCCGTCGGCTCGCCTGTAAAATGTTTCTCTCCTGGGAGATCGGGCGTTTACCCCTTTACGTTTTCTCGAGCAACGCGGGACTTGCCTATGTGGATGTAGTTATTCGGACTCTTCCCCCCTGGCGTATTTGCCTATGTAGATGTAGTTATTAGGACTCATGTCCCCTGGCTTTTCTGTTCCTGCTTCCTGGTCGTTGCATTTGACTGCGAGCCTATCAAACTGCCATGGAATTTTATATCTGTTCCTTCGCCTCGTTACATTTCCTCTTTACCAAGAGGCAGGGCTTTTATTCTTTATCAAACTGGTGTTGGTCTTTTAGCCGGTAATTCCGGTGCAGCTGTTCTGTTTCGTCCTTTTTACTTGCGGTACGATTTTGTTCGGAACTATAGTTCTGTTCGTTCTCCAGGTATGTTTCTCCTTATATGGAGCTTGGGCGTTTTTGTTGACAGGTTTGCGTTTGACTGCGAGTCCCTGAGAGTAGCCTTGGAACGTTAGATCTCCGTTCCTTTTTGCCTCTTTGTGCACTAATGCTATTAGTTTTCAGGGTTTGTTTGTTGTGTGTTTTATTTGTGCCTTTATGCTACTCACCGTTTCTTATGTGTCTCGTTACCGAGACAGGGCGCGTATTATTTCTGGCTATTCAGAGACCTGTCCTTGCGCTTCTACTTATTTGGCGTGGGACAGTTCGCTGGTTGGTAGCGTCTGTAGGCGTGTTCGTTGTATGTTCTCCTCCCTTATCTGCGGGGTTTCCCGCCTTAGTGGCCCTAGGGCTTTAAGAATCCCCTTGCTGCGTTTGGCTCCTCCTACCTCACACGTCACGCCCCATTACAACATGGATGTTAATCATTTTTGGATTTCATAGGAAATTTGCAGCAAACTATTTGGATCTGTAGTTTAAATTAATCAGAAGTAGGGGTTATTGCATGCTCATTGGGTTGTCATTTCATTAGGCAGTCTTATAAAGACATACAGTGCCCCCCACTATTTGTAATGGGGCGTGACGTGTGAGGAAGGAGGAGCCAAACGCAGCAAGGGGATTCATAAAGCCCTTAGGCCACTAAGGCGGGATACCCGCAGATAAGGGAGGAGACAAGACAAGGAACACAAACACCACGACAGACGCTACTAACCGGCTAACTGTCAAAACGCCAAGTAACTAGAGCGCTAGGACAGGGATCCGAACAGCCAGAAATAAATACGTGCCCTGTCTCGGTAACGAGACAAATCAGAACGGGCGAGTAGCATAAAGGCACAAACAAATAAACAGTAGTCAACAAATAATGAAATAGATTTAATGGAGGGGAAAGAACAGATATAATGTTACGTGGCTAAATACATAAGCTGGAACTAACAGTCAAAATGCGGAACCAAAAGGAGGGTAAACGCCCGATCTCCCAGGGGGAAGAAACATTTTACAGGCGAGCCGACGGAGAACCGCAGTCGCATAACCTTACCAGCAAAAATGACCAAGCTTAAAACAGCCACGCCCTAACCTCTCAGACAGGAGGAATGAAATGAGGCAAAGGAACAGGTAATTAATGTTCCAAGGCATAGTTTGAGACTCGCAGTCATACGCAAACATGTCCACAACATCGGTCTCACTAAGAGACAAATAGCACCGAAGGGCAAACAGAACTAAGTTCTGAACAGAATAGCCCAAAACTCCATACCCGGAGAACAAGCACAAAAGACGAAAGGACAGCTGCACAGAAACTATAGGCTATCTGACTGACAAGCACAAACACAAAAACAAGCCCTGCCTCTAAATAAGGGGAAATGTAACGAGGCGAACAGGAACAGAGATTTAACGTTCCCTGGCGATATAAAAAGGCTCGCAGTCCAATGAATAAAACCAAGAGGGTAAACACCCGATCTCCCAAGAGAGAGACACATTTTACAGGTGAGCCGACGAAGCACCGTCGTCCCATAACTTACTATCCACAGACTAACGCAAGCTAGATGTAAAACAACCGCCCTAGCCTCTCACTAATGAAAAAATGTTACGAGGCGAAATGGAACAGAGAGCTAACGTTCCGAGGCTATTATTAAAAACACGCAGTCAAACACAAGCACGTCCACAGCATCGCCCAAGCTCCATATAAGGAGACAACACACCCGGAGAACGAAACAGAACAACAGTTCGCAACAAAATCGTCTCGCAGGCAAAAAGGCGAACAGGACAGCTGTAACAAAAGACATACGCAAACATAATAGCAAGACAGCCTCTCAATACAAATAAAAACCCTGACTCACAACAAAGGGGAACGCAGTCCACGAGAAGGAGACCAAACAGGGAAAAAACGTACCAAGGCTACTTACTGGCTCACAGTAACACGGAATTGAGTAGAAGCAAAACGCCAGGTCTCTCAATAAGAAAACCAAACAGGCGAAGGGGAAAAAAGAACAACTACTCTACACCTCCACAAGCTAAGCAGCCCAGCAGAAGCGCAAACGCCCAATCTCACATGAGACGACATGCACCTAGGGGCGAACTGGACTAAAGTTCCCAACAGAACGCCCAAATCTCCATACACGGAGAAAAAGCACACTATGGCGAAAATAGAGCAGAGATTTACGGTCCCAAACTTCTACGAGATAATCCACTAGTAAGCCAGCAAGAAATAAGCCCTGCCTCAACAACGAGACGTTTACAAATAGGCAAGAAGCCAAAATGGTACGAGAACTCACAGCCAACAATACACCACAGTACATAACAATTAACAATTAATGTCGAAGCCCCGAATGAAGGGAACGGTAGGCTTAAATAACTCTCGTGACCACGCAACAGGTGAAAATGCTTAACCAGAAACTCCCCCAACTCAGCAGGGCGGAGCAAGCCTCTACCAACAGGGCAGCGCCCTCGCGTGGCCACCGACCGCATAGGACCACAGGGTCCAAAACCATGACACTATTATTGGCACCACTGGTAAAGATGAGTAAAAAGGGTTTATAACAATCTGAGATTTTGGGTGTCATGGCATGGGAAATGACATGGAATGACCCTGTTACAAAGGCAGCTTACATCTTGGATGCTACCGGTTACCTTAGAGTTGCGCTAGTATTAGCAACGTGTGTATGTCCAAAAGAAGAGACAGCATGGAATTAGCTGAAAATGGTTTCCATCAATCAACTACATCATGGGTAAGTCATAATTGAGACATTATGTCCAAAATTCCAAACTATCCCTTTAAAACTCATTTTTAACCACTCCACAGATTTCATGTTAGCAAACTATAGTGTTGGCAAGTCAGTTAGGACATCTACTTTGTGCATGACGCAAGTAATGTTTCCAACAATTGTTTACAGATTATTTCACTTTTAATTCACTATATCACAATTCCAGTGGGTCAGAAGTTTACATACACTAAGTTGACTGTGCCTTTACATTTTTAATATTTGGTCGCATATTTTTTTTGCATGCCATGACTTTCTGATGTCTGTGACCCAACAACATCAAAAGACTCTTGATATCTTATTTTCTGGTACTCTTACATGCGATACTATAACGTCTGCATTTGAATGGATCATATGACCACACCTACTCACGAGTGGGAATTGGGGGTGGGACTTGATTTAGCTGTAAATTACACTGGAACAGTATGGAAACACATGGTTAGCTAAATGGCTCGAAGTCATCAAGGGTCTGACGTATTAAACAAGCCTTAAATCATCACTCTGCTGCCAGAAATACCGTAGATATGGATGGATAACTTGAAGGGTTTCTTCTCCTGACTTATTTTTCCATAGAGTTCAATAGGAAAATTTGTAAGGAGAAACAACCCTTAAAGTGATCCATGCATATCTATTGCATATCTGGCAGCAGAGCGATGGTTTGAGGCTCGTTTGATACCTCAGACCCTTGAGGACTTACAGCCATTTTACCAATCATGTATTCCATACTGTTCCAGCATAATTTACAGCTAAATCTAGTCCCACCCCCCAGTTCCCATATAAATCCATTCAAATGCAGAGAAGTTATAGTATCACTTGTAAGAGTACCAGAAAATAAGATATCAAGAGTCTTTTGATGTAGTTGGGTCACAGACATCAGGAAGTCATGGCATGCAAAGGATATGTGACCAAATATTAAAAATTTAAAGGCACAGTCAACTTAGTGTATGTAAACTTCTGACCCACTGGAATTGTGATATAGTGAATTAAAAGTGAAATAATCTGTAAACAATTGTTGGAAACATTACTTGCGTCATGCACAAAGTAGATGTCCTAACTGACTTGCCAACACCATAGTTTGCTAACATGAAATCTGTGGAGTGGTTAAAAATGTGTTTTAAAGAGATACTGCAGAGCCTTTTCTACCACTTCAATTTGAACTGTAACTCGTGAGTAGGTGTGGTCATATGATGATGATGCCACGTAGTCATATTATGAATATTCATACGGTCAAGGAGTGAAAGGGTGTGTCTTGGTGAACTGGCCCCCTTTCTGCTCTCCCCTCACTACTAAACAAACAACAAAATGGCGCGCGACAAGAGTGACAGCAGTGCAGGGAGTTTTGAGGTGGAGGAGTTTGAAGTGGTGGAAGACATTCCTCGCAAAGATGTTGCTCGGGCAATGCAGCCGTATTCATTCAAGCCACTGGCAGCAGCAGCCGCAACCCTGGCTGTATTGTTTGAGCAACGTCTTCGAGAAGAGAGGACCGGGGATGTAACCGAATGGTAAAGCTAACATTACCTAGCTAAATTAGCTTGTTTGTCTGGCTAAAGTAACGTTACTATTGAATACATTCAAATACACAGCAAAACCGTGTCACACAGTAACGTTAGTATATTGAACATGGCTGGTTGTAGCGCCCTCATAGCTCCACTTGGTCCGGAGAGAATTGTTATCATTTATTAGCTAACATTATTCATAAATGATAGCTAAGATAACTGGCTGTGGCCACTGCTCTAACCATGTCCCCTCCAGAAAACTTGTTGCCGTGAGGTTACCGATGTAACGTTATGTCAGCGTAGTTATGAAGTTATTCTTGATTTGTCTAATACTACTGTGCTGTAGTCGGGCATGCTTGGCCCAACTGTATAATAGTGGCCAATACATGTGCAATTACACAATAATATCACAAGTATCAATGTAACTCATGTAGAGGTATATTGTACTAAGCTGTTTTACTTAGCTGATGTAATGATTACAAAGTGCACATGTAAATATAGTATACCACCCACAGATTACAATGGTAATAAGGTATTTATTTATTTCTTCAGCAAGTCAACGTGTGCTACACCGATAGCTTGAAGCCACTGGCTAAGTAGCACTGGGTCTCTCGGCAGATTATGAAAGCTAACAGAGCTGGTGGCGTTGCACCGAGGAACGATATATCTCTGACTCCTTGGCATAATGCAGGCAAGTTAGCTAAAGATACCAAATAGTAAGACGTTGTAGATAAATAACTCTATGAAGCTCGATATAAGTCGTAATATTAATGTTAGCAGTAATACAAAGCAATTCGTATTTGAACTTGAACTAGTTAGCAGTACAAGGGTCTCTGCTTTTATAAAAAACATTGGTCTCTGCTTTTATACCACGTGCCCAGCCAAGACCACCCCTAGGATCACCTCAACTCCACCCATTTTTATGTTAAGGATCTCGTGACGTCACGAATCCCCGGAAACCAGTGTATTGGTAAGCCTACACAAAGACTCAGAAAAAAACATTTTGACTAAACATGAGATTTTCGGACATAAACAGTTGTGTATGATCATAATCTAACCCAAAACATTGGTTTTCAATGGGAAAAGTCGGTTTTTGACTGCAGTATCACTTTAATGACTTCAACGTAAGTGTATGTAAACCTCCGGCTTCAACTGTATATAGTATTTTATTTATTTATCCTTTGGCCCAGCACTTCTTAACTCCTTTGTGCAGAGGCTTAATTTTACCCATTTCCATCTGTTTAGTACCCTTCTGTTTAAAGCTTTATAACCCTGACACGCACCGCCCATAAACTGTAAGCGCTTGGCAGTTGTAGTTCACAGTAAAGCACAGATACCTGGTACATGTGCAGTAGTTTGGGGCCATATCTCTACTCTCACTACAGGTAGAGAGTTGGCTGAGAGCTCATTTTAATCAGGAGGAGAGCTACTTTTCTACAAATCAAATATAATTTTTTGGTGGAATTCCCTTTTTACCAACTTTCACACCATCTCTAAACTTCCACTATTGTTTTTCAGAGGCTATGTAGGAATAAACCTAGAGAGGGGCACCAAGGCTGGACGGGACAAAGTGCTGTCCAAGAGAACTGGTAAAGTCACTCATAAGAAGACAACAAAGGTCACTCCTCATGTCTCCACTCTACTGAAGAGACTGATGGACTTTATATAAGCCAGTGAGCTCGCTCACTCACTCACTGACTCACCTCTATCCCTACACAAGTTTGTGCCACCCACCCCCTCATCCTCATACACATACACACACATACAACTTGGAAGGTTTTGGACAGTCACATTCTTTTATTTTGATAATGTGTCATGTCTGTTGGTGTTTAATATCCGTTTGTGTTAAGAACTTGGATGGTTTTGGACAGACACACCTCATATAAGAAAAACATTCATGTATGTTAAATTGTTTATGCTGATATGTCATTGATCATTTGAGTATTTCTTGTGGTTGTATTACTTAACATATTAGCACTAAAGCTTTGACTGAGGTGTAGGGACAATAGGAACTACAATTCCATACAGTCCACAGGAGGCTCCTCCTCCACGTTGGAAGTGACGTAGGACGTTGCACCAGTTGTGATTTCCGCACTGTAACGTGATACTACACAGCGGAATGCGCGACTGGCAATAAAGTTGATATGTAGGGGCAACACAGTCAATTCTGCCCACTTCTTCCCGCAGTTTTCTTCCGGGCCAGTTGTCCGCTGAACGTGTCTCGTTGTCTCGTCTCTGTGCCCGTGAGGCCTGGAGCACGCCCGGGGCCGAGCCCTCACTCTACAGGAAGCATCGACCGTCCGTGACGTCGACCCAAACGAGCGAGGCGGGCTCATCTACCCCCGGCTATCGGCCACGGAGGACCGGAGACGAGACGCAAGGAGGCAACGCGAGCACCCGGTGGTGAAGAACCACCAAGCGGACCACGCAGCCACTTGTCCTGCAGAAAAGCACCGCCAGTGAGTCCCCAAAGAGGCAAGTGGTCTGCAGCAGGATGATGCTGCATAGTTCAGGAGAGATAATGCGACCGGTTCCATTATCCCGTAAAGCTGTTCCAGGGACCCAAGATGAGGCGGACGTTTCCCCTATCTTCCACAACCCCTGCGAACTCGCCACAACAGAATCAGGGCAACCAGATTTCCCCTTTTCACTGTGAGTGTGCGTTCCAACAGAGGAACCTATTTAACGGACTTTAATTCAAGTAAGGCTGTAACATGGGCAATAGCATATTAGTTAGCAAAATAAACATGTTTGTGACTGGATGTATGTAACTTCTATTGAAAGGTTAATGTGTGTTCTGTAAAAGTTTTGTTACCGTTTTACTTTGGATGGTTTTATGCCATCCACCGCGCTGCGTTAGGTTTAATGCATCCACGCACAGAGCGTATCTTGCATGCGATCTATCTTTAAACACTAACTGTAAGGGGTTTGAAGCACTACTGCAATGAGCCAAACGCGACAAAGAAAAAAGGGATGAAAACCTCCCGGCCGTAGCCAAATAAAAAACACCCTTGGAAACCGGGATAGCCACGAAACACGGGCAGAGGTATATGAGGAAGAAAAACTCCTCGGCAGAGCCAAACAATAAACACCCTAAAGAACCGGGATAGCCAAGAGACTGGCGAAAATAAAGAAAGTAGCAAAGGCAAGAACAGGAAAAAACAAGGCACCTTCGGAACGTGACTATAACGCCCGATAACTGGTGAAATGAATGGAAATAAAATAAGACTCAAACTCTCAGAGACAAAGAGAGTAGCAGAGGAAAAAAGGGAACTGAAAAGCAATCCCCTGAACTTCAGGCAGTCTAAGGTCTACTGTCAAAAACAAAAGAACAGATATCTCTTTTAGGCAGACAGAGAAAAACAACTAAGCCCTGACATTCGTATGAAAACGAAATGATCTCGAAGCGCCCGGAAGCGGAACTCAGGGGATTAAATACCTGGCGCCAGGTAAGCCAGGTGAAAAGAATAATTACCTGGGGTAAAATAAAATCCCGCAACGGAATGCGGAAAATCCGATAGATCGGAAACGTGGATAGGCGTGGAAAACGAGAAATAAGGTAGGAGACCATGACAGGACCCCCCCTCTAAGGGACGACCCCAGGCGATCCCTCAATTCGATTACCACGGAAATCTTTAATAAGCTGGGAATCCAAGATATTTCTGGATGGAACTCAGCAACGCTCCTCCGGACCATAGCCCTCCCAATCCACCAAAAACTGAAAACCCCGACCCACCCGTCTCTCTGCCAGAATGCGGCGGACAGTATAAACCGGACCCCCATCCACGATCCGGGGGGGGGGGGGGGGGGGGGGGTGGTGTTTCAGCTGGGGACAGAGCACTGACCAGGACCGGCTTTAGTCGAGAGACATGAAAAGTGGGGTGAATGCGCATGGAGCGCGGCAATTGAAGACGAACAGTAACGGGGTTGATTTTATGGATAATTTTGAAGGGTCCAATGTAACGCGGAGCGAGTTTACGAGACTCGACTCGCAGGGGCAAATCCCGTGTGGAAAGCCAGACCCGCTGGCCTACCCGATACGAGGGAGCCGAACGCCGGTGTTTGTCAGCAGAAGCCTTTTGAAAGGCAGACGCTTGCAGAAGTGAAGTGCGAACTCGCTTCCACACCGCACGACATCTCCGGACAAAGGAACCCGCAGACGGAACCTCCGCATTCCTCTCCAGCTCAGGAAAGAGAGGGGGCAAGTAACCGACCTGCGCCTCAAATGGAGAAAGGCCCGTGGAGGAATTGCGCAACGTGTTATGGGCATATTCGGCCCAAGGAAGGTACCGACTCCATGAGGTGGGGTTGGAGGA
Organism: Synaphobranchus kaupii; assembly: GCA_029718625.1. Classification (NCBI taxonomy): domain Eukaryota; kingdom Metazoa; phylum Chordata; class Actinopteri; order Anguilliformes; family Synaphobranchidae; genus Synaphobranchus; species Synaphobranchus kaupii. The sequence goes on from CM056380.1 coordinate 8,496,403, forward strand.
CGCCAAGCAGCGAAGAGTGTTCTCCAGCGTCTGATTAGTACGTTCAGTCTGCCCGTTAGTCTGCGGATGAAAACCAGAAGACAGACTAACGGACGCGCCCAACTGCGCGCAAAAGGAACGCCAGAACTTGACGACAAACTGAGGGCCGCGGTCAGAAACCACGTCGCGGGGTAACCCGTGAATTCTAAATACGTGATTAATTATCAACTGGGCGGTCTCAGGTGCAGACGGAGGTTTGGTTAGAGCCAGAAAATGAGCTGCCTTGGAGAACCTGTCAACTATGACAAGGATGGCCGTGTTACCCTGAGAAGCGGGCAACCCAGTCACGAAGTCCAAAGCGATGTGACTCCATGGACGACTGGGCACAGGCAAGGGACGCAATAGACCCGCGGGTGGGAGTCGAGAGCCCTTATTCCGGGCGCAAATGGAGCAAGCGGCGACAAATTTGCGCACATCCCTCTCCATACCAGGCCACCAGAAGCGTCTGGAGAGGAATTCTTTGGTGCGGTGAACGCCTGGGTGTGCGGTGATTTGTGAGGAATGACCCCACTGGAGCACTTGAGACCTCACATTAGAGGGAACAAAAAGGCAATTGGTGGGGCCGCCGCCTGGACCAGGATCAAGGCGTAAAGCCTCCTGGACAGCAACTTCAATGTCCCACAAAACCGGAGCTACGATCTGCGCAACTGGCAAAATGGACTCTGGGATAACGGAGCTGTCGGACTGATCAAAAATACGAGAGAGCGCATCTGGTTTAATGTTCTTTGACCCGGGCCGGTATGTAAGTAAGAAGGTAAACCGGGTAAAGAACAATGCCCAGCGTGCCTGCCGCGAATTACGTCTTTTAGCCTGCTGGACGTATTCTAAATTTTTATGATCAGTCCAGACAGTGAAGGGGTGCTCCGCTCCCTCCAACCAGTGACGCCATTCTTCCAGAGCCAATTTGACGGCCAGCAGCTCCCGGTCCCCCACGTCGTAATTCCTCTCGGCCGGAGTAAGGGCACGAGAGAAGTAAGCGCATGGGTGTAATTTACGGTCGACGGGGGAATGCTGGGATAGGATGGCGCCTGCTCCTAATTCGGAGGCATCAACCTCCACGATAAACGGGAGGGAGGGATTGGGCGTAATTAAAATGGGCTCGGAACTGAACCTTTTCTTTAACTCCATGAATGCGGAGTTCGCTCTGGAGTTCCAGCGAAATTGCCCTGCAGGCGTTTTCTTAGTAAGAGCAGTAATAGGTGCGGCGAGCGCACTAAAGTTCCTAATGAACCGCCGGTAAAAATTAGCGAACCCGAGAAAACGTTGAACCTGCTTCATAGAGCGGGGAGTGGGCCAGTTTAGAACAGCAGAGACTTTATCCGGATCCATACGGACTCTGCCCTCCGAAATTATGAACCCTAAAAATGAGACAGTGCTGGCATGGAATGAACACTTCTCTGCTTTGACAAACAGTTTGGCCTGCAGCAGAGCCTTCAATACCTGTTTTACGTGCCCGATGTGAGTCTGCAGATCAGGAGAGAAAATTAAAATATCGTCTAAATAGACGAAAACAAACCTCTCCAGCATCTCCCGCAGTACATCATTTACTAACGCCTGAAATACAGAGGGGGCGCTAGAGAGCCCAAAAGGCATAACCAGGTATTCATAGTGTCCATTGTGAGTGTTAAAGGCGGTCTTCCATTCATCGCCCTCACGCATACGCACCAGGTTATAGGCGTTGCGGAGGTCGAGCTTGGAAAAGACCACTGCCCCCTGAAGGCGTTCGAACGCTGAATTCATAAGGGGAAGAGGGTACCGGTTTTTAATGGAAATAGCATTGAGTGAGCGATAATCTATACAAGGCCTCAGGCCTCCATCTTTTTTTTTTACAAAAAAGAAGCCTGCTCCAGCAGGGGAGGTGGACGGTCTTATGAAACCGTTAGCCAACGCCTCCTCAACGTACTCTTTCATGGCCGCGCTTTCAGGAGCGGACAACGAATATAAACTCCCTCTGGTGGGAGTGGTGCCAGGGTGCAATTCTATGGCACAATCATAAGGACGGTGGGGAGGAAGAGTGGTAGCTCTCCGTTTACTGAAGACCTCGGCGAAGTTAATGTACTCGGAAGGGACATTAGGCGGTAGGGAAAACTCCAGTGACCCTGCCAGCTTAACCTCATTAGCCTCGGTAGGTGAAGAAGGAGAGGGTGACCAGCAAATCTCTGAATCAGAAAACTCCTCAAGAGAGTTCTCCTCCCAGGGGGATAGACCATCAGCACGAGAGTCCCACTCTAGGCTCTCGTCCCCCTCCTCTGAATACACAACGGGACCCTCTCGATCAGATCTCTGATTCGGAGCTGGAGTAAGAACCTCCTAACTGTCCTTCCGACCGCCCAGACGGGCAAACGTGGCCCTGAGTGGTGCATAGGGAACCCCACTGGAGGATGCTGTATTCACCCCCTCCCCATTTAATATGAGGATTATGTTGCGCCAGCCACGTATGACCCAATACTATGGGGTAAGAGGGAGAATCCACTAAAAAAAACTGAATATTCTCAGTGTGGTTCCCATGAGAAATGAGCATAATGAGGGGGGCAGTGATTTCTTTAATTACCCCCCCACCCAACGGACGACCGTCAAGAGCGGTAATCTGGCGAGAATGGGGGAGCCTACGGATAGGTAAACGGTGTCTCCTGGCCCACCGTGAATCCATAAAATTGTCAACCGCTCCTGAGTCAATAAAAGCATCCACCAGGAGGGGGCGCTGTTGCCTTACTAATGTCACCGGGAGTAGGGTCCGAGATGGAGTGCCGTCCTGTCTCGCTAGGGGTCCCGGGTCCTCTAACGAGACGACCCTTTTCCCGAGAGCTTGGGACATTGCTCAATGGTATGGCTCTGGCGCTTGCAATAGCGGCACCACCCTGCAATTGGGGAAGAATCCCCAGGGGGACCGTAAGACGCGCCATCGACCTGCATAGGCTCTTCATGACTTCGTGAACTATGAGCGACGGGAAACGGAACAGGCGCTGTAAACGGAGCGAAGAGTGAAGAGCCTGGGCGGTCTCTCCTGCCTCCCTTAGTACGGGCCCGATCTCTAACCCGATTGTCGATACGGATAGCCGTAGCGACTAAGGCATCCAGGGTCTCACACGGCTCTAGCACCGTCAGCGCATCCTGAATATGGTCGCTCAGTGCTTCCGTAAACTGAGTCATGAGGGGAGCTTCAGGCCAGCCCGTTTCGCCTGCCAGGGCACGAAACCTGATGGAAAAGTCGGCTACTGTTTCGTTACCCTGGCGAAGGCGTACAAGGCGTCTAGCTGCCTCCTGGCCAGAAATGCGTTGATCGAACACGGATTCCATCGCGTCCATCAGCGATTTGGCTGTATTTAACGTGGGCGAGCTGTTAATAATCAAAGGGGTTGCCCAGTCAAGTGCGGATCCGGTGAGGAGAGAAAGGATAAAGGCCACCCGGGACTCTTGGGTGGTAAACCGTGCTGCCTGGGCTTTAAAAAAAATTAAGCACTGTGCTAGAAACCCCCGGCACTTGCCTGCCCTACCGTCATAGCGGAGGGGAAGCTGCAGTTTCGGCTCTTTAAGAGGAGAAGCCTCAGGGACTGGAGGGGGAATGGCTTGGACTTCAGGTGGAGGTGTTTGTGCAACAGTGAGGAGGCGCATATTCTCCGCCAACTCCCGAAACCAGCCCTCCTGAACCCGCAGCTGGTTACTCAGGCTCTCTACCTGGGTAATAAGCGCCTGTTGCTGCGAATGAAGAGCAGCAATGCTCTGCTCAGGAGGGTTAGCTCTCTCCTGATCAGGGGGAGAGGTCGCTGGCTCATCCATTGGCTTCGAGATATTGTAAGGGGTTTGAAGCACTACTGCAATGAGCCAAACGCGACAAAGAAAAAAGGGATGAGAACCTCCCGGCCGTAGCCAAATAAAAAACACCCTTGGAAACCGGGATAGCCACGAAACACGGGCAGAGGTATATGAGGAAGAAAAACTCCTCGGCAGAGCCAAACAATAAACACCCTAAAGAACCGGGATAGCCAAGAGACTGGCGAAAATAAAGAAAGTAGCAAAGGCAAGAACAGGAAAAAACAAGGCACCTTCGGAACGTGACTATAACGCCCGATAACTGGTGAAATGAATGAAAATAAAATAAGACTCAAACTCTCAGAGACAAAGAGAGTAGGAGAGGAAAAAAGGGAACTGAAAAGCAATCCCCTGAACTTCAGGCAGTCTAAGGTCTACTGTCAAAAACAAAAGAACAGATATCTCTTTTAGGCAGACAGAGAAAAACAACTAAGCCCTGACATTCGTATGAAAACTAAATGATCTCGAAGCGCCCGGAAGCGGAACTCAGGGGATTAAATACCTGGCGCCAGGTAAGCCAGGTGAAAAGAATAATTACCTGGGGTAAAATAAAATCCCGCAACGGAATGCGGAAAATCCGATAGATCGGAAACGTGGATAGGCGTGGAAAACGAGAAATAAGGTAGGAGACCATGACACTAACCAGCCGTAATATTAACACTGCACGCTGATCTCAACGCACACGCATTTAAGCTTACGGTTATCCCTTATGTGTGTGGTATGGTTCATGCGCCGCCATTAGCTAGCTCCAGCAAAAGCTAGTTTCAAACCTCCCTCCATCTTAGTTTCTTTGTTCTCATTTAACACGTGTCCGTGGCAACCCCCACACGTAGGAGAACATGGAAATTCCACACACGCCCAACGCGACACACACACACACACACACACACACATAGTTTGTTGTACATTATAGTAGTGAATCGTGCCTTGCTCTGTTTGGTACTTTGTGTTCAATAAACTATTACATTTATCCAAGATTGCCTGTATTAATGTTGCTCTTGTGTTGAACTGAATCAGCCAATGCTAATTGCAGGGATTCCCCAAAATGCCTTCACCTTCTAGCTGGATCATTTATATTAATTCGGTATCAACTGAGTACATGATATTGTGATTTTGCTAAGACAATTATTAATGTGTAATTTTATTGGTAATTAATTTAATTATTAATTCAAGTTACCCATTTTTAGTTAGTATATTCTCTTTTGAGAATAATATATAAATTTTATGAGACTGATTTATTATACAAAACCATGCCACCAGTTGTATAAGGATGGTAGTGGCGTATCGCAGTACATAAGTGACGCCCCGTGTATAAATAGAGGTATGTCCCCTACATTTTTGGTGCCCCGCGTACGGACTCTGATGATTGAGAGATCATGTTACTGATCATCTTGCTCACTGCTATCAGACTCGTACCTGGTCGCTACATTTTGGTGCCTCGTGTATTAATTAAATGAATATTCCCTACAGAGGTATTAACTTGACTACAAATATCAAATTTGTTTTTTTTTGGTTCTGACTAAGTTCATTTAAGTTCTTTTGCCTAAATGGATTGCTTTGTCTATTTTTTCCCCATGTACATGCACATGATGTGCAAATGTTTTGCAAGGGCAATCAAGACTTTCTTTACAATAAAGTAAGAAATGTTTTGTAAGATGCACTTAGAAGCTGTGTTTGTCTCAAATTGTTAAGTCAAATAATTGAAAAGGCCATGTTTAGTTTATTTACTGAGGTAGGGCACTGGGTTATTTTGGCAAGATTGACAAGGTTTCCATAACTGTTAACATGAAACAGTCATTCTCTTAACAAAATTATTATTGCAATACCCAATAATGTTTGTTTACCGTAAAAATCTGTAGCTATGCTTACCAGTAGAGGTAGTGCAAATATGGCAATTAACTGTTAACCCGGTTATCAGTATTACACTATAAAAGTATACTGTAATAATTTAAGGTTGTATGCTGTATGTCATAAAAGACAGTATCAAACTAAATTTCTGCAACAGTAAAACTTAATTTTACAGTAACATGCTGGCAACCCTGCTGCCAGCTCTTTACTGGTTTTTTTGTAACAGGAAATGTTTTCACAGTGCAGGATGTAGGTTCCAAAGCAACATAAATATTGGTCACTTGCTATTTCAAATTGTATTCTACATTGCTATTATATTTTTTTATCGCTCGTGCTGCTACACGGCAAGAGAAAGATGAAGTAGCTGAACGAAAGGATTTAGTTTGGAGCGCGGGAGCATGTGTGGTGCTGTAAAATAACACAAATCAATTTAAAATGCAAAAACTAATTCAAGTCAGTCGACAGTCAAATCCACAACGTATGTACAAGCCTTGTTTTGTCGTCTATACCCCAGCAACATGGCTATGTAGCCTACACAAATTATTTGAACACTTGTTGAACCAGTTGCAATGTTTTGCAGCATAGTAAGCAGTTCCGAACATGTTTGTGGTGGACTGAAATGCAGCTTCTTCATTGTTACCGGGTTTTTTTTTTTGTTTTTTTAAAAATTGCGTTATCTTGGATCTTTGCAGCATCGGCTTTTTTTTCAGTTGCCTAAACCATGCCTTTCACAATTCCACAAACAATGAATATACATGATAAAATATTGTATCATTTTGGCCACAAAGAATATATATATATATTTTTTTTTTAATAGTTGGTGATCAGTGCAAGTTTTACGTCTACCCCTGGGTATGTTAATAATACTGCAAAATATTTGTTCGTCGTATTTTTAAATAGTATTTTATGAATACACGCACGATTCTGCATTTATCTAAAGTAGGTAGGCAACTAAACAGTCAATCAAGACATAGCTAGATAGCTTATGCTACGAGCTATGCTACGAATATAGACATGTTTAAACCATACTCCGCAAGACGACGCTGAAGTTGGCTCCCGATTCGCAGCTCCCGATTCGGAATTGCCGGTCCACCTTAAATCGGTCGCGAAAAGCGATTGTATGCTTTCACGGTCATCCTTCCGCTTTTTTCTCCGCTAAATCTAATTGGCTCAACATTCTGATAGCCTAGTTGTGTGTGTGTATACATACATTTATTTATTTATTTTGGATACTGCACCGTTTTGAAATGATCGCACTCCAAACTTCCTATGTCCACCAATGTAAATTGCTGAAAAAGGTGAAATTTTGAATAGGATTTTCTTGCCAATTTTAGAACGTCTCAAACTTTTGACACTTGGGTATGAGAGAAGAGGTTCTCCACTATATCTGACCCGAGTTGGGTGAAATATTACTGTAGCATTTTGAAATAATCCCACTTCAAACTTTCTATGCAATCCAATGTAAAACGACTGAAAAAGGTGAAAGTTTGAATAGGATTTTCTTGCCAATTTTAGAACGTCTCAAACTTTTGACACTTGGGTATGAGAGAAGAGGTCCTCCTCTATATCTGACCTGAGTTGGGTGAAATATTACTGTAGCATTTTGAAATAATCCCACTTCAAACTTTCTATGTAATCCAATGTAAAACGACTGAAAAAGGTGAAAGTTTGAATAGGATTTTCTTGCCAATTTTAGAACGTCTCAAACTTTTGACACTTGGGTATGAGAGAAGAGGTCCTCCACTATATCTGACCCGAGTTGGGTGAAATATTACTGTAGCATTTTGAAATAATCCCACTTCAAACTTTCTATGTAATCCAATGTAAAACGACTGAAAAGGTGAAAGTTTGAATAGGATTTTCTTGCCAATTTTAGAATGTCTCAAACTTTTGACACTTGGGTATGAGAGAAGAGGTCCTCCACTATATCTGACCCGAGTTGGGTGAAATATTACTGTAGCATTTTGAAATAATCCCACTTCAAACTTTCTATGTAATCCAATGTAAATCGACTGAAAAAGGTGACATTTTGAATAGGATTCTCTTGCCAATTGTAGAACGTCTCAAACTTTTGACACTTGGGTATGAGAGAAGAGGTCATCCACTATATCTGACCCGAGTTGGGTGAAATATTACTGTAGCATTTTGAAATAATCCCACTTCAAACTTTCGATGTAATCCAATGTAAAACGACTGAAAAAGGTGAAAGTTTGAATAGGATTCTCTTGCCAATTTTAGAAGGTCTCAAACTTTTGACACTTGGGTATGAGAGAAGAGGTCCTCCACTATATCTGACCCGAGTTGGGTGAAATATTACTGTAGCATTTTGAAATAATCCCACTTCAAACTTTCTATGTAATCCAATGTAAAACGACTGAAAAAGGTGAAAGTTTGAATAGGATTTTCTTGCCAATTGTAGAACGTCTCAAACTTTTGACACTTGGGTATGAGAGAAGAGGTCCTCCACTATATCTGACCCGAGTTGGGTGAAATATTACTGTAGCATTTTGAAATAATCCCACTTCAAACTTTCTATGTAATCCAATGTAAAACGACTGACAAAGGTGAAAGTTTGAATAGGATTCTCTTGCCAATTTTAGAACGTCTCAAACTTTTGACACTTGGGTATGAGAGAAGAGGTCCTCCACTATATCTGACCCGAGTTGGGTGAAATATTACTGTAGCATTTTGAAATAATCCCACTTCAAACCTTCTATGTAATCCAATGTAAAACGACTGAAAAAGGTGAAAGTTTGAATAGGATTTTCTTGCCAATTTTAGAACGTCTCAAACTTTTGACACTTGGGTATGAGAGAAGAGGTCCTCCACTATATCTGACCCGAGTTGGGTGAAATATTACTGTAGCATTTTGAAATAATCCCACTTCAAACTTTCTATGTAATCCAATGTAAAACGACTGAAAAAGGTGAAAGTTTGAATAGGATTTTCTTGCCAATTTTAGAACGTCTCAAACTTTTGACACTTGGGTATGAGAGAAGAGGTCCTCCTCTATATCTGACCCGAGTTGTGTGAAATATTACTGTAGCATTTTGAAATAATCCCACTTCAAACTTTCTATGTAATCCAATGTAAAACGACTGAAAAAGGTGAAAGTTTGAATAGGATTTTCTTGCCAATTTTAGAACGTCTCAAACTTTTGACACTTGGGTATGAGAGAAGAGGTCCTCCACTATATCTGACCCGAGTTGGGTTAAATATTACTGTAGCATTTTGAAATAATCCCACTTCAAACTTTCTGTGTAATCCAATGTAAAACGACAGAAAAATGTGAAAGTTTGAATAGGATTTTCTTGCCAATTTTAGAACGTCTCAAACTTTTGACATGTGGGTATGAGAGAAGAGGTCCTCCCCTATATCTGACCTGAGTTGGGTGAAATATTACTGTAGCATTTTCACATAATCCCTCTTCAAACTTTCTATGTAATCCAATGTCAATCTACTGAATAAAACTTTGAATTTTTAATCGGAATTTCTTGCCAATTTTAAAACGTCTCAAACCTTTGACACTTGGATATGAGAGAGGAAGAAGGTTCTATTTCATATTGTTCAATATGGCATGGTATGGGAGGAGACTGAATAGCAAATTAACCACCACTACAGGAGGAACCACGTCACGCCATAAATATGGCGCTTGCACGCCATCCGGCCTTTTTTTTTCTCAGTTTGAGCTGAGACTGGTTTGTATGGTACCCTTTAGAATTTCTTGCCTCTCCCTATTGCCTGGAGCTACATCCTGAACGGAGTATGCTTTCTGGGGCTTTCCCTCCCCAGCAACGCGGAATCACGGTTTGTTGCTGTTTGTTTGGCTACCATTACTCAGTAGAGTTGTTACCTTTTGTTAGGCAGTTCACTGCCGGTTTTCCTTGCAGAAGTAGATCGGGTTATGCCGATATCTTCTGATTGTATTTTGTCCTGTTGAGGCATTGAATTTTCTTTCTCCTTGTTGTTACTAAGAAAGGGAAAAGGGACAAGCCGGAAGTAGCCTCTGTGTCAGTGGACACACGCTACCTGAGGTTTTAGCGGTCTCTGGCGGCCCTTCAGTGCTACTGATTCGGGCCTACTGCTAGCCACCTGCGCCAGCCTACTAGGCCTCTGCTTGGTTGGCTTAGCTAGCCGACACTACGCTGCCTGTGGTGTGTTGGAGGGATTTCCGCAGGATATGTCCTCCGCTACCCCTAGTAACCTTGCTATGGCGCCCACGTACCCGATGTCCTTCAGTGCTCAGCACCTTGGAGTCGGGGTACAAGCTCCAGTTCACACGCGGCCGGAGAGGGCTCAACTGCTTCCTAAAGCGCCTGCCCTTGCACATGCTCTGCCGTTCCAGTCTCCCCCTACTGGTGGGAGACAGCGATTGGTTCACATCTGTGTCCCTGCCGGATGTATACTTCCATATCCCCATACACCGGGATCACCGGAAGTACCTCCGCTTTTCCTTCCAAGGCAAAGGGTACGATCACTCGGTCCTCTCCTTCGGCCTAGCCCTGGCCCCACACACTTTTTATGAAGTGCAAGGAGACACGCTGATCCCACTCTGTCACTAAGGGATTCGCATTGCGAACTACCTGGACGACTGGCTAATCTGCAATCCTTCAGAGGACCAAGCCAGAAGGGATACAAGGTCAGTACTGGCCCACTTAGCTAGCTTGGGCCTGACCCTGAACAGGGGAAAAGAGCCACCTCAGCCCCTCCAGAGAGAGGGTTTTCCTGGGCCCGGTTTTGGTCTCAATGTCCATGCAGGCCCCTCTGACCCAGAGAGGCAGCATGTTTTTGATGGACAGTCTGTCCCACTTTGCTGCAGCGCAGCAGGTGACAGTAAACATTAACCGGAGGTTGCTTGGCTTGATGGCTTCAGCGGCCCAGGTGGTGCCACTTGGGCTGCTGCATACGTGTCCATTACAGCGTTGGGCGGCAGCACAGGGAGTAAGCCCGCACGAGGACAGGCGGCGACTCCTCCCTATTTACCCAGTGTGTTACCTAGGGTGACGACCACCACGGACGCCTCCAAGACTGGCTGGGAGCGGTCGGAGAGGGTCATTCCCTACAATGGTTGTGGAGCCACTCATGGGTCGGGAAGCACATCAACCTGCCAGAAACGGAGGCAGTGCATCAGGCATTGACCCATTCCTCCCAGTGGTCCGACACAGACAGGTTCTTGTCCGGACAGACAATTCCACTGTGGTCTCCTACCTCAACCAACAGGGTGGGCTTTGGTCTCCAACTCGACATGCAAAGCATGTCAACTCCTGCTGTGGGCACAGGCCTAGGGTATGTCCCCGAAGGCAGTACATGTACTGGGCACAATCAATGTGGAAGCCGATATGCTGTCCAGGGGTGGCCTGAGAGCGGGGAAATGGTGCCTGCACCCAGACAGTGCAGTTCATTTAGGGAGTTGCTAGTGGGCACCCCTTCGCGCCTCCCGACCAGAGCGGATTTGCTGCCGCAGGCCTGCTTTGGCAACCAAATCCACAGTTGTATGACCTGCTTGGCCCCTAGATGGGAGTGGCCACAGGGCCTGGGGCCAGCAGTACTGGAAACATTTCAGGCATCAAAGCCCCATCTACGAGGGTGCTCTATGCTGGGAAGTGGGCAGACGTTAGCTGCTGGTACCACAATAATGGGTTTACCCAATTATGACAGTTCAGTCGTTTTGGCATTCCTCCAGTCCCTCTTCAAAGAGGGGCTAGTGGAGTCCACGCTAAGGTGTTATCTGGCAGCCATATTTGACAGCCATGAGCGTATTGAGGGCCTGATGGTGGGGTCTCACCCTCTCGCCAGCCAGTTTCCCTGAGGAGCCAGGTGGCTTTGCCCACCCAGGTCTAACTTAGTCCCTTCGTGGGACTTACAACTGGCTTTGAATCCACTCACTGAGCCGCCCTTCGAGCTGGATGGACTCAGTCTAACCTTGAAGACTGCATTCCTGCTCGCTATCGCCTCCGCGAGGCGTGTGAGCGAGCTGCATGCACTGTCAGTAAAACCCTCCTGTATGCGGTTGGGTGACAGTAGCTCATCGGTCTTTCTGCTTCTTAACCTTGTGTTTCAGCCAAAGGCCCTCTCGCGGTCGTACATCTCTGTCTATGGTGTTGGAGCCGTTTCACCATCCTCCCCACGAGACCACTGAAGAAGCCAGGCTGCACTCACTGTGCCCCGTCCGGGCTCTACGGTCTTATATCTCCTGCACAAGTGCAGTGAGGAAGACCAAAAATCCTTTTATTGTTTTGGAGGGGCTATGAAGGGCTTTGCCCTATTGTACAGCACGCGGCCCTCTGGATCATAGAGACGGTTCCATGGCGTACAGCAGTTCTGACACATCCCCTCCCACAGGCGTGGTAGCTCACTCCACTCGGGGCGTAGCTACCTCCTGGGCCTTACTACGTGGCACCACAATTGCTGACATTTGCGCAGCAGCGGGCTGGGCCTCATCACTCACTTTCAACAGGTTTTATCACCTGGACGTAGCATCATCGGCATCAGTTGCCTCCTCTGTCCTCAGGGCAGCGGAGCAACCTTGTATGAAATTTTGTGATGATTTAGGGTTTCTATTACCCGGTGGTTATTTTCCACGTTTCCCACTTGAGCTTGCTCTTCTGGTAAGAACAGCAGCCAATAGTGCATTTTGTTTTTTACAGGATTCGCACTAATGCAATGACCTGCGGTCCTGGTACCCCACTATATACCGCGCCCAACGTTATTTGGTATTCTGTGATACCGTGGTCAGGCAGGGAACCTTGCACCCTCAGGATGGCAAGTGCCCTCAAGTCAGCAAAAGAGGCCGGGCGGCGTACAAGCGCCATATTTATGGCGTGACGTGGTTCCGCCCGTAGTGGTGCTTAATTTGCTATTCAGTTTCCCAGCAGCTCTTCCTCTCACCGAGGATGCCCCATAGTGTGGCGTGTTGACCGATATGAAATAGAACCTCGTTCGTCTGTCATATCCAAGTGTCAAAAGTTTGACAACTTCTAAAATAGGAAAGAAATTCCTATCCAAAATTTCACCTTTTTCAGTAGATTTACAAAGGATTACATAGAAAGTTTGAAGAGGGATTATTTTAAAATGCTACAGTAATATTTCACCCAACTCGGGTCAGATATAGAGGAGGACCTCTTCTCTCATACCCAAGTGTCAAAAGTTTGAGACGTTCTACAATTGGCAAGAAAATCCTATTCAAACTTTCACCTTTTTCAGTCGTTTTACATTGGATTACATAGAAAGTTTTAAGTGAGATTATTTCAAAATGCTACAGTAATATTTCACCCAACTCAGGTCAGATATAGAGGAGGACCTCTTCTCTCATACCCAAGTGTCAAAAGTTTGAGACGTTCTACAATTGGCAAGAAACTCCTATTCAAACTTTCACCTTTTTCAGTCGATTTACATTGGATTACATAGAAAGTTTGAAGTGGGATTATTTCAAAATGCTACAGTAATATTACACCCAACTCGGGTCAGATATAGAGGAGGACCTCTTCTCTCATACCCAAGTGTCAAAAGTTTGAGACATTCTACAATTGGCAAGAAAATCCTATTCAAACTTTCACCTTTTTCAGTCGTTTTACATTGGATTACATAGAAAGTTTGAATTGGGATAATTTCAAAATGCTACAGTAATATTTCACCCAACTCGGGGTCAGATATAGTGGAGGACCTCTTCTCTCATACCCTTGTGTCAAAAGTTTGAGACGTTCTAAAATTGGCAAGAAAACCCTATTCAAACTTTCACCTTTTTCAGTCGATTTACATTGGATTACATAGAAAGTTTGAAGTGGGATTATTTCAAAATGCTACAGTAATATTTCACCCAACTCGGGTCAGATTTAGTGGAGGACCTCTTCTCTCATACCCAAGTGTCAAAAGTTTGAGACGTTCTACAATTGGCAAGAAAATCCTATTCAAAATGTCACCTTTTTCAGTCGATTTACATTGGATTACATAGAAAGTTTGAAGTGGGATTATTTCAAAATGCTACAGTAATATTTCACCCAACTCGGGTCAGATATAGTGGAGGACCTCTTCTCTCATACCCAAGTGTCAAAAGTTTGAGACGTTCTACAATTGGCAAGAAAATCCTATTCAAACTTTCACCTTTTTCAGTCGTTTTACATTGGATTACATAGAAAGTTTTAAGTGAGATTATTTCAAAATGCTACAGTAATATTTCACCCAACTCAGGTCAGATATAGAGGAGGACCTCTTCTCTCATACCCAAGTGTCAAAAGTTTGAGACGTTCTACAATTGGCAAGAAAATCCTATTCAAACTTTCACCTTTTTCAGTCGTTTTACATTGGATTACATAGAGTTTGAATTGGGATTATTTCAAAATGCTACAGTAATATTTCACCCAACTCGGGTCAGATATAGTGGAGGACCTCTTCTCTCATACCCAAGTGTCAAAAGTTTGAGACGTTCTAAAATTGGCAAGAAAACCCTATTCAAACTTTCACCTTTTTCAGTCGATTTACATTGGATTACATAGAAAGTTTGAAGTGGGATTATTTCAAAATGCTACAGTAATATTTCACCCAACTCGGGTCAGATATAGTGGAGGACCTCTTCTCTCATACCCAAGTGTCAAAAGTTTGAGACGTTCTACAATTGGCAAGAAAATCCTATTCAAAATGTCACCTTTTTCAGTCGATTTACATTGGATTACATAGAAAGTTTGAAGTGGGATTATTTCAAAATGCTACAGTAATATTTCACCCAACTCGGTTCAGATATAGGGGAGGACCTCTTCTCTCATACCCAAGTGTCAAAAGTTTGAGACGTTCTACAATTGGCAAGAAAATCCTATTCAAACTTTCACCTTTTTCAGTCGTTTTACATTGGATTACATAGAAAGTTTTAAGTGAGATTATTTCAAAATGCTACAGTAATATTTCACCCAACTCAGGTCAGATATAGAGGAGGACCTCTTCTCTCATACCCAAGTGTCAAAAGTTTGAGACGTTCTAAAATTGGCAAGAAAATCCTATTCAAACTTTCACCTTTTTCAGTCGTTTTACATTGGATTACATAGAAAGTTTGAAGTGGGATTATTTCAAAATGCTACAGTAATATTTCACCCAACTCGGGTCAGATATAGTGGAGAACCTCTTCTCTCATACCCAAGTGTCAAAAGTTTGAGACGTTCTAAAATTGGCAAGAAAATCCTATTCAAAATTTCACCTTTTTCAGCAATTTACATTGGACATAGGAAGTTTGGAGTGCGATTATTTCAAAACGGTGCAGTATCCAAAATAAATAAATAAATAAATGTATGTATACACACACACAACTAGGCTATCAGAATGTTGAGCCAATTAGATTTAGCGGAGAAAAAAGCGGAAGGATGACCGTGAAAGCATACAATCGCTTTTCGCGACCGATTTAAGGTGGACCGGCAATTCCGAATCGGGAGCTGCGAATCGGGAGCCAACTTCAGCGTCGTCTCCGCAAGGGTGGGCAGAAATGGCAATATTTGCAGTGTTGACTGCTACTGATTTTCATGTCATTTTAAATGTCCCAGAATAAGCTACAGAATTTAAGTTGTCAGAAAAGGGAGTGACAACGTTGCGGCCATTTTCAAGTTACTCCAGAGTACGTTGTCAGAACGTCGCCGATTGTCAAGACGGTCAGATAATGTCACCACTTTATGGGAAATTACATTTCCACGTTACGTTGTGTTTTCTGGGGAGATGTAGAGTTGAGGGAGAAACTTAACGTTATTTTGCTGTTGTTTACTCTACTTTTGTTATTTATCCTTTATATGTGTTGCTATTTACGTCATGTATCCTGTTCTTTGATATATTATGTGAAGTGATGATTTGTAGGCTGCAATAAAATTCTGATTAATGTGAAAATGTCTACTTTGTGTCAATTTGAAATAGAAAATGGTATAACCTGTAAACATCATCATGAAGCATCATATAACATATAGAACTGGGGGAGGGGGTGGGAACAGGCTAAATGAAAACAAATTACATCTGCGCCAGTGTTGGCCCATGTCCTGCCCGATGCCGGTTGGCATTCGGGCCGATTCTGGCTGAATGCAGGCAGTGTCGGCGTGATTGCGGCTGCCGCAATCGGGCCAATGTACTCGGGCCGATTCTGGGCCGCCCGACAATTTTAACGTCGGCGCGAGTCCGGCTGCCGAACTCGGCCCGATTAAAACATTCCGGCAAGACGGAATCGGGCCAGCACTGGGCCGATTATTTTTTTGCTAGCTGGGAGCCTACCTGCTGATTCCCATTCCTCCCACACCCCTTCACCTTTAGCTCCTATTCTCTCCATCCCACTCCACAACAGGCTACTTACTCCGTTCTTTTATTCCATTTTATTCCTTCTTTTCCTCCGTTCTTTCTCTTCCGTCTTTAAAATGGCGTTTCCTTGTAATTACTGGTTTGACTAGCTCAGGT
Organism: Synaphobranchus kaupii; assembly: GCA_029718625.1. Taxonomy (NCBI): domain Eukaryota; kingdom Metazoa; phylum Chordata; class Actinopteri; order Anguilliformes; family Synaphobranchidae; genus Synaphobranchus; species Synaphobranchus kaupii. The sequence continues at coordinate 8,512,513 of CM056380.1, forward strand.
AGGCTATGCGTTTTTTAACCTTTTATTGGCTGCATCAGTTATTGTAGGCCTATATGGTTATTCAGAAGAGACAAACATTAGCCTAAAACATTCCACAAATAAATGCACCTGACCCACAAGTATTAACATGTGGAATCGCGTGCATTTATTTGCGGATTTTTGAGACAATCCTCACAGCAAGTTGTGCGAAGAAATCCACAAATGTGTTTTTTTTATCCGAGTCTCCAGTCAATCAGATTTTAAGACATCCTTTCGCTAACGCCCACATTACTCAGACGAATCACAGCAGATTTCAGGCCACGGTTCTGTGAACCTCTCTAGCCCAAGCAGGTACTTTCCTTCCCTCAGTGACGACTGGAAGGCAGCTGCCGCCTCCAAAGGCATTAAAGTTATATGGAAAAAATACATTAAATTCTGAAACAGACCCACCTTGTCACAAGGGCAATCCTTCTAAGAATTAGCCAAATACAAGCAAAATACCGAGCTACTTGGTATGGAAGCATATCCGCGCCAAAATTCTAATGAAAATGCAAATCGGCGATTGCATTTCGTTTACCTTCGATTGTGCGCAAAAACCATGACATAATTCAAATGAAAATGCAAAAGGTCACTGCGTTTTCATTTTTAAGTTAATGTACGCCCTTTATCTGACAATTTGAAAATGTTCATGCAAATCCATTTCGCATTAAATTTTTCTCGCCCTCTATGACACAACCCTGCCATAATTTCAATGAAAATTAAAAACTACATTTGCATTAGCAGTTTCTTGTAGTCGCATGATCCATGACAAAAAGGATATGATAATTCAATTCGCCATTTAACATATCGTTTTCATGCTTTGCGGCACAAGTGACATAATTCAAATGCATCCGTTTACATTATAATTTCCGCGTGGTCACGCAAAAAACCCTGCCAAAAATCCGAACTGAACATGCAAACTGTCAAAGCATGCCCATCAAGACGGGGCCTCGAAGAAAGGAGCGTTACAGGGGACCGTACTTCAAACCACTGAATTTATGTTTCAAATTCAGTCAGTGGTTGTCTGTGATTTCGGTCGTCATGCAGTTACCAGGCTAGATCGTGATATGTCCTAGTTCTCTGTGTTGGGGGATTATAGGCTAAATAATAAGAATTAAAAAGGAAACGAGGTAGCCTAAAAGTTACGAAGAGCCATAGCCAGCCCAATGTTAAGTTAACTTAGTTAACAGTTTAGATAATGTTCCCCTGCTTTCGTTAATCTGGCGTGGTAACTAATGTTATGAGTTTGAGTACAGTTACGGTCAAAACCAGCCGGCTATTCATGGAAAGCTATGCCTGAAAATGTGCTACCCTTCTCACCGTGGGCATTTCCATCATAATTTCTATGAATTATTGTTTTCTTTTAATTAAATAGCCTTAGCCTACCCTTAGGCTATGTGCAGAGAAAAGGTAAGGTAGTCCACAGAAAGCATGAGACAGCGATCGAAATGAGACAGCCTGCAAAAACGGTGGATTATTTTGTAGGCCTGTAGGCTAATTAAAAATATAGCCTATATACTTTTTAAAAACTTGTGTAGACATATTCGCGTAGTCTTTTGTAGACTGACATGCATGTCTTTACCCAGCAGATGGCAGTAAAAGACTGAAAGACACAGCAATTGAGCTTATTTTATTATTGGGTGAAATACAGTCTATGGTGAAAACACTGGGGAAACGACCCTGGGGCACAACCATAGAATATGAATATCTTTATTGTCATTGTACATGTACAACGAAATTGGATGCAATCCTATCAAGTGCAAACAAACAGTAAAGTGCAAGCATCAGTTAAAGGTATATAAATAAATAAATAGAAAAATACTTCTAAAACTAACCAACTATAAAAATATATTTAAAAAGGAGAAGGAAGGATTCTAAAAAGGAAAAAAAAACACATCATACCACGCATACAAGACATTTTTACATTCTGCTGGCATACATTGTACAATTAATTTCCTTTGTATTACACAGTTCTGATTTTGGCAGCATTAAGTGCAGTTATGGCTTTTGGGTAAAAACTGTTTTTTAGTCTGTTTGTTCGTGTTTTTATTGTCCTGAAACGTCTGCCCGAGGGCGGCAGTTCAAACAGAAAGTGTCCGGGGTGGGATGGATCTTTTAATATGCTCTGGGCTTTATTGAGGCAGCGGGAACTGTAAAGATCTTCCAGGGAGGTGAGAGGGCAGCCGATGGTCTTCTGGTTGGTGGTGACGACCCTCTGGAGCGCTTTCCTCTCTGCTGCTGTGCAGCTGGCAAACCACACACAGATGCAGTATGTGAGTATGCTCTCTATGGAGCAGCAGTAGAAGGACACCAGCAGTTTTTGGGTGAGGTGGTTCTTCCTGAGAATCCTCAGGAAGTAAAGTCTCTGCTGTGCCTTCTTCACCAGTGCTGTGGTGTTAGCGCTCCAGGTCAGGTCCTCCTCCATGTACACGCCCAGAAACCGGAGGTCCGAGACCCTCTCCACACATTCCCCACTGATGTGAAGGGGCTGAATGTCTGTTTTGTTTCTCCTGTAGTCTATGATCAGCTCCTTGGTTTTGGCGGTGTTGAGGACCAGGTTGTTGTCCGTGCACCACACAGACAGCTGCTCCACCTTGTCCCGATAAGCGGACTCATCCCCCCCAGAGATGAGCCCCACTACGGTGGTGTCATCCACAAATTTGATGATGCTGTTGCTGGAGTGGGCGGGGGTGCAGTCGTGGGTGTAGAGGGTGTAGAGTAGGGGGCTCAGCACACAGCCCTGTGGGGAGCCAGTGCTGAGGGCTGAGGAGATGTGGGGGCCTACTCTCACCCTCTGCGAGCGATCCGACAGGAAGTCCCTGATCCAGAGGCAGATGGAATGAGATAGTCCCAGGTCTGTCAGTTTGGTCACCAGTCTGTGAGGGAGGATGGTGTTGAATGCTGAGCTAAAATCCACAAAGAGCAGCTTAGCGTAGCTCCCCTGCTGCTCTAAGTGGGTCAGGGCAGTGTGGAGAGTTGTAGCTATGGCGTCCTCTGTGGACCTGTTAGCTCTGTAGGCAAACTGGTGTGTGTCGAACATGGGTGGGAGGCTTGAGATGATGTGAGTCCGGACCAGTTTCTCAAAGCACTTCATAATGACAGGAGTAAGTGCCACTGGACGGTAGTCATTCAGGCTGCTGATTGTGGTCTTTTTTGGTAGTGGAACTATGGTCGAGGACTTCAGGCAGGGTGGGATGGTGGACTGGGATAGGGACTGGTTGAAGATATTGGTGAAGACCCCCGCCAGCTGGTCCGCGCAGTCCTTCAGCACCCGTCCAGAAACACCATCGGGTCCCGCAGCTTTCCTTGGGTTCACTGCCCTCAGTGTTCCCCGTTCTGTGCGCTGGTTCCACCTCAGTCTAATGCTACTCAAGCTCTCGCTTGTCAGAGAACAGTTGTCTTTGTCACTGGCTGATTCTTCTATTCCATCAATTTAGAATGTGCCTTTAACTCATACACTTCCTTTTGAATTGGAGACTTTTTTTAATGTCCTCAGCCTCTCCAGTGACCGCATCCAATCTTTTGTTGGAGGAATCCATAAATATTTGAACAAAACATTTGAAACTTTTTTTCCCATTGCGGAAATCTTTTTGTTGTTCCAACATCTCATCTGCACAAGTGATATACAGTCATTTCTCTCGTTATATTTCCCTTTGGCTGCCTTATATAACAGGATAAGATTCACCTTTACGGGCAGGACACAGAGAGAAGTCCCTTATATAACAGGGTAAGATTCACCTTTACAGGCAGGACACAGAGAGAAGTCCCTTATATAACAGGGTAAGATTCACCTTTACAGGCAGGAGACAGAGAGAAGTCCCTTATATAACACGGTAAGATTCACCTTTACAGGCAGGACACAGAGAGAAGTCCAGCTGTGGACAGAGCAAATTTTAGGAACCAAGCAGTTTCAGTTTTATCATGAGTATAACAGAAAAAATATGGTTTGAGTATAGACTTATATTTTAGGAGATCTTTGAAATAGAATTTTATTAAAATTAAAATGAAATAGTTAATAATACTGTATTTTATGATTGCATTGCCTCAGTTTCAATGTGCAAACCTAAATGCAAAATACTCTACTCCTAATTTTGGGCTCAAAATGCCATATACGCATATCCTGCAACATTAAACCCACTGTATATGAAATGAGATAGTACATCACAGCATCACAACATTGGGCATGTTCATCACTATTTGATCATTGCTGCATTGTAAAAAAAAATTGTCACTGTCAAATTCTCATCAAAAAGAGGATGAGTGTCATTTGCTCATGTCCTGATAATCCGAGTAGCAATGAGGTAAAGTTTGCCGACATTATAATTTTATAATACCATCATTTTGGTATTTTGAATGTTGTACAGTAAGCATAATCAGTGGGCATCACAATCTGTCAACACTTTTAAACATAATCTTAAAACACATTTTTAGCTTAGCATTCACATAAGTGTGTATGTTATTACAATCTTAATTCAATCTTGATTTTTGTTTTATCTAGTTTTGTTTTTATCTACCCTTTTACTGTCTTGCTTTGGTTTCAGTTCCACCTGCTCCTAATTGTGTTTATTTGATAAACTTTCTATTTCTATTATTAATATATTTTTTATTATTGAATTTTATCTCTTCATTGATTTGAAATATATTTTTACATTGAGCATTTTGTATGGCAATCCTGCAGGAAAGGTGCTATATACATAAAGTTTAATTGATTGGCTGATAAAGCAGGGTAATTATGGATTAATGTAATATTACAAATACACAGAGCCAGACTTTTGGATCAAAATCCTGTCGATGGTATTGGGCAAAATACATGTAATCGAATCCATCATAATACAAGAAAGACACAAAAAAGCAAAACAGTGCACGTCCAAAACATAAAGATCTATGCAAAAGGAGATGTCACACATTCACTGATGGTACTTAGTGACATCAGTTTACATTCTGGGCTCTATTTTCAAACCAGCGCAAGGGGACGGTATAGTCAAACGCAAGCTTGTTGACAGCATCAACGTCTTAAAACTGGCGCTATGGCGTTTCTCAGCAATACCGCTAGGATCAACAAATTCTCAACATAACATCCTTTCGCTTGTGCTGCAGTGGGATGGGTGGCGCTGTCTGGGGCGTGTTCTAAAATACTTTCGGCTCAGTGACAATTTGAACCAACGAAAACCCATTGCGTTATGATCAGCTGGAACCACCTCTTAGCGGAAACGCAATAGACTCTGGCAATTTGGTAACTTATTAGTCATGTAGTTCTATGTAGTGTCTATAGGTGATGCCAACATTACACTTCCATTTAATGAACAAATAGCCTATAATTATTATTAATTAATTTAAATTTAAACTACTAGAATAAAACAGGACAGCTTACAAGAAACTTGCGATCATGTAGGCCAATAGCCTATAATATATAAATTACACATTGACACAGTTGAATCATAAGCCTACCATTTGAATCATAATTATGCCTACATCACCTAATGTAGGCTAATTAATGCATTCGCCACCTCCTCCCGTGCCTTCCGAACTTCTGGGAGACGAGGTGGTGTGGATTGTGATCCATAAATTACTACAGTCCTAGCCTGTACTTCTGTTGCAAGTATGTCTGATTCCTGTGCGGAAAATCGCTCTTGTCGTTGACGGTCCAGTGCGTTTGGGTTGCTCATTATGAAATTGCATGGAGCGATTGCGTTCCAACTGGCTTTTTTTTAAAGCATGAGAACAACAATTTGATTGGCTACCATAGAGACACACCTTGGACATTTAAACCCAGCCTTTTAGCAATACCGCCATAAGGTGCGCCAAGATTGCCGTCATTAAATTACCAAATTTCTCGCCGACACGCCCTCAGAGCGATACCGCCAAGCGATTACTCTTGCGTTCACCATTGCGTTTGGTTTATTAAAATAGAGCCCTCTATGTTCTAGATCTACCTCAAAGCTTGTTTTTTATGCGAGACTCCTGTTACACCCATTCACCAGCAGGGGGTACTAGTCGCCCGCTAGGCAGTGTGATTATTTTATTTCCGGGTTATGGAGAACACCTGTATGGATCTCTGTGGGGTATTTCACAAAGCAGGATTACTTAGGTTGTGTCCAAATACGACCCCTGTTCCCTGTCCACTGTCCCCTGTCCACTGTCCCCTGTCCACTCAGACCCCTGTCTATGATGTGCCCTGTCCCCTCACTTTGCAAGCAGTGTGCGAAAGAAATCCCGCAAAACTCTTTCCAAACTAGTGAGGAAGTAATATTAATTTTTTTATTGAGAATATCAATCAGTTAACATATGATGATTGTTACAAAGTGTAGATTATGAATGAAGATAGATAGAATTAACAAAAATGAAAAAAGATTAGTTTGTATTATGAACCTTAACAGTGTATATACATATCTTAACCATAGATATGTATATACACTCTATTTACGTTTTTACTTCCGGGGTTACTTACTGAAATTGTCAGATGAGTGCACCGTTCTGCAGATGAGTGTGCTCCTGAATTCCCTTAACAAAATCCCAGAAATAAGGAGTTCATCCTGGTATTTTAAGTGCCTGCATTTGTGAGAAAAAGTCGCCCGCTCAACAGCTTTTTGACAAAGTGGACTCAAATATGCGCCCTCAAAAGGGTGTAGGGGTCGTATTTGGACACAGCCTGAGTTAGTTGGATAACTGCACTGAGCAAAACTCAGAATAGCTCTTTTTACTGTGCTTTTTACTTCAGTCCGTGTTCCAGATTTTGGATGGTTCCGGGTTTTACTCAGTGCAGTTATCCAGCTAATCAAGGGTGCTTTCACACCTGCCGTGTTTGGTACAGTTTAATCGTACCCTGGAGCCTTTAGCCCTTGGATGCATCCCAATATTCTTCACTCCCCACCTCCCTTCCTCCCTTCCTCCACTCCCCCACTACCACTCCCCTCCTACCCAGAAGTATGCAAAACTGCCTGAAAGTATTTGCATGTACAGTATACAATGTACCTGACATTGCGGTTTGCGTCAAGACATTCATTAATATGTAACCATTAATACGTAATTAAGATGTAATCAGCAACATTAGATTAAAACACAAAGATCTGTTTCCGGGGCACGGAGTAGAGGAGGTGGTCGTGGAGGAAGGGAGGGTGCATTTTTCGACTATTGGGACACACCCCTTTAGTTCGGTACGTTTGGGCAGGTGAAAACAATCGAACTCGGGTACGCACCAAACAACCACTCTCGGATCACCTGCAAGAGGTGGTCTCGGGCCGCTTCCAAGCGAACCCTGGAGCAGTTCAATTGAAGTGAGAATGCAATTCGACCCAATTACAGGAAGTGATCCAAACATACTATGCATTTTGGGTAGCGGGCGAACAGTTTTGACATAGCCTACGCTAGCAAGCTAAAATGAGTGGTACTGGCAGAGGACAGACATGGAGCAGCGCTGAAGTCCAATGTCTTCTGGACATCTGGGCTAAATACCACAGTTGCAAACTCTTGGACAAAGTCCATAAAAATGCAGAAGTTTTCAAACTATTTAGGAAAAAAATGGAGGAGAGGGGCTTTGTCAGGACGGCCGATCAGTGGCATGTAAAAAAGCTCAGAGGTCAGTATTTTAAAGTGTGTGATATATTGCAGAAGAGTGGCAGCTCTGGAGACGACATCGACAAAATCATAGGCACACAAGCCCAAGCCAACCCGGTGGACGTGGTGGAATCCTTTACTCACATTCACCATCTTCCAGTTCCCTACCACCACCTACAGTTGAAGTCGGAAGTTTACATACACTTTGGTTGAAGTGATTAAAACTAATTTTCAACCACTCTACAGATTTCATGTTAGCAAACTATATTGTTGGCAAGTCAGTTAGGACATCTACTTGTGCATGACATAAGTAATTTTTCCAACAATTGTTTCCAGACAGATTATTTCACTTTTAACTCACTATATCACAATTCCAGTGGGTCAGACGTTTACATACACTAAGTTGACTGTGCCTTTAAATTTTTTATATTTGGTCGCATATCCTTTGCATGCCATGACTTCCTGATGTCTGTGACCCAACAACATCAAAAGACTCTTGATATATTATTTTCTGGTACTCTTACAAGCAATACTATAACGTCTCTGCATTTGAATGGATCTTTATGGGAATTGGGGGGTGGGACTAGATTTAGCTGTAAATTACACTGGAACAGTATGGAAACACATGTTTGGCTAAATGGCTGTAAGTCAACAAGGGTCTGACGTATCAAACAAACCTTAAATCATCACTCTGCTGCCAGATCTGCAGTAGATATGGATGGATCACTTGAAGGGTTGTTTCTCCCAATTTGTTTTTCCATAGAGTTCAATAGGAAAAATGAGTCAGGAGAAAAAAGCAGATCCACTCAACTGCTCATCGTTTTGAGTCTGAAGCAGATCTACTCAACTGCTTATCGTTTTGAGTCTGAAGCAGATCTACTCAACTGCGCATCATTTTGAGTCTGAAGCAGATCTACTCAACTGCTTATCGTTTTGAGTCTGAAGCAGATCTACTCAACTGCGCATCATTTTGAGTCTGAAGCAGATCTACTCAACTGCTCATCGTTTTGAGTCTGAAGCAGATCTACTCAACTGCTTATCGTTTTGAGTCTGAAGCAGATCTACTCAACTGCGCATCATTTTGAGGTCTTTACTATGTAACATCCTCAGTTTAAAATAAAATAAAAAAAGATAACTTATTCTCTCATTGTCTACAGTCACAGAAGTAGAAGACTGAGAAGTTTCACTGCCGGAAGCTTCTGGGTGCGCTCACTTAAACGGAGACAGGAACGGTTGCCTCCCTGCTGCAGGTCAGAACTGTCAGCCCCTGGTCTCCATTGCGATAACCCCTGACCTCACCTGCTTGCACTTGTCCTCAGCCGCCTTCTTGTCAGACTCACCGCGGTCGATGGCGTTCTCTGTGTCCAACATCAGCATCTGCATCTTCTTCGTGATGGCCTCCATGGTGACTGGCAGGTGGGGGGGTCATTACCTCGCGAGAGAGAGGGGGGGCAGGAGAGGCACAGAGAGATCGGCTCGGGGACAGGGACCACGAAAAGGCAGCAGCAGCAGTGCCTGCTTTAAACAAAACAGACGGGAGAGGGGGACAGATATAGAGGGAGAGAGGAAGAGAGCGAGGGAAAGAGAGGGACAGGTATAGATGGAAAGGGAGAGGGGGGGGACAGATATAGAGGGAGAGAAAGAGAGAGATATAGAGGGAGAGAGATTTTTTAAAATTTTAAAACCCCTTTTATTGGGACATTCTCCAAAAACAATAATGAGAGAATTTCAAAATTTCAAAAGAAAGAAAAACAACAAAACTAAACCCGTCCAAAAAAAAACAACCAGACTCAACCTCCAAATCACAGTGTAAGATCTAAAGTCCCATCATTGGGGTCCACTGAACACAAAATATTCCCCATTCCCCACACCTCCAAAAAAACACCTAAATTGTCCACCAATTTGTAGTAGACATGTTCTATCCTAAGGCGAGCAGCCAGCATCCCCAACATCATATTCTTGGGGTCCACTGACCCCAGACCCAGAATGCAATTTTTTCTTGTTTTCCAAATGGCCAACTTGGTTACCCCAGACAGATAATTTAATAAGTTACATACATGCCTCTTGTGATAGACATATTCCGGACCCAAAATAAATGCTTTGAAGGTGAAAACCTCCCCAAAAGAAATAAACCACTGCTTTAGTGACAAAAAAAGCCTACCAAGCCGAACACATTTAATAAAAAGATGTTCAAGTGTCTCAACTTGAGAACAAAAAGGACACTCCTCCCCCACCCCTGGATCTGGGTGCGACAGATGTCTGTACGTAGCTACAGCCCCATGAACAATCCTCCACTGGAGGTCAGCTGTCCGTTTTTCAATTGGACGCTTGTACAGGGCTCTCCAGCTGCCTCTACTGGAAGAGCCTGGGCCAAAGATCTCAGTCCACTTTGTGGCACTCAGCCCTGCCAGTGATTTAAGATTCATCACCTTCACGCAGGTGTTGTATAAGGCTTTCTTCCCAACTGCTTCAAACTCCCCCAGCTTAGGAGTACTGAATGACAGTATCAGCCCCTCCTCCTGTTGCCACTCTCACATGGCTGCAGTAACAGTAAGGGAGGGGAAACAGTACTCATGCTCATCATCCCGAAGGTCAGATAGAGTCCTGTTCTCCAAAAACTCCCTATAGGAAGCAGGGAGTGACTTGCGTACCTCTTCCACCAACTTTTCCAGAAGCCGTGTTGATCGAACGCCAGTCATCTCAGCCAGGTTCTCCCCTGACCGCCAAGTGAGACCATCCAGTAATTTCCCCAGCTTCACGCACCCAGCGTTTAAAAACCGTTCGCACAAACTGGCTGAGAGACACTTGCTTTAACCCTTGAATTGTACCGCCCTGGTGGCGACCTGTCATTACGGGAGACTGAAAAAACACGCCACGCTTTCAAAACAGACTGGTAAAACGGAGTCAGTCCAGATAAATTCAGGTCCCCCATGCTCAGCAGAAACAGGTGCTTGTCCAGCCTCATCTGACTAGCCTTCTGAAACAGCGCCCGTGCAGTGTCCAGCCAGCTCACATCGTCATGGTACAGAAACCTCTGGACTGCCTGAAGCCGGAAAGCTGCCACACGACAGGTGATGTTCACCAGGCCCATGAAAAACTCTAAATTTATCACAGAAAGAAACATCTTGCAGTAACTTAATATTAAAATGCCAATATGAGATTTGTCTTGGGGGAAAAGAGAGGCTTAGATGAAACCAAGCCAAATGGTGATCTGAAAAGCCTACTGGAGAGATACAAGTTGCCAACACCTTGTTCCTATCAGACTTACTTAGGTACAGCCTATCTAGCCTTGACTCTGCCCTCTGAAACCTTCACCCATGTGTACTGCTTAACTGGTCTATTACTTGCTCTCCAAACATGAAATAAATGGCTTTTAGTGATAAGCTTTGACAAAGCAGCAGCAGACTGAGGATTTGGCTCATCCCCTGTCCGGTCTACAGTGAAATCTAGTGTGCAGTTCCAATCCCCCCCCAATCACCAAACACACACCAGAATCACACTTTTCTAAAAAAGGATTCAATGCCTCAAACACCCTCATGCGTTCACCACCCCCATTTGGAGCATATACATTAACAAATAAAAATATGTTCCCTTCTATTTCTACCCTCACACCCAAAGCCCCTTTTCTACCTCCACAGTCGACAGAATCCACTCCCCCAAACTGGATGAAAAAAGGATCGCCACCCCAGCACTGAGGTTAGACCCATGACTCAGGATACACTCCCCCTCCCACCACATTCCCCACTCTGTTTCATTAGTTACATCGCAGCCTACGCGTAAACCTACTTCCATATTTGTAGAGAAAAATAAAAGAAAGAGATGAAAAAAGAAAAAGGCAAAACACACTTTGGCTAATCATCATTTTTTTTTTTTTAACAATATATTTATTGATTTTCAGTTTGCAAATTACATCAAATTGCACATCAACAATACAAAACACAGCAAACATTTTTCACCCTATTCTCCCTCCCATACCCCCATCCCTAGCAATTGAGTACAGACATAACAGGATGATTTTTATATACAATAAAATAGAAATTAAATAAATTATATAACCTAAATTAACAAACAAACTAAAATAAGTACAAATAAATAAATAAATAAATAAATAAATAAAAAGGGTGTTTAGTCAATGTACACGATCCTGTAAAGCTACCCTACTCCCCCAGAGCTTGTTCTTGCTGAAGCAAGTTACCAACATCAACATTATGCCTTAAGAAGTACATAAAGGGTCTCCAGATATCTTCAAAAACATTATTTTTACGTCTAACAATATACGTTATCTTTTCCATTGACATGTTTGACGCCATTTCTTTAATCCACATTCCAATTCTTGGCCCATCAACATTTTTCCAATTAAGAGCAATAATACGTTTAGCTTGTAATATACACATGTCTATGAATCTGAACTCTTTACTTTGTAAATGTGGGTTTGTAGGATATATACCAAGAATAAAAAGCTTGGGATCCAATGGTAATTTCTTTGATAAAATTTGCTCAATCATATTGATAAGACCTTCCCAAAAGGTTTTCACTTTCACACACTCCCATATACAGTGATAGAGTGTTCCCCTCATCTCATTACACTTAATACAAGTATCAGGAATGTTATCGTTAAACTTATGCAATTTAACGGGGGTTATGTATGTACGCATCAACCATTTATACTGTATAACTTTCAAGCTACTGCTGACTGTCTGCCTCTGTGCCTCTTGACATGCCTCACTCCAGTCTTCTAAAGATATTTCCTCCTCTATATCTTCCTTCCATAATCTCAATTTTGATTCTGATGATTCATCAGATCCAGACACAAACAAGTCATACAAAGTTGAGATTAAACCTTTATCATAACAATGTCTTGTGACTGCTACCTCTAATGTGGAAATGACAGGAATATTTAATGAATGGTTTTGAGACGAGGATATAAAGCTCCTAAGTTGAAGATATTTGAAAAAATTAGTCTTTGGAATGTCATATTTGGTTGATATTTCTGCAAAGGACATAAATACTTCCTCCTTACTGTACATGTCTTGTACTTTCCTTAACCCCTTTTCAGCCCATATTCGAAACCCTGTATCACTTTTTCCTGGTTTAAAATTGGCATTACCCCAAATAGGACTGAAGCGTGACCAGGACGAGTTTATCTTCAAGTATTTACAGGTGTCAAACCAAACATCTATCATATTCAATATAATAGGGTTGTCTGTATTTTTCCTCAAGTATTTACGATCCGCTGAATACAAATATAAGTGCAATGGTAAGCTTGGTGTAATAGAAGAGGATTCCAGATCCATCCAAGCACGGGAGTTTCCAGATGAAAAATAAAACATAATGGACCGCAATTGAGCTGCCCAGTAGTACCATTGGATGTTTGGGCATTTAAGACCTCCTCGGGCATATGGTAGATAAAGTAAAGATAGACGTAATCTGGGACGTTTATTTTGCCAAATAAAGTTGGTAAACAACTTATTGATTCTAGTAAACAAAGATGAGGGAGGGGGCAGAGGGATATTCTGGAACAAATAAAGAAATTTAGGGAGTATGTTCATTTTTAGAATATTTATCCTGCCAATCATTGAAATAGGTAAAGATGTCCAACGTTCTACTGATGAGATACTAGCTTCCAGAATTGGGTCATAATTTATCTCAGCAATCTTATTCACTTCAGGGACTATTTTTATTCCTAAATATGTGAAATTATCTGTTGGATTAAAAGCAGAAGCATAAGCACAGCTATTTTTCCTCTCTGACTCATTAAGTAACATTATAGATGATTTGGAATGATTAACTTTATATCCGGATATTTTACCAAATGTTTCAATAAGATCTAGGAGTGCGGGGATGGAGCTATGTAGATTTTTTAGGAGCAAAATCACATCATCAGCAAAGAGTGCTATTCTGTGTTCTAGACGACCTTCTCGAATTCCATAAATGTCACTGTGCATCCTCACTGCTATAGAAAATGGTTCTATCGCAAGAATAAAAAGCAATGGTGATAAAGGACTCCCTTGCGGGCAACTTCTACATATGTTAAAAGGTTTAGAAATCATACTATTGGTCAAGACTTCTACAGTAAGCCCAGTGCAAAGCAACCTAACCCATTTACAGAATGTATCTCCAAAGCCAAAGCGGGTAAGCACCTCAAACAGATACGGCCATTCAACACGGTCAAAGGCCTTCTCTGCATCTAGTGAGAGTAAGGCCATATCTGTCGCCCCTCTCTGACTGTGTAAAATATTAAGCACTCGTCTGACATTATGAAGGCCCTGCCTACCTTGAATAAACCCGTTTTGGTCTTCCCCCACCACCCGAGGGAGCAGGCCCTCCAATCTTTTCGCAAGAATTTTACAGAGTATTTTTGTATCTGAATTTAAAAGGCTAATTGGACGCATATTTCCACATTTTGTATTAGGTTTTCCTATTTTTGTAAGTAGTGTGATTAGGGCGCCCCTCATGGATGTGGGAAGAAGACCGTTCTCAAAGGACTCTTGAAACATCTCCAAAAGGGGTGAAAGTAATTTGGATTGAAACGTTTTATACATATCTATAGGGATGCCATCTGGACCCGCAGTTTTTCCAGCCTGCATACTGCCAATCGCTTCTGCAATTTCCATTTTTGTTAAATTAGCATCTAATGCTCTACTTTCCTCTTCAGAAATTCTGGGAATATTAATGTTGTTTAGGAATTCTGTCTGCATGTCCAGGTTAGAAGAGCACTCAGAGCTATACAACTTCCCATAGAAGACCCTGAAGGCCTCATTAATCTCTGTAGGATCTACTATAGTTCTACCATTTGGAGCTTCAATAAAGTTTATAGATCTTTCTGTTTGTTGTTGTTTAATGCGCCATGCTAAAAGTTTTCCAGACTTTTCCCCCTGGTCATAGTAGGACTGTTTGAGTCTCAGCAAATCGGCAGCTACTTTGTTAGCTGACAATTTGTTATACTGTGATCTAAGTAGGAGTAGTTGTGTATGTTTATCTGTAGAGATATGTCTGTTATGGTAGATATCCGTTTCAATGTTTTTAATTTTTTCATCTAACGTCTTCATTTCAAGTTGTGCACTCTTTTTCTTGAAGCTAGTAAAATAAATTATTTGACCCCTAATAAAGGCCTTAAATGCCTCCCATCTTGTGTTAGCAGATGTTTGGGTTACATTCAAAATAAAAGTCAATTTGTTTATCTAAAAAATCTATGAACGTGGAATCCATAAGCCATCCCGGTTGAAAGCGCCATGTTGGGGGATTGCTCACTAGTTTAGTATCTTTATAAATCAAAGATACAGCTGCATGGTCAGATAGAACTATACTGCTATACTGACATTCATCAATTTTGGAAACAAGTACAGCTGAAACTAAAAAGTAGTCTATACGTGAGTGAGTTTTATAAGTGCTGGAATAACAGGAATATTCTACAGCATTTGGTTTACCATGTCTCCAAATATCCAACAAATTCAATTCTTTCATAAAATGGTGTATTGTCTTTCTCGACCTGATGTGAGTATCATCTAAACCAGTTGATCTGTCTCTTAATGGATCCAGCGTGCAATTAAAGTCACCAGCTATTATATATTGCCCAGGGAGATTTGAAGCAGTCAGAAACAAATTATCATAGAATTTTGGATCATCCTCATTGGGGCCATAAACGTTGATCAGATTTATATTTTCAGATAATAAAGTACCCTGGACCATTATATATCTACCTGCAGGGTCCCTAACTATATTTTGGATCTGTAGTGGGACTGACTTATGAATCAGTATCATAACCCCTCTAGCTTGGGTGGTATAGGGAGCAGACAACACCTGACCCTGCCATCTTCTTTGGCTAATCATCATTTGCTGGTGTATTTTGTGTTCCACAAAAAATTCTTTCCCTTTCTCATCGCAGTGATAAGTTTAATCGGAATCTCTTTTTTCTGCTCAACTCGTCAAGCCCGATTCCTGCCAATGATGCGACTGTTCGCACAAACTTCTCTTCATCGGGAAAAAAAGTCCGCTAAGTTAACCTGCCTCCCATACGTTCTATCGAGGAAGCTATCTATCTCTTGCAGAGAATAGAGTGGATTTGCCATATCCGATGCAGCGATATTGGTAACATTGGAAGTGTCAGACAACATATCATCCTCCCTCACTTCCTGATCTGTTGACTCCACACGAAGCATTACCCCCACACGGACCTTCCATTCCGTCCTCATTCCCCAATTGACTCTCTTTCCTCCCCACCGCCGACATCTCACTGCTAGTCAGATGCACCACCAAACCCGTGTCTGCTATAATTGTCTCCCCAGCAGAGGTAGTCGATGCAACATTTACAAATTCGACCCCTGGGACAGAATCCCCAGTCAGATCCCCAGACTCAATTGGCTGTATATCGCCGAGATGCGGCTGCGGAGGTTCCGTATGGGGGCCCTCTGGTACCCTTTGAGATCCAACCTCCTGGGTCTCCCCTGCCACTGAAACAACAGTTACCCCCGTTCCCCCGTCAGTTTTATCTTCCGCCCGTTCTTTGTGTGGACGTGCATGCCTTTTGTGGCCAACATCCCCACACTCGAAACAGTGCAAGCTGCCAGTGGATGCGTATAGCATATATCATTTATTTTCATGTTTACATCGGAAAGACACGTCTAAAGTTGGGTTGTCTAAAAACATAAAAACTTGCCTTTGAAAAGACAAGACGTGTTTTAATGCCTCGTTTTTACAACCCAGTGCAATCATTTTAATAGAGCTAGAAAAGTTACCAAATCGAGTTTTGTTTGGGATAAACGGCGGGACATTTGAAATCGTCACTTTCATTGACGAGGAATACAACTTGAATACAGCTTGAACAAACAACCCGTTCACAACAATTCCATTCTCAATAATACGATGAACAAAATGTATTAATTCTAGACACTGACGCTGTAATGGGGCGTGACGTGTGAGGTAGGAGGAGCCAAACGCAGCAAGGGGATTCTAAAAGCCCTAGGGCCACTAAGGCGGGAAACCCCGCAGATAAGGGAGGAGACAAGACAAGGAACACACACACACCACAGCTACAGACCGGCACACTGTAACACGCAATTGAGTAGAAGCACAAACGCCTGATTTCACAGCAAGAAATCCAAATAAGGCGAAGGGGAACAAAGAACTGCTACCCCATGCTTCCACGTGCTAAGTAATTAAACAGCCAGCAATAATGAACGCCCTGCCTCAGTAATGAGGCGCAAGAATAGGTGAGTAGCACAAAAGGTACACATAAAACATCTAACCAACAAACACTGAAAACTAATGCGAATTAGAATGCCAGGAGGCGAAAGGAACAGGGATCTAACGTTCCAAGGCTACTCTCAGGGACTCGCAGTCAAATGCAAACCTGTCAACAAAAACGCCCAAGCTCCATATAAGGAGAAACATACCTGGAGAACGAACAGAACTATAGTTCCGAACAAAATCGCACCGCAAGTAAAAAGGACGAAACAGAACAGCTGCACCGGAATTACCAGCTAAAAGACCAACACGAGTTTGATAAAGAATAAAAGCCCTGCCTCTTGGTAAAGAGGAAATGTAACGAGGCGAAGGAACAGATATAAAATTCCATGGCAGTTTGATAGGCTCGCAGTCAAATGCAACGACCAGGAAGCAGGAACAGAAAGGCCAGGGGAGAAGAGTCCTAATAACTACATCTACATAGGCAAATACGCCAGGGGGGACAAGTCCTAATAGCTACTTCCACATAGGCAAGTACGCCAGGGGGGAAGAGTCCGAATAACTACATCCACATAGGCAAGTCCCGCTTTGATCGAGAAAACGTAAAGGGGTAAACGCCCAATCTCCCAGAAGAGAGAAACATTTTACAGGTGAGCCGACGGAGCACCATCGTCCCATAACTTTACTAGCAAACATGACTAATGCAAGCTTAATTGAAAACACACGCCCTAGCCTCTAATAATGGGAAATGTAATGAGGCGGAGGAACAGAGCTAACGTTCTAAGACTATTTTCAAAAGCGCGCAATCCCGCACACACATGTCCATAGCATCACCCAAGCTCCATATAAGGAGAGACTCACCCAGAGAACGAACAGAACTACAGTTCCGAAGAAAATCGTCCCACAGGTAAAAAGGGCGAACAGGACAGCTGTAACAAAAGACCAATGCAACCTTAACAGAAAATAGCACGCACTGCCGCTCAATAACGGGAAATGTAATGAGGCGGAGGAACAGAGATAACGTTCCATGGTTACTTTCATAAACACGCAATCAAACACAAACAGGTCCATAGCATCGTCCAAGCTCCATATAAGGAGGGACACACCCGGAGAATGAACAGAACTACAGTTCCGAACAAAATCGTCCCGCAGGTGAAAAGGACGAACAGGAACAGCTGTAACAAATGACCAACACAAACTTAATCAAAAATAACCGACCTGCCTCTAAGAATAAATAAAACCCTAAAGTCAGTATGATACAAACGCCCTGTCTCTTAGTAATAGGCAATAGATCTAGGTAAAAACGACAAACAAAGGACAGACCAGAAAGCGGAGACTGAAATGAGCACACCAAACAGGAATTCAACCTGAAGCTCAAAGCACAAAGGCCAGTACCGCAAAACTCCAATAAAAGCACAACTGAGCAAAAAGGTCTCCTTAAAAACCTAGATCTAATCATACGTTTAAAACTTTAAAAGGGCATAAACCGCACACAAAACAGCACAACTAATACCAGAAAATACACCACAGAACAAACAATCACAAAGAACAATTAATATCGCAGCCCAGAACAAAAGGAACATGGGCTTAAATAGCTCACCGGCAAGTATGTACAGCTGTGCAACGTATAAGGGACTTCCTCGTGGGAAGAAGGAAAGGAGTCAAAACTCCACCAACGAAGCAGCGCCCACTAGTGGCGACCGAGGAACACGACCGCAAGGGAAAAGGGTCATAAACCATGACAGACGCTATTTTCTCATAGCCTACCTGTTGACCGACGGTACACACCTGAAGCCATGGCGCAGACAGAGGGATGACGCACCCCCCTCAGGGTTAGACGCCATCCCCACTCCATATCTAAACCAACAAACAAGTATTAACTAATATTAACAGAAAGACAATAGAAAGCACCTTTGCGAAACACAAACTACACTTTTAACAAAGGAAAAAGCAAGAAAAGGGGGGAAAATAGGAAAGGAAAAAGAAAAGATAAAAGATAGGAAAGAAGCAACATTCAGCAGCTCCACTCTCTCAGACAGCACTCACTCCGAGAGAGAGAGAGTCTACCCCCCCCCCCCCCCCCTCCTTATGCCACCTAACCTTCCTGCACCCTCTTCCCCTCCCCCCACAAACCCCCTCTTGCCTCACCTTTCTACTTTTCCAAAACCCTTACAAACAGACACACACATCACTGACTCACACACACACACACACACACACACACACTGACATCCAGCACACACATACCACTTGCCACACAGGAAAAAAACACAGAAATTATATTTCTTTGTGACTCTAATGGGAAACACATCAGCATGAAATATCTCTTCCCAGGCAGAAGATCAGCACAGATCTGGAGCCCCACATTATCCAAGGCCATGGAGCAGATCTCAAATAAGAACTTCCAGGGAGTTAAACACATCCTTATCCACACTGGAACCAATGACCTGACGGGACACAACAAAAACATACCACACATGCTGAAAGAGATAGCTATGAAAGCCACCAGAGAGTTCCCCGCAGCAAGGGTAACTATTTCCACTCTACTACCCAGAACAGATATACCCCAGCATGTGATTAATAATATTAATGCTGAAATCGTCAAAAACTGTGCACAATTACCAAATGTACATGTGACACTTCATGGGAAGATTTTACACCAGCACCTCTACCATCGACTGCATCTCAACCATCAGGGTGTGAGACTGTTTGTGAAGAACATTAAGGACACAGCCTTAGACCGGAATTCAGCTACCCCTCAAATAAAGACCAGGAGCACAAACAGTCAAGCTAAGCTCCCCTGGAACCCCCACAACACTAAAACATATGTCCACACAGGCCCAAGCCTTCCTAGAGGCCCCAGACCCGCCTTACCACAGTACAGTCCACCCCTCCAGGCTCCACAGGGACATGATAATTAGTTGCAGCAACAACATCATCCACCTCAGCCATCATCTCAGAGAGACAGCTATGCCACTGTAGCTGCTAGTGACGCCTCCAGCTGATCAACTGAACCCAAGTCAGATAAGAGACCTGATTACCTTAATCTGTACTAAATTGTTCAGGTAAAGGAACACTAATAGTAATGTAACCAATCTACTAACTAAATAATATATCATTGTCAACTAGCAATGGTTGATATGTCATATATCACATCATAGATCAGTTACTTCTTTGTGAAACACCTTTACCATAAAGATAAGAAATATAGCATCATTCTCTATTAGTAATTGGAACATTCAGGGCTTATACTCTTCAACTTTGTTTAAAATCAACAAACCCTGATTTTGTAAATAGTGTAAAACAATACAGATATAATTATTTTAAATGAAACATGGAATCAAAAGCATATCAATTCTAATTGTCCAAATAATTATATTGAAGTTAGCATACCCTCTGTAAAACATGCCCATGTTAAGAACAGCAGAGACTCAGGTGGTATTCTGGTATGGTATTAAGGGGAATACAAAGATTGCATCTCACCAGTCAAAAAAGGAAAAAACCACATTTGGATTAAAATTCACAGAAGCATACTAGAAAAAAAATTGCAATGTTTATCTATGTGCAGTATATATTACACCTTCAAATTCCCCATACTATGTGGAGGAACACTTTAAGGAATTCCAGAAAGAAATAAGCCATTTCCAGTCCTTAGGTTCCATCCTGCTATGTGGTGAGTTTAATGCCAGAACTGATAGAGAGCCAGATTTTATTGACATGGAGGGAAACAGATTATATATTTAGACAAAACCCTTTATACCAAAACTACATAACCACACAGAGACAACGTTATGACAGTGTGGTAAACAAAAGTGGCAAACAGGTACTTCAGATGTGTAAAGGCCTGGGTCTGTACATTGTTAATGGCAGAATCAGGGGGGACTCTCTGGGTAGACTCACTTACAGCTCTGTACTAGGTAGTAGCGTGGTGGACTATGCCATTACTGATATTGAACCAAGATATATCAATGCATTTATAGTTTTACCTCAGCTTCCCATATCAGACCACTGCCAAACAATCTTGTATTTAAAAAAAATCAGTGACACACACTGAGAAACCAAACATACAACCTGACCTTTTCCCTCTCCCGAGGACATACGTACAAATGGACAGAACAGAGCATTAATGACTATAATGCAGCATTGTGCTGTGATGAAATTCAGGACATGATAGATACATTTTTAAACACACAATATGAAATTAACAAAATAAGCAAAAATTTAGCCACATGTGATTTGACTAACATATTTATACAATTGGCAAAGAAATCTAAATTGAAAATGTCAAGAAATAGAAAGCCAAACACAAAGCAAAAAGAAAAATGGTTTGATAGGGAATGTGCTTCATCAAAAAACTGTCAAACAAAAAAACATAGAAACCCAAATGACCAAGAGGGACGCCTCGAATACTTCCAGGCCCTAAAACAATATTTAAAAAAACTCCAGGTGAAAAAATCACAATATATGTAGAATGAACTAACCAAAATCGAAAAGGGTGTCAATCAAAATACCTTCTGGCAATTATGGAAAAAAAATTTATACAAATCATCAAACAGAAACTACTCCAATTAAAAATGGCAACATCTGGAAAAGATACTTTGAAGATCTTTATAAAAATCCAGAATGCCAAGTGTGGCGGGTACTACGTCAGTTGACTACGCCACCTTGGGAATTTCAGCCAAGGAAATAGTGGTTCGTATATAATGCACAAAGCACCAAGTATTCCCTATTCAGGCACCTTCAATTCAATCCTATCTGTTCAATGACAAGGAAGTTGCACACAGGAATACGGGAATGAGTCAAGAACCATCACAGGTAAGGCTTCCTTGCTTATGGGAAAATGCGCTCATTTATAGCCAATTGACTTTGATTGACTTGGCTCTGAGCGAACCGAGTAAAAGAATGGTAAAACCTACCTAGCATGCTAAGTTTCATAGCCTGGTACAGCATGACCCAATTATATGAGGGTCAATTCTAGGATTTTATCAATCCTGTCACAATCTACCCCCTGGTTTTTGTATCGGCGACCCGACGATAGACATTAACTCAATCCCAGGGCCTAAAGATGGCCGAAGTCATGCTACTGGAGCCAGGCACCTGAGAGTTCATAGCCCCTCTTACCCTTCCCACAGTCGTCTCTGGTAAATGATGGACATTGGGATGACAGCCCGCTGTGGTACGAGTGGTTCTTCGCAGCACTACACCACTTGGGCCTGGACCATCCTGGAGAGAGGCTGGCAAAACACCCGGTAAAACTGCAGTTGGTAGCGGAGTCAGTACCTCTAAGGAAACTGGAGTTTCCCCAACAATCCAGAGATCACCACCCTCCCGGTCCTCTTCAGTTGCAGAGGCATCTGCAGGTTGGACACCTTGATCCTCATTGCTACAGTCAGTAGGAGGAAGGGCAGGACAAAGATTCTCTGGTACCATTTTTAACATAGTTCGATGCACATGCTTTACCTGTTCTAGGTTGCTGAGTGGAGCTATGGTGTACACCGGACCACCACCCTCTGGTGCCGTCTGTAGGCAGTGGGACTCCAATGGTCGTGGATCTTGTTCCGTCCCCGGATGCCATATGCTCTTCGGTAGACAAACTGACCTTCCTTCATCTCCCCGCCCGTGGCCCTTTGGTCATGTCGTGTTTTTCTGCGGTGGGCAGCAGCCATTAACCTTTCTTTTGCCCCCTCATAGGCTACCTCAAGACAGCGCTGATGCTCCAGGATCCAGTCAACAACACCCCCCAGCGTGGGCACTTCTACTCTTCCCAACAGGAAGTCGATCGGCAGCTGGGGTTCCTGCCCAAACAACAAAAAGAATGGGGACTCGCCCGTCACTTGGTGAATGGTAGTGTTGTAGGCAAAGGTGACATGTGGAAGATACTCTGTCCATTCCCTCTTCTTGGATGGCGGAAGGGTGCGCAGCAAGTCATGCAAAGTGCGGTTAAAGCGCTCACACTGGTCATTGCCTTGCGGGTGATACGGTGTCGTTCGAGACTTGTGGATGCCATAAAGACTGCACAATTGCTGTACAAGTGCACTATCGAAACTACGACCTTGGTCCGAATGAATTCGAGCAGGTACCCCAAATTTATAAAACCATTCCTGCACCAGCACTCTTGCCACTGTGGAGGCACGCTGATCCCTGGTAGGGATGGCCTGGGTGTATTTTGAAAACACATCAGTCATTATTAAAACCTGTTCCCTACCATCTCTTGCCGGCTCCAAGAAGGTAAAATCAATAGCTAAAATTTGATTTGGCTGGGAGGCTAGGAGATGGCCCATGAATGTTCTGACCTGTGGATGAGTGACCTTAGCCAGAGTACACCGTTCACAGCCCTGACACCATGTTTTGATGTCCTGGTGCATCCCTGGCCAATAGCACCTCTGGCGCACCAACTCGGTAGTGCGCTCCACCCCCTGGTGCCCATGGTCATCATGGAGTTGGGTGAGTACCTGTCTCCTCAGGGCCTCTGGCAGAATGAATTGGAAGACCTCTGTTCCTCCATCTGGGCGGAGCATGCATCGGTACAAGGGCCCATTCTGTTCCACGACCCGGTCCCATTGGCGCAAGAGCTCCCGCACCGGCTTCGAGAGTGCCTGTCCTTCACTTGGGTCAGGGGCCTGTCCTCTTATCCAGAACCTAAGGAAGGCACTAATCATAGGGTCAGCCTCCTGCAATGCCAGTAAATCAGAAGCTGACTGGTAAGGTAAAGCAGAAATGACAGCTTGAGTTACTTCCCTCGTCCCCTCAATACTACGTTCCTGTAATAAATCCTCAGGCAGTGGTGTTCCTGGGACCATATTCTCAAGGTCATTGGGCACATACTGCCTTGACAAAGAATCAGCATTTCCATTGGAGCGGCCAGGGCGGTATTGGATTTTAAAATCAAAAGCTGCCAGTTGAGCAGCCCAGCGCTGCTCTGTCGCTCCCAACTTTGCAGTGGTGAGGTGGCTCAGTGGATTATTATCCGTATACACAATGCATTTCTGCCCCAGTAAGTACTCGCGGAACTTCTCAGTCATTGCCCATTTAAGTGTCAAGAACTCTAACTTCATCGAGCTATAATTGGACATGTTCCTTTCAGTTGGTCGAAGACCCCGGCTGGCATAGGCTATAGGCCTGATCTTCCCATCCTGTTCTTGGGACAGAACTGCACCTAGCCCACTATGACTTGCATCAATTTCCAATATGAATGGTAAGGTGAAGTCAGCATATGCCAATATTGGTGCGGTTACTAACCTGGTCTTCAGGTCTTGAAAGCCTCTCTCACATTCCTCTGTCCAGGCATCCAGCAGATTTCTCCCAGAGATCTTCCTTTTTGTCCCTGCCAGCTCAGCCACCAGGTGATGCAGAGGAGCAGCGAGTCATGCAAAGCCAGCCACGAACCGCCTGTAATAACTGGCGAACCCCAAAAACGACCTCAGCTCAGACACGTGGGTTGGACGTGCCCAATTGGAGACAGCTGCGATTTTTCCTGGATCTGTAGACACCTGAACTGGAAATGACGTGCCCCAGGTAATTTACTTCCCGTTGTAAAAAACAGCATTTTCCCAACTTTGCCTTAAGACCTTCTTTTTGCAGGCGCCCCAACACCATTGCGAGACGTTCAATCTGCTCATCTACGGTGGCTGAAAATACTACGACATCGTCAAGGTACAGCAGTAAGGACTGGAAGCGCTGATCTCCAAACAGCCGTTCCATCAGTCTCTGAAAGGTACTAGGGGCATTGCAAAGCCCAAAGGGCATCCTATTGAACTCAAATAGGCTAAATGGGGTACAAAAGGCAGTTTTGGACTTGTCCTGTTCAGCCATGGGGACTTAGTTGTATCCACTGGCTAAGTCCATTGTGGAGAACCAGCGGGCACCGGACAGGGCATCAAGCGATTCTTCGATCCTGGGAAGTGGGAAGGCATCTTTATGAGTCTTTGCATTAAGCTGCCTATAGTCGACGCACATACGTAGGCTGCCATCTTTCTTTTTCACCAGGACAATGGGTGAGGCATAGGGACTACTACTTTCCCTGATAACTTGGCTGTCCAGTAGCTGACGTATGTGGGCTTTTACGGCCTCATACTCTGAGGGGGGGATACGCCTATATCTCTGACGGACAGGAGTCTCATCAAGTAGTGGAACCTCATGAGAGATTAGCTTTGTACAACCTAAGTCACCTTCATGTGCAGAGAACACAGAGCTATACTGATGTAGAAGCGACCGTACTTTACACTGATCTGATTCAGAGAGGGCCGACAAATCAGTAGAATTAATGGCATCGGACACCGGGTCAGCTACCATTATGTGGGAAGATACAGTAGCTGTAACACTGCAGGCTTCCCCAGTAACTTCTTCTACACCTGGGGGCAAACTCACAATGTGTGCCTGACTTAAGGTACCAATCCTCATGCGTGGATATAAGGAAGCCTCAGTAACACCTACATTCACCACTGGAATATACGCCGTACCGTTGTACACCTTAACCATGGCGGGGGATACTAGAAGCCCAGCTGGCAACACTACATCGTTGGGTAGGGGTTCAAATAAGACAGGACGAGGGGAGTCAAAATAATGTTGAGAAATAATGTTGAGAACATGTAGCAGTACGCATTACCTTCCCCCCCTCTAACCTTCACCATTCCAGCTCTGTCTGGTTCAGACTCTGTTAAAGTTTGGTGGCAGTGCTGTAATGCCTGTTGCCACAGGTTACCCGCTTGCGTTACAACAGGGAGGTCAAAAAGGGCCGAGCCATGTTGACCAAACAGCTCATCGTAACAGTGTCGCACAACATTCATTCCTAGAACACCAGGGACTTCCTGTTTGTGTTGGGAACCAGGGGGATCTTTTACAATCAGCACCCCTCGCCCTGGGATTACCTTACCTAACACCCCGATGTCGAGTTCCAAATACCCAATATAGGGGATGTCCAGTGCATTAGCTGCCCGAAGCTGTAACCATTGGCAGGTCTGGAGTTTCTCATTGCCCCAGGGTTTAAAGCTCTGTAAAAAGAAACTTTCCGTGATAGTTGAAACCATAGACCCAGTATCTAATAGACAAGGAACTTCCACTCCCCCAATTCTAACTGTTACATGTGGACATGGACTTAGTAATTTGGAAATGACATTGGAGCTCACCGGTGTAGTGGAGCTGGAGCCAGAAAACCCCCCTTCTGAAATGTGGCTCTTCATGACAGAGGGTATCAGTTTCCCGACGGCTGGCTGGTGGGAACAGCACCTGGGTGTGGAAGCTGTTGATACTGCGGTGCCTGTGAAACTACACGCTCACCGTCACAGTTTCGTGCAAATGCCCTGGTTTCTCACACCTATGACAAATTACTGGCCCATTACGGTTATACTGGCGCTGTTTGCTAGGGTTCTGCAATAGCATCACCATCTGAGAGAGCTGATCAAGCTGTTCTTGTTGCCTTTTCATCAGGCCTTTTAATTCCGCTATTGCCGGTTCATGTTGACTGCCGGACACAACCTCGGACCTCCACTGGACCTGGTATTGACTACCACAAGGAAGAGAGAAACTCCTAACCCTTGCATCACTGGGCCTACCTTCCTGTTCCCACCGGATGGCCTCACCCCGAACATCTAATAAGGTGTACTCCGGATGGCGGCGAACCAACTGCTTTAATTCCCT
Source organism: Synaphobranchus kaupii (assembly GCA_029718625.1). Classification (NCBI taxonomy): domain Eukaryota; kingdom Metazoa; phylum Chordata; class Actinopteri; order Anguilliformes; family Synaphobranchidae; genus Synaphobranchus; species Synaphobranchus kaupii. The sequence goes on from CM056380.1 coordinate 8,538,904, forward strand.
GCGGAGCATACTGTCATTAACATATTCAGTAAATTGATCCCGTAATAAAATGTCAGCATTTGGCATGGCATTTGGAGCACTTGTCACTACTCTTTCCATAAGGGAAAACAGGGCATGCGAGGTACTCCTGTAGTGACACACCCTCCAACTGTTTCCTAGAAAAGAACTGCTCCTGCAATGCAACATATGACTGAGAACACCCATAAAGCTCTTGTAAAATTGTAAAAATTCTATTAGGGTTCTCCTTATCCACTCTAGGCCGAAATTAAATTTCCTCCCTGGCCTCCCCTTCAAGGTGATCATATAAAAATATGCCTGATCAATGGTTGACAACTGCCTAGCCCGCATGCATGACTGAGCCTCCTCCATCCATTCCACTATACCAATGCCCCTCCTACCCCTAAACATAGGACATTTCCGTTCTCTAGGAACATACAACAAACGTTCAAGGATAGGGGTATTACCATCAGTGTGTACGGCCCTGGTACTGGTAGAGGAAGTTGTCTCGCGAGGACTCGGTGAGGCCCTAAGTTGAATCTGGGCTTCTACACGTTCCTGTAGCAAACGTTCATTGTCAGCCCGTAGCTGCATCACCATCTCTCTCAATTCCTGCAATTCACTTTCCATGGTTACACAATAAATTCAACAGGAAAACAAAAAAAACAGATGATAAAGTTCAGTGTCTTTGGAGAAACTCCCAGGTGTTGAGGAATGTCGCCAGGTCCACGCTGTGCCAGCTGCTGTTTTGCCTTACAATATTACTTTTTAATCACACAACTACATTTACACACTCTCACCACTGGAATGAAAAATAAATTAAATTAAAAAGATGGAATGCACGTCTCTGCTTTTATAGATCCTGCCGACTACGCCAAAATGTGGCAGATACTACGTCAGTTGACTACCCCACCTTGGGAATTTCACCCAAGGAAATAGTGGTTCGTATATAATGTACAAAGCAACAATTATTCCCTATTCAGGCACCTTCAATTAAATGAAGTGGACAGAGACGTGGATTCAATCAAAGATACAAAGTTTATTACAAAAACACAAACAAGAATACTGTAAAATAATAAAACTGGTAAAACAATTTAAAACACTAGCATGACATCCCAACCACTAGGGGTGTCAACCAATGCATGCAGGCAGGGACTCGTTGCAAGGAGGGATACTCACGTACACACCGGAAGAAGCAAAATCACCACAGGCACTCGTGATGGTGAGGGTCACACGCTCACAGCAACTATGGACTATTAAAATATAGTGCAGTTAAGTGTACGTTTTGTAAACACACACACACACACACAGTGTAAAGAAAGTTTTCCCCTCCCGGTAACTCTCCTGCTGCTACGAGCCCAATGCACAGCTGCCAAGAAAAAAGGTAAGAACAACCTCATAGCCCCGTTGGTTTGTCAATTAAGAACAATAGAGAAATCACACGCTAACTATGACAAAGACAATTAATAGACAGATACAGCGAAAAGCAACATAGAATGGAGGTCCAGTAACCGCAGCTCCAGTTAGCCAGCTGGACAATGGTTAACCGCCACTATATTAGGCTGCTTATTCGCCCCGGTATAGCACTGAAGCGAAATTGACTCAGTTAAAATGAACATAAAACAATCGTTGCAATCATAAAACTATAGGCAAAACAGCAGCCAGCAGTCTCCTATGGAGATCAAGACAAGCATTAGTTCATACATATATTTGTACCGACTAACACAGGGGTGGGCAACTCCAGGCCTCGCGGGCCGGTGTGTATGCAGGTTTTTGCTGCCACCAGTTAGCAATTATTTAATTAGCCCAATCGTTTACATGATCTGATATTTTAATCTACATATCCGCGATATGAACAGCAGCTGATGAATGTTCTTGTGCCGGTATGCGTGTATTGTAGCGTTTTATCGTTCTGTAATTTACGAGTGAATCGTGATTGTGTGTATGACTAATTAGCTGATTGAGCCGTGGTAACTAGTGGCAGTAAAAACATGCATACACACCGGCCCGCGAGGCCTGGAGTTGCCCACCCCTGGACTAACACATTACCTCGGAAGCAAAGCTTAACTACAAATACCCTTAACAATAAAAGTTTACCAGTACCTTGACTTATTTCTGACAGCTTGCCGAATTAGCCAGGCACCGCTGCTCACGCTATGCATACCTATGGAGAAGACAACGTCAGACCTAGTTCGAGTTGCAGTGAGAAGCAAGGAAGCAGTCCACAATCCTACCTGTTCAATGACAAGGAAGTTGCACACAGGAATACGGGAATGAGTCAAGAACCGTCACAGGTAAGGCTTCCTTGCTTACGGGAAAATGCGCTCATTTATAGCCAATTGACTTTGATTGACTTGGCTCTGAGCGAACCGAGTAAAAGAATGGTAAAACCTACCTAGCATGCTAGCTAGTTTCGTAGCCTGGTACAGCATGACCCAATTATATGAGGGTCAATTCTAGGATTTTATCAATCCTGTCACACAAGGTTTAACCTCCAATCAGACCTTAACTATAGAAAAACTGAAAGTATTGGAAACTGCAATAAAAGATAATCAATGTGCTCTTGATTATCCCATTACTATCCAATAACTAAAACCAGAACTCAAAGCCCTTAAAATGAAAAGGCCTGTGGAACTGACAGCATCAATTCAGAAATGGTGAAGCACAGCAGTCCTAAACTTCAACTTGCTATCCCAAAACTTTTCAACCTGGTGCTAAAAACCGGATGTTTCCCAGTGATTTGGAATAAAGATCTCATTACTCCCATATTTAAAAGCGGAGACAAACTTGACCCCAGCAATTACAGAGGGATCTGCGTTAACAGTAACCTTGGAAAAGTCTTCTGTAGCGTACTAAATTCCAGATTATCGACATACCTTATTGAACACAATGTGACGCTCTCTGTCCCCGTCCCCATTTGTGCTCCTTGTTTTACCCTGTTCTCGCATTTCGTGTCTTGTTTTCATGTTTCCTGTTTGTCTTGCTCGTGCTGCTGGCTGGGCGTGTTTTCCCTCTTCGTGTCACTCATTTCCCTTGCATTATCTCTGCCTATCCCATTCCTTTCTCCGCCTGCATTCCTCACGCTTTCTGCTCTGTTAATCACTCACGCATACATTCTCATGCTGCACTTGATTGGTGCTCGTTAACTCTCCTATATATTCTCCCGGCGTTTTTTGTCTTGTGCCGGTTCGTTAAGTGGTGTTGTTGCCGAGTTTGCGAAATGTTAAGTCTCGTTGTTGAATTGACTCTTGTCTTGTCTCGTTTCGTGCCTAGTGTCTAGCCTTGTCTTGCCTTGTTTGTTTGTTGTCCAGTCCCTTCTCGGACCATAACACACAATGCCCTATCAAAAAGTAAAATAGGCTTCTTACCCAAACATCAAACATCAGACCATATTTACACTTTACAGACCCTTATCAAGAATCACGTCCACAACAAAAACAAAGGAAAGATATTTGCCTGCTTTGTAGATATAAAAAAGGCTTTTGATTCAATTTGGCACAACGGATTACTTTTTCAACTCCTTCAAAGTGGCATAGGTGGAAAACTATGACCTAATTAAATCAAAATATTCAGAAAATACATGCTCTGTGAAAATTGGACACAGAAATATGGAATATTTCAATCAAGGGCGAGGAGTTCATCAGGGCTGCAACTTATCACCTACCCTGTTCAACATATACATCAACAAATTGGCCACTACACTTGAAAACTCTCCTAGTCCTGGACTAGATTTACAAGGAAAAGAAATCTAATTCCTCATGTATGCAGATGATCTAGTCTTGATGTCCCCTACAGAACACGGGTTACAACAGAACCTAGGATTGCAAGAAAACTATTGTCAAGATTGGGCACTGAAAATTAACCTAGAAAAAAACCAAGATTATGGTGTTCCAAAAAAAGGCCAGATCACAGGGATCCAGATACCAATTTACTATCCACATTACAGCACACTATGGACTACATTACCCAGTTTACTATCCACATTACAGCACACTATGGACTACATTACCCAGTTTACTATCCACATTACAGCACACTATGGACTACATTACCCAGTTTACTATCCACATTACAGCACACTATGGACTACATTACCCAGTTTACTATCCACATTACAGCACACTATGGACTACATTACCCAGTTTACTATCCACATTACAGCACACTATGGACTACATTACCCAGTTTACTATCCACATTACAGCACACTATGGACTACATTACCCAGTTTACTATCCACATTACAGCACACTATGGAGTACAATTACCCAGTATACTATCCACATTACAGCACACTATGGACTACATTACCCAGTTTACTATCCACATTACAGCACACTATGGAGTACAATTACCCAGTTTACCATCCACATTACAGCACACTATGGACTACGTTACCCAGTTTACTATCCACATTACAGCACACTATGGAGTACAATTACCCAGTTTACTATCCACATTACAGCACACTATGGACTACATTACCCAGTTTACTATAGGAGAAACCAAATTACAGCACACTATGGAGTATAATTATCCAGGGATAATAATCAGTGCTTCTGGAAGGTTTTAACAAAGCTATAAGTGCATTGACAGATAAAGCATGTAGGGCCGATTATAGCATCAGAAGGTAATTAAACAAATTCAATCCTCCAATTAAAATTTGGCTTAAAATATTCAACAATGTAATTCAACCTATTGTTCTATATGGGAGTGAGATATGGGGCCCACCTCTGAATCATCATAGGACACAAATCCCATAGAAAAGCTACACCTTGAGTTCTGCAAAGACATCCTCAAGGTTCATAGAAATAGCCCAAACCACGCCTGCAGAGCAGAACTGGGTAAATTCCCTTTGTCCCTCCCCATGATAAAAAGGGCTATCAAATTCCAGGCTCACTTAGCAAAAGCTGATCCTGAATCCTACCAGCACAGAGCATTCATGAGTAACTGCCTCTGCCCACTGACAGACCCCCTGAAACATATCAAAGATACTTACCATCTTCAAAACAATGACTTCCATACTCTTTCAAAAACAGAACTAAAAACTATGGATAACAAGAACACAAATAATTACATTGATAATTGGATGAACAAAATAAACTACATTGGAATGTTATCGATCACTGAACAGAAAATATACATTAGCACATTACCTTGTTAATGTAAAAAATCCCAAACAGAAACGCACTTTAACAATGTACAGACTCAGTGACCATAATCTGGAAATAGAAAAAGGGCCATAGGAAAACGTGGAAGCCCAGAGAGGAGAGAACATGTGAACATTGTGGATCAGGAGAAATAGAGACAGAATTCCACTTTCTCCTCTCCTGTTCCTCATATGTTTCTTTAATAGAAGCTTTCCTATGTACAGTTAAAAACAAAATAGCATCATATGACAGCAAAACAAAAGATGAACAACTACAGATATGTTTGGGAGAAGTACCAGAGGTAATAGAACTTTCTGCACAATATGTGACAGCCTGCCATAAATTAAGAGGGAAAATAAATAAATAATAAATAAATTAACAATGTAACATAGTCCTAATCTGATCAGTTCTATTGTATTCTATTGTATTGTATTTTATTTTTATTTGTATTTTATTTATTTATTTTTGTGCAATTATAATATTTTTGTATATTTTATTTTCACTCTACTTTTTTTTGGATTATTATTATTATTTATTGATTTGTTATTATTATTATTATTAATATTATTTTTATTTATTAACTTTGTCCACTTATATAGTATGTAATTAATATAGCAACCACATATCATCACTTACTGTACCATATATATATATTAATTAATTAATTATTATTATTATTATTATCTATAAATATGTGTTGAACTTGAACTTAAACTTGAACTTCAGAGAGAGAGAGAGAGAGAGAGAGAGAGAGAGAGAGAGAGAGAGAGAGAGAGCGAGCGCGCAAAGGGGAGCAGATTAAAACTGCAGTGGCTAAACTTACAGGAGGTTTTGGAGAAGACTCCCTGGTGACCCCTCTTACCTCCACCCACCAACACTAACAAAGCGCATCTTATTCAACAGCGAGAAATCTCATCGAGCTGTTAATTAGTAGAATCAGGCGTGCCAAATTAGGGTTGAAATGAAAACGTACAGGACAGTAGATCTCCAGAAACATCTTACAGACAGAATTGAAACCCCCCACCCCCCCCCCATTGGCTCGGCGGAACCCCGATTTCAAAGCGTAAATATCAATCATTTGATATTTATGATTCTAAATCCTGTAGCATGAGGGAAGGGGACCAGCGATGGAATCTTGAACAGAAACCAGCCATAGCCAATGAGAGCCGAGCTGACTGGGAAACGGAATGTTTGTTTTGCTCTAAAGTCACGTTGGATCAGGCGAGATCGCAGGTTCTGAGAGTCGGGCCTCTGATTGATTGCGAATATATAAACGTTAGGTGTGTGATGCTCCATCTTGGCCAAATAGTCTAGTGTGTGGGTTCTGACGAATAAAAGACAAAGAAATCTGTGCAATCTCTTGTTATGTGTGGGGATTCCCATGTTTTCAATGTGTGTTAGGAATAGAAAAGTCCTGTCGTGTGCACCAGTCATTAGAGGTTGCAGGTTTAACTCACAGGTGGGGCATAGCCATTGCACCTTTGAGCAAGGCCAGTAACCTGGATAGTACAAATGTAATGTGTGTCAGCCTCTGTTAATAAGAGTGGCAGCTGAAGGCCTAAATGTTTGTGACAGAGCTGGAATAGTAGGGATGAATGAGGTGTGGCATTCTCCCTGTGTGGTTGGAGCAGAATCCTTTACTCAATCACCATCCTGAAAATAACTCGTGACCAAACAGCTACCAGCAGGTCTGAGCTGCAATGCAAACTGTGCCTGTAAAATTTCATAACCTACAGTATATTTAAAACATCTCTCTCCCCCCCCCGCCCCCCCCCCCACCCCCACCCCCTCTCTGCCTCTCCTCCTCTTCTTCTTCTTGTGAAGGAGAGAACTGAGCAGGTCCTTGTCACTTCAAACCTGTTTCTCAAAAAAAAAAAAACTAAACTAATTTCTCATCTTCTCATTGCTGATGTGGCTGGCCGGAGCCACACCCCAGGGGCCTACAGCTCCTGAATCAGCCCAAATGTGCCCAGGACCAGATTCTGTCCCCGCCCAAGGCATCACAAACACCTTCCTCACACTGGCTCATATCGCCCAATAAAAACGGCTGTGTAAACACAGAGCACTGATGCGCGCACATCAGAATTTAGCGCATCCTAAAGGTGCTTTAGAGCCCACGCAAGCAGGTTCCACATTTCTGTTCATCTCCCTGTGGCCGCCATCTTTGTTTCTCCACTGTATCCTCTCCTCTACAAACTATGGAAAAGCGATTAAAAACAGAAAAGCGTGATTAAACAAGGCAACACAAGATTAAAAAAACAGATCCAAGAAAATAAATGAAAGCAGGTTAAATAAAATATCTAGAGATTATATTATATTATACACAAAAGACGGGACAGCATGTTTCTCACTGAAGATCCTCTCACATTTTAACATGGACAAGTGAAGCAGGCTGCCGTTCTCTCTGCTGCATCCCCGTATCTGTGGCTTTCTGCCCTCTAGTGGTAAATCAGCGGTACTGTGATTTAGGGGGCACCACAAACTAAACAAAAGAAAAAGAAAATGGTTTACTCTGGATGTGCTGTAAACCAGTCTTGTACAACCAACGCATGGTGGAAACCAAGGTTATTATAGTTTTAAGTTTTTAATTTTGTTTTTATTCGTTTTTTTATTTCAATTTCTGTTTTAGTTTAGTTTTAGTTTTTCCAAACGATTTTAGTTTTAGTTTAGGTTGTGCAGTGGTTAGCACGGTCGCCTCACAGCAAGAAGGTACCGTGCATGTTCTCCCCGTGTCCGTGCGGGTTTCCTCCGGGTACTCCAGTTTCCTCCCAGTCCAAAGACATGCAGGTTCAGCAGTTCCAAAGACATGCAGCCGTTTTAATTGAAGACTCTACATTTCCCATAAGTATGAGTGTGTGATTGAATGGTGTGTGTGTGCCCTACGATAGATTGGTGACCTGTCCTGGGTGTATTCCTGCCGCTCGCCCAGTGCATGTTGGGATAGGCTCCAGCCCCCAGCAACCCCGACCAGGGGTGTTTCAAATTACCCTATACGCAATCCGGATTATCCAAACAAAAAAAGTTCTGTGCTATCAACAGTCAGGAGGAGGATCAAAAACTAAACCAAAAAGAATTCATGGTCATTTTTATTTTATTTCAGTTTGTTTTGCAACACTACATTACAGTTTTAGTTTCGTTATAGTTTGTAAAGTAATTAAATTTTTTATTTTTATCTTAGTTAACTAAAATAAAAACTGGTTTTAGTTTCAGTCAACGATAATAACCTTGGTGGAAACTGACACTGTCCCAGACAAGGACAAACATCGCCTGAGCATTTGGCTCAACTCCTTGAAATGTTTTGTTAAAGTTTTTGGAGGAAACAATATAACAAAAATATAAAAAGAGGAATGTATTGAGCTCTGCTATCATGTGAAAATGGGTTCTAGCCCAGCATGCTATCACAGACATGGCACTCACTCTCCAGTGTTCTAGCCCAGGTGTGTGTAATCACCTCATTTAATCACTTGCCTCTTCCTAGCAGGTGAGACCACACCCCTTTCACACAAGTCACACGAACCAGCCAAGATTCAATTAGTCATATGATTTTAATACTGCCTATTCTACTCACCATATTATTTTAAGTATTATATTTCCAAAGCTCGCTCGCTCGATACACTGTCATGCAAACCATGATTTTGGCTCAGTGTTCTAATCCATTCCACTGATGTGCAGCAGAGCCAGGTTCAAACCTACAGGAAAAGCCATTTCTTTGAGAGAAACCAAACATACCTGCTCAATAGACAAGTAGTTTTCAAAATGTATGGAATAGTGGTTACAGTCCATTAACAGAAGCAACCACTCAGCAGATACTGCATAACTTGTTCTGTTTCTTATACTGGATTTAATTTACACTACTGTAGATGAACATCATTGCTTCAACTGTGCAGATTTTAGCCCCATCCTGATCTACTTATATTGAGCCCATACATAATCCCATACAGAATATGAAATAAGTGCTACTATGTCACAGGAGTTCAACACATCACACAATAGTAAATCATAACAGCAAAACATTCAATATTTTTTATAACTCAGGTTTAATCAGTGAAGATCATCGTCTGTAAATACAGAAAATTACAGCAACAGGTTCAAACTAAATAAACATTAATTAAACATTAATGTTTAGAGTAATGAAAGGAAATAAGTGCACTGCAGCGATCAGTCTGAATTCTCCCCATCAGCTGCATTTGACCACAGGATTTTGCGAAAAATTAGTCCAAGCTGTAAAAACTAATAAAATGCAGTTAAATTTAGGAGTTTGCCACTGGTTTCTTTTATACAAAGATGCAGATCAAGAAGACAGAATTATTACATCAAAAGCATTTTACCCTGCCATCTTTTACCAGTATCACACTCTTAATATGTTATATTCATGTGTTAATCATCATATATACACAAAGACACCTTGGACATTTACAATTTCATTTTATAAAAATTTAAAAACATAAAATCATAATTAGTTGAACCTGAACCTGCTAAAATATCTTATTCTTATATTCAGGGTTTAAGCTGTACTGAGGTTAAAATTGGGTACAGCTGAAATTGTGGTTGTACAAAGGCTGGTCGTGGTAAGGTATTAGCCAAGGAAATTTGTACATGCAAATGTGTCTAAATGTGTGTGTGAGTTTGTGCGTGTGTGTGATAGTGTGTGTGCATGAGAGTGCGTGTGTCTGTAGGTCCGAGTGTGTCTGTGGGTGTGAGTGTGTATGAGAGTATTGTGTGTGTGTGGATGTGAGTGTCTGTGTATGTGTGTGGGTGGGTATAAGAGTGTGTGTGTGTGTGTGTGTGTGTGTGTGTGTGTGTGTGCGCGTGTGCGTGTGTGAGAGAGTATGTATGCTAATGCATGTGTCTGTGTGAGAGAGTATGTATGTTAGTGCATGTGAGTGTGTGCGTGTGTGAGAGTATGTATGTTAGTGCATGTGCATGTGAGAGAGAGAGTATGTACGCTAGTGCATGTGTGTATGTGTGTGTGTGTGTGTGTGTGTGTGTGTGAGAGAGTATGTACGTTAGTGCATGTGTGTGTGTGTATGTGTGTGTAACTCTACTCCAGTTGGCAGAGGGACACTGAGGAGTCATGCACTCTAAATCCAGCACAGAGGGGTGTGTGTTCAGTGAAGTGTTTGTGGAATGTGTGCAGGAGGGTCAGTGTGTGAGAGTCAGAGACACTGTAGAAGGACAGAGTGCCGGCCGGACGGTCCACACACACTCCTACCCTGTACACATACACTCCTCTACCATCAGCACGTGCTCCTGCTCTGCGGGAGGGGGAGGGGGGGACAGGTATGGGTATGGGGTTCCCATTGTGGCAGACATAGTAACTGTGACCATCATACCACAGACTCCAGGAGTGTTTATTCCATCCAAACCAACAGTCCTCACCCTCTCCTTTCCTGCTGATTCCTTTATATGTCACTGCTATATAAACCCATCCCTTCTGAGACACACTGCACTCAGCCTCCCAGTAACAGCGCTCACACACACTCTCTCTGCACACAACCTGGCGCACAGACTCAAATCTCTCAGGATGATCAGGATATGGCTCCTCTCTCCCCGGTGTGTGTGTCACCTTCCTGTTACCCTCAGACAGAGACAGCCTTCTGTTCGCTGTGTTTGGATCCAGTGTGAGCTGACAGCCGTCTGCACACCAGAGACATTAATGAGATTAATTATCATTATTAATATTCACCTCATTATGTGTGTGACAGAGAAAGAGCTGTGATAGTACCTGTGTGTGTTTGTGCACATGTGTGTTTCTGTTTGTGTGTTTATGTGTGTGAGAGAGACATTTTTGTAAACAAACACACACACACACACACACAGAGTGTGTATCTATGGAAAGTGTGCTGTGTCGATACACACTCACATTTCCTGGGTCCTGGTTTGGTCCTGTTCTCTCCTTCATGGTCCACACTGTAGGAACAGCAGAACAGAGAGAGTGAGAGAGCGTGCAGAGAGAGACTGTGTGTGTGAGAGACATTGTTTGTGTGTGTTTGTGAGGTGCAGCGTGGAAACTCTCTGTACTTACAGCAGTGTGAGTGTGTCCGGTTTAGCAGCAGACAGCGCTCTCACTCCTGAGTCTCCTGGGTGATTGTATCGCAGGTCCAGCTCTCTCAGGTGTGAGGGGTTTGAACACAGAGCTGAAGCCAGAGAAACAGAGCCTCTCTGTGTGACTCTACAACCTGACAGCCTGCAGAAAGAAGGACACACACAAACACACACACACACACACACCTTACAACACAATAATATAAACTAACAGGGCTGTGTGTGTCAAAAAACATGGCATTGGCAGTGTGTTATACACCTTCTACAGCTCAATATAAAATAACAAGGCTGTGTGTGTCAAATACATAGCAGTGTGTTACACACCTTAAATCACATTAATAAAAACTAACAGGGCTGTGTGTGTCAAACACATTGCACATTGCTACACACTTTACAACACATTAATATAAACTAACAAGGCTGTGTGTGTCAAACACATCGCAGTGTTTTACACACCTTACGGCACATTAATATAAACTAACAGGGCTGTGTGTGTCAAAAATATAGCAGTGTTTTACACACCTTACGGCACATTAATATAAACTAACAGGGCTGTGTGTGTCAAACACATCGCAGTGTTTTACACACCTTACGGCACATTAATATAAACTAACAGGGCTGTGTGTGTCAAAGATATAGCAGTGTTTTACACACCTTACGGCACATTAATATAAACTAACAGGGCTGTGTGTGTCAAAAATATAGCAGTGTTTTACACACCTTACGGCACATTAATATAAACTAACAGGGCTGTGTGTGTCAAAAATATAGCAGTGTTTTACACACCTTACGGCACATTAATATAAACTAACAGGGCTGTGTGTGTCAAAAATATAGCAGTGTTTTACACACCTTACGGCACATTAATATAAACTAACAGGGCTGTGTGTGTCAAAAATATAGCAGTGTTTTACACACCTTACGGCACATTAATATAAACTAACAGGGCTGTGTGTGTCAAAAATATAGCAGTGTTTTACACACCTTACGGCACATTAATATAAACTAACAGGGCTGTGTGTGTCAAAAATATAGCAGTGTTTTACACACCTTACGGCACATTAATATAAACTAACAGGGCTGTGTGTGTCAAAAATATAGCAGTGTTTTACACACCTTACGGCACATTAATATAAACTAACAGGGCTGTGTGTGTCAAAAATATAGCAGTGTTTTACACACCTTACGGCACATTAATATAAACTAACAGGGCTGTGTGTGTCAAACACATCGCAGTGTTTTACACACCTTACGGCACATTAATATAAACTAACAGGGCTGTGTGTGTCAAAAATATAGCAGTGTTTTACACACCTTACGGCACATTAATATAAACTAACAGGGCTGTGTGTGTCAAACACATCGCAGTGTTTTACACACCTTACGGCACATTAATATAAACTAACAGGGCTGTGTGTGTCAAAAATATAGCAGTGTTTTACACACCTTACGGCACATTAATATAAACTAACAGGGCTGTGTGTGTCAAAGATATAGCAGTGTTTTACACACCTTACGGCACATTAATATAAACTAACAGGGCTGTGTGTGTCAAAAATACAGCAGTGTTTTACACACCTTACGGCACATTAATATAAACTAACAGGGCTGTGTGTGTCAAAAATATAGCAGTGTTTTACACACCTTACGGCACATTAATATAAACTAACAGGGCTGTGTGTGTCAAAAATATAGCAGTGTTTTACACACCTTACGGCACATTAATATAAACTAACAGGGCTGTGTGTGTCAAAAATATAGCAGTGTTTTACACACCTTACGGCACATTAATATAAACTAACAGGGCTGTGTGTGTCAAAAATATAGCAGTGTTTTACACACCTTACGGCACATTAATATAAACTAACAGGGCTGTGTGTGTCAAACACATCGCAGTGTTTTACACACCTTACGGCACATTAATATAAACTAACAGGGCTGTGTGTGTCAAAAATATAGCAGTGTTTTACACACCTTACGGCACATTAATATAAACTAACAGGGCTGTGTGTGTCAAAGATATAGCAGTGTTTTACACACCTTACGGCACATTAATATAAACTAACAGGGCTGTGTGTGTCAAAAATATAGCAGTGTTTTACACACCTTACAGCACATTAATATAAACTAACAGGGCTGTGTGTGTCAAAAATATAGCAGTGTTTTACACACCTTACGGCACATTAATATAAACTAACAGGGCTGTGTGTGTCAAAAATATAGCAGTGTTTTACACACCTTACGGCACATTAATATAAACTAACAGGGCTGTGTGTGTCAAAAATATAGCAGTGTTTTACACACCTTACGGCACATTAATATAAACTAACAGGGCTGTGTGTGTCAAAGATATAGCAGTGTTTTACACACCTTACGGCACATTAATATAAACTAACAGAGCTGTGTGTGTCAAAAATATAGCAGTGTTTACATACCTTATACAGCTCAATATAAAATAAAAGTGCTGTGTGTGTCAAATACAATGCAGTGTTACACACCTTACACAGCTGAATATAAAATAACAGAGCTGTGTGTATCAAACACATAGCAGTGTGTTACACACCTTCTACAGCTCAATATAAACTAACAGGGCTGTGTGTGTCAAAGATATTGCAGTGTTTTACACACGTTACGGCACATTAATATAAACTAACAGGGCTGTGTGTGTCAAAGATATAGCAGTGTTTTACACACCTTACGGCACATTAATATAAACTAACAGGGCTGTGTGTGTCAAAGATATAGCAGTGTTTTACACACCTTACGGCACATTAATATAAACTAACAGGGCTGTGTGTGTCAAAGATATAGCAGTGTTTTACACACCTTACGGCACATTAATATAAACTAACAGGGCTGTGTGTGTCAAAGATATAGCAGTGTTTTACACACCTTACGGCACACTAATATAAACTAACAGGGCTGTGTGTGTCAAAGATATAGCAGTGTTTTACACACCTTACGGCACATTAATATAAACTAACAGGGCTGTGTGTGTCAAAAATATAGCAGTGTTTTACATACCTTATACAGCTCAATATAAAATAAAAGTGCTGTGTGTGTCAAATACAACGCAGTGTTACACACCTTACACAGCTGAATATAAAATAACAGAGCTGTGTGTATCAAACACATAGCAGTGTGTTAAACACCTTCTACTGCTCAATATAAAATAACAGGGCTGTGTGTTTCAAACACATAGCAGTGTGTTATACAAAAATATTTAAAAAATTTAATCTGACATCAATTTGACCTTTAAATGTGGCGTACAGTCTTATTCTACCAAGAGGAGGAAGAGTATACACAACTCTTAGTTCTGTGGAGAGTACACAACTCTTTTGTCTGTTTTCACATTAGTTTTATATTTAGTCACATTGGAAGTCCTTTTTGATTGAAGGGGTTGTGTTTGTACTCACCCCAGTGTCTGCAGTTTACAGTGTGGGTCCTCCAGTCCAGCAGAGAGCACTCTCACTCCTGAATCCTGCAGCTCATTGTCTCTGAGCTCCAGATCTCTCAGCTTTGAGTGAGGAGAATGCAGGACTGAGGCCAGAACATCACAGCAGCCCTCTGTGAGATTACACCAACCCAGCCTGTGGAGAGACCACACGCACGCACGCACGCACGCACACACACGCCTATATTACCAACAGGGGACTATCACTCTATACCTGCCAAGAGGGGACCATAGTTGCTAGACATTGCTGTTTAAAAAAAGGGACATGGAAAATTTTATTTAAGCTCATTGTTCATATTATTTACTGAGATTTCACTTTTAATGGTTTTTTAAAAATTAGCCAAGAGGGGACCTGAACGACGTCTACCTAACAAAGAGGGGGCTTAACCAGTCTGCAGGAGGACTATATTATCCGTGCTCTCACAAAGGACTGGATTCTCTCAAGAAGGGATAGTACTTCTCTAAAATTGCTACAAGATTTTAAGTTTTTCCTTAGATGAAAATCTCTGATAATGGATAAGCTAAATTTACTCGAGTGAATTTATATAAATCACAGGAAAAGTACTCAAATTAAAATTACTGTCAGAAAAATGACAAAAAAATGTATCTAGTTAGAAATCCATACTAATACAGTGGGGAAAGATATCAAAATTAATTACAAATTACTGGATTAACAAAATGTATTTACATATACATGCAATTTGTATTTCCAAAATACAAAACTACATTTCATAAATGGACATTTTGCCACTGTTCAAAGCTTACTTCTGTTACTAGCCTGTTAGAAAACAGACGCACGCACACACACACACACACACACACACAATTGAAATGCACTGCTGATTTCCTATTTGCTCATGCTGATCCTGGGATGTACACACCAAAACAGGGAGAGGTTGTGTAAATTAGGTTTATAAAGTATTCCCACTAATCCACAAAAGTCTAAGGCTACGGTTACACTAGTCACTTCTATGCGACTTCTAACATCCATATCGCTGGGCTGCATGTAGTCTGGACGTAATCGGACCTCTCAAAACGCATTCACCGGAAAAACATCAATAATCAGTCCCATGTTTACTCCAGTTCTTTCACTCAGGCTTCTGTACATTGATTCAACGTGATCTCTATGAGCAAATTGATGTTGAATCAACGTCGGAATTCCACATTGAATCTACGTCGATTCAACGTTCGCTTGCTATCTGGGTAATGAGACTTGAATAGTTTGGCATGCTCGTCTTGTCTTGTCGGCTGGAAGAACAAATGTTGGTATGTAGGCTACTAATTAAATCCCTGACTAGAGTCTCTTCTATTTATATGCGCAGGTTTAAGTTTTGTGAAATGCCCATGTAGTTGGCCAATGTTGATAATGCACTAACCCAAAAGGGCTGGAGCACTGTACATTTAAATATAAGCCGTGGTTCTCTACCTTTTTCTAAACTGTCAAATGGACTGTCCCAAATACTACGTAGCCCAAACGTAGAGCCCACATGACCACAACGTAGGCTTACGTACAGCCCAACGCTGCCCCTACGTAAAAAAGGGGTGGGTAAATCTCTGGTTACGCAGCCCCTTCATCAAAAAGGGGTGGGTATGTTGACGCCAACTAATAGCATGGAAGCGTTAATGGTCCAAACGCCTTAAGACGTTCAAAATGGACGTCTTAAGGCGAGACACGGCAGGCAGAAATTACGTTTTTGCATCCACTCATCAATTTTGAGATTTTTGGTTATTTTGCTTCTATAACATGTCTTCTTTAACACTGATATCATAAAAATGTCCAGACTGCACAAAAATATGTTTATTTTACTGTATTTTGTCTACTTAGGTCCAGAAATTTTATCCTAACTTGATCGAATGTTTTAGCATTTTTGAGTGAGCTATAGTTCCGCGACGTTTTGGTTAAATAATGTAGTGTTACCTATTGGTGTAAAGCACATTTTCTGTAGCCTAACATTAGCTGATCCAAATATGGTCATTTCCTTTGCAGTGACGACTATTTGTGAAAAGACGAAGGGTGCTTTAATACAAAATGCGAAATCCAATTGGCTAAAGGCCATTTCTGGCGTTCTGATTTGCTAAAACGCATCACGTGATGTGTTCGGCAACTTCCGTTAGCTTAACGCGGCAAATAATTAAGTGGTGAAACAAAAGTTCGGCGAATGTGAAGTCGTGATCGAAATGGGCAAAACACCGAAAACCCGTGCAAAAGCGACACAAAAGAGACCTGAGCAATTATCTACTGCCAGAAGAAGCAAGGGAACTACATGTGATCGTAAAGATGACAACTAGCCTGTCAGTAGTGAGTCACCAGCTTTCAGTGCGTCAAAACGCAAAATTCAGGAGATGGGGAAAGGTGATCCGAAAATATGTGACAGGCCGGTCACACAACAGTAGCTTATAATGCACGTGTCGCGTTTAAATGAGCTGCTGGATTAATTGCTATGTTCAAATTGCATGGGGAACGGTCCTACATATAAACATAGATCCCCAAAACCAAGGGTTTTGTAGCAGTCTGTTGCTAGAGTGTAGCGAATGCAAATCGCAAGAAAATGGATACAGAAAAAGCGCGTTTTCATCCTCACGTCTTCAAGAGTCAACCAGGAGCGATGTAGCCTTTGATGTGAATGTCAGAATGGTCCTCTTAGCACACGAGTTAGGGCTTGGATATGCTGCGCTAAGGAAAATTAGTAAAGTGTTAGGTATTCCATCCTACACTTGAAGACATATCAGAGACACGACAGGAGAGTGACAGGTAAACAGGGGTAGAGATAGAGAAGCCTATTAGAAAGTGTAAAACAATCTATTTATTTACTGTAGGCTATATTTGTATTGTACAGTAAACAGGGTAGAGACAGAGAAGCCCATTAGAAAGTGTAAAACAATCTATGTATTTACTACAGGCTATATTTGTACTGTATAGTAAAATGTAGAGATAGAGAGGCCTATTAGAAAGTGTAAAACAATCAATTTATTTACTGTAGGCTATAATGGTATTGTATAGTAAACAGGGTAGAGATAGAGAAGCCTATTAGAAAGTGTAAAACAATCTATTTACTGTATTTTGTACTGTATACGTCCCATAACACAGAATAATAAAGTGCAATTTCATGAATTCAGCATATTGTACTTCATTAATGTTGCCACCAGTTTGTTTTATTGTTACAGTATACTTTTCCTTTTAGTGGCAGGGAGGGCAGACTGTAGGGTGGACTGTAGTCAAAAGATAATAATTATAATGAAACGTGCATCTTCATCCAATCTAAGAAGAGAAGATCTTCATCCACTTCTTTGTTTTATTAGGTTCCATTGCCTTACTAGAACCAGAGTACTTTGTCACACAATCATTGCATGATTTCACAGCGTACAGTTTAACAGTGTGCAGTTTGTCCGGTCATTCTGGCTAAGCTGCAAATCTAGTAACCCTAGCTGTAATCTCATTGGCTCTTACCTATGTATTTTTGATTTAGATTTTTACTACATGAAGATAAAAAATTATCTTAATTGAAAATTATGACAAAGACAATTATGACATTATTACAAAGACAAACAGGCGGCACAAAAGGATTGCGCAGTAATTGGAAGGCCCTGTGACTATGCCTGTGCTTAGTTGTACTTATTAACAAGTATATCTAATCAAGTAAGGATATATACAGCTTAGATGTGTTCAGTAGTGTAATAGGGCATTGGGGGATGTGATTTAATGGGTTATTGTTGCTATAAAGAATGATTTCTAGTCAGCAAATATTAACTTAACAATAGATATCTTTAACAGCCATTTTCTCAAAATGAGTTTTTTTCAATACTCTGAACCACAAATCTCAACTTCTAGATCACTTACATACACTAAACATTCCATGTTCATTCTTACTATATTCTGAAGATTATTACAGAAGGATTTGTTAATATATTGCCAATTGCCTGAATCATTACACATTTTGTTCTTAAAAACATGGCAAAAATTCATTTTTTATACCTGTACATAGCATTTTCTCATTTATAAAATGAAAAAAGCATGTATCCAAAATCTGTTCTGTAATTTTTAGTCCAGTTCTGCTTTTTAGTCTCTAATATGTTGTCAAAATGAAATAAGATTTTAAGCCTGGCTTTATCCAATTTTTCTATTTCTGGATTTTAAATATATGCAAATTAGCACATATTTAATAAGGCATTGCCTAATTTGCATATTTAAATGTAACTTTAAAAAGAACTTCCAATACAAACAATAATTGGAACAATGTAAGTAATCAACTGGTAAAGTTTCATGATGATATCTCATATCTCAAATTTTTTCCCTATTCACCTGCAGTGTCCTCGCCTTAAGACGAACAAATTTGACGTCTTAACACGAACAAATTTGACGTCATAACGTGGACGTCGAAATACAGGTTTTGGCCCAAACGGCGTTCCATACACTGTAGCCCTGCACGTTATTATAGCAACTGTTTCAACTCATAGCGTTACACAACGCTCTGTAGCCCTGCACGTTATTATAGCCACTGTTTTCAACTCATAGCGTTACACAACGCTCTGTAGCCCGCTCCACTCGGCTTCCCCCCAGAATATCTTGATGAGCAGCCGGTTAAAGCTCATGTTATTGTCCTCTGAAAACTTTTTTGTTGTTGTCCTCTGAAATTTTGTTTAATTAATTTCCTTATTTATTATTGACAGCAGGGCCGTTTCTAGACTGCTCTGATTGGGGGGGCATCAAGAGATGTTGGTGGGGCACACCGCTAGCAAGCAATACATTATTCATTTGTACCTTTTTGACTTATTTGTACCCAAATAGAACAATATTGTACTTTCTTGACACATTGTAGAAATGTGTACCTTAAAGAACAACTAGAAATAACTGCCTTGCGGTAAAATTGCAGTTTAAATCCATGTCAGTCCCAGACTCATAAAATATATGTAGTGAAGGCTTTGAAGGAATTTAATTTAAAAGGTTATGACGTGTATTTGAGTGAAATGTTGTCATAATTTAGCATAGGAATTCTTGAGTTATGGCCAAAAACGTCACAGTGACCTTCACCTTTGACCACCAAAATCTAATCAGTTCATCCTTGAGTCAAAGTGGACGTTTAGGCCAAATTTGAAGAATTCCCCTCAAGCATTCCTGAGATATGGCATTCACGAGAATGGGACAGACGTACGTACGAACGACCCGAAAACATAATGCCTCCGGCCACAGCTGTCGCCGGCGTGGAGGCATAAAAACATACCTCCACTGCACCTCTATTACTGAGAGTGTAGGCTAATCATTACACAAGTGGATAAGATCATTTTATTACATTTTAAACCCGCTGTAGTTCATTACTTGACTCTACCACATGACATGCCTATAGATTGCAACATGAGCCACATCTGGACTTCAGGGATTTCACAAAGTTGAACAAGGAAATTCCCCAAAAAACATGTACTTTCACCCATATGAAGAGCCGATGTACTGGCCTTCTCATGAGCAAGAATAACCAGGTACTTTCACCCATATGAAGAGCCGATGTACTGGCCTTCTCATGAGCAAGAATAACCAGGTACTTTCATCCATATGAAGAGCCGATGTACTGGCCTTCTCATGAGCAAGAATAACCAGGTATTTTCATCCATATGAAGAGCCGATGTACTGGCCTTCTCATGAGCAAGAATAACCAGGTACTTTCATGCATATGAAGAGCCGATGTACTGGCCTTCTCATGAGCAAGAATAACCAGGTACTTTCATCCATATGAAGAGCCGATTTACTGGCCTTCTCATGAGCAAGAATAACCAGGTACTTTCATCCATATGAAGAGCCAATGTACTGGCCTTCTCATGAGCAAGAATAACCAGGTACTTTCATGCATATGAAGAGCCGATGTACTGGCCTTCTCATGAGCAAGAATAACCAGGTACTTTCATGCATATGAAGAGGCGATGTACTGGCCTTCTCATGAGCAAGAACAACCAGGTACTTTCATGCATATGAAGAGCCGATGTACTGGCCTTCTCATGAGCAAGAATAACCAGGTACTTTCATTCATATGAAGAGCCGATTTACTGGCCTTCTCATGAGCAAGAACAACCAGGTACTTTCATCCATATGAAGAGCCGATTTACTGGCCTTCTCATGAGCAAGAATAACCAGGTACTTTCATCCATATGAAGATCCGATGTACTGGCCTTCTCATGAGCAAGAACAACCAGGTACTTTCATGCATATGAGGAGCCGATGTACTGGCCTTCTCATGAGCAAGAATAACCAGGTACTTTCATTCATATGAAGAGCCGATTTACTGGCCTTCTCATGAGCAAGAACAACCAGGTACTTTCATCCATATGAAGAGCCGATTTACTGGCCTTCTCATGAGCAAGAATAACCAGGTACTTTCACCCATATGAAGAGCCGATGTACTGGCCTTCTCATGAGCAAGAATAACCAGGTACTTTCATCCATATGAAGAGCCGATGTACTGGCCTTCTCATGAGCAAGAATAACCAGGTATTTTCATCCATATGAAGAGCCGATGTACTGGCCTTCTCATGAGCAAGAATAACCAGGTACTTTCATGCATATGAAGAGCCGATGTACTGGCCTTCTCATGAGCAAGAACAACCAGGTACTTTCATCCATATGAAGAGCCGATGTACTGGCCTTCTCATGAGCAAGAATAACCAGGTACTTTCATTCATATGAAGAGCCGATTTACTGGCCTTCTCATGAGCAAGAACAACCAGGTACTTTCATCCATATGAAGAGCCGATTTACTGGCCTTCTCATGAGCAAGAATAACCAGGTACTTTCATCCATATGAAGATCCGATGTACTGGCCTTCTCATGAGCAAGAACAACCAGGTACTTTCATGCATATGAGGAGCCGATGTACTGGCCTTCTCATGAGCAAGAATAACCAGGTACTTTCATTCATATGAAGAGCCGATTTACTGGCCTTCTCATGAGCAAGAACAACCAGGTACTTTCATCCATATGAAGAGCCGATTTACTGGCCTTCTCATGAGCAAGAATAACCAGGTACTTTCATCCATATGAAGAGCCGATGTACTGGCCTTCTCATGAGCAAGAATAACCAGGTACTTTCATGCATATGAAGAGCCGATTTAGTGGCCTTCTCATGAGCAATAATAACCAGGTACTTTCATGTATATGAAGAGCCGATGTACTGGCCTTCTCATGAGCAAGAATAACCAGGTACTTTCATGCATATGAAGAGCCGATGTACTGGCCTTCTCATGAGCAAGAATAACTAGGTACTTTCATGCATATGAAGAGCCGATGTACTGGCCTTCTAATGAGCAAGAATAACCAGGTACTTTCATTCATATGAAGAGCCGATTTACTGGCCTTCTCATGAGCAAGAACAACCAGGTACTTTCATCCATATGAAGAGCCGATTTACTGCCCTTCTCATGAGCAAGAATAACCAGGTACTTTCATCCATATGAAGAGCCGATGTACTGGCCTTCTCATGAGCAAGACTAACCAGGTACTTTCATGCATATGAAGAGCCGATGTACTGGCCTTCTCATGAGCAAGAATAACCAGGTACTTTCATGCATATGAAGAGCCGATGTACTGGCCTTCTCATGAGCAAGAACAACCAGGTACTTTCATCCATATGAAGAGCCGATTTACTGGCCTTCTCATGAGCAAGAATAACCAGGTACTTTCATCCATATGAAGAGCCGATGTACTGGCCTTCTCATGAGCAAGAATAACCAGGTACTTTCATGCATATGAAGAGCCGATGTACTGGCCTTCTCATGAGCAAGAATAACCAGGTACTTTCATGCATATGAAAAGCCGATGTACTGGCCTTCTCATGAGCAAGAACAACCAGGTACTTTCATGCATATGAAGAGCCGATGTACTGGCCTTCTCATGAGCAAGAATAACCAGGTACTTTCATTCATATGAAGAGCCGATTTACTGGCCTTCTCATGAGCAAGAACAACCAGGTACTTTCATCCATATGAAGAGCCGATTTACTGGCCTTCTCATGAGCAAGAATAACCAGGTACTTTCATCCATATGAAGAGCCGATGTACTGGCCTTCTCATGAGCAAGAACAACCAGGTACTTTCATGCATATGAAGAGCCGATGTACTGGCCTTCTCATGAGCAAGAACAACCAGGTACTTTCATGCATATGAAGAGCCGATGTACTGGCCTTCTCATGAGCAAGAATAACCAGGTACTTTCATCCATATGAAGAGCCGATGTACTGGCCTTCTCATGAGCAAGAATAACCAGGTACTTTCATGCATATGAAGAGCCGATGTACTGGCCTTCTCATGAGCAAGAATAACCAGGTACTTTCATGCATATGAAGAGCCGATGTACTGGCCTTCTCATGAGCAAGAACAACCAGGTACTTTCATGCATATGAAGAGCCGATGTACTGGCCTTCTCATGAGCAAGAATAACCAGGTACTTTCATTCATATGAAGAGCCGATTTACTGGCCTTCTCATGAGCAAGAACAACCAGGTACTTTCATCCATATGAAGAGCCGATTTACTGGCCTTCTCATGAGCAAGAATAACCAGGTACTTTCATCCATATGAAGAGCCGATGTACTGGCCTTCTCATGAGCAAGAACAACCAGGTACTTTCATGCATATGAAGAGCCGATGTACTGGCCTTCTCATGAGCAAGAACAACCAGGTACTTTCATTCATATGAAGAGCCGATTTACTGGCCTTCTCATGAGCAAGAACAACCAGGTACTTTCATCCATATGAAGAGCCGATTTACTGGCCTTCTCATGAGCAAGAATAACCAGGTACTTTCATCCATATGAACAGCCGATGTACTGGCCTTCTCATGAGCAAGAATAACCAGGTACTTTCATGCATATGAAGAGCCGATGTACTGGCCTTCTCATGAGCAATAATAACCAGGTACTTTCATGGACATGAAGAGCCGATGTACTGGCCTTCTCATGAGCAAGAATAACCAGGTACTTTCATGCATATGAAGAGCCGATGTACTGGCCTTCTAATGAGCAAGAATAACCAGGTACTTTCATTCATATGAAGAGCCGATTTACTGGCCTTCTCATGAGCAAGAACAACCAGGTACTTTCATCCATATGAAGAGCCGATTTACTGGCCTTCTCATGAGCAAGAATAACCAGGTACTTTCATCCATATGAAGAGCCGATGTACTGGCCTTCTCATGAGCAAGAATAACCAGGTACTTTCATGCATATGAAGAGCCGATGTACTGGCCTTCTCATGAGCAAGAAAAACCAGGTACTTTCATGCATATGAAGAGCCGATGTACTGGCCTTCTCATGAGCAAGAACAACCAGGTACTTTCATGCATATGAAGAGCCGATGTACTGGCCTTCTCATGAGCAAGAACAACCAGGTACTTTCAGTCATATGAAGAGCCGATTTACTGGCCTTCTCATGAGCAAGAACAACCAGGTACTTTCATCCATATGAAGAGCCGATTTACTGGCCTTCTCATGAGCAAGAATAACCAGGTACTTTCATCCATATGAAGAGCCGATGTACTGGCCTTCTCATGAGCAAGAACAACCAGGTACTTTCATGCATATGAAGAGCCGATGTACTGGCCTTCTCATGAGCAAGAATAACCAGGTACTTTCATTCATATGAAGAGCCGATTTACTGGCCTTCTCATGAGCAAGAACAACCAGGTACTTTCATCCATATGAAGAGCCGATTTACTGGCCTTCTCATGAGCAAGAATAACCAGGTACTTTCATCCATATGAAGAGCCGATGTACTGGCCTTCTCATGAGCAAGAATAACCAGGTACTTTCATGCATATGAAGAGCCGATGTACTGGCCTTCTCATGAGCAAGAACAACCAGGTACTTTCATGCATATGAAGAGCCGATGTACTGGCCTTCTCATGAGCAAGAATAACCAGGTAAACGGCCGGCACACCTTCCCGCTCCCCTACCCCCGACACATAGTACTCCGCGGGAGCAGCGAAAACAAGCAACAGAGAAATGCTTACTTCCAAGCCATGCCAAGCACGTAAAAATGTTCGGATTGAGATACATTTCACAGGAGAGCATACTGAGACCGGTAACAATACACCCTGAGCTTCCCGTCTCATTTATTGTACATGAAAGCACATTTATCGTTGTTTTTCCATAACATTTATAATTGCCCCCGTTGACTTCTATTGTAGCCCAGTGAGAGCCTACAGGAAATCTGTAGCGAACTCAATACTGGACCGATCAGCGAAAAAATGGACTCAATGTGTCAGGTTCATGGAAGACAGACCGCAAATAGGGTCCAAGGTCCAAAATAGCGAACTTACCCTTTAATTCACGTTGCCTCGATTCTTTCTCGCATCTCTTCCTCGTGTCCTCCGTTGGATCGAGCTTAGGAGCGAGAAAATTTTGCAGAATTATGTATCTTAACAAGGGGGACGGTTTTCCCAATTTCTTTTAACAAAGGGGGGCGGCGCTCCCCCGCGGTGAGCGACAATTCGAGCCCTGCCCATACCAATAATAACCACAATGAACACAGACACACAGCCCTTAAAAACATTAACTTCTGTATGTTCTGACCTCATGTAACCATACAAACTTCACACATCCACACAATAAAACTTGGGTTATTTTTGCATTTTTTCTCCTTTTTCTTGCCGATAGGTATCATAGGTGTCGTTTTGGTAAGGCGCTCGCCATACCTTGGAGACAAAAAAAAAAAAGTATTAATTCATAAAAAGTGATGATTTTGTTTTGACGTTCATTCAAGTAGCCTACATGATAAGTAATAGTTTGAAGAACTGACACAATCTCTCATCGTCATATTACAACTTATTACCTAGGCGGTGGGTGGCGAGACAAGCTATAATAGGCTAACGTGTTTTAGTTCACCAAACTAGAACGTGAATAAGCTCCCTCGTCCCGTTTCACACTAGTCAACTAGTAAATTCAACGCAGTCTCATCAACAAGCATGGAGATATTTTTTACTGAGGAATATTTTCTGAGAAAAAAACAAGTCCTCTATAACAAGCGACATCAACACAGTGATTTTTAATGGTGAAAAATGGTATCCATAATCCACACACCAGCAAGCAGAGATTTGTTTTTTGTAAGACCACTGTGTGACACACTCTCGTGTAATGAGTTGCAACTGACTGAGGTACATTGTAAAACAATATCACTGAAATTTACGATAAAAGACTGTAAAGTAATGAAGGTACGAAATTGTACACAGCTGAAATATAAATAGGCTAATTGTATTGTTTACGGTGACATACATTTATATAATTAGATATACAACATGCAACCGTATAGTTAACAAAATTGTCACCGTTATTTAGCCTGTAGGCTACGGTAAAGTTCTGGCAACCCAGTGTGTGTGTGTGTCAGTTCCCAGTGTGATCATGTAAGCTACTGTGGGAGAAAAATCCCCAGAGAACTCATGAAAAAAACGCCTCAGCAGTACAGTTGGGAAGAAGGCCATAAAAATCTCTCTGAAATTTTGTTTAATTAATTTCCTTATTTATTATTGATAGCAGGGCCGTTTCTAGACTGCTCTGATTGGGGGGGCATCAAGAGATGTTGGTGGGGCACACCGCTAGCAAGCAATACATTATTAATTTGTACCTTTTTGACTTATTTGTACCCAAATAGAACAATATTGTACTTTCTTGACACATTGTGGAAATTTGTACCTTAAAGAACAACTAGAAATAACCGCCTTGCGGTAAAATTGCAGTTTAAATCCAAGTCAGTCCAGACTCATAAAATATATGTAGTGAAGGCTTTGAAGGAATTTAATTTAAAAGGTATGACGTGTATTTGAGTCCAAGTAGACATTTGTGTGAAATTTTGTCATAATTAGCATAGGAATTCTTGAGTTATGGCCAAAAACGTCTTTTGTGAGG
Source organism: Synaphobranchus kaupii (assembly GCA_029718625.1). Classification (NCBI taxonomy): domain Eukaryota; kingdom Metazoa; phylum Chordata; class Actinopteri; order Anguilliformes; family Synaphobranchidae; genus Synaphobranchus; species Synaphobranchus kaupii. Next base: position 8,565,428 of record CM056380.1, read on the forward strand.
TCACAGTGACCTTCACCTTTGACCACCAAAATCTAATCAGTTCATCCTTGAGTCAAAGTGGACGTTTAGGCCAAATGTAAAGAATTCCCCTCAAGGCTTTCCTGAGATATGGCGTTCACGAGAATGGGACAGACGTACGTAGGAACAACCCGAAAACATAATGCCTCCGGCCACAGCTGTCGCCGGCATGGAGGCATAAAAACATACCTCCACTGTACCTCTATTACTGAGAGTGTAGGCTAATCATTACACAAGTGGATAAGATAATTTTATTATATTTTAAACCCGCTGTAGTTCACTACTTGGCTCTACCACATGTAAAAAAACATACTTTCACCCATATGAAGAGCCGATGTACTGGCCTTCTCATGAGCAAGAATAACCAGGTACTTTCACCCATATGAAGAGCCGTCTTATTGACCTGGAGAGCCGTGTGATGGCTTTTGGCTTGCAGGCTGCACAGAGGGTGTGTTACCATGCTGATGTGAGCTGGAGGGAGACCGCCTGTGTCCTGCTGAGGATGGCAGGGGGTTTGGGACTGGATCAGCATCTCTTCTTAATGAACATGCAGGGGACAAGCACTGTGGGCCTTCCTGCGTTCTACAACTCTATGTTGAGGGTGTGGTCGGAAGTTTTTATCGTGCAGTGAGGGGCCCTTTGGATCCTGGAGGAGCCCCCTGCTGAGACTGTCACCGCAGGTGTTGGCCAGCCTTAGGGGTCACTTTGTGAGGGCTGGATGGATGAAGCTGGCTCACTTGTGGAGCACGGAGGACGGTGGTTGGAGAGACGCAGCGGCCATTGCTGCACAAGCAGGGGTCCACTCAGTGTGGCTGGTGGAGAAGATCCTGGTGGGAATAAAGGCGGCTCTGCCTTTCCCACCCAACGAGGACGGTGTTGCGGTTGCACCACACCTGACGGAGGCCCCTGCTTTCCCACACATCCATGTACGGGCGGCGGTGGGGGAGTGGCAGGAGGAACCGGGGAAGCTCTTAACTTTTAGGATGCCACTGTTGGGGGAGTTTGACGCTGTGAGTAAGAGGGCATTGTACACTGCGTGCGTAAAGGTTCGGCACCTTCTTTCCCTGGGAGAGGTGAGGGCAGGTGTTTGGCAGGGCTTGGACTTTTTTATAAGGCTCCAATACCAAAGTGGTCAGGAGATCTCCAGTGGAGGCTTATTCATGGAGTCATAGCCACTAATAGACAACTAGTCACGTTGTGCTCACTAAAGAGCTGAGCTGCTCACCGCATTACCGCCTGTTTGTTTTTTGTCTATTTTGTTTGTCAGTTTTTGCTTTTGAAAGTCATGTGATCTTAAATAAATCATTATCATAGTCTACAAGGCTACCCCCATTGTCTTCATGGCACCACATCTATTTAAACAATTAGGCAATTGCGCCGAACGCTATAGTCTACAAATCTGCAAAGTTAACGTCCTGAGTGGGGGAGGGGATGCACTGTCTGGGACAGTTCATTATTCATAGGGGGATTAGTTTTGAGTGTGTTGCTTTGTGGAGTTTCTTATAGGCTTGAGTAGGCTATAGGCTACTTGTGACATGTTACAACATAGCATAGGCTATACATAAACAAGATAAAGAGGTAAAAAGTGTTGTCCTTGCAGTTATCGTAATATGTACTCATATCGGACACTTGTATAGACTATTTGGTTTTGGCCATCAGCTCATATGGGAGCATTTTGGCTTTGAGCCAGACGACAATGGTAATCCAAAAAATTTGGACGAGGCTGTGTGTCGGGTATGCTGGGTAAAAAAGAATGTTAGAGAGTATAACACCACGCACCTCAAAATCACTCATCAGCTGTTTGGGAGAAGGAGGCTACCGTCTGGTTGGAAGCTCATATTGCTTACCAAAAGCCTGGAGCTGGCTTCTCTACTGTACGGAACGGCACCATCTCCTCAACCATATTATATTGGCAAAACGAGTAGACCTCTAAGACAAAGAATGAGTGTGCATAAAAGCACTATAAAAGAAATGATTGGGATTATCCGCTTGCTGTTCACTTTAATGACCATAAAAACCCCTCTTTGAATTCAAATTGTGTGGTATTGAAAAAATAAAAATGACCACTACGGGAGAGAATATTGATTGACTGTTAAAGTAGAGGGACTTTTTGGAATTGTTACGTTACAAACACTCACCCCTAGGGGATTTAATGATGAATTGCTGTTGGATGTAATGTTATAAAAATGCTAATGTTGGTTTTCATATCGGCTTACTAACATACTTATTAATTGGCCAGTCCTAATGGCCCCTTTTGGCTGAAACCGTTTGTCTTGTTGCTGTTTATACACAGCTCAAAGAAATTAAGGGAACACTTAATCATCACAGTATAACACCAAGTCAATTAAACTTCTGGGCAGTGGCGCCCCCAGCTGTACGCAGAGTACGCAGTCTGCGTACCTTAGCAACAACAGCTAAATTAGTATTTCCATTAAAACTGACATGAATTGTCAAAGTCTCTGCGTCTGTTTCTACGATGTTGAGGAATGATATTTGCTTATTGTCTTCGTTGTATTGCCTGGTTATTGTATTTTCCAAGTTTTGCATATTTCAAACATTTGAAAGTGATTGGAAGACACAGTTGAAAGTGATTGGAGGATCACATTTTTCTTTAGATAGGGAAAAGTTTAGAGTTGCCTTTTTACTTGTCAGTCAAGATCAGTGGCGTAGGAGGCCCCCGCACCCCCCGCGTTGCGGGGGAGCCCCGGAGCTTAGGAGGCCCCACCCCCACTAGATTTTTTTTCTTTACATTGTAGGCTATCCTCTTAGATTTCGTAACGGGAACAGGGCACAGAGGGCGGGGCCCCTTCCCTTCTATGTTGCTAGGCACCCCGTCATGTGTATCATTCTAATAATGATTTGCTCACCTGCGATAGGGCTAGCCGGCTGATAACTAATGCTCATTGGCAGGCTGGGCAGCGTTCAAAACAAAGCGTGAAGCATTGCTAATTTAACGTTCATTAGTTGCGTTGCCGGTAAAAATGAAAAATGAAGCGCAAATACCCAAGCGGTGCTCAGAAAAACAAAATGAGAGCGAAAGCCGAACAGGAGAGGGCAAAGCTACCAAAAATAACATCATTGTTCCAGCAGGCAGCAAAGGTAGACTCTAACGTTACTGCAGATGCATCGGCAGTAAGCTCCCCACCCGGCCCGGCCACCGCTAGCAACCCCCCGGTCAGCTCCGAGTCCAGGCAGACAGCCCAGCCAGGCCCCCAGCCCCGCTACAGCCGAGCCAGCTAGCTCCCCATCGGACCCCGCCACCGCTAGCAAGCCGTGCCTCACGCTTCGAGACAGGTTAGAATAATATAAAGTTTTATTCGCCATAACCAGTACGAGTAGGCTACAAGTTACATTGAAATTGGAATCTAATTTTCAGGTAAAAATTAACATAGAGAATACGTTCGCACATACAGCTCCACTAGTAGTACGCATACTAGTAGGGAGGTCGAACGTTCTGCCCGCAAGGTAATCACAATGGGCATTCCACACACAAAACAAAAAACAAAATTGACGTCTGGGCTCATTTCAACATGTCATTTAACAAGGAAATCTACTAAACGAGAGTAGATGAAGCTATTCATTTGTTTCAGAAGTGTACTTACACTTCAACAATGTTATTTTTTTACTTTAGAAGCCAGACATTATTATGCTAATTTGACTCTGTTTACGAACATTTGTGCCTATACGCTGTACCGAAATCAATGGGGTCATTATAAAACATCCAACCACATTGAAGTCGTTAATACACATTTTATTACAAGAAAAACTCACTGAAATATTTTAGGTGTTAATCGATCGGTATGTATCGATACTTCTTACGAATTCTACAGCCACTTCAGAAGCAAAATGGCACCAAAAAAATAAGGCGCTCGCCACCTTATATAACCCCAGAAGGGATTTTGTAATAGTGAAATGAAATATTATTCAAATTGTGGCCAACCCCTGTCTTGACATCATGCCGATTGTTCAAATGCGATTGGTCCAAGATATGCTGGCAAAGAGGCGCTTTGAAATGTTTTCTGATGTGGCTAGGTCAGTAAACTCCAGATGAACAACGACATTTTTACATGTAGATCTTCAGCAAAATCTCGTCTACAGTATGGTATAAAGCATTTTAATATTGCGAATGGGTGTTTCTTTTAATTAACATGAAAAGGGAACATGCACCTTACAGATTCCGAATCCAAAAACGGAGAATTCTGATAACCAGTGCCAGCTAAAGTCGCTAGCTGCTATGTTTTTCTCTGGACCATATCGCCGGTAAACTCCATATGAACAACGACATTTTTACATGTAGATCTTCATCAAAATCTTGTCTACAGTATGGTATAAAGCATTTTAATATTGCGAATGGGTGTTTTTTTTTTATAACATGAAAAGGGAACATGGGTCAGACCCAGACGCATTAAGTAGGCTAATCAATGTTACTGTTGCGAATACAGTGGAATTCTGAAGCCGCGGGACCCGCCAAGTTTGAAACTGAGACGTTTGGCAAGTATGGCGTTTTGGGAGTACATATTTAATTAAATACAACACGCCATAACAATACATGTGAGTAAATGTGTAGAGTATATTAGTTTTCCTGTACGAATACCACAAAATATCGGTTTTTGTTGTTGAAAAAATAAGGATAACGGTATCCTAAAAGCAGCACAGATGATGATGTGTTTCCGTCCAACGAGAGTGATTACACGGAAGTGAAACAGGCTAATTTAAAAAATAATTTTAAAGCGAACAAACGTCCTTTTTCTGACAAGCTAGCGATTTATATATTGTTATTTGATTATATTGTAGCATTTAGGACAATATACATGAAAAATAAGCTGGCAAAATATGTTTTCTGAAAAATCACGAAAATGGGTTTGACCTCCCTAATACTAGTAATAAACCAACGTCATTCAAACACTGCTACAACCAGACTGTACACTAGTTCAAAAACTTCACATAGCTACCTAGCTTGTCAGCTAACAACGGTCATGTTTTACGTTTAGCTAGTTAGCTTAGCAAGCTTGCTTCCTAAACCGTTCCTGTTTTGAAGCGTAATGCAACCAAAATAACTGCCGACTCTCGTACTCGTCCAAGTCAGGAATACAAGGCTATATACTTTTTGCATATAATAGATCTTACCAGCTGTAACTCCTGTCTCCTGACTGCAGCCTCTACTATGTAGCCTATAGGATGTGTTTTGTTTGTTTTTTGTAGGCTACTTTTCTTTTATACAGAATGTTATGTTATGTGAACCGTTCCGTTGTGTGAACTCAAATGATAGGCTATAACGAATGTTCTACAATACCTTCATGTTACAAAAAATACAAAGCCACTTGTTTGTATTTGTCAATGATGCCTGAAAAAATAAAAAAAATTTTAAAAAGCTTTAAGTGGCCGCGATGTCTATCCCATGTCACTCTATTATTGATTTAGGGGAGGGGCCCCATGGTCCGACCTGCGGGGGAGCCCCAAAATATTGCGCAATGCCACTGGTCAAGATAACTAACTTAAACGAATAGGCCTACAGTAATTAACGTTAGTCAAATATGTCAAAGAAAAGAAAGCAGCTCAGCATTGTGGAACTGTTGAGTCTGAAAAAGAATGAAAATAACAATTCGGAGAATCAGCTTTCGGAGAACCAGTTTGTTGAGCATGTTCGATAGTTACATTGACTTGTCAGAAGTGTTTTCATTGTGTTAACATTAACTGTGCTGTAAGTCGCGTAACATTTCCATTCTATTGTGAGGTCTCTCCAGTTTTCCTGATGAAATATCAGGCTACTGTAAGTCACGTAACATCTTTTTGCGCGCAACATTTCCATTCTATTTTGAAGTAAGTCTCTCCAGTTTTGCTGATGAAAGATCAGACTTTAACGTAGGCTAGGCCTACTCCTACGTTAGAACTTCTTGTAATATGTGACCCTATGAGTGCAAAATATATCGGTAAATTACGTTGTAACGTTAGTCCTAAGTAGTGGCTTTGTTTTCATGTAGCCTATGGCTTGGCCTCCTCTATTGCGTACCCCGGGAAGAAATCCTGCGGGCGCCCCTGCTTCTGGGATATCGATCTGTCCAGTTAGGAAGCGTAAACGATTGTGAATCAATTTCACCAGCTTTGGTGCAAATGAAAGTGACTAACAGGTGGACAGGAGAGGCAACAGCAAGACAACCCCCAAAAAGATAATGGTTTTGCAGGTGGTGGCCACAGACCATTTCTCTCTCCTTATCCTTCCTGACTGATTTTTCTCTAGTTTTGCATTTTGCTAGTGCCCTTGTCACTACTGGTAGCATGAGGCGGTACCTGCAGCCCATTCAGGTTGCACAGGTAGTCCAGCTCCTCCAGGATGGCACATCCATACGTGCCATCGCAAGAAGGTTTGCTGTGTCTCCCAGCACAGTCTGAAGAGCGTGGAGGAGATACCGGGAGACGGGCCATTACACGAGGAGAGCTGGATAGGGCTGTAGAAGGGCAACAACCCAGCGGCAGGACCGGTATCTGTTCCTTTGTGCGAGGAGGAACAGGAGGAGCACTGCCAGAGCCCTACAAAATGACCTCCAGCGGGCTACTCGTGTGCATGTTTCTGACCAAACTGTCAGAAACAGACTCCATGAGGGTGGCATGAGGGCCCAACGTCCTGTAGTGGGACCTGTGCTCACAGCCCAGCACCGTGCAGCTCGATTGGCATTTGCCAGAGAACACCAGAATTGGCAGGTTCGCCATTGGCGCCCCGTTCTCTTCACAGATGAGCAGGTTCACACAGACGTGAAAGAGTCTGGAGACGCCGTGGCGAACGTTATGCTGCCTGCAACATCATCCAGCATGACCGGTTTGGTTGTGGGTCAGTGATGGTCTGGGGAGGCATATCCTTGGAGGGTCGCACAAACCTCCACGTGCTAGCCAACGGTACCCTGACTGCTGTTAGGTACCGGGATGAAATCCTCAGACCCATTGTCAGACCTTACGCTGGTGCAGTGGGCCCTGGGTTCCTCCTGGTGCAGGACAATGCCTGGCCTCATGTGACCAGAGCTCAATTTTTCACTTTGATTATCTGTCATGGTTTTGACCCTGTTTGCCTATGCGGTCGTTCTCCTTGGTGGCCACGCGAGGGCGCTGCCCTTTTGGTGGATGCTTGCTCCGCCCTGCTGAGTTGGGGGAGTTTCTGTTTAAGCTTTTACACCTGCGTGTAGTTACCTGAGAGATATATAAGCCTACCGTTCTCTTCATTCGGGGCTTCGACATTGATTGTTAATTGTATGTACTGTGGTGTTATCATTGGCTGTGAGTTCTCGTACCATTTTTGGCTACTCGCCTATTTTTAGCGTCTCTTTTTAGAGGTAGGGCTTATTTCTTACTGGCTTGGTTGTTGATTATCTCGTAGAAGTTTGGGACCGTAAATCTCTGTTCCATTTCGCCTCGTCTCCTTCATTAGTTTTCTGAGAGGCTGTTGTGCTATGTTGCGTAGGTCTTTTGGTAGTAGCCGTCCTGTACGTCCTTTTTACCTGCGAGACGATTGTTGCGAGCTCTTGTTCGGTTTCGTTCTCCGGGTGTTTGTCTCTTTATATGGAGCTTGGGCGTTGTTGTGGACGTGTTTGTGTGTGACTGCGTGTGTTCTAATTATAGCATCGGAACGTTAGCTCTCTGTTCCAATTCGCCTCGTTATCTATTTATTCTCTGAGAGACCTGGCGTTTTGCTTCTACTTAATTCCGTGTTACTGTGAGCCAGTAAGTAGCCTTGGTACGTTTTTCCCTGTTTAGTCTCCTTCTCGTGGACTACGTTCCCCGTTGTTGTGACTCAGGGTTTTCATTTATATTGAGGCTGTCGTGCTATTTTGCGTTGGTCTTTTGTTGCAGCCGTCCTATACTCCCTAATACCTGCGAGACGTTGGTTGCGAGCTGTTGTTCGGTTTCGTTCTCCAGGTATTAGCCTCCTAGTTTATGGAGCTTGGGCTATGTTGTGGACGTGTTTGTGTGTGACTGCGCGTGTCTTTATATAGCATCGGAACGTTAGCTCTCTGTTCCATTTCGCCTCGTTTCATTTATTCGCTTACTGAGAGGCTAGGGCGGTTGTTCCTGTTTAAGCTTGCGTTAGTCTGGGGATAGTAAAGTTATGGGACGACGATGCTTCGTCGGCTCACCTGTAAAATGTTTCTCTCTCCTGGGAGATCGGGTGTTTACCCTCTTTTTATTCATTGGACTGCGAGCCTATTAATCCCGCCATGGAACGTTAAATCTCTGTTCCTGTTCGCCTCGTTACATTTCCTCATAGAGAGGCAGGGCGCTTATTTTCTATCAATCTCGCGTTGTTCTAGCCGGGTAATGTCTGGTACTGCCTGTCCGTTTCGTTCCTTTTGGCACCTATCTCCGTACATGGAGTTTGACGAGTCTGTTCGGAACTATGGTTCGGTTTCGTCTTTTTGTGCATGTCTTCCTATAGGGAGGATTGGGCGATGTTGTGGACACGTTTGTTTTTGACCGCGAGTTTGAGAGTAGCCTGGAACGTTGGATCTGTTCCTTTCGCCTCCGCTATTTCTCATTCTATCGTATTATTTAGCAGTGTTTGTTTGTGTTTTATGTTTGTCTTTACGCTACTCGCCCGTTGTTATTTGTCTCGTTTCCGAGACAGGGCGCTTATTTATTTCTGGCTGTTCATATCCCTGTCTTTACGCTCTACTTGGCGTTTGACAGTTAGCCGGTTAGTAGCGTCTCTAGTGGTGTTTGTGTTCCTTGTCTTGTCTCCTCCCTTATCTGCGGGTATCCCGCCTTAGTGGCCTAAGGGCTTAATGATTCCCCTTGCTGCGTTTGGCTCCTCCTTCCTCACACGTCACACCCCATTACATTATCGGTGTGATTTTGAATCCAGCCCTCAATGGGTTAATGATTTTGGTTTCCATTGACCGTTCTTATGTCATTTTGTTCTCGAGGAATTACACAATGTAATCAATAAAGATTTTCAACTTGAATATTTCGTTCATTGAGATCCGCGATGTGTGATTTAAGTGTTCCCTTAATTTCTTTGAGCAGTATATATAAAACATGTAACATTTGAAATGCAACAATGATAGTGTTCAGTGATGAAGAGTGAAATTGAGGATTTTAAGGTTGACGTTGCTCTGAGGAAGATGTCTGTGCTACACTCTCCAACTGCAGCACTTTGGACCTGAGAATTAGACGTCCTGCTGGACTGAACTCAGATTTGATTCTGACCCAAATGGGCACGTTTAATATACTGTAAGTTCTCTGAAATGGGGCTAAAGTCCCATCTACCTTTTCTATGATATTTTCTCTGGGTTTAACCCTCCCATCCCATCCCAGAAGTGCAGCTGCCATCTTTCAGAGTGGACAGTGGGTTATATCGCAATGCTGTGGGACGTTTGGCACAGCTACCACCAAAAGTAAAGATGTAAAAGATAACACACATTCAGAGTGGACAGTGAGTTATCCTCTGATTCATTACTTTTGGTTTTAACTGTGACAAACTTCCCACAGCACTGCAAGCTAACACACAGCTAAAGGCTGATTCACTTTATAAACAGCACTGCAAGCTAACACACAGCTAATGGCTGATTCACTTTATAAACAGCACTGCAAGCTAACACACAGCTAAAGGCTGATTCACTTTATAAACAGCACTGCAAGCTAACACACAGCTAAAGGCAGATTCACTTTATAAACAGGAAGTAAAATACATACTCATATTCATGTATGGATGTGATAAAATGGGGGTATAATTACCATGCAGCACCCCTGTCCCTGTAGGAGGGGGGTCTGTTGGTGATGGCGATAGGTACTATAGTTCTGCTCACATCTGTTCTCAGGGAGTTTTTGAAAATTAACAGGGTCAGTAAATTTGTTTTCCTCCCTGTGACAAAATTCAAACCCTTACACAGCCATAATCACTAATTCTATTTAGTTAAGGTCACACAGTACACAGTACTACTCACCCCAGTCTCTGTAGTTTACAGTTTGGACTCATCAGTGCAGCACAGAGCAGCTTCACTCCTGAATCTGAATCCAGGTTATTGTAGCTGAGGTCCAGATCTCTCAGGGGTGAGTTTGGTGACTGGAGAGCTGAGGCCACGATATCAAAGGACTTCTCTGTGAGGTCACAGCTGTTCAGTCTGCAAAAGAAGAGTTCATATATTATAGTATAACAAGAAAAACTAGGCAAGCCTAGCTCAGCCTGGACACCTGTATGCAGCCAGTGGGGAACAGTTGACAATTAAGGCACGGGGGATATTGTTTGGAGCATGCAGCTTGGCCTGCATACTGGGGCGACGGAGTAAATCTGATTCTCAAAGGTGTGTGTGTCAGATTATGTGAGCAGGAGCAAGCGAGGAGGGGAAGTGGACGTAATTTAATTAGATTGAAGAGCACTATTAAAACGTTAGCACTCCGCAAGCTCCATTTCACTCCGGTTTATATATTGTGATAAAAATGGACATCACATTTTTTTGTTTAGATACCACATTAGTTTAGTTAATAAAATATAAACGTATTCATCGTTTTGTTAGCCTATATGGAGAGTTGAAATTGTTTTAATGACCTGTTGACATTTTCTGTACACAGAGAATGCCTCACCAGTTTTTTATTTGCTTAAAAACAATATCTCAAAAACAATATCCTCTGATCTACTTGGAGTTTGCTTGTCTGCACTCTAGGGCTGGGGTGCTTACCGAAATACGGCGGTATTGCAGTCACGTTGTGCTCACTGAAGAGCTGAGCTGCTCACCGCATCACCGCCTGTTTGTTTTCTGTCTGTTTTGCTTTATTTAACTGTCTGTCAGTTTTTTCTTTTGAAAGTTATGTGATCTTAAATAAATCATTATCATAGTCTACAAGGCTACCCCCATTGTCTTCATGGCACCACATCTATTTAAACAATTAGGCAATTGCGCCAAACGCTATATTCTACAAATCTGCAAAGTTAACGTCCTGAGTGGGGGAGGGGACACACTGTCTGGGACAGTTCATTATTCATAGGGGGATTAGTTTTGAGTGTGTTGCTTTGTGGAGTTTCTTATAGGCTTGAGGTTTCTTATAGGCTACTTGTGACATGTTACAACATAGCATAGGCTATACATAAACAAGATAAAGGGGTAAAAAGTGTTGTCCTTGCAGTTATTATAATAAGTACTCATATCGGACACTTGTATAGACTATTTGGTTTTGGCCATCAGCTCATATGGGAACATTTTGGCTTTGAGCCAGATGACAATGGTAATCCAAAAAATTTGGACGAGGCTGTGTGTCGGGTATGCTGGGTAAAAAAGAATGTTAGAGAGTATAACACCACACACCTCAAAACCACTCATCAGTTGTTTGGGAGAAGGAGGCTACCGTCTGGTTGGAAGCTCATATTGCTTATCAAAAGCCTGGAGCTGGCTTCTCTACTGTACGGAACGGCACCATCTCCTCAACCATATTATATTGGCAAAACGAGTAGACCTCTAAGACAAAGAATGACTGTGCATAAAAGCACTATAAAATAAATGATTGGGATTATCCGCTTGCTGTTCACTTTAATGACCATAAACATCCCATCTTTGAATTCAAATTGTGTGGTATTGAAAAATTAAAAATGACCACTACGGGAGGGAATATTGATTGACTATTAAAGCAGAGGGACTTTTTGGAATTGTTACGTTACAAACACTCACCCCTAGGGGATTTAATGATGAATTGCTGTTGGATGTAATGTTATTAAAATTGTAATGTTGGTTTTCTTATCGGCTTACTAAGATACTTATTAATTGGCCAGTCTTTATGACGCTTTTGGCTGAAACCGTTGACTGTCTTGTTGCTGTTTTTCTTATGAAGCCCAATTGATCATAATACGTGGTTGTAACTTCTCATGGTGCGAATAAAGAAGGTGGATATTGTTCAAGATCCGCCTGGTCTGTCATTTCCTGCGCTCGTCGGCATTGCTACGAGCAGGAGGCTAAATGCTTTGAATTGCTGTTTATTTTTTTAGTCGCTGTTCAACAGGTCATGTATTTGCCGGGACCACAGTCAAACAAGTTTTTTATTTGCTCCAAACCAATACAATATTGATTGTCAATACATTACCTACTAAGCAGTCCATGGTAATCGGCAAGGTATGAAAGCTAATTATGTCATTCATTCAATGAATAGAGAACAGGCACGATGTCACACCAGTATTGCACTGTAGGTATTTTCAGCCATTTCTGCAGACACGCAAAATATAAACATTAACGTTATTTATTTATTTATTACAGAGGTAAGTTGTATTGATGTAGTCTATTGGTCTGCTAAAGAGGATATACAGTATGGCTCATCTCTGTATTAAAGCTCACTCTTGTGTTGGGCTACTTTTAGTCTACTCTGGTCCCTGGTCTGCTCTTATCTGGTTGTAAGCTGGTCTAGGTTCTACTTCTCTTTATAATTGTGGTGTTACTGGGTTTTGTTGTATTTGCTGTTTTCAGGAGTCCAGGCAGAGTTTATCTTCTTTTCACTTTTATTTATTTATTTATTTATAATAAAAAAAAAAAAGTAACAGTAGAGTAGAAATCTGTGGAAGACAGTCTTTTTTTGTTTTGGTATAGCCAGAGTCGCAATTGATACCAAGTCATAGGTGTGCGCTCTTCCAAGATGGCAGCACGTCAGTTCTGTTCATCAGTATCCATGTCCTGAGTTCCGAGTTTCTCTGTCCAGAGTTGTACTGTAAGTTACTGTGCGTTTTATTGTTTTATCAAGTCTTCTCTAGTAGGCTACCTAAGGTAACAAAGATCGCGCTGCCCTTTTCGGACCAACAACTCTATACACGGACCGTTTACATATTCTGACTGGATTCGTAGGGTTACTACCAGCTCCGCTGGTTGAATCATTCCACCGCTGCTGCTGGCCACAGACATCCAACTGGATATGCACTTCACTGGCTTACGTTCGGTCTCCTGGGCCGTAAGCTTCAAAATCCGCACAGCCTCCGACCCTACGGTGCCTGTCTGTCCACCTCGCTGCCCCTTCACACAACCTGTTGCAAGTTCTTGCCCCAGTTGCCTGCTTGTCTCTCAGCTCGGGCAGTTCAGTGGGTGAGCCCTCCGATCTCCTACTGTGCTGTCTTGCCGGCAATTCTGGGTGCTTGCCGGTTGCTTGGTGGCTATTTTGGAGAGTGGCTCCACAGGCTAATCTGAGTGGGCGCCGGACGAGCTTCTGGCGTTTGGATTTTTGGCATTTATTACTACTACTATTGTCCATAGTGGGCTGGCAAAATATCCCACAAACTGAACTATGGCTGTATTGTTCAAAGCCATCATCATCCTCCTCAGTTTGTTGTTATTGTGTAACTTCACTGGAGTTCGCAAATTGACGTTCCGCTGGGAAACACCCGCACGAGCCAAGGCGAAGGAGGTTCAGTGCTGTCGCGCTTTCCCCTGGATTTACTTGACTGCATGTTGTCACATCGGCTTCTCAGCCTTTCAGGTTTACACGCCTGTTTCAGCACTTCAGAGCAGAGATGTTTGGTCCTCCTGTTATTACTGATTTCTGGTGTGCAACCTAACCCGGGTCTCCCATACAACTGTAGCACCCCTGCTGATTTTAAATCTAGTTCCGGATTGGGTATAATTCATTTAAATGTGCGTAGTTTAGTCCCCAAATTAGATATGCTACGAATATGGGCTGATTCTACCCATGCGGACATTACTGTTATTTCTGAAACGTGGCTCAGTAAATTTGTTTTAGATAAAGACATCTCCATTGATGCTTATAATATTTTTCGAACCGATCGACTCGAGAGCGGAATTTCCATTTACTCCAAGTCTATTTACCGTACAAACATTGTACTATCGAAATCTGTAAGCAAGCAGTTAGAATTTGTAGCTCTAACAAGTCGAGCTCTAAAAAATGTCTAAAGCTGGGGCCACATTACACGACTTTTCCAATCGTAAGAGACAATGAAAAAAATTAGTAGCACACATTTAACAACTGTCATATGCAGATTTTCAGTCTCTTGTATCGCACACACATAAGGACGACTGTTTTTGAGGAGCACAAATCTAAACAACAGAGAATTGATGCAGGCGGATGCAGTTCTCTTGTATGAACGTGATTTCTTGTGGTAGACCTGCACTCGCGAGAATGTCTTTTTTCCGATATTTTGAAACCAAAACAACCATTGGAGCCCATACAGCTGGCAACTAATTTGTCAGTGTTGTTGTGGTAACTTGCAGAGTTGATATTGTACAGACAGACACGCATGTTTCTGCCACAAATCCACAAGTCGCTCCTCATTTTTAGTATTCCAAAAAACATGTTTATTCAGCTCAGCCATCCGCACATTGGATTTGATGTTTACTTCCGCATTTTTCCACCTCTTCCTTCCTCTTTCGCAAACTCACTTTTCATTGGCTATTGAAAATTCCCGTAGCAATTTCAGGCTTTGGCCAGCGCACACCACAAGATTACGCACAGACTAACCCCGATGAAGTCAAACATGTTTGATAAAATCGTGGCGTATCCCATATAGTGTGTTAGGGAAGGGGGAGGAGGAAGAATATGTGGTAGTAGAGATGAGGTTGGCAGGAGGGGAGATGGTGATAATCAACTAATATATGTAATAGATGGGAACTGAACAAGTTGCAAAGAGTGGAGGGTCAAGATAGACATAAGATTGTGTGGTGTGGAGATTTAAATTCCCATAATACACTGTGGGGTGGGATGAGAACAGACAGTAATGGACAGATTGTGGAGGAATTAATGGAAGAAAAGGGGTTCGTATGTTTAAATGATGGGAGAGGAACCAGAATTGATGTGAACACAGGAAATCAGTCTGCTCTTGATCTTACCCTTGTCTCAGATGTAGTGGCTGGGAGGAGTGAATGGGAGGTAAGGGAGGAGACAGCTATAGGGAGTGATCACTATCCAATACTGTGCACATTGTATATGAGACTAGAGCTAGTGTTAGGAGTAGGAGTGGAAAAATGGACCTTTGGAAAGGCAGAATGGGATAAGTTCCAAGAGTTATGTGAATAGAATATGGCTTTAATTGAGGGGGGTGGGGATGTGAATAATTTAAATGATGAATTAAGCTCAGTGATATATGCAGCAGCAACAGGGTCAATTCCTAGAAGTAAAGGAAGAATGAGGAGGAAAACAGTCCCTTGGTGGACAGAAGACTGCAGTAAAACAGTGAAAGAAAGAAATAAGGCATCAGAATACTTGGACACATAACTTTCAGCATTTAATACAGTATAAAAAAGCGTAGGCCCTTGTTAGAAGAACAGTAAGGAGGGCAAAAAAGGCATGTTGGCAATCGTTTTCTGATAAAATAGGGAGAACAACGCCAGTAGGAGAGGTGTGGGGGATGGTTAAGAAGATGGAAGGGAATAGGAGGGAGTGGGATTACCCGGTTATGAAAGTTAATGATGAGACAGCATTGTCTGACAAAGATAAGGCAGAGATGCTGATTTTCGACACACTATTCTAATTTCTTGAAATACTGTTTTGGGGGGTTTTCTGGAGCTGTAAGCCAAAATTATGAAAAATAAAACAAATAAAGGCTAGAAATATTTCACTTTGTGTGTAATGAATCTATAATCTATGAAAGTTTCACTTTTTGAATGGAATTATGGAAAAAAAACAACTTTTCCATGATATTCTAATTTTTTGGAAAGGATCTGTATACAGATGGGTCAGTGGATCCAGAAACTGGTAAGGCAGGATCACCCTTTGTAGTTCATAAGAATAATATTAAAGTAAGTAAACGCACACCAGATAACCTGGAAATATACACAGTGGAAATTTATGCGATATTGATGGCATTACAGTGGGTGGAAGAGGTCAAACCAGATAAGGCAGTAGTTTGCTCTGACTCAAGTTCAGTTCTTAAAAGTATAGTATCTCTCAAGTCGAAGGGTCGGGAAGATTTATTGTTCAAAGTTCTTCAAGTGCACAATAATATAGTTCAGAAAGGTATTGAAATAACAATTACAGTTGAGGACAAAATTATTGGCCCCCCCTGTAAAGATGAGCAAAAAGGGTTATAAAAAATTCACCGTTTGGTGAATTAGCTTAATCTCACACTGAAAAAACAAGAAGAATCCAACCTTTAATTGACGTTAATTTATTATGAGAAAAAAAAATCCCTCATCAAGAAATAATTATTTTTAACAAAACCACATTGGCCACAATTATTGGCCCCCCTGCATTTATATATAAAATAAAGTAATATTTTTTTATATTTGGTCACATATCCTTTGCATGCCATGACTTCCTGATGTCTGTGACCCAACAACATCAAAAGACTCTTGATATCTTATTTTCTGGTACTCTTACAAGCAGTACTATAACATCTCTGCATTTGAATGGATCTCTATGGGAATTGGGGGGTGGGACTAGATTTAGCTGTAAATTATGCTGGAACAGTATGGAACACATGGTTGGCTAAATGGCTCTAAGTCATCAAGGGTCTGACGTATTAAACAAGCTTTAAACCATCACTCTGTTGCCAGATATGCAGTAGATATGGATGAATAACTTGAAGGGTTTCTTCTCCTGACTTATTTTTCCATAGAGTTCAATAGGAAAATTTGTCAGGAGAAACAACCCTTAAAGTGATCCATCCATATCTACTGCATATCTGGCAGCAGAGTGATTGTTTAAAGCTTGTTTGATACCTCAGACCCTTGTTGACTTACAGCCATTTTACCAACCATGTATTCCATACTGTTCCAGCATAATTTACAGCTAAATCTAGTCCCACCCCCCAATTCCCATTTACCTGAATGTACTGAATGACCAGGTTATCCCATCAATGGGCATATTCCAGGACGACAATGCCAAAATTCATCGGGCTCAAATTGTGAGAGTGGTTCAGGGAGCATGAGGAATCATTTTCACACATGAATTGGCCACCAGAGTCTTGAACTTAATCTAATTGAAAGTCTTTGGGATGTGCTGGAGAAGACTTTACGGAGTGGTTCAATTCTCCCGTTGTCAATACAAGATCTCGGCCAAAAATGAATGCAACTCTGGACGGAAATAGATGTTGTGACGTTGCATAAGGTTGTCAAAACAATGCCACGACAAATGCGCACCGTAATCAAAGCTAAAGGCGGTCCAACGAAATATTATAGTGTGCGACTTTTTTTTGGCCAGGCAGTGTATATAATAGCTCTTATTGATGATAAATAAAACATTGCATTTAATTGGGAGACACCCTACAGGTCAGTGTGATTACTGTCAGGAAGAAGAGACCGTGGAACATGCGATTATTAGTGGGAATTGAAGAGGTGACTTTTAAAAAGATAGTCAAGGCAGCAGAAAACATCACGGGGCGAAACATAATTTTTAACTGGTTTGGGGGATAGGATTTAGTTAAATGCTTCGAGAAATACAGAAGGTGGCAGTAATGCAACAATACTGGATGCCAATAAGAAGAAGAAGAAGATCGTGGCGTTCCCGATCGTAGGAGACAGACAACAGTCTTTCACTCCCACACACATAACGATTACAGCTGCAACTTTACAGCATGACTAGCCTGGACGAGCCTGGATTTCCCTGGACTACCACAGACAAATCGTTGCCAAATCGGGCTAAAAAATCGTGCAATGTGTCCCCAGCTTTAGGGACACACCATCACTATCACAGGCTGTTATAGGCCACCATCTGCAGTCAGTGATTCCTTCTCCACCCTGTTGCAGCTTTCATCCGAACTTAATTTTAATGAAATCGTCATGGTAGGCGACCTAAATTGGGATTGGTTGACGCCGGTGTCCGATGATTTAAAAACCCATTGCACATTAATTCATTTTACCCAACTGATTGACTCTCCCACTCGCCCAAATCTTAGATGCCCAGAAAAATCATCTTTAATAGACTTAATCCTGACAAATAGACCTCATAAATATTCTGCTACAAGTGTTTTTGCAAATGATGTGAGTGATCATTACATTGTCGCCGCCATTAGAAATACTAAAATCCCTAAAGCTAAACCACTTTATCGAACAAGGCTTTATACATGATTTATTTTACTTCCACTGGGAAATAGCTCTTATTGAAGGTGTATTGAATAGATGGAATTTATTTTTTTATTAATTATTGACAAGCACGCCCCTTTAAGGACCTTAACAGTTAAAGGACAAAATAACCCTTGGTTCACTACTAAACCTACTAGCCTATTCTTTGATAGGAATAAAGCTTGGGCTAAGGCCAGGAAAACAGGTGCAGAGCCTGATAGGATCAATTTAGACAACTATGAAATCGGTGCACTTCCCTCACTAAAAAGGCAAAATCTAAATATTATTTATCTGTAACCACTGATAACTTAAACAACCCAAGAAAAATCTGAAAAGCAATAAAATCTCTATCTCAGAATGGAAATAGAAACGAGTTACCCCCATGCATATCTTAGGATGCCACTACCATCTCAGACAAATCCGCTATGTTGGACTGCTTCAATGAGCATTTCATAGCTTCCGGCTCATTATTCAATTTTGTTTACCCTCCTTCTAGGCATCCCGCGATTAGTTCAGACAAGTTGTCTTGTACTATTTGTTTGTGTAAGCTGAAGGAGGCACTCCCCAGGCAACTAAATATTTGTTGATGACTACGCCACTCCCATTTGATCCTACCGGTTATCAAATAACCTCCCCGCACAGGGATATTCAACTGAATTAATTGGACAGAGGCTGAGTTAGAAAAATACAAAAGGTACATTTTATTCTATATGCTGAGTTATTTTTAGAGGCTCATGAGAAACCAACACTTTACGGCCACGTAACCAGCATCACTAGCAGGCACAAATAAATTGAGGGACAAAAACCAAAAGGGAAAGACCCAACATACAAATTAAGAAACAGGGGCATTACCACCTCCTCTGACAAAAAGGGAAATAAAGGGGGAAAGAGAGAGAAATTAGGCCAAGGGAGTGGTGATCTTTAAGGGAAGAACGGGAGGGGTCCCCCAGTCCTAAACCACCCAGCCAATCAAGGGGGAGGTCAGTTATCAATAAGCCCTAGGATGGAAGTACAAGGAGGGCCGTTAAAACCCCAAATACAAACGTTACCCACACACACTGCAATAAGGGCACACCCCACCAGGGGCAACCTTCTGATATGGTGATTTTCTTTACTCACAAGTTAGTACACCCCGCTATGGGCAATTTCATGATTGGTGATGACCTTCAGGCCCTACAACTAAAAAATTACCAAATGGGCAACCGGGTGACCAGTCTGGCCAGAAGGGCTCGGGGCAGAAGAACTTTGGGGTCATACAGGGAGGGGGAGGCACATGGGACCACCACTCCTGTCCCGGACAAGTGGGGAAAGGGGAAGGAGGAGGTGAAGCCAAACCAACAAATACACAACCAAACTCAACAAAACAAGCAATAATAAAAGTGCTCTGCTTCACAATGTACTTATTATAGCTATGGGAAAACAGTGGTCCAACTAAAGATATGTAGAAAGTCCTAAAACAGATAACCAAAATCAGTTTAATGCCATCTGGTGGCCATACACAATCTGAGTTAAAATACACATTTTAATTAAGCCAAGGCCACAACAAAATAGGCTAAACCATCTTTTTAAACATACTCTGTTGAATCTCATGACATTATATTCTTAGAATATACATGATAGCATTACCAATCACATTATATAATTTCATAATCCTAGGACATACCACAATAAATAAATAGCATAACAATGATTCCACATAGAATATCAATCGGTTTCACTACAGTCATTAAGACAGCCTGTTTAACTATGGGTAAGAAAAATAATGCATGTATTTCGGTCCCTAAGCTACGGTAGTCGTATATTATAAAATGTTAATTTATAGTGCAACGAGAGAATGGTTTAATATAATAAACCACGTAAGACAGACATATAATATTTAAAACAATCAATCTCTGAAATAGCCATGGCCAAGAAGGCACCTGCTATCGGTTCTTTACCCGGGGAACCCTCTTTAGTTTTAGTGGTCTACCAGGCCGACTAGGAACGGCTCAGATGCGCTGTTACAAAATGCAAAGGCCGGTTAAAAGGCTACGCAACACCAGGGGTACATATACAAGTGCAGATTATCATGCAGGTGACAAATTGAAGTTACGGCATAAAGATATATCCTAAAGACCGCTTATTTAAATAGACTTGCTGGAGGCCGATATTCCCTCCCCACAACAGCGGCCAGTACAAAAAAATACCTGGACGAGCCTGGAAAAAATACATTGTATTCTTAGCATACACTCACAAACCCGACTTCAGTTTTAAAACATTTCACACTTGGTCAAGGCAATGCAACATACCGCCTATTTAAAGATGCGCGATATTGTCCCGAAATGAATGATTTCCACTACAAAGCGCAGCTTTCATCAGAGCGTGCATACTGCTCAAGTAATCCGAAATACTGCAGAATAATAAATAAAAACATACCGAAATGAGTTATTTCAGCTCAGGACAAGCAACAAACAATTCTTCCAGTCCAGCAACCAATGCTCCATTCCCGGGCTCACGGATTCAAAGGGGGGTTATGTATTACAAAGGGCCGACCTTTTATCAGTTCGGGGCGGAGATAAGCACCAGGTAGGGGTGGAGGCGGACACTATCGAGGGCGTACCTGCTACATTTGTAACATTTTATGCTGCAACCAGATTGACCAGGTCTCCCTTGCAAAAGAGATCACCTGATCTCAATGGGATTAACCTGGTTAAATAAAGGTTAAATAAAAATGATATCAAGCACCGCTCTGGCCTGCTCCTTGTTTTGTTTTACCAACTCCTGCAACCTGCGTGTGTAGGTATGGTTGTTTGTGTGTGTACTCCTGTAACCTGCGTGTGTAGGTATGGTTGTTTGTGTGTGTACTCCTGTAACCTGCGTGTTTAGGTATGGTTGTTTGTGTGTGTACTCTTGTAAGCTGCATGTGTAGGTATGGTTGTTTGTGTGTGTACTCCTGTAACCTGCGTGTGTAGGTATGGTTGTTTGTGTGTGTATTCTGTAGGCCAGAAATATTATTTTTCTTCTCTGTTTACAATCTTTAGCTCATATTGGTTCTCTGATTGTGTTGTGGCATAGTTGTGTTGTGTCCATTTCATGGTCACCTCTGTTACTGAAACTCTGGGGACTCTTGGGATGTAACAGCACGTATATATGTATGGATGTGATAAAGGCTAACACCCAGCTAAAGGCAGGTTCACTTTATAAACAGGAAGTAATACACATGCTCATATACAGTGCCCTCCACTATTATTGGCACCCCTGGTAAAGATGAGTAAAAATGGTTATAAAAAATTCAGTTTGGTGAATTAGCTTAATCTCACACTGAAAAAATGACAAAGATCCAACCTTTAATTCAAGTAAATTTATTATGAGGAAATAAAAATCCCTCATCAAGAAATAATTAACAAAACCATATGTGCCACAATTATTGGCACCCCTGCATTTATATAAAGAATAAAGTAATCATTTTTAATATTTGTTCGCATATCCTTTGCACGCCATGACTTCCTGATGTCTGTGACCCAACTACATCAAAAGACTTTTGACATCTTATTCTCTGGTACTCTTACAAGCGATACTATAACTTCTCTGCATTTGAATGGATCTCTATGGGAATTGGGGGGTGGGACTAGATTTAGCTGTAAATTACACTGGAACAGTACGGAACACATGGTTGGCTAAATTGCTCTAAGTCATCAAGGGTCTGACGTATCAAACAAGCCTTAAACCACGTAAAAAGTGGGTAATCCCAAACGCGCTACAGGCCAGCTATATAAAAAAGGACTATAGGTGCTCAACAAAAGGACCAGTGAACTGAAAGAATACCTTACCCGGACCAATTCACCAGGACTTACCTGGGATAAGGAGGACTAGAGCACACAGAGATCAGAGCAAAAAATTATTTAATGGGACTGACGTTTCGACGTCAACGACATCTTCTTCAGAGTCAAAAGGAAAAACAGACAACGCACCGGGAGATATATAAATACCCTCCCATCAATTACACATTGTAAGGTGCGCATGTGTGGGACTGGTAGATCTCGTCATTGATTCCACATACATAATGTGATATTCTTTAGCAGGGTAGAGAGAAGACTGACAAATATCATAGGGAATTAAACTGAATAATATCCTATTATGAGCATGGCATAAACAATATATAATGAAAATCAAATAGCCTATACACAAATTACAAAAAACATGAAAGATTCAGAGACTAATTTAACTCATTGGGTTCCACACTATTAAGTGTATGTATCCAGTACGCCTCTCTGCGGAGCATTATTATTTCTTAATAATATCTCCGCCTTTGGATGACAAAATGACTCTCTCAATACCCCCAAATTTTAGGGAAGAGCTGGAAATTTTATGGCTGTAAGTCATCAAGGGTCTGAGGTATCAAACGAGCCTTATACCACCACTCTGCTGCCAGAAATACAGTAGATATGACTGGATAACTTGAAGGGTTTCTTCTCCTGACTTATTTTTCCAGAGTTCAATAGGAAAATATGTCAGGAGAAACAACCCTTAAAGTGATCCATCCATATCTACTGCATATCTGGCAGCAGAGTGACGGTTTCAGGCTTGTTTGATACCTCAGACGCTTGATGACTTACAGCCATTTTAGCAACCATGTATTCCGTACTGTTCCAGCATAATTTACAGCTAAATCTAGTCCCACCCCCCAATTCCCATAGAGATCCATTCAAATGCAGAGACGTTATAGTATCGCTTGTAAGAGTACCAGACAATATGATATCAAGAGTCTTTTGATGTTGTTGGGTCACAGACATCAGGAAGTCATGGCATGCAAAGGATATGTGACCAAATATTAAAAATGCTTTTTTCTATATATACGTAAATGCAAAGGTGCCAATAATTGTGGCACACATGGTTTTGTTAAAAATAATTATTTGTTGATGATTTGTTGGGATTTTTTTTCTCATAATAAATTTACTTTAATTAAAGGTTGGATTTTTCACATTTTTTCAGTGTGACAATAAGCTAATTCACCAAATGGCAAATTTTTTATAACCCTTTTTACTCATCTTTACCAGGGGTGCCAATAATAGTGGAGGGCACTGCATATGTATGGATGTGATAAAAGTTAAAATAGTAGAAGAAGGAAATGGAATTGAAGGAATCTGGATGTAGGGTAGAAAATCACAACAAGGACCATCACTGTAGACCAGGGGTCGGCAACTCCAGGCCTCGCGGGCCGGTGTGTATGCAGTTTTTTGCTGCCACCAGTTACCAATCATTTAATTGGCGAAATCATTTTCGTGATTTGATATTTTAGCTACATTCTGCGATATGAACAGCAACTCTTGTGCCTGTATGCACGTATTGTAGCGTTTTATTGTGGCCTAATTTACAAGTGAATCAGTGTTGGTGTATATGACTAATTAGCTGATTGAGCCTGGGTAACTGATGGCAGAAAAAACCTGTATACACACCGGCCCGCGAGACCTGGAGTTAAACCTGCATACACACCGGCCCACCAGGCCTGGAGTTAAACCTGCATACACACCGGCCCACCAGGCCTGGAGTTAAACCTGCATACACACCGGCCCGCAAGGCCTGGAGTTAAACCTGCATACACACCAGCCTACGAGGCCTGGAGTTAAACCTGCATACACACCGGCCCACCAGGCCTGGAGTTAAACCTGCATACACACCGGCCCGCAAGGTCTGGAGTTGCTGATCTCTGCTGTAGTCCCTTGCAGGAGGACATGCAGTATATACAGAAATGATAGATTCAATCATAAGGGCACACCAGTCTTACAAAGTCCCTTATTTACTGTCAGCTGGGCTGCTAGTTCTCCTGGGGGGGGGGGGGGGGGGGGGGTATAATTACCATGCAGCACCCCTGTCCCTGTAGGAGGGGCCTCAGTTGGTGATGGCGGTAGGTACTACAGTTCTGCTCAGGTGAGACCTTATTTTGTCAAATGTAAAATAGTGTAGTAAAATAATTCTCAGGATGTTCATATAAGCACAGTAGCACACCCCAGTCAATACGCTTATATACAAACTCATATAAGCACAGTAGCACACCCCAGTGAATACGCTTATATACAAACTCATATAAGCACAGTAGCACACCCCAGTCAATACGCTTATATACAAACTCATATAAGCACAGTAGCACACCCCAGTCAATATGCTTATATACAAACTCATATAAGCACAGAATAATACGCTTATATTCAAACTCATATAAGCACAGTAGCACACCCCAGTGAATACGCTTATATACAAACTCATATAAGCACAGTAGCACACCCCAGTGAATACGCTTATATGCAAACTCATAAAAGCACAGTAGCACACCCCAGTCAATACGCTTATATACAAACTCATAAGCACAATAGCGCACCCCAGTCAATACGCTTATATACAAACTCGTATAAGCACAGTAGCACACCCCAGTCAATACGCTTATATACAAACTCATATAAGCACAGTAGCACACCCCAGTCAATACGCTTATATACAAACTCATATAAGCACAGTAGCACACCCCAGTCACCCCATACGCTTATATGCAAACAAGTAATCACACAAACATTCAGGTTACAGTTTTTGAAAATGAACGGGGTCATTAAATACTTTTTCCTCCCTGTGACAAAAATTAAAACCCTTACAGTCAAAATCACTAATTCCATTTAGTTAAGGTGACACAGTACACAGCACTACTCACCCCAGTCTCTGTAGTTTACAGTTTGGACTCATCAGTCCAGCACAGAGCAGCTTCACTCCTGAATATCCCAGGTTATTGTAGCTGAGGTCCAGATCTCTCAAGGGTGAGTTTGATAACTGGAGAGCTGAGGCCACAATATCACAGGACTTCTCTGTGAGGTCACAGCTGTTCAGTCTGCAAAGAAGAGTTAATATATTATAGTATTACAATATTATGTATATATAAAATATGTAACATTTTAAATGTAACAATGACAGTGTTCAGTGATGAAGAGTGAAATTGAGGATTTTAAGGTTGACGATGCTCTGAGGAAGATGTCTGTGCTACACTCTCCAACTGCAGCACTTTGGACCTGATAATTAGACATCCTGCTGGACTGAACTCAGATTTGATTCTGACCCAAATGGGCACTTTTAATATACTGTAAGTTCTTTGAATTGGGGCAAAGGGCCCATCTACCTTTTGTATTCTCTGGGTTTAACCCTCCCATCCCATCCCAGAAGTGCAGTTGCCATCTTTCAGAGTGGACATTGAGTTAGCCTCTGATTCTTTACTTTTGGTAACAAACTTGTGTGACAAACTTCCCACAGCACTGCAAGTGAACACACATATTAAGGTGGATTCACTTTAATAACAGGAAGTAATACACATGCAAGTACTGTTACGCCCCACAGATTCCCGTGTGTTATAGGTTGTGCCTCTGGGTGGAGCTTGAAGGCACTAATGGGAGATTGGAACCAGCTGTTAAAGACTGCTAAAGAGGATATATTCAGTATGGCTCATCTCTGTATTAAGGCTCACTCTTGTGTTGGGCTACTTTTAGTCTACTCTGGTCCCTGGTCTGCTCTTGTCTGTTTGTAAGCTGGTCTAGGTTCTACTTCTCTTTATCATTGTGGTGTTACTGGGTTTTGTTGTATTTGCTCTTTTCAGGAGTCCAGGCAGAGTTTATTTTCTTTTCACTTTTTTAAATTTTTTTTAAAGAAGTAATAGTAGAGTAGAAATCTGTGGAAGACTCTGCTGGAGAAAAGTCTTTTTTTGTTTTGGTATAGCCAGAGTTAGGGCTTTCGCAATTGATACCAAGTCATAGGTGTGCGCTCTTCCAAGATGGCAGCACGTCAGTTCTGTTCGTCAGTATCCATGTCCTGAGTTCCGAGTTTCTCTGTCCAGAGTTGTAAGTTACTGTGCGTTTTATTGTTTTATCAAGTCTTCTCTAGTAGGCTACCTAAGTTAACAAAGATCGCGCTGCCCTTTTCGGACCAAAAACTCTATACACGGACCGTTTACATATTCTGACTGGATTCGTAGGGTTACTACCAGCTCCGCTGGTTGAATCATTCCACCGCTGCTGCTGGCCACGGACATCCAACTGGATATGCACTTCACTGGCTTACGTTCGGTCTCCTGGGCCGTAAGCTTCAAAATCCGCACAGCCTCCTACGCTACGGTGCCTGTCTGTCCACCTCGCTGCCCCTTCACACAACCTGTTGCAAGTTCTTGCCCCAGTTGCCTGCTTGTCTCTCGGCTCAGGCAGTTCAGTGGGTGAGCCCTCCGATCTCCTACTGTGCTGTCTTGCCGGCAATTCCGGGTGCTTGCCGGTTGCTATTTTGGAGAGTGGCTCCACAGGCTAATCTGAGTGGGCGCCGGACGAGCATTGGCATTTATTGGCATTTATTACTACTACTATTGTCCATAGTGGGCTGGCAAAATATCCCACAAACTGAACTATGGCTGTATTGTTCAAAGCCATCATCACCCTCCTCAGTTTGTTGTTATTGTGTAACTTCACTGGAGTTCGCAAATTGACGTTCCGCTGGGAAACACCCGCATGAGCCAAGGCGAAGGAGGTTCAGTGCTGTCGCGCTTTCCCCTGGATTTACTTGACTGCGTGTTGTCACATCGGCTTCTCAGCCTTTCAGTTTTACACGCCTGTTTCAGCACTTCAGAGCAGAGATGTTTGGTCCTCCTGTTATTACTGATTTCTGGTGTGCAACCTAACCCAGGTCTCCCATACAACTGTAGCACCCCTGCTGATTTTAAATCTAGTTCCGGATTGGGTATAATTCATTTAAATGTGCGTAGTTTAGTCCCCAAATTAGATATGCTACGAATATGGGCTGATTTTACCCATGTGGACATTACTGTTATTTCTGAAACGTGGCTCAGTAAATTTGTTTTAGATAAAGACATCTCCATTGATGGTTATAATATTTTTCAAACCGATCGACTCAAGAAAGGGAGCGGAATTGCCATTTACTCCAAATCTATTTACCGTACAAACATTGTGCTATTGAAATCTGTAAGCAAGCAGTTAGAATTTCTAGCTCTAACAAGTCTAGCTCTAAAAAGTGTCTAAAGCTGGGGCCACATTACAGACTTTTCCAATCGTAAGCGACAATGAAAAAAATGAGTAGCACACATTTAACAACTGTCATATGCAGATTTTCAGTCTCTTGTGTCGCACACACATAATGACGACTGTTTTTGAGGAGCACAAATCTAAACGACAGAGAATTGACGCAGACGGATGCAGTTCTCTCGCAAGAACGTGATTTCTCGTGGTAGACCTGCACTCCCTAGAATGTCTTCTTTCCGATATTTTGAAACCAAAACAACCATGGAGACCATATAGCTTGCAACTAATTTGTCAGTGTTGTTGTGGTAACTTGCAGAGTTGATATTGTACAGACAGACACACGCATGTTTCTGCCACAAATCGCTCCTCATTTTTAGTATTCCAAAAAACATGTTTATTCGGCTCAGCCATCTGCACGTTGGATTTGATGTTTACTTCCGCATTTTTCCACCTCTTCCTTCCTCTGTCGCAAACTCACTTTTCATTGGCTATTTAAAATTCCCGTAGTGATTTCAGTCTTTGGCCAGCGCACACCACAAGATTACGCACAGACTAACCCCGATAAAGTCAAACATGTTTGATAAAATTGTGGCGTATCCCATATAGAGTGTTAGGGGAAGGGGGAGGAGGAATATGTGGTAGTAGAGATGTGGTTGGCAGGAGGGGAGATGGTGATAATCAACTTCTATAATCCATGTAATAGATTGGAACTGAACAAGTTGCAGAGAGTGGAGGGTCAAGATAGACATAAGATTGTGTGGTGTGGAGATTTAAATTCCCATAATACACTGTGGGGTGGGATGAGAACAGACAGTAATGGACAGATTGTGGAGGAATTAATGGAAGAAAAGGGGTTTGTATGTTTAAATGATGGGAGAGGAACCAGAATTGATGTGAACACAGGAAATCAGTCTGCTCTTGATCTTACCCTTGTCTCAGATGTAGTGGCTGGGAGGAGTGAATGGGAGGTAAGGGAGGAGACAGCTATAGTGAGTGATCACTATCCAATACTGTGCACATTGGATATGAGACTAGAGCTAGTGTTAGGAGTTTTTCCAAAGGTGGAAAAATGGACCTTTGGAAAGGCAGAATGGGATAAGTTCCAAGAGTTATGCAAATAGAATATGGCTTTAATTGAGGGGGGTGGGGATGTGAATAATTTAAATGATGTATTAAGCTCAGTGATATATGCAGCAGAAACAGGGTCAATTCCTAGACGTAAAGGAAGAATGTGGAGGAAAGCAGTCCCTTGGTGGACAGAAGACTGCAGTAAGACAGTGAAAGAAAGAAATAAGGCATTCAGAATACTTACACATAACTTTCAGCATTTAATACAGTACAAAAAAAGCACAGGCCCTTGTTAGAAAAACAGTAAGGAGGGCAAAAAAGGCATGTTGGCAATCGTTTTGTGATAAAATAGGGAGAACAATGCCAGTAGGAGAGGTGTGGGGGATGGTTAAGAAGATGGAAGGGAATAGGAGGGAGTGGGATTACCCGGTAATGAAAGTTAAGGATGAGACAGCATTGTCAGACAAAGATAAGGCAGAGATTATGGTAAAGGCATTTGTTAATATTGATAGCTCAGACAACCTTTCAGAGGAAGGGAAGAGGGGTAGAGAACAAACAATGAGGGAGTACCTTGGAGTACTAGGAAGGAAGGAGGATAATGAGGATATAATAAATGCTCCATTTATTTTGCCGGAGATGAAGAGAGCAATAGATAAGTCTGGTAATACCTCTCCAGGGAAAGACCAGATGTGTTATATCATGTTGAAACATCTTGGAGATATTGAAGTTAAACCTGCATACACACCGGCCCGCAAGGCCTGGAGTTAAACCTGCATACACACCGGCCCGCAAGGCCTGGAGTTAAACCTGCATACACACCAGCCCACCAGGCCTGGAGTTAAACCTGCATACACACCGGCCCACAAGACCTGGAGTTAAACCTGCATACACACCGGCCTGCGAGGCCTGGAGTTAAACCTGCATACACACCGGCCCGCAAGGCCTGGAGTTGCTGATCTCTGCTGTAGACCCTTGCAGGAGGACATGCAGCATATACAGACATGATAGATTCAATCATAAGAGCACACCAGTCTTACAAAGTCCCTTATTTACTGTCAGCTGGGCTGCTAGTTGTTCTGGGGGGGGGGGTGGTAGGTGGTAGGTACTACAGTTCTGCTCAGGTCAGACTTTATTTTGTCAAATGTAAAATAGTGTAGTAAAATAATTCTCAGGATGTTCATATAAGCACAGTAGCACACCCCCAGTCAATACACTGATGTACAAACTCATATAAGCACAGGAGCACACCCCAGTGAATACGCTTATATACAAACTCATATAAGCACAGTAGCCTGGAGTTAAACCTGCATACACAGTTTTTGAAAATGAATGGGGTTAGTAAAAACTTTTTCCTCCCTGTGACAAAATTAAAACCCTTACACAGTCAAAATCACTAATTCTATTTAGTTAAGGTCACATAGTACACAGTACTACTCACCCCAGTCTCTGTAGTTTACAGTTTGGACTCATCAGTCCAGCACAGAGCAGCTTCACTCCTGAATCTCCCAGGTTATTGTAGCTGAGGTCCAGATCTCTCAGGGGTGAGTTTGATAACTGGAGAGCTGAGGCCACAATATCACAGGACTTCTCTGTGAGGTCACAGCTGTTCAGTCTGCAAAGAAGAGTTAATATATTATAGTATAATAATATTATGTCTATATAAAATATCTAACATTTTAAATGTAAAAATGATAGTGTTCAGTGATGAAGAGTGAAATTGAGGATTTTAAGGTTGACAATGCTCTGAGGAAGATGTCTGTGCTACACTCTAAAACTGCAGCACTTTGGACCTGAGAATTAGACGTCCTGCTGGACTGAACTCTGAGCCAAATAAGCACTTTTCTTATACAGTAAGTTCTCTGAATTGGGGCTAAAGTCCCATCTACCTTTTCTATGATATTTTCTCCGGGTTTAACCCATAGACTGTATAAAAGTATGGACAAAGCCACTGTGACGTCACCCATTGCCTTTCCACGGCCTCTGAATTGAATAAAAACTGAATTGAAGCTCGGAAGTCTTTTTCGCCGCCCATTTGTACAAACGGCGCCTGCTCCGTGGAGCCGAAGAGGACTCAACCTGTCCCTCTGATTGGTCCTGAACAAATGTTAATACCCTGTCCAAACTACACAATATTTAAAAAAATCAGCATATGCAGAGGCATTAGATGAAGGAAAGGCACCTATTGCAATTACATTGTTTTGTGGGAAAAATTTATTGACTGAGTATTTTGACCACATTGCTGCCATTGACTTACATGTTGAAAGACCTATACTGGAGCCAATTGCAGTGGTGCTAGTGAGCAATGGCACAATTGCCGCTACCAGTCCAACCAGGAAGTGAGCTTCAAAACTAAAGCCTTGGCCCCTTGGTTTTAACCCTCCCATCCCATCCCAGAAGTGCAGCTGTGGGTTATTTCGCAATGCTGTGGGACGTTTGGTACAGCTACCACCAAGATGTAAAAGATAACACACATTCAGAGTGGACAAGAAAAACTAGGCAAGCCTAGCTCAGCCCGGACGCCTGTATGCAGCCAGTGGGGAACAGTTGACAAGGCACGGGGGATATTGTTCTGGAGCATGCAGGTTGGCCTGCATACTGGGGCGACGGAGTACATCTGATTCTCAAAGGTGTGTGTGTCAGATTATGTGAGCAGGAGCGAGCGAGGAGGGGAAGTGGACGTAATTGAATTAGATTGAAGAGCACTATTAAAACGTTACCACTCCACAAGCTCCAGTTTACTCCGGTTTATATATTGTGATAAAAATGGACATCGCATTTTTTTGTTTAGATACCACATTAGTTTAGTTAATAAAATATAAATGTATTAATCGTTTTGTTAGCCTATATGGAGAGTTGAAGTTGTTTTAATGACCTGTTGACATTTTCTGTACACCAGTTTTTTATTTGCTCAAAAACAATATCTCAATAACAATATCCTCTGATCTACTTGGAGTTTGCTTGTCTGCACTCTCGGGGTGGGGTGCTTACCGAAATACGGCGGTATTGCAGTCACGTTGTGCTCACTGAAGATCTGAGCTGCTTACCGCATTAACGCCTTTTTGTTTTTTGTCCGTTTTGCTTTATTTAACTGTCTGTCAGTTTTTGCTTTTGAAAGTATATGTGTTCTTAAATAAATCATTATCATAGTCTACAAGGCTACCCCCATTGACTTCATGGCACCACATCTATTTAAACAATTAGGCAATTGCGCCGAACGCTATAGTCTACAAATCTGCAAAGTTAACGTCCTGAGTGGGGGAGGGGATGCACTGTCTGGGACAGTTCATTATTCATAGGGGGATTAGTTTTGAGTGTGTTGCTTTGTGGAGTTTTTTATAGGCCTGAGTAGGCGATAGGCTACTTGTGATATGTTACAACATAGCATAGGCTATATATAAACAAGAAAAGGGGGTAAAACGTGTTGTCCTTGCAGTTATCATAATAAGTACTCATATCGGACACTTGTATAGACTATTTGGTTTTGGCCATCAGCTCATATGGGAGCATTTTGGCTTTGAGCCAGACGACAATGGTAATACATAAAATTTGGACGAGGCTGTGTGTCGGGTATGCTGGGTAAAAAAGAATGTTAGAGAGTATAACACCACGCACCTCAAAACCACTCATCAGCTGTTTGGGAGAAGGAGGCTACCGTCTGGTTGGAAGCTCATATTGCTTATCAAAAGCCTGGAGCTGGCTTCTCTACTGTACGGAATGGCACCATCTCCTCAACCATATTATATTGGCAAAACGAGTAGACCTCTAAGACAAAGAATGAGTGTGCATAAAAGCACTATAAAAGAAGTGATTGGGATTATCCGCTTGCTGTTCACTTTAATGACCATAAACATCCCATCTTTGAATTCAAATTGTGTGGTATTGAAAAAATAAAAATGACCACTACGGGAGGGAATATTGATTGACTATTAAAACAGAGGGGGGGTGTCGCGTGGTACAACGGTAAGAGCGCCGACCTTCAGTCGGTGCAGTTGTGCTCCGAGGATCGGGGTTCGCGCCCCGGTCCTGCCAGATCCGAGCATGGCCGGCCCCCTGTGGGAGCAGCAATTGGCGGCTGCCTCCGGGTGGGGGGAGGGGCTCGGAGAGAATCGCTGCACGCATAGCGGCCCTGGGCAAGCTGGATTCACAGTCAGGAGCTCGAGGAGTCGTGCCCTGTAGAGGACGTGGCGACCTCCTTCCTACTACCGGCTGATAGGGTTGTGTAGCGGTGGCTCTCTAGCGGTTGCTACACGGGGGGGAAATTGAATTAGAATAGGGGTTCAATTGGCTACTAAATTGGGAGAAAATGGGGAAAAATCACAAACAAATTTTTTTTTTTTAAAACAAAAAAAAAAACAGAGGGACTTTTTGGAATTGTTACGTTACACTCACCCCTAGGGGATTTAATGATGAATTGCTGTTGGATGTAATGTTATTAAAATTGTAATGTTGGTTTTCTTATCGGCTTACTAACGTACTTATTAATTGGCCAGTCTTTATGACGCCTTTTGGCTGAAACCGTTGACTGTCTTGTTGCTGTTTTTCTTATGAAGCCCAATTGATCATGTAACTTCTCATGGTGCGAATAAAGAAGGTGGATATTGTTCAAGATCCGCCTGGTCTGTCAATTCCTGTGCTTGTCGGCATTGCTACGAACAGGAGGCTAAATGCTTTGAATTGCTGTTTATATTTTTAGTCGGCGCTCAACAGGTATTTGGCGGGACCACAGTCAAACAAGTGTTTTATTTGCTCCAAGCCAATAAATTATTGATTGTCAATACATTACCTACTAAGCAGTCCATGGTAATCTGCAAGGTATGAAAGCGAATTATGTCATTCATTCAATGAATAGAGAACAGGCACAATGTCACACCAGCATTGCATTGTGGGTATTTTCAGCCATTTTTGCAGACACGCAAAATATAAACATTAACGGTATTTATTTATTTATTATTGAGGTAGGTTATATTGATGTAGTCTATTGGTCTGCTAAAGAGGATATACAGTATGGCTCATCTCTGTATTAAGGCTCACTCTTGTGTTGGGCTACTTTTAGTCTACTGGTCCCTGGTCTGCTCTTGTCTGTTTGTAAGCTGGTCTAGGTTCTACTTCTCTTTATCGTTGTGGTGTTACTGGGTTTTGTTGTATTTGCTCTTTTCAGGAGTCCAGGCAGAGTATTTTCTTTTCACTTTTTTTATTTATTTATTTTTAAAAAAAGAAGAAGTAACAGTAGAGTAGAAATCTGTGGAAGACTCTGCTGGAGAAAAGTCTTTTTTTGTTTTGGTATAGCCAGAGTTAGGGCTTTCGCAATTGATACCAAGTCATAGGTGTGCGCTCTTCCAAGATGGCAGCACGTCAGTTCTGTTCGTCAGTATCCATGTCCTGAGTTCCGAGTTTCTCTGTCCAGAGTTGTATTGTAAGTTACTGTGCGTTTTATTGTTTTATCAAGTCTTCTCTAGTAGGCTACCTAAGGTAACAAAGATCGCGCTACCCTTTTCGTACCAACAACTCTATACACGGACCGTTTACATATTCTGACTGGATTCGTAGGGTTACTACCAGCTCCGCTGGTTGAATCATTCCACCGCTGCTGCTGGCCACGGACATCCAACTGGATATGCACTTCACTGGCTTACATTCGGTCTCCTGGGCCGTAAGCTTCAAAATCCGCACAGCCTCCTACGCTACGGTGCCTGTCTGTCCACCTCGCTGCCCCTTCACACAACCTGTTGCAAGTTCTTGCCCCAGTTGCCTGCTTGTCTCTCGGCTCGAGCAGTTCAGTGGGTGAGCCCTCCGATCTCCTACTGTGCTGTCTTGCCGGCAATTCCGGGTGCTTGCCGGTTGCTTGGTGGCTATTTTGGAGAGTGGCTCCACAGGCTAATCTGAGTGGGCGCCGGACGAGCTTCTGGCGTTTGGATTTTTGCCATTTATTACGACTACTATTGTCCATAGTGGGCTGGCAAAGTATCCCACAAACGGAACTATGGCTGTATTGTTCAAAGCCATCATCATCATTCTCAGTTTGTTGTTATTGTGTAACTTCACTGGAGTTCGCAAATTGACGTTCCGCTGGGAAACACCCGCACGAGCCAAGGCGAAGGAGGTTCAGTGCTGTCGCGCTTTCCCCTGGATTTACTTGACTGCGTGTTGTCACATCTGCTTCTCAGCCTTTCAGTTTTACACGTCTGTTTCAGCACTTCAGAGCAGAGATGTTTGGTCCTCCTGTTATTACTGATTTCTGGTGTGCAACCTAACCCGGGTCTCCCATACAACTGTAGCACCCCTGCTGATTTTAAATCTAGTTTCGTATTGGGTATAATTCATTTAAATGTGCATAGTTTAGTCCCCAAATTAGATATGCTACGAATATGGGCTGATTCTACCCATGCGGACATTACTGTTATTTCTGAAACGTGGCTCAGTAAATTTGTTTTAGATAAAGACTTCTCCATTGACAGTTATAATATTTTTCAACCGATCGACCCAAGAAAGGGAGCGGAATTGCCATTTACTCCAAATCTTTTTACTGTACAAACATTGTGCTATTGAAATCTGTAAGCAAGCAGTTAGAATTTCTAGCTCTAACAAGTCTAGCTCTAAAAAGTGTCTAAAGCTGGGGCCACATTACATGACTTTTCCAATCGTAAGCGACAATGAAAAAAATGAGTAGCACACATTTAACAACTGTCATATGCAGATTTTCAGTCTCTTGTGTCACACACACATAATGACGACTGTTTTTGAGGAGCACAAATCTAAACGACAGAGAATTGACGCAAACGGATGCAGTTCTCTCGTATGAACGTGATTTCTCGTGGTAGACCTGCACTCCCTAGAATGTCTTCTTTCCGATATTTTGAAACCAAAACAACCATGGAGACCATATAGCTTGCAACTAATTTGTCAGTGTTGTTGTGGTAACTTGCAGAGTTGATATTGTACAGACACACGCATGTTTCTGCCACAAATTGCTCCTCATTTTTAGTATTCCAAAAAACATGTTTATTCGGCTCAGCCATCCGCACGTTGGATTTGATGTTTACTTCCGCATTTTTCCACCTCTTCCTTCCTCGGTCGCAAACTCACTTTTCGTTGGCTATTTAAAATTCCCGTAGTGATTTCAGTCTTTGGCCAGCGCACACCACAAGATTACGCACAGACTAACCCCGATAAAGTCAAACATGTTTGATAAAATTGTGGGGTACCCCATATAGAGTGTTAGGGAAGGGGGAGGAGGAGGAATATGTGGTAGTAGAGATGTGGTTGGCAGGAGGGGAGATGGTGATAATCAACTTCTATAATCCATGTAATAGATTGGAACTGAACAAGTTACAGAGAGTGGAGGGTCAAGATAGACATAAGACTGTGTGGTGTGGAGATTTAAATTCCCATAATACACTGTGGGGTGGGATGAGAACAGACAGTAATGGACAGATTGTGGAGGAATTAATGGAAGAAAAGGGGTTGGTATGTTTAAATGATGGGAGAGGAACCAGAATTGATGTGAACACAGGAAATCAGTCTGCTCTTGATCTTACCCTTGTCTCAGATGTAGTGGCTGGGAGGAGTGAATGGGAGGTAAGGGAGGAGACAGCTATAGTGAGTGATCACTATCCAATACTGTGCACGTTGGATATGAGACTAGAGCTAGTGTTAGGAGTTTTTCCAAAGGTGGAAAAATGGACCTTTGGAAAGGCAGAATGGGATAAGTTCCAAGAGTTATGTGAATAGAATATGGCTTTAATTGAGGGGGGTGGGGATGTGAATAATTTAAATGATGTATTAAGCTCAGTGATATATGCAGCAGAAACAGGGTCAATTCCTAGAAGTAAAGGAAGAATGAGGAGGAAAGCAGTCCCTTGTTGGACAGAAGACTGTAGTAAGACAGTGAAAGAAAGAAATAAGGCATTCAGAATACTTACACATAACTTTCAGCATTTAATACAGTATAAAAAAGCGCAGGTAAGGAGGGCAAAAAAGGCATGTTGGCAATCGTTTTGTGATAAAATAGGGAGAACAACGCCAGTAGGAGAGGTGTGGGGGATGGTTAAGAAGATGGAAGGGAATAGAAGGGAGTGGGATTACCCGGTAATGAAAGTTAATGATGAGACAGCATTGTCTGACAAAGATAAGGCAGAGATGATGGTAAAGGCATTTGCTAATATTGATAGCTCAGACAACCTTTCAGAGGAAGGGAAGAGGGGTAGAGAACAAACAATGAGGGAGCACCTTGGAGTACTAGGAAGGAAGGAGGATAATGATGATATAATAAAAGCTCCATTTACTTTGCAGGAGATGAAGAGAGCAATAGATAAGTCTGGTAATACCTCTCCAGGGAAAGACCAGATGTGTTATATCATGTTGAAACATCTTGGAGATATTGGGTTAGGCAAGATTCTGAATCTGGATAAGAGTGTGGGAGGAGGGGAAATTGCCAGCAAGGTGGAAGGAAGCAGTAGTGATTCCAATTAGAAAGCCAGGTAAAGATCCAACGAAGCCAACAAGTTACCGTCCTGTTGCTCTTACCTCACATATGTGTAAAATAATGGAACGGATGATAACAGAAAGATTAACTTACTATCTTGAGAGTAAGGAAATAATAGCAAGATATCAAAGTTGTTTTAGGAGAGGGCGAGGCACCATGGATCCTATATTATGTTTAGAGGCTGATGTGAGGAAAGCATTAGCAAATAAGGACTCTGTTGTGGCAGTGTTTTTGACATAGAGAAAGCATATGATATGATGTGGAAAGAGGGTCTTTTGATCAAATTACACATAGATGAGGTAGGAGAGGGTTTTTAATTGGATAAAGGTGTAATGGGGCGTGACGTGTGAGGAAGGAGGAGCCAAACGCAGCAAGGGGAATCATTAAGCCCTTAGGCCACTAAGGCGGGATACCCGCAGATAAGGGAGGAGACAAGACAAGGAACACAAACACCACTACAACCGCTACTAACTGGCTCACTGTCAAACGCCAAGTAGAGCGCAAGGACAGGGATCTGAACAGCCATAAATAAATACGCGCCCTGTCTCTGTAAGGAGACGAATCAGAACGGGCGAGTAGCGTAAAGACAAACATAAAACACAAACAAAAACTGCAAAACAATATGATAGTATGAGGAGGCGAATGGAAAATATCCAACGTTTCCAGGCTACTCTCAAACTCGCGGTCACACACAAACGTGTCCACAACATCGCCCAATCTTCCATATAGGAAGACATGTACCCAAAAGACGAAAAGAACAGCAGTTCCAAACAAAATCGTCAAACTCCATACAAGGAGAAAGGCAACGAAAGGAACGAGCAGGACAGGCAGCACCGGACATTTACCGGCTAGACCAAAGCGAGATTCATTGAAAATACACGCCCTGCCTCTATATGATGAGGAAAATAACGAGGCGCACAGGAACAGATTTAACGTTCCATGGCGAGAATAATAGGCTCGCAGTCAACCGCAAACATGTCCAAAACATCGCCCGGTCTCCCTGAGAGACGAATTGCACCGAAGGGCGAACAGAAACACAGTTCCGAACAAAATCGCCCAAACCTCCATACACGGAGAAATAGCACAAAAGACGAAGGGACAGCTGTACCGAAACGGTCGGCTAACTGACTTACACAAGCACAAACACAAGCCCTGCCTCTAAGAAACGGAAAATGTAACGAGGCGAACAGGAACAGAGATTTAACGTTCCATGGCTATTTAATAGGAAAACACGCAGTCAAATACAAACACGTCCACAACATAGCCCAAGCTCCATAAACTAGGAGGCTAACACCCGGAGAACGAAAACAGAACAACAGTTCCAAACAAAACCGTCCCGCAGGTAGTTAGGGAGTATAGGACGGCTGCAACAAAAGACCTACGCAACATAGCACGACAGCCTCTCAATAAAGTGAAATGTAACGAGGCGAACAGGAACTGAGATTTAACGTTCCAAGGCTATTTTAAGCAAACACGCAGTCAAACACAAACACGTCCACAACATAGCCCAAGCTCCATAAACTAGGAGGCTAACACCCGGAGAGAATCGTCCCACAGGTAGTTAGGGAGTATAGGACGGCTGCCACAAAAGACCTACGCAAACTTAATAGCACGACAGCCTCTCAAATACAAATAAAAACCCTGGCTCACAACAAAGGAGAACGTAGTCCACGAGAAGGACCAAACAGGGAAATACGTACCAAGGCTACTTACTGGCTCACAGTAACACGGAATTGAGTAGAAGCAAAACGCCAGATCTCTCAGCAAGAACCCTTAACAGGCGAAAAAATGGACCAGAGAAACTGCTACTCTATACTTCTACGAGCTAAGAAACTAAATAGAAGGGAAACGCCTGATCCTCCTATGGGAAGACATGTGCCGAAGGGCGAGCAGAACTACTGTTCCGAACAGAATCGCCCAAAACTCCATACACGGAGAAAAAGCACCAACAAGGCAAAATAGAGCAGAGATTTTACGGTCCCAAACCTCTACGAGATAATCAACTACCAAGCCAGTAAGAAATAAGCCCTGCCTCTAAACAGAGACGCAAACAATAGGCGAGTAGCCAAAACGGTACGATAACTCACAACCAACAACACCACAGTACAAACAAAGAACAATAAACAATTAACAATCAATGTCGAAGCCCCGAATGAAGGGAACGGTAGGCTTATATAAATCACTCCGGTGACTACAACAGGTGTAAACGCTTTAACAGAAACTCCCCCAACTCAGCAGGGCGGAGCAAGCATTTACCAAAAGGGCAGCGCCCTCGCGTGGCCACCGAGGAAAACGACCGCATGGGGAAACAGGGTAGAAAACCATGACAAAAGGACTTTCTCTTTGGGAGAGCTATTCAAGTGAGAATAGGATCAGAGATGTCTAACACATATGTAGTTGATAATGAAACGCCTCAAGGAAGTGTGATTAGCCCTTTGTTA
Organism: Synaphobranchus kaupii; assembly: GCA_029718625.1. NCBI lineage: Eukaryota > Metazoa > Chordata > Actinopteri > Anguilliformes > Synaphobranchidae > Synaphobranchus > Synaphobranchus kaupii. The sequence goes on from CM056380.1 coordinate 8,604,432, forward strand.
TTTACTATTATGATTAATGATGTGTTTCACGAATAGGATCAGATATGGGGAAATCCCTGCATGGAGATGATGGAGCTCTATGGAAGAGAGGGAGGAATGTGAAACATATTGTAAGGAAGGTGCAGGAGGGAATTAACGAGGAATTAATGAATAGCATGGAATTTTTTTTTCTTTCAATTATTGACAAGCCGCTTTAAGGAACTTAACAGTTAAAGGACGAAATAACCCTTGGTTCACTACTAAACCTACTAGCCTATTCTTTGATAGGAATAAAGCTTGGGCTAAGGCCAGGAAAACAGGTGCAGAGCCTGATAGGATCAATTTAGACAACTATGAAATCGTTGCACTTCCCTCACTAAAAAGGCAAAATCTAAATATTATTTATCTGTAACCACTGATAACTTAAACAACCCAAGACAATTCTGAAAAGCAATAAAATCTCTATCTCAGAATGGAAATAGAAACGAGTTACCCCCATGCATATCTTAGGATGCCACTACCATCTCAGACAAATCCGCTATGTTGGACTGCTTCAATGAGCATTTCATAGCTTCCGGCTCATTATTCAATTCTGTTTACCCTCCTTCTAGGCATCCCGCAATTAGTTCAGACAGTTCTACTAGTACTGATCAACCCTTCTGTTTCTCTCCTTTCTCAGTCACTGAGGTACATAAAGCCGGCCCTGATAAACTCGATCCAAGCTTTTTAAAGTTAGCAGCTGATTTCATTGCTCTACCTTTGACACACCTTTTTAATCTCACCTTGACTTGCCACAATTTTCCCAAGATATGGAAGACTTCCTATGTTCTCCCCCTTTTAAAAGGAGGTGACCCCTCATCACTAAATAACTATAGGCCTATCGCCAAATTATAGGTTTTAGCCAAAGTTCTGGAACGCCTTGTCAGTGACCAACTAAAATAAGTTTTATATACAAACAACATTTTATCTAAGTTTCAATCCGGTTTTAGTAAGCAGCACAGCACAGGAACAGCAGCTTTGAAGGTGGTCAATGATATCATTGTAGCAAAAGATAGCAAGCAGTGTTGTGCATCCCTTTTTATAGATCTCTCTAAAGCCTTTGATACCATTGACCACACCATACTGAAGCAAAGGCTGATTAGCACAGTCTGTCAGACCAAGCCGTGAGTTGGTTTGTGAACTATCTCTCAGGCAGGACTCAGTGCGTCCAATTTGATGGGCTCAGCTCTAAGTCACTTCCCGTTAGCAATGGTGTACCACAAGGTTCAGTCTTAGCCCCCCTTCTGTTCACTATTTATACTAATAGCTTGGGACAGAACATCCCAAACTCGAACCTCCATTTCTATGCAGACGGTACTGTTATACAGTACTGTGCAAATGTCTTAGGCACCCTAGATTTATGATGTAGATTTGTTCTTAGATGCTTATTTTTTGTCTTCTGCATTAGTGTGTCAGTAGAAAAGAGCAAATTGTAGATTTCCAAACATTGATTTTCCAAAAACCTAATTGAACTTTCGTCAGAGAAAAGAAGAACAAGGAGTACTGCAACAGATGGTATGGTCTCCACAGAGGTCTGTTCTCAACATCACCAAGGCTGTCTGGGATTACCTGGACAGACAGAAGCAAGCGAGACAGCCAAAGTCTGCAGAACTGTGGCAAGTTCTCCAAAATGCTTGGAACAATGTGCCAGCTGATTTTCTTATAAAACTGAACAACAGTGTACCTAAGAAAGTTGATGCTGTTTTAAAGGGAAAGGGTGGTCACACCAAATATTGATGTGATTGTTTTTTATTGTTAACTGTTCTTGATAGTCAATTGTTTGATATTTAGAAACTTTTAATTTAATTATTTTTTAAAGGATTTTCGCCTTACGGATTTTCTTTACATGTGCCTAAGACTTTTGCACAGTACTGTATACTGTACTGCGCACACTTTAAACAAGGCTCTTGAAAACCTCCAAACCGCCTTTGACAGTCTGCAATCTCAACTGTATCAACTAAAGCTCTTACTAAATGTGGGCAAAATCAAACTGATGGTCTTCTCAAACTCTAAAAAGAAATCACCAAGCCCCCCAGTATTTGTATCTTTGGATGGTAAACAGATAGAAGTAGTCTCTTGCTATAAATATCTAGGCACTTTGATGATTCCCTGTCTTTTAAGCAACACATTGAAAGTCTTGTGAAAAAGCTTAGGCTAAAACTGGGTTTTTATTTCAGAAACAGGTCCTGTTTTAATTTTAACTACTTTATGCCTATCCTCGACTATGGGGATTTGCTATATATGCATGCATCTGCACAGTGCCTTCATTCGCTGGACAGATTGTATCACGGCGCACTACGATTTATTTCTAGTTGCAGCTTCCTCACGCATCACTGTACTTTGTACTCAAGGGTTGGTTGGCCATCTCTGTCCATGCGCAGGCTCACCCACTGGTATATTTTTAAATATATCATAGGTCTTCTCCCCTCCTATTTAAATATTTTTACTACTCAGAAATGTAGAGGACACCACAATCTTCGATCCCAAGATCTCATTCTATTGACAGCCCCTGCAGTACAGACAGAGATGGGGAAAAAAAACTGCATGGAATAGCCTGCAGAAGGTTTTAAAACACCATTAGCCTAGTTCCATTAAACGATTTTAAAGCACTAATGAGAGCTATGGAAGATGAATCCATTGGGAGTTGTCACTGTCTTAATTAATCTTCATTGTCTTCACCAACTAGGCCAGGTCATCAACTGGCTCTGAGCTGACCTAGCACTCAGTTGCCATTCTGATCTTTCCCTGTCCCTCTCGGGCTCTTTGTTTTATGATGTATTGATGTTAATAATTGTATTATTGTTGTTGTCTTGCACTATTTGTTTGTGTAAGCTGAAGGAGGCACTATTTGTTGCGCCACTCCCATTTGATCCTACCGGTTTCTACTACAAAGTGCAGCTTTTATCAGAGCGTTTTTTTATTACTGCTCAAGTAATCCGAAATACTGCAGGATAATAAATAAAAACATACCGAAATTAGGACAAGCAACAAACAATTCTTCCAGTACAGCAACCAATACTCCATTCGCGGGCTCACGGATTCAAAGGGGGGTTATGTATTACAAAGGGTTAGGGTTAGGGTTAGGGTTAGGGTTAGGGTTAGGGTTAGGGTTAGGAAGGAATGCGGGAATGATCAAAATAGCATCTGGAAAAACCCTTGCCAAAACAGCTTCGGTTGTTTTCAATGGCAGCGCTGATATTATGAGGGTGTAATTATAGTTTCCGCCTCTACGCAAAATGGCGCACTTTCACCGCCCGGCCTGAAAAAAAATCTAGGGGAAACACTGTAGCTGATGAGAGTTAGGGATTACCGCATTTCACAAAAAAATGTGTAAACTAAGTCTTAAAACAATAATCATAATTAAGAATCGCGATTCATTAGATTTAAAGCATTTATATCGATTATTGGTGAAGCCAAAGTGATTCATTCTATTTATTTATTTTAGCAGATCGATTTAGTTGCATCGGTAGGACTGACCATCGATTCATCGATGAATCGCATGAATCGTTACACCCCTACTTACAAGCGATACTATAACTTCTCTGCATTTGAATGGATCTCTATGGGAATTGGGGGGTGGGACTAGATTTAGCTGTAAATTACACTGGTACAGTATGGAACACATGGTTGGCTAAATTGCTCTAAGTCATCAAGGGTCTGACGTATCAAACAAGCCTTAAACCACGTAAAATGGGGGTAATCCCAAACGCTCTACAGGCCAGCTATATAAAAAGGACTATAGGTGCTCAACAAAGGACCAGCGAACTGAAAGAATACCTTCCCCGGACCAATTCACCAGGACTTACCCGAAATAAGGAGGACTAGAGCACACAGAGATCAGAGCAAAAAATTATTTAATGGGACTGACGTTTCGACGTCAACGACATCTTCTTCAGAGTCAAAAGGAAAAACAGACAACGCACCGGGAGGTATATAAATACCCTCCCATCAATTACACATTGTAAGGTGCGCATGTGTGGGACTAATAGATCTCGTCATTGATTCCACATACACAATGTTATATTCTTTAGCAGGGCAGAAGACCAACAAATATCATAGGTAATTAAACTGAATAATATCCTATTATGAGCATGGCATAAACAATATATAATGAAAATCAAATAGCCTCAAGGAATTTCCTTGATCGATAGTCGTCAACGTTAATGAACAATCAATCGATCAATCGATAACAAAACAGCTAAAAATAGCTTATGACATAGAAAATACAAAATGCATGTTTTTTTTCCTCAATCAAAGCTTTATTGAAACATTTGAGAAATACGCCTGTTTCATAGCATAACACAAATATAATCATGAACGCTGTTTTGTTTAAGTATAATATTTTAATAAGGCACGGGAAATTGCGCTCACTCTTCCGAGGCGAATCAGTGACTAACACGTACGTCTATGACATATACAAAAATAAGATGAGCCTTAATTAAAAACTTAAATTTGCAAAATGATTATGAAATAGATAAAGATAACGTTTTTGAAAACAGCGCTATAATAGGTTCCGTCTTGAAATGAGAAAGCTACGACAAACTACGACAGCTCAGGCCTCAGTTTAAAACTTAAACTGCATAAGTGCAGTAAATACCTAGGCCTGCTGATTTTTATTTAAGAATATAAGCATGTTTACGTTATCAGGGGTGAGTCGTGTGCGTAGTCGGTTTACAGGGAGGCCAGCTGCTGAAAATACGCGTTCCGATGGGAACGATGTCCCAGGCACGCATAAGTAGCGTGCTTCATGGTCGAGTGAGTCTTCTTCTGTGTAAAGTTAATAACATGTTTCCTAATTGCAGTGCGCGCGCCCCCTTGTGTTTAACTTAATGATTGCATTTCACCAACAGCACCCATTGACACAATTAAGATGAGACCGCAAATAGTTCAATTTGATCGTTAAATTTGAAATGGTCGAGCGATCAAATTATTAACGGCAATTAATCGATCAACGATTAATCGTTAACACCCCTACTCTCAATACCACAAAATTTCAGGGAAGAGCTGGAACTTTTATGGCTGTAAGTCATCAAGGGTCTGAGGTATCAAACGAGCCTTAAACAACCACTCTGCTGCCAGAAATACAGTAGATATGGCTGGATAACTTGAAGGGTTTCTTCTCCTGACTTTCCATAGAGTTCAATAGGAAAATTTCTCAGGAGAAACAACCCTTAAAGTGATCCATACATATCTACTGCACATCTGGCAGCAGAGTGATGGTTTCAGGCTTGTTTGTTACCTCAGACCCTTGATGACTTACACCCATTTTACCAACCATGTATTCCATACTGTTCCAGCATAATTTACAGCTAAATCTAGTCCCACCCCCCAATTCTCATAGAGATCCATTCAAATGCAGAGACGTTATAGTATCGCTTGTAAGTGTACCAGACAATAAGATATCAAGAGTGTTTTGATGTTGTTGGGTCACGGACATCAGGAAGTCATGGCATGCAAAGGATATATGACCAAATATTAAAAATTATTACTTTATTCTATATATACGTAAATGCAAAGGTGCCAATAATTGTGGCACACGTGGTTTTGTTAAATAATTATTTGTTGATGAGGGATTTTTTTTTCAGGCCTGGAGTTAAACCTGCATACACACCGGCCTGCGAGGCCTGGAGTTAAACCTGCATACACACCGGCCAGCGAGACCTGGAGTTAAACCTGCATACACACCGGCCTGCGAGGCCTGGAGTTAAACCTGCATACACACCGGCCCGCGAGGCCTGGAGTTAAACCTTCATACACACCGGCCTGCGAGGCCTGGAGTTAAACCTGCATACACACCGGCCAGCAAGGCCTGGAGTTAAACCTGCATACACACCGGCCCACCAGGCCTGGAGGTAAACCTGCATACACAACGGCCCGCGAGGCCTGGAGTTAAACCTGCGTACACACCGGCCCACCAGGCCTGGAGTTAAACCTGCATACACCCCGGCCCGCAAGGCCTTGAGTTAAACCTGCGTACACACCGGCCTGCGAGGCCTGGAGTTAAACCTGCATACACACCGGCCCACCAGGCCAGGAGTTAAACCTGCATACACACCGGCCAGCGAGGCCTGGAGTTAAACCTGCATACACACCGGCCCACCAGGCCTGGAGTTAACCTGCATGCACAACGGCCCGCAAGGCCTGGAGTTAAACCTGCATACACACCGGCCCACCAGGCCTGGAGTTAAACCTGCATACACACCGGCCCGCGAGGCCTGGAGTTAAACCTGCATACACACCGGCCCGCGAGGCCTGGAGTTAAACCTACATACACACCGGCCCGCAAGGCCTGGAGTTAAACCTGCATACACACCGGCCCACCAGGCCTGGAGTTAAACCTGCATACACACCGGCCCGCAAGGCCTGGAGTTAAACCTGCATACACACCGGCCCGCGAGGCCTGAAGTTAAACCTGCATACACACCGGCCCGCGAAGCATGGAGTTAAACCTGCATACACACCGGCCTGCGAGGCCTGGAGTTAAACCTGCATACACACCGGCCTGCGAGGCCTGGAGATAAACCTGCATACACACCAGCCAGCGAGACCTGGAGATAAACCTGCATACACACCAGCCAGCGAGACCTGGAGTTAAACCTGCATACACCCCGGCCCGCGAGGCCTGGAGTTAAACCTGCATACACACCGGCCCACCAGGCCTGGAGTTAAACCTGCATACACACTGGCCGACCAGGCCTGGAGGTAAACCTGCATACACACCGGCCCGCGAGGCCTGGAGTTAAACCTGCGTACACACCGGCCCACCAGGCCTGGAGTTAAACCTGCATACACACCGGCCCACCTGGCCTGGAGTTAAACCTGCGTACACACTGGCCTGCGAGGCCTGGAGTTAAACCTGCATACACACCGGCCCACCAGGCCTGGAGTTAAACCTGCATACACACCGGCCTGCGAGGCCTGGAGTTAAACCTGCATACACACCGGCCCACCAGGCCTGGAGTTAAACCTGCATACACACCGGCCCGCGAGGCCTGGAGTTAAACCTGCATACACACCGGCCCGCAAGGCCTGGAGTTAAACCTGCATACACACCGGCCCGCGAGGCCTGGAGTTAAACCTGCATACACACCGGCCCGCAAGGCCTGGAGTTAAACCTGCATACACACCGGCCCGCAAGGCCTGGAGTTAAACCTGCATACACCCCGGCCTGCGAGACCTGGAGTTAAACCTGCATACACACCGGCCTGCGAGGCCTGGAGTTAAACCTGCATACACCCCGGCCCGTGAGGCCTGGAGTTAAACCTGCATACACACCGGCCTGCGAGGCCAGGAGTTAAACCTGCATACACCCCGGCCCGCGAGGCCTGGAGTTAAACCTACATACACACCGGCCCGCAAGGCCTGGAGTTAAACCTGCATACACACCGGCCCACCAGGCCTGGAGTTAAACCTGCATACACACCGGCCCACCAGGCCTGGAGTTAAACCTGCATACACACCGGCCCGCAAGGCATGGAGTTAAACCTGCATACACACCGGCCCGCGAGGCTTGGAGTTGCTGATCTCTGCTGTAGACCCTTGCAGGAGGACATGTAGCATATACAGAAATGATAGATTCAATCATAAGAGCACACCAGTCTTACAAAGTCCCTTATTTACTGTCAGCTGGGCTGCTAGTTCTCCTGGGGGGGGGGGGGGGGGGTATAATTACCATGCAGCACCCCTGTCCCTGTAGGAGGGGGCTCTGTTGGTGATGGTGGTAGGTACTACAGTTCTGCTCAGGTCCTTATTTTGTCAAATGTAAAATAGTGTAGTAAAATAATTCTCAGGATGTTCATATAAGCACAGTAGCACACCCCAGTCAATACGCTTATATACAAACTCATATAAGCACAGTAGCACACCCCAGTCAATACGCTTATATACAAACTCATATAAGCACAGTAGCACACCCCAGTCAATACGCTTATATACAAACTCATATAAGCACAGTAGCACACCCCAGTCAATACGCTTATATACAAACTCATATAAGCACAGTAGCACACTCCAGTCAATACGCTTATATACAAACTCATATAAGCACAGTAGCACACCCCAGTCAATACGCTTATATACAAACTCATATAAGCACAGTAGCACACCCCAGTCAATACGCTTATATACAAACTCATATAAGCACAGTAGCACACCCCAGTCAATACGCTTATATACAAACTCATATAAGCACAGTAGCACACCCCAGTCAATACGCTTATATACAAACTCATATAAGCACAGTAGCACACTCCAGTCAATACGCTTATATACAAACTCATATAAGCACAGTAGCACACCCCAGTCAATACGCTTATATACAAACTCATATAAGCACAGTAGCACACCCCAGTCAATACGCTTATATACAAACTCATATAAGCACAATAGCACACCCCAGTCACCCCATACGCTTATATGCAAGAAGTATTCACACAAACATTCAGGTTACAGTTTTTGAAAATTAACGGGGTCAGTAAAAACTTTTTCCTCCCTGTGACAAAATTAAAACTCTTAGTCAAAATCACTCATTCTATTTAGTTAAGGTCACACAGTACACAGCACTACTCACCCCAGTCTCTGTAGTTTACAGTTTGGACTCATCAGTCCAGCACAGAGCAGCTTCACTCCTGAATCTCCCAGGTTATTGTCACTGAGGTCCAGATCTCTCAGGGGTGAGTTTGATAACTGGAGAGCTGAGGCCACGATATCACAGGACTTCTCTGTGAGTTTGCAGCTGTTCAGTCTGCAAATAAGAGTTAATATATTATAGTATTACAATATTATGTATATATAAAATATGTAACATCTTAAATATAACAATGATAGTGTTCAGTGATGAAGAGTGAAACTGAGGATTTTAAGGTTGACGATGCTCGGAGGAAGATGTCTGTGCTACTCTCTCCAACTGCAGCACTTTGGACCTGAGAATTAGACGTCCTGCTGGACTGAACTCTGACAGTTCTACAGATGTAATTCTGACCCAAATGGGCACTTTTCTTATACTGTAAGTTCTCTGAAATGGGGCTAAGGGTCCATCTACCTTTTCTATGACATTTTCTCTGGGTTTAACCCTCCCATCCCAGAAGTGCAGCTGCCATCTTTCAGAGTGGACAGTGGGTTTAGTTTGTAATGCTGTGGGACGTTTGGCACAGCTACCACCAAAAGTAAAGATGTAAAAGATAACACACGTCTTTCAGAGTGGACAGTGAGTTAGCCACTGATTCTGTACTTTTGGTTTCAACTGTGGTCCCACAGCACAGCAAGCTAACACAGTGAAGGTGGATTCACTTTAATAACAGGAAGCCTAATAACAGTGATCTGTTCACATATAGTCAGGTACTGCACTGTGTCTGTTCTGCTGGTGTTACATATGACCAGGTAGTGCAGTGCGTCTGTTCTGCTGGTGTTACATTTGACCAGGTAGTGCAGTGTGTCTGTTCTGCTGGTGTTAAATATGACCAGGTAGTGCAGTGCGTCTGTTCTGCTGGTGATAAATATGACCAGGTAGTGCAGCTCCAGCAGAAACACTGGGTCTCCCAACTCTCGGAACAGCTGTACTTTTTAGACGAAAGCGTTTGTGTATATTTGATCGTTCATTGGGTATACGATAGTCATTCACAAAGAAATGGTTACTGCAGACATGATAGTCTGCCAGACGGAGTTGCTTGACAGTAGGGTTTTCATCAATGTGCAGTGTAAGCAACCATAGCTTTAGCCTATGTTCATCGCGCAGTGGTAATGCATGGTGTCACGCCTCTCTCTCGTTTACTTCATGCTTGGCCTCTCTTTTACTGATTGGGCTGATTGCTTCAGGTCTGCGCTCAAGGAGTACAAAGGCGTGGCTGGTGCAGGGTGGAAAGAGTTTGGTCTCCAGCAGCCGTGTTGTGTGCTTGTGAAGTACATTTTTATGAATAAAGACTTGTTAATGTTTTCCATGTGTGGTCTCCCGTTTGTTGCATTGCCATGAGCCAGGCATGTAACAATGGAAACTGACCATTGTAGTTTTCCTAATTTTATTACTGCAACCTGAAAACTTGCAAACTTGTGCACCACACACTGTAAACAATAAATGTTCACGCATGCAGAATAGCTAAGCTACGGTAGGTCAATAGCTACTGCTAGTTCAACGAGCAAGAAAATGTATTTTAATAAAAAAATTCAGTGAATAAATTTCGACTTTCACACAGGTTTTCACTTCCAAATAGAAGGTTTAGATGAACTGGACTTGTTTGAAGTAAATTGTTTGTATCTAAATATGCCTCTTCGGACTCCATTGTAAAGCCGAGCGGAGCGGTTCTTTTGTAGACCAAATCTCGAAAATGAAAGATGTGACAACTTTATGATTAGGCTACCCATCAGAATGTTAGAAATAGTTCTTAAACATAGATCCAAGTCGAAAAAAAACGGAATTCCCCTTTAAAATACTATAATGCAGCACATTATACTTAATTGTTGTTTAAATGCTTATTTTCCTTAATTAGACCCTTCGTTCTCTTTTAGTTTTGGTCAGTTATGGAATACGTGTGAAATCAGCGGGGCATTAATTGCAGAAAGTATGGAAACCTGGTCATTTTAATTTAAAAAATATGAAGAAGGAAGAATAGTGTTAAAAATTCAGTTTAAATGGTGAAATTTACATTAATCTCAGTTTTTTTGAACCATATCGAAAAAAACACATGCACAGCGAATCCCCAGGACCATAGGCTATTTGAAAAACAAAAAATACCATTTTCACTGGAAAGAGTTTGTAACTTTTTTCAGTCAAAACCATTCCATTTACTTACATGCTGTATTGTAATGTTCCAGACATCTGGAGCACATTTTCTGCACTCCACTCTGTTGTCTTGACTTTTTGATTGAATGTCAATTTGTGCATTTGGTACGACATAGGTATTACCAGCAAAGTTTTTAATGGATAGCCATTGTCCCCTCGGAAGATTACAGGAACTATATGTGCGTAACCTTACACGTAGCATTGCGCATCGCCAGGATGTTGATGGAGTGGGCTCCCTTATGTTTTACATATACGTATAACAGCGTTATCTGCTGGGGCAGAACCCCAGGATACCCAAACTTCACCGTGAACTCCTGTTTTACCCGTTCTTGGCTGACAGGTGTGATGGGGACTTGAATGTGTTCATTCTATATACAGTGAAGGAAATAATTATTTGATCCCTTGCCGATTTTGTAAGTTTGCCCACTGACAAAGAAATGAACGGTCTATAATTTTAATGGTAGGTTTATTTTAACAGTGAGAGACAGAATATCAACAAAACAAATCCAGAAAATCACATTATATAAAAGATATAAATTGATTTGCATTTGATTGAGTGAAATAAGTATTTGATCCCCTACCAACCAGCAAGAATTCTGGCTCCCACAGACTGGTTAGATTAGTCCTCTCGCTTTAAAAAAGTACTCCTAATCTCAACTCGTTACCTGTATAAAAGACACCTGTCTCAACTCGTTACCTGTATAAAAGACACCTTTCCACAGAATCAATCAATCAGATTCCAACCTCTCCACCATGGGCAAGACCAAAGAGCTGTCTAAGGACATCAGGGACAAGATTGTAGACCTGCACAAGGCTGGAATGGGCTACAAGACCATCGGCAAGCAGCTTGGTGAGAAGGAGACAACTGTTGGTGCGATTATTCAAAAACGGAAGAAACACAAAATGACCATCAATCGCCCTCGGTCTGGGGCTCCACGCAAGATCTCGCCTCGTGGGGTATCGATGATCATGAGAAAGGTGAGGGATCAGCCCAGAACTACACGGGAGGAGCTTGTTAATGATCTCAAGGCAGCTGGGACCACAGTCACCAAGAAAACCATTGGTAACACACTACGCCGTAATGGATTAAAAGCCTGCAGCGCCCGCAAGGTCCCCTTGCTCAAGAAGGCACATGTACAGGCCCGTCTGAAGTTTGCCAATGAACACCTGAATGATTCAGAGAAGGCTTGGGAGAAGGTGATGTGGTCAGATGAGACCAAAATCGAGCTCTTTGGCATCAACTCGACTCGCCGTGTTTGGAGGAAGAGAAATGCTGACTATGACCCCAAGAACACCATCCCCACCGTCAAGCATGGAGGTGGAAACATTATGCTTTGGGGTGTTTCTCTGCTAAGGGGACAGGACGACTTCACCGCATCGAGGGGAGGATGGACGGGGCCATGTACCGTGAAATCTTAGGCGACAACCTCCTTCCCTCAGCCAGGACACTGAAAATGGGTCGTGGATGGGTCTTCCAGCACGACAATGACCCAAAACATACGGCCAAGGCATTTTTTGGGCGGCGGTGTAGTATAATGGTTAAGGAACTGGACTTGTAACCGAAAGGTTGTAGGTTCGATTCCCAGGTAGGACACTGCCGTTGTACCCTTGAGCAAGGTACTTAACCTGACTTGCTTCAGTATATATCCAGCTGTATGAATGGATAAAATGTAATAAGATATAAGAAGTTGTGTAAGTCGCTCTGGATAAGAGCGTCTGCTAAATGCCTGTAATGTAAACAAAGGAGTGGCTCAAGAAGAAGCACATTAAGGTCATGGAGTGGCCTAGCCAGTCTCCGGACCTTAATCCCATAGAAAATCTGTGGAGGGAGCTACCATTAAAATTATAGACCGTTCATTTCTTTGTCAGTGCGCAAACTTATAAAGTCGGCAAGGGATCAAATAATTATTTCCTTCACTGTAGGAGTGCATATAGGGACAGCAGGCATTCGTCTCTAGCTCAGCTGCCAGGAGATGATAGAAGTTTGTTAAAATCTGGCGGGATAAATGCAATTTAAGGCGGCATTTCCCTTCATTGAGAGACAGGTATGTGGTCCTTGACCAATGGACCCTTCTATTATTATGCATTTTTTGATATACACAATAAAATTCACATTGTAGACTAATGTTGATATTTTTATGCATGTTTTGTGCGTGCCCCTGTGTGTGTAACAGACAGGAGGAGGGTGTACGCACGTTGTGCACACGCCCATGTAGACGCATATTGCTGTAGGGACCGACAGCCAGCTGACAGTCCTTACAAAACACTGACTGTCACTTTAAGTACATGGAGGCGCGTCTGATGACGTCATCTGCGCACGCGGCGTTTAAAATCCTCATCTCACAGTGAACCGGTGTGAACACAGAACAAAGGCTGCGTCCCAATTCGCCCTAAGGTCCTCCTTCAGGACCGCACTTTGGTGACGTCAGAGGGTGTGCACTCAAGGTGTGCAAGTGCACGAGGGTGCATGGGTTTAAAAGGAAAGAATTGGGACACACTGCATGAAAAAGCTCGGTCAAAATTCCTGTTGTTCCATAAAGTTATAGGTTAAAAAAAAGGTGAAGATCAGGGATCCTCAATCTTATCCAGAAACTACCGGTGTTTGTGCACGCTTTTGTTCAAAACCAAGCAGTTACACACAGGAGTTCTACTAATCAAACAGAGGTTAATCAAATTAGTGGTTAATTAGTAGAATCAGGTGTGTAGCCTAACTGCTTTGCAATGACTTCAAGTCCTCTGTGATTGGTTAGAAACAGAAACATCACGATTTCGCAGGGGATTTGGGGTAATACCTCTCTGAAAAGTGCGGTCTGATGCGGACTTGCTAGAGGGGTGCATCAAGGGCTCATGGCGGCGCTCGAGAGTACCCTTGCGAAACACAAAATAAGAAATGGGACACACTAAGCCCCTGGAGGTTCTCGCGGGCACCCGCATTTGAAGTGCGAAGGGCAAATTGGGACGCAGCCTATATAAGAACTGTGAGTGTGAAGGTTCCCTTCCCCCCACCAAGTTAATAAAACTGAGTGACGACCATCGCTCAGGCTCTTCTCGCCCTTGCATCCATCGGACTTGGTCACTTTTCCCTGGGACTCCCACAACCCTGTGGAGTTCACACGGTGGAGTTCTCCTAATACTGGGGTTCACAGAACGCAGTGGATTGCTGCTATTGCTGAGGAGACTTCTGTGAAAACACAGAGAACGTGGCTCTCCAAGGGGTCTCTGACTTACCTCGCCTTGCGTTGACTAAGTTTACTTCATCCCACGTGGAAATAAGTAATAAATAATAATAATAATAATAAACTTTATTTGTATAGCACCTTTCGTACATAAAATGCAGCCCAAAGTGCTTCACAACAATAAATAAAAAATACAGAATAATAAAAGAAAATAGAAAAAGAAAATACAGATAGATAAGAACATTAGAACCTAAGAACCTAATTAAAAGCCAGCTTAAAGAGTTTTTTAGCTTATTCTTAAAAGTAGCAACTGAGCTCGCCATTTCTAATAAAAGAGAAAAAGAAAATACAGAAAAGAAATAAAATCAGCTTGCCTGCTATCTGCTGTGCACTGTACATACAATAAATGCCGCTCTTAAAACGGTCTTTTGCCGCTCTTAAAACGGTCTTTATGTGATGCTCTCACTCCCGTCCTTTTGTGTCCCGTGTTTTACCTGTTCCCTCTCGTATCGTGTTGTTTGTATTCCTGTTTGTTTCCCTCGTGCTGCAGGCTGGGCGTGGTTTTTCCTTTCGTGTCACTCTGTTCCACTACTCTTTACCCGCCTATCCCTTTCCTCCTTTCCGCGTGCATTCTGCACACTCTCTGCTCCGTTAATCACTCACGCATACATTCGCACGCGACACTCAATTGACACTTGTTAACTTTTGTATTTAGTCACCCGGTGTTCTTTGTCCTGTGCCAGTTTGTTAAGTCTCTTTGTGGTAACACTCTGGTCTTTGTCTCGTGGATACATTGTATCTAGTCCTGTCTTGCCTGCTGTAAAAGCCTTCATCTTGTATCAGCGTTAACTCGCTGTTTCCAGTCCTATCCAGCTTTAATTAGCTCTCGCCAGGAACGGTGTAAACACGTTCTTCATTCTGTCCTGCCTCGCTGTACTAACTTTTGTCTGCTCCAAGTCTACCTGCCTGCAGCTGTGCATGCATCCTGCTTGTGCTGCTGTTTCTGCCAACTTGCTGTTGTGTGTGCATCCAGCCGGTGCTCCAGCTCTGCTAACCTGCAGCTGTTCGTGCCACTCCACTCTGCCCTGTCTCCCGCTCCCCGCTCCTCCTCTGCTCAACCAGCCCGGATTCCTGCCACCATCCAGTCACTGACCTCTCCTGTTCCCGCTGATCCCCTGCTAATCCATCCCTGGTTGTCTGTCTATTCTGTGTTATCTCCCTATGCTTCAGGAGGAATTCTGGTCGAAGCAACAAATTAATGGAGTTATTGGAACTTCCTGTGTGTTGAGTTGTGCATTTCTGTCCAGTTCATACTTGGAACCGTAACACTTTTGCCGCTCTTAAAACGATCTTTCGCCGCTCTTAAAACGGTCTTCTGCCGCTCTTAAAACGGTCTTTTCAAGTGCTCCAACAAGCAACAACTGAACATCAAATAAAAACAGTCTAAAAGGACTAAAAATAATAAAAATAATGTTGCTAATTATAAGCTAGATTAAAAAGGTATGTTTTCAGTTGGTGTTTAAAAATGTCCACTGAGCCCACCTCTCTAATACTTTTTGGTACGGTGTTCCACAATTTAGGTGCATAGTGGACGAAAGCAGCTTCCCCAATTTTATTTGGGGGGGACTTTTGGAATGTTTAAAAGACCTGCCATAGAGGACCTAAGGGCTCGGGAAGGGACATAACACAACAGGGAATCAGTGACGTAGGAGGATGCTTGACCATTTAGAGCTTTGTATACAAGTAGAAGGACTTTAAAATCGATTCTAAAAGATACAGGGAGCCAGTGCAGTGCAGCTAAAACAGGAGTAATATGCTCTCTCTTCCTTGTCTTTGTTAAAAGTCTGAATTAGCTGTAGTTTCTCAATTGACTTTTTTGGAAGACCAGTAAAAAGAGCATTACAGTAGTCCAGTCTACTTGAAATAAAAGCATGAATTAACCTCTCAGCATCCTGTTGAGTTAAAAACGGCCGTACTTTAGCAATATTTCTTAAGTGGAAGAATGCTGTTTTGGTCACCTTATTTATGTGGGTTTTATTCTGATGAGCCAAATTTTCCAACTTATTAGAAAGTGCATCTCTTTTGGCTTTGGGGCCAACCAAGAGTATTTCTGTCTTACCTTCCTTTAATTTAGAAAAATTATTGCTCATCCATTGATTAATTGCGGACAGACAGGTAGTCAGGGATCATAAGGCATTAACGTCATTCGGTTCCACAGAAATGTCTAATTGCGTATCATCAGCATAGCTATGAAAGTTAACATTGTGTTCTCTGATGATATTACCTAGCGGTAGCACGTACAATGAAAAAAGAAGGGGACCAAGACAGCTTCCTTGTGCAACACTACCATTTCTAAATGATAAAGGCAGATTCACTTTATAAACAGCACTGCAAGCTTACACACAGCTAAAGGCAGATTCACTTTATAAACAGGAAGTAATACACATGCACATAGTATATGTATGGATGTGATAAAAGTTTATAATAGGAGATGAAGGAAATGGAATTGAAGGAATCTGTATGTAGGGTATAAAATCACAAGAAGGACCATCACTGTAGACCCTTGCAGGAGGATATGCAGCATATACAGAAATGATAGATTCAATCATAAGAGCACACCAGTCTTAAAAAGTCCCTTATTTACTGTCAGCTGGGCTACTAGTTCTCCTGGGGGGGGTATAATTACCATGCAGCACCCCTGTCCCTGTAGGAGGGGGCTCTGTTGGTGATGGTGGTAGGTACTACAGTTCTGCTCAGGTCAGACCTTATTTTGTCAAATGCAAAATAGTGTGGAATGTGGGAGATGTTCTCGGGACGGCATTTAACCCCCATATTATGTTCGGGGTCAATTCACAGGACCCAATTCCCTTTTTAACAACCTTATTTTTTAATCTGGAGTTTGGACATGGTATGACCTTTCCTAGTTTTTTGGGATTAAATAGTCCTGTACAAAGTCCTGTACCAACTATGTATACAAAGGTGTTGTGTGGGGTGATTTGTGGGGTAGCTCCAAAAAATAAGTAAATAAACAACCTTTTTAGTGTTAGCTCTGATTTTTTGTGGGTGATTCTGGTGGTATGTTCCTATACAGGTTTTAAACTTTCACTTACCTCAGGCTCTAAAATTAGATGTTTCATCACATATTTTTAATATTTAGAGATAAAAGGCTCGTCAATTGGGAGCCGCAGAAAGGAATTTAAGGGAAGCTCAAACAAATTACTTTATTATCCAAATTACTTTAATTAACAAATTATTTCTTTGTGTGTTCCTTTTATTTATCTTACAATCTGTTTGGTTGTATTTCCTTTCTTTTCTTCTAGCATAGTGCCCAATATTTTGTGTTGTAAATAAAATTATTGCATATTAACACTGTTAAAGCTGTTTATTCCTGGTTAGTAGTGACTCTCATATTGGGTCATGTGAACAAATGTTCTTTCTCTCACAGTGCATCCAAAGTACGTGGCTCACTTATGTGGTGTGCCTCTGTGCAAGAACCAATCACTGCAATGGCCTCATAAATACGGTTTTGGGGTAACACCCTTACCGGGTTACTCACTGGGTAGATTGTTAGTTTCACTAGCCGGATGTACAGCTCCTCTGGGATAGCTGTTAGAGTCAGTGTCCTCTCTCTCTCTCCTCCACAGAGGCCTACCACAGCTTAGCCCAGAGGATAAGGCAGTTTTGTGCTCAGTCTGCAGGAGCTTACAGAGGTGGTGGGACAGATGTCACCTGACCGTGCCCCGGGTATTGATGGACTGTCTGTGGAGTTTTATAAGACGCTTTGGGCGTGTATTAGTGAGGAATTTTACGAGGAAGTCATGGAGTGTGTGGTCAAAGGAGAACTTCCACAAAGCTGTTGCCGGGCCGTGCTCACACTCCTACCCTAAAAAGGGGGACTTATGTTTGCTTAAAAACTGGTGACCTATAGCACTTCTTTGTACTCATTTTAAGATACTTTCAAAAACTATTGCAAATAGATTTAAGGGATTCATAGCAGCACTGGTACGTAAGGACCAGTCTTATTGTGTCCCTGATCGTACAATCAGGGATAATTTGTTTTTAAAGAGAGATTTTATTGATTTGACACAGGGTGCAACCTGAGTGTTGGGCTACTTGCCATTGACCAGGAGAAAGCATTTGATCGGGTTGATCATGAGTACCTGCTGGAGACTCTGAAGGCCTTTGGTTTTGGGGAGGGCATGGTTTCTATGGTAAACTTGTTTTATAACAAGGCTTCCTGTCTGGTAAAGGTGGCAGGGGGGCTCAGCAGGCCGATAGGAGTGCACAGCGGTATCAGACAGGGGTGTCCTTTGTCCGGGCTCCTGTACAGTTTGGCCACTGAGCTTTTGTTGTGCCAGATACTGAGGCACAGACTGAGGGGGAAAATGGTACCAGGTGCAATTTTAGCCAATATGGCAATTAAGGTCTCAGTTCATGCTTTCATTTTATTTGTCTTATTTCTGCGTTTTTATTTATTTACGCTTTTATTTTTATTTATTTTAATTAATTAAGTTTTAACTTTTTAAATGTAAATATTTATTTTAACAACAAATTGTCCTAAGGCCCAGAAAGCGCAATAATCTGCTCAGCTCCAAAACCTCTACTACCCCTGAGGTTGCTCCCATGAGCCCAGCCATCATCCCCACAGTTCATTAGGTTGTGCCCGGTCCGCCGGCGGCCTTCTTGGTCCCTGGGTTCGCCGGCCGCGCTCTTTCGGGATCGGATCGCTTGTCTGGTGTAGTTGGAGAGCCTTTACCTTCCTACTGCTCCAGCCTTCCGGGACAGGTCGGGTAGGCCTGTTGAGCTGCTGCGTAAACAAACTCAATCTAGAAGGTTTGGGATTTATGGGACACCCGCTCAGTTACGAATCGTTCAAACACCAGTATGGATACAGACGGGGGAAAGAAAGCGATGCTGTGTGGATCTTGTGGAATGTTTTTAGTTGTTAATATTTGTGATTTCTTTGAGGACTTTTGAGTGTGAAAAATGCAGGAGCAACCAGGACTTAAGCCGTAAGATTACCCTGCTGGAAGAATGCATTTGAACACTAAAGGAGATCGCTAAATGTGAGCAGGCTGTGGATACTAGTTTTAATAATATCTCTGTTTTAAGAACTAAACCATGTCCAACTAGCTGCTCCTACAAAACGCTAGTATAAGATGGAGAACTCAGCGACGGGACTCTGGTCTACTGGCAACACATTGCTGCTGCTTGGCCCCCCGCTCAACAACAATTGCATTACTACACACAATGGACTGAAACCTCGCAGGGCGGCCGCTCCTCTGAAACTCTCTCTCTGCAACAGATACGATGCCCTAAGGGACTCGGACGACTTGCAATCCAGTTCGGACTAAGTTTTGTTGATTGGGGACTCTATTACCCGGAACGTGAGAGTTCCATCTGTTGACAGGGTAAGAGTGCATACTGAATGCTTGCCGGGTGCTGCTTGTTAGCCGTTTTAGCTATGTTTGCTAGCAAAGCCAATGCAACTCGAACGCACTGATGTCAGTAAAAACATGAAAACAATGCATTTATCACACCGATATCCATTAACGAATGCAAGGTTAGGTACTATAGCCTACTCCATGGCAAACATTTTAAAACCAATTTGTTTTATGCCAGGAATCCACTTGCTAACAAAAGGTAACGCATTAGCCCAGAAAAATACATTGCTTCTGCGAAATAAACATAGCGAAACCATTCAATTATGGTCAGCTAGCTAATGTTAGTCTACTTAATGGTCATGGATACTTAATGGTCCTTTTTGGTTTAGTTTGCCAAAACATCTTTAGGAAATAACATAGCCTATCAACGTAATTTTCTGACATTATAATAAAACAGCAATGATAGCTAGCTTGATCTACAATGTGTCCCGTCCCTATTCAGAACAGTGAGATGCAGGCAGCAATTCTTCCCTCGCTGGCTCCGCCTACTTGCTATGTCATTTACACGCCCACTTGAAAACACCGTAGTCTTTCAAAAACGAGGAAGTGGTAGAAGTATACGTCAAATAGGCGATGCACAGCGAATCTGTCAGACAACATTAAGAAAGCCCTCAATGCCTGACGATACTGCAGAAGTGGAAATGAAAACACCAGTGTTGTCCATTTCGATATCTGTCCCCCTTATATGAATACAGTATCCAGACAATAAGCCCAACATTAAGCGTATCCATGCAAGAACCATTTGTTGTGGAGTTAAGATGGGTAACGTGAAAATCATCCCTCTACAAAGGGAATCCCATGTGAAACCGGTTTCATATTCTCTGCTCACCTTTGTAAGGTGCAATTTTATTAATTGCATTTTTCGTGCCTCAAACCCACACCCAAATTCCGCTGTTGGAGTCACAAAGACCAGTGGATTGTAAATGACAGTTGAGCGGACAATCTAACAATCTAAGACACGGGACATCAAAGCCTATTGGGTAAACATGGGACTGTTTTGCGACCCTTTGACTCCTAATGACGCCGGGAACCCAGGGCTGTTCACAGGCCGTAAAAGGCCTAGGTTCTTGGAATATATTCTGTACTGAACGCAGTATATGTATAAAGCAGCATATGTATGTGCATGTAAATAACTGTGGATAACAGGATAAATGCCATGGACTGGGATTAATATCAATTGAAACTAGGATTAACAATTCCTGAAGAAATTGTAGGTGTGGTTGCTTCACAAATATCAATGGCTGGAAATGGCATAGAAAGATGGTAATATGGTATAGTGTGAGGTGGAAAATAAAAGGTGGAAATAGTATGAACTTGACGACTAGGCTAGCACCATAGATAGGGCTAATAGCCTGCGTGTTCATGGCGAACGAGTGCATTGTGCTTGATGCAGCATTTGTTGTAGTTATAGCCCAATCAGGGTACGAAATAAAATAAAAATTCTCACAGGGCTTTTTTTGCCCCCTTAACTGATTTTCGAGGGCATTTTTTCACATTTCGGGGGCACTCACATGTTATGATACAAAATCTTATTAAACATCCCAATCGTTTTAAAAAAATACAACTCAATTAATGGCATCCAAAATACTTTATTTCATTTGATCATTAAATTCACATTTAGAAACGTAATTTAGGATATGCAACTTAATTTAGGATATTGATTTGGATATGTAACGAAATATTAAATATGATGACTATTTAAGTTTGTTAATTTGTCCAATTACTCTTCCTCCCCTAAAATGGTGGGTTGGGGGGGGGGGGCTGTGTATAAAAAGGGCTACAATTGCTACACAGTTCACCCAATACGGATGTACAAATCCTCAAATTGAAGCTGAAAGTCTGCACTTTAACCTCATCGTCACTGTTCCATTTCAAATCAAATGTGCTGGAGTACAGAGCCAAAAAAACTAAAAATGTGTCACTGCCCGAATACTTTCCGTCCCCACTGTATATGATTTGGCAAGTACGCAAGTGTAAAAGTGCGTTCAAAGTGCATCACGGTTCAAAAACTTTTAAACCAATTTTAGCCGGTTTTTCACCTGAATGCGAGATGGAATTTCAATGACTTTTCATCGTAGAAATGTTCACTGGGAGGCAGATTTGCTGCTCACGTTACTTCCCTCAGAATCGTTTGACACAGGCGTGATGTTTAATTCTTTTTGGGTTTTCGGTTTAATTGGTATTACGGTCAATTTCGTGGAGTCAACATCACCTCTAGCAAACTGTCTTATTGATAGCTGGCACTCTGGAGAGACAGTACAGTAGTAGGCGATGTAGCATACCTCAACAAACAGCGCTTTTCAATTGGTTTCACGTTCATCAAAATATAACTTCACTCTGCAACACCATTGGCCCGTGCGTGCCCAGGCACCTGAGCACCCACATGATCACCGCCTATGGTTCAGATATTTATATCAGATATTTGGTTCAGATTAACTTGTAGGCTACAGTTTCTCTTCCTGGAGGAAAGGGGGGGGGGTCTCTCTGTGTAGGGTGGCAGTGTAGTGTAATGGTTAAGGAACTTGGTTTGTAACCATAAGGTTGCAGGTTCGATTCCCAGGTAGGACACTGCTGTTGTACCATTGAGAAAGGTACTTCACCTGCATTGCTTCAGTATATATCCAGCTGTATCAATGGATACTATATATTAAAAAAAAAAAAAATTTAAATGCTGTGTAAGTCGCTCTGGATAAGTCTGCTAAATGCCTGTAATGTAATGTTGCTTGGTGGTGAGGTGGTACAACCCTCTTCTTGGACAAACAATTGCATTTAAGAGACGTCCAAAGGGCCAGTCGGGGAGAATCTGCTTAACAGTTCTCCTGGTACCATAGTCTTCTCGTGCGGCATTTTGAGCAAACATCATTATTCTCTTTGCGTTCCCTTTTGTCTTAGTCTGTTAGAGTGTATGCATTTTCTCTTAGTATAGAATAGCATTCTTTCATTGTGTTGTTAATAAAATGTCAATAAAATGTCTACCTTTTTCCATCAAGGTATGCCTATTCTTGGTTATTGCCAACTGTCATTTAATGTCATAATTAACTGTTTTCCCCTTTTTCAGTACATCCAAGATATGTGGTTCGCTTATACGCCGACCGGGGTGTGCATCTCTGTGAGGACCAATCACTGTATTGGTCTCCTATGCGGTTTTGGGGTGACACCGTAAGCAGGTTACTCGCTGGGCATAGTGATAGTCTCACGAAGCGGAAGTGCAGCTGCTCTGTGATAGTTGTGAATTTCAGTGTCCAGACGGATCCTAGTATTTCATCAAATAAAAATTGGATCATAGTCCAGGATATTTAGATAGTCTCACTCACCAGATGGAGTAACCTTAGTTAGGGCTCCCTGGATTAGCTGTTAATTTCGGTACCCGGACATAAATATGCTTTTAGGTTAAAGGCGCTTCCTCATCGCGCAAAAACATTATTTGCAAGACTCCCGGATGAGTAGCACCATTACATGCTGGGATAGAAGGTGTTAGTGTCAGAGAACAATTAGATGAATGCCTGGTAGCAGTAGATAGTCTTAGTGTCAGAGAACAATTAGATGAATGCCTGGTAGCAGTAGACAGTCTTAGTGTCAGAGAACAATTAGATGAATGCCTGGTAGCAGTAGATAGTCTTAGAACAATTAGATGAATGCCTGGTAGCAGTAGACAGTCTTAGTGTCAGAGAACAATTAGATGAATGCCTGGTAGCAGTAGATAGTCTTAGTGTCAGAGAACAATAAGATGAATGCCAGGTAGCAGTAGACAGTCTTAGTGTCAGAGAACAATTAGATGAATGCCTGGTAGCAGTAGATAGTCTTAGTGTCAGAGAACAATTAGATGAATGCCTGGTAGCAGTAGATAGTCTTAGTGTTAGAGAACAATTAGATGAATGCCTGGTAGCAGTAGATAGTCTTAGTGTCAGAGAACAATTAGATGAATGCATGGTAGCAGTAGATAGTCTTAGTGTCAGAGAACAATTAGATGAATGCCTGGTAGCAGTAGATAATCTTAGAACAATTAGATGAATGCCTGGTAGCAGTAGATAGTCTTAGTGTTAGAGAACAATTAGATGAATGCCTGGTAGCAGTAGACAGTCTTAGTGTCAGAGAACAATTAGATAAATGCCTGGTAGCAGTAGATAGTCTTAGTGTCAGAGAACAATTAGATGAATGCCTGGTAGCAGTAGATAGTCTTAGTGTCAGAGAACAATTAGATGAATGCCTGGTAGCAGTAGACAGTCTTTGTGTCAGAGAACAATTAGATGAATGCCTGGTAGCAGTAGACAGTCTTAGTGTCAGAGAACAATTAGATGAATGCCTGGTAGCAGTAGAGGCAAAACCCAGCATTTTTTCCTGAATTCATGTCTATCATATCAACTGATCATGAGAGAGTTCTTTTGGTAGGTGATTTTAACTTGCATGTGGATAATGTGTGAGGTTCCAAGGCCATGGATTTTAAAAACTTACTACTCTTTTTTGATTTTAATCAGCATGTTGCTGAGCCAACTCATAAGCATGGCCATACTCTAGATTTGGTAATTTCTAGAAAGCTAAGCGTTACAATTTCCTCTATTGTCGATCTCGCTATATCAGATCACTTCTGTGTATTTTTTAATGTCATGTTGTTAAAAGGAAAGAAAAAAGCTGATGACATTATAAAGAGGCACATTTTAAACTCTGCAGCAGCTGATACGTTTGCACAACTTGTAAATCTTACACGTGTACCACTGAACACGCTGTGAAATTCTCAAACTAAAGAGGAACTGTCAGAAAGCAGAGTGTAAATGGAGAAAGACAAAACTACAGGTACATCTTGACATCCTTAAAGAACAGCAGTGTTTCCCATTAATGCATTAAATTGTGGCGGCCCACCCCAATTTAATTTCTACCGCCACATTTTCAAATTGAATCAAAAAAAGATATCAAGAATAAAAATTGTTGTATCTGCGTACTGTAGTCCTGTCACTTCAAAAAATGCCTCTCTGGCTCTCATCACCCTACTCTATATATATATATACAGTGCATCCGGAAAGTATTCACAGCGCTTCACTTTTTCCACATTTTGTTCTGTTACAGCCTTATTCCAAAATTGATTAAATTCATTTTTTCCCTCAAAATTCTACACCCATAATGACAATGTGAAAAAAGTTTTTTTGAGATTTTTGCAAATTTATTAAAAATAAAAAACTAAAATTTCTCATTTACATAAGTATTCATACCCTTTGCTTTAACGTATTTTTAAAGTATCATATTTCATATTTGGTCGCATATCCTTTACATGCTGTTACTTCCTGAAGTCTGTGACCATCAACATAAAAAAAACTGTCGATATCTTATTTTCAGGTACTGTTACAAGCGATACTATAATCTCTCTGCATTTGAATGGATCTCTATGGAAATTGGGGGGTGAGACTAGATTCAGCTGTAAATTACACTGGTACAGTATGGAACACATGGCTGGCTAAATGGCTGTAAGTTATCAAGGGTCTGAGCTATCAAACGAGCCCCAAACCATCACTCTGTTGCCAGATATGGAGTAGATGTGGATGGATCACTTTAAGGGTTGTTTCTCCTGACTTTTTTCCCCATAGAGTTCTATAGGAAAATGAGTCCGGAGAAATAACCCTTGCAGTGATCCATCCACATCTACTTCATATCTGGCAACAGAGTGATGGTTTGGGGCTCGTTTGATAGCTCAGACCCTTGATAACTTACAGCCATTTAGCCAGCCATGTGTTCACATTGTCATTATGGGGTGTTGTGTGTAGAATTTTGAGGGAAAAAATGAATTTAATCAATTTTGGAATAAGGCTGTAAAAGAACAAAATGTGGAAAAAGTGAAGCGCTGTGAATACTTTCCAGATGCACTGTATATACATATATATATATATATATATATATACAGTGCCCTCCACTATTATTGGCACCCCTGGTGAAGATGAGTAAAAATGGTTATAAATAATTCGCCGTTTGATGAATTAGCTTAATCTCACACTGAAAAAATTAGAAAAATCCAAGCTTTAATTGAAGTAAATTTATTATGAGAAAAAAAATCCCTCATCAAGAAATAATCATTTTTAACAAAACCACGTGTGCCACAATCATTGGCACCTCTGCATTTATATATGGAAGTAATAATTTTTTATATTTGGTCGCATAGCCTTTGCATGCCATGATGTCCTGATATCTGTGACCCAACAACATCAAAACACTCTTGATATCTTATTTTCTGGTACTCTTACAAGTGATTCTATAATGTCTCTGCATTTGAATGGATCTCAATGGGAATTGGGGGGTGGGACTGGATTTACCTGTAAATTATGCTGGAACAGTAACATGGTTGGTAAAATGGCTGTAAGTCATCAAGGGTCTGAGGTATCAAACAAGCCTCAAACCATCACTCTGCTGCCAGATATGCAGTAGATATGGATGGATCACTTTAAGGGTTGTTTCTCTTGGTCAATTCTTGGATTTTTCTCATTTTCTCAGTGTGAGATTAAGCTAAGCATCTTTACAAGTGGTGCCAATAATAGTGGAGGGCACTGTATATGATGAAAGCCCAATCGGTTCCTTAGAAAACTGTCTGAATGATATTCATCTCTGGATATCTCAGAATGTTCTTCAGTTGAATCAGGATAAGACTGAAATACTTATCATAGGATTTAAGGCCCGGAAAGAAGGATTATTTAAGAACCAAATAATAAAAAAAAGTTAAGAATCTAGGTGTAATCTTGGATGCTGACTTAAGCTTTCTGCCACATATAAGAAATGTAACAAGGGTACTTTTTCCATTTGTGATACATTACTAAAGTAAGGCCTTTCCTCTCGCAAGCTGGTGCTGAACGGTTAATACCTGCCTTTGTTACAAGTAGATTAGACTACTGTAATGCTCTTTTCTCTGGTCTTCCAAAAAAATATACAGAGCAGCTACAACTTGTGCAAAACTCAGCTGCAAGAATCTTGACATGAAGCAAGAAGAGAGCTCAGATCACACCTGTACTTGCATCTCTGCATTGGCTGCCCATGAAATTTAGAATTGATTTTAAAATTATTTTACTTGTTTTTAAAGCTCTGACTGGTAATGCACTACTTGACATATATGACCTGCTGAATAGATATCAGCCCATATGTGCCCTCAGATCTTCTGGTGAGGACTTGTTATGCATTCCAAAAGTAAATTACAAAAGAAGTGGAGAAGCTTCTTTTTATTTCTATGCCCCCACACTATGGAATAGCTCGCCCAGACAGATCAGAGAAATGCAGCACTTGTTAAAAGCCTTCTGATAACGTACTTCTTTATGATGGCTTTTACTTGATTGTATCCTATTTTAGGTTTTACTTGTCTTTTTCTTTTACTTGTTTTATAAATATACATATATATTTCATTGTGTTTTATTGCATTTTGTTTTATCCCATTTTATTATTATTATTGTTTGTGTTTTTATGAATTTTATATTGTTTTTTTCACTAAATTTTGTCTTACTAGTTTTATTCCCTGTCGTATTTTATTTCATTGTGTTTTATCACATTTTGTTTTATCCTATTTTATTATTTTACTCTATCCTAGTTTATTCGTTTTTATTGTGTTTATTTAATGTTATATTGTTTTATCCAATATTTTCTTGTTTTAACTGTTTATTATTATTATTTCCCTAGTGTGAAGCACTTTGGGCTTTTTGCATGAAAGGTGCTATATAAATAAAGTTTATTATTATAATTACAGTGGTGGTGAGAGATCAGGAGGACCTGCACGCTCTGGCTGGCTGTATTCACTCCTATGAGCAGGCCTCTTCAGCCAGGGTAAACTGGGATAAAAGTGAGGCTCTGCTCTGTGGGTCATGGCAGGACAGGCTTCCTCCCAGGCTGCTGGGTAACCTGGCCTTGAGAAGGGAGGGGCATAAGGTTTTGGGGGTGTACCTGGGGACAAGGCAGTACACCCTACAAAACTGGGAGGGTGCACTGGACAAAGCATGTGCCAGGATGTCTAAGTGGAAGTGGCTCCTCTCTCAGGTTTATTTTAGGGGGAGGGTGCTGATCCTAAATCATTTAGTTGCCTCTTCTCTTTGGCATAAGCTTGCTGATTTAACACCACCAAAGTGAGCTACGAAGGACTATTGTAAAATTGTTCTGGTGAGGGCAGCACTGGCTCAGGGCAGCAGTGCTGTATCTGCCCTTGCAGGAAGGGGGGCAGGGTGTTATTGACCTGGAGAGCCGTGTGATGGCTTTTGGCTTGCAGGCTGCACAGAGGCTGTGTTACCATGCTGATGTGAGCTGGAGGGAGACCGCCTGTGCCCTGCAGAGGATGGCAGGGGGTTTGGGACTGGATCAGCATCTCTTCTTAACATGCAGGGGGCAAGCATTATGGGCCTTCCTGCGTTCTACACCTCGATGTTCAGGGTGTGGTCGGATGTTTTTATCATGCAGCGAGGGGCCCTTTGGATCCTGGAGGAGCTTCCTGCTGAGACTGTCACCGCAGCCAGCCTTAGGGGTCACTTTGTGAGGGCTGGCTTGATGAAGCTGGCTCACTTGTGGAGCATGGAGGACGGTGGTTGGAGAGACGCAGCGGCCATTGCTGCACAAGCAGGGGTCCACTCAGTGCGGCTGGTGGAGAAGATCCTGGTGGGAATAAATGCGGCTCTGCCTCTCCCACCCAACGAGGACGGTGTTGCTGTTGCACCACACCTGACGGAGGCCCTTGCTTTCCCACACATCCATGTACGGGCGGCGGTGGGGGAGTGGCAGGAGGAACCGGGGAAGCTCTTAACTTTTAGGATGCCACTGTTGGGGGAGTTTAACGCTGTGAGTAAGTGGGCATTGTACACTGCGTGTGTAAAGGTTCAGCACCTTCTTTCCCTGGGAGAGGTGAGGGCAGGTGTTTGGCAGGACTTGGACTTTTTTTTATAAGGCTCCAATACCAAAGCGGTCAGGAGATCTCCAGTGGAGGCTTATTCATGGAGTCATAGCCACTAATAGACAACTAGTCACGTTGTGCTCACTGAAGAGCTGAGCTGCTCACCGCATTACCGCCTGTTTGTTTTTTGTCCATTTTGTTTTTTTTGTTTTTTTTTCATTTTGTTTGTCAGTTTTTGCTTTTGAAAGTTATGTGATCTTAAATAAATCATTATCATAGTCTACAAGGCTACCCCCATTGTCTTCATGGCACCACATCTATTTAAACAATTAGGCAATTAGGCTACTTGTGACATGTTACAACATAGCATAGACTATACATAAAAAAGATAAAGAGGTAAAAAGTGTTGTCCTTGCAGTTATCGTAATAAGTACTCATATCAGACACTTGTATAGACTATTTGGTTTTGGCCATCAGCTCATATGGGAGCATTTTGGCTTTGAGCCAGACGACAATGGTAATCCAAAAAAATTTGGACGAGGCTGTGTGTCGGGTATGCTGGGTAAAAAAGAATGTTAGAGAGTATAACACCATGCACCTCAAAACCACTCATCAGCTGTTTGGGAGAAGGAGGCTACCATATATTGGCAAAATGAGTAGACCTCTAAGACAAAGAATGAGTGTGCATAAAAGCACTATAAAAGAAATGATCGGGATTATCCGCATGCTGTTCACTTTAATGACCATAAACATCCCATCTTTGAATTCAAATTGTGTGGTATTGAAAAATTAAAAATGACCACTACGGGAGGGAATATTGATTGACTATTAAAGCAGAGGGACTTTTTGGAATTGTTACGTTACAAACACTCACCCCTAGGGGATTTAATGATGAATTGCTGTTGGATGTAATGTTATTAAAATTGTAATGTTGGTTTTCTTATCGGCTTACTAACGTACTTATTAATTGGCCAGTCTTTATGACGCCTTTTGGCTGAAACCGTTGACTGTCTTGTTGCTGTTTTTCTTATGAAGCCCAATTGATCATAATACGTTGTTGTAACTTCTCATGGTGCGAATAAAGAAGGTGGATATTGTTCAAGATCCGCCTGGTCTGTCAATTCCTGCGCTTGTCGGCATTGCTACGAACAGGAGGCTAAATGCTTTGAATTGCTGTTTATATTTTTAGTCGGCGCTCAACAGGTATTTGGCGGGACCACAGTCAAACAAGTGTTTTATTTGCTCCAAGCCAATAAATTATTGATTGTCAATACATTACCCACTAAGCAGTCCATGGTAATCGGCAAGGTATGAAAGCGAATTATGTGTAACGTTCCGTTCCCCTCCTGTCCGTTTTCCATGTTTTCCTTGTTTCCTTCCGTGTCATGTTGGATCCCCTGTCCGTGTTTTCCCCCTGGCTGCGGACTGGGCGTTTCCCTCGGGTTCATTTCGGCTCTTTATCCACTTTAACTTCCGCCTATCACTCTCCCCTCTCGTTACTCACATTCCTCACTGCTGTGCTTCGGCAATCACTCCCGATTGAACATCACACCTGTTTCTCATTTTCTCCTTCATTTCCTGCACCATTTAAACCCCTGGCTGGCTGCTAGTCGGCGCCAGTTCGTTAACTAACCAACCGTGTTTATGTCATGTCACGCTTCTGGTCCAGTATTCGTCAGCTTGCTGTCTTCTACCTGTTTACCTGGTTTGCAGTTTGGTAGCTATCCCTCCGAAACATTCTCTGTTGCATGCTCCTTACCTGTCTCCCTTCAACCTCCAGACGCCGCGGTTCCAGCCTCCCTGTAGCTGTGTCTTGTCCTCCCTATGTCACCTACCTCCTGTACTTCGGTTACGGTTCCAGGATCCCTGAATGTTAGCCGGCTTCAGCAAGATTTGCCCGAGCCACGCCGCACCTTCCAACTCCGCGGAGCTTTCTTCAGCTACAGTCCTGTCACAGTACCCTGCCAGTAACCTCTGCTTTCTACCCCATTAATCAAGCTACCTACCCAGTCCGGTTCCAGTCCAGCTCCAGCCCAGGTCTTGTCCAGTACCGGTGTTTCGTACACCTCCGTTAAAATCCAGTTCCGGCTTGGAATAATTCCGTGCCGGCTTCCGTTTCCCTGAGTGGACCTCCCGGTCCAGTTCCAGTCCAGTTCCAGTCCAGTACCAGTCCAGTTCCGGTGTGTTGTACACCTCTGGTAAAGTCCAGTTCCGGCTTGGAACAAGTTCCGTGCCGGCTTCCGTTTTCCTGAGTGGACCTCCCAGTCCAGTTCCAGTCCAGTTCCTGTCCAGTACCAGTCCAGTTCCGGTGTGTTGTACACCTCTGGTAAAGTCCAGTTCCGGCTTGGAACAAGTTCCGTGCCGGCTTCCGTTTTCCTGAGTGGACCTCCCGGTCCAGTTCCAGTCCAGTTCCAGTCCAGTTCCAGTCCAGTTCCGGTGTGTAATACACCTCCGATCAAGTCCAGTTCCGGCTTGGAACAAGTTCCGTGCTGCATTCCGTTTTCCTGAGTGGACCTCCCGGTCCAGTTCCAGTCCAGACCCGGTGCCACTACTCCACCTTCCCTAACCAGTTCCGGCTTGGAACAGTAGGGCACTTCCGCACCCAGTCCGGCTTGGACTCCCAGTCCTGCACCCGTTTGGTTCCGGCTTGGAACCTACCTTGACTTTCAAGCCCAGCTCCGGCTTGGAGCAGTCCGTAAGGGACTCTACTTATGTTTGATTAATTAACCTGTTTTCCTTTCCTGTACAGCTTTGGGACTACCCCAACGCTTAATAAAATTACCATTCTCTTGAATCTGCCTCCTGGTCGTTGCACTTGGGTTCGTCCCGTATCAGGATCGTAACATTATGTCATTCATTCAATGAATAGAGAACAGGCAAGATGTCACACCAGCATTGCATTATGGGTATTTTCAGCCATTTTTGCAGACACGCAAAATATAAACATTAACGGTATTTATTTATTCATTACTAAGGTAAGTTATATTGGTGTAGTCTATTGGTCTGCTAATGAGGATATACAGTATGGCTCATCTCTGTATTAAAGGGTAAGTTCGCTATTTTGGACCTTGGACCCTATTTGCGGTCCGTCTTCCATGAACCTGACCCATGAAGTCTATTTTTTCGCTGATCGGTCCAGTATTGAGTTCGGTACAGATTTCCTGTAGGCTCTCACTGGGCTACAATGGAAGTGAACGGGGCGATCAGAAATGTTCGATAAATGTGCTTTCATGTACAATAAATGAGACGGGAAGCTCTGGGTGTATTGTTACCGGTCTCAGTATGCTCTCCTGTGAAATGTATCTCAATCCGAACATTTTTACGTGCTTGGCATGGCTTGGAAGTAAGCATTTCTCTGTTGCTTGTTTGCGCTGCACTCGCGGAGTACTATGTGTCGGGGGTAGGGGAGCGGGAAGGTGTGCCGGTCGTTTACGAAACTATCTAGTTGAGCAGTCTGCGTTTGTTTACCTGCAGCAACGTAGGCTACAATTTCCACAAAAAAACTTGGATGATGGATTACTATAATGATTACGAAGACGAAGAATTTGATTTTGACTTTTACGTTACTGGCTACAGATTTGAGCCAGAATACACGGACACGGAACTACAAGAGATGGATGATAAGAGAGCAAGAGAAGAGAGAGAGGCTGAAGTTGCGCAGGTAATGTTATCCGAAGTCGCTGCCGAGGCTAGACCAAGAATTTCGGGGGACTTTTGGTGTTCTTGCAAGAGGTGCAAGCAGATGCCCAGAGAGGAGGAAAGTTTGTGTTGTAGGGAGTGGGTTGCTGTTGCTACCGAATGCCATTGAAAACCTGGATGTATCCGTGGATGACACTGGATCATCTCCATTGATTACCATTACACTATGACTGCCAACAGATATGTGATAGATGAGAACTTTGGACAGGACACCATGCGTCAAGCATTTGTAAATAAAACATTATAGAATTGTAAAAAGTTATAGTTGATGAACGTTTCCGACAGTTTTGTTACAAGAAAACAACTTATGTCAAGCTCGGATTTTGTTAGTTGGTATTGAGTGCTGGGTCAGAGGACGCGCTCAAAAAAAATAAAAATGTTAGTAACGTTATAGCTAAATATAACTTACCTCCGCTCCGGTGCTTGATAGTGCTGCAGGTCCGACACGAGGAACAGCTGTGTTCTTTAGAAACCAGTGTTTTGCTTCTGATTTGCGGTTAAAGAAATCAGTAGCGTCGAAATGCGCTCCACAAACTCGCGAGTCTGCCAAACGGAGTTGATTGACTGGAGTGTTTATGTCGATCCGTAAGACAACCAGCCAAAGTCTCAATCTTTCTGGGTCAGAGAACGGGAGCCTGTGAAAACTGGTATTTGAGCGTCCAGACATTTTATTCCCACAACCGGGGACTGCACATTCGCGCACCATTGCTGTGATGAATTATTACAAATGACGATTACAAAAACTGCGTTACAAATAATTCTGCTGTAGGCTACTAGCTAGTAAACTCCAACGGGAGGTCAGGATTTGTGATCAACTGCTTTTCAAGCGCCCCCCCCTCTCTCTACAACGTAGCTAGACTGAAGTTTACAGTGCGAGGTAGTGCGGTCGGAGAAATAGTTCTGTTTCAAATGGAACTGTTGTTTCAACGTTCGGTTTGCGTTTGCGATAGCCTACATTTCACAGGAGAGCATACTGAGACCGTAAGAATACACACTGAGCTATAAAAGCACATTTATCGTTGTTTTTCCATAACATTTCTGATTGCCCCGTTCACTTCCATTGTAGCCCAGTGAGAGCCTACAGGAAATCTGTACCGAACTCAATACTGGACCGATCAGCGAAAAAATGGACTTCATGGGTCAGGTTCATGGAAGACGGACCGCAAATAGGGTCCAAGGTCCAAAATAGCGAACTTACCCTTTAAGGCTCACTCTTGTGTAGGGCTACTTTTAGTCTACTCTGGTCCCTGATCTGCTCTTGTCTGTTTGTAAGCTGGTCTAGGTTCTACTTCTCTTTATCGTTGTGGTGTTACTGGGTTTTGTTGTATTTGCTCTTTTCAGGAGTCCAGGCAGAGTTTATTTTCTTTTCACTTTTTTAATTTTATTTATTTAAAAAAAAAAAAAAGAAGTAACAGTAGAGTAGAAATCTGTGGAAGACTCTGCTGGAGAAAAGCCTTTTTTTGTTTTGGTATTGCCAGAGTTAGGGCTTTCGCAATTGATACCAAGTCATAGGTGTGCGCTCTTCCAAGATGGCAGCACGTCAGTTCTATTCGTCAGTATCCATGTCCTGAGTTCCAAGTTTCTCTGT
Organism: Synaphobranchus kaupii; assembly: GCA_029718625.1. NCBI lineage: Eukaryota > Metazoa > Chordata > Actinopteri > Anguilliformes > Synaphobranchidae > Synaphobranchus > Synaphobranchus kaupii. Next base: position 8,637,967 of record CM056380.1, read on the forward strand.
CCAGAGTTGTACTGTAAGTTCCTGTGCGTTTCATTGTTTTATCAAGTCTTCTCTAGTAGGCTACCTAAGTTAACAAAGATCGCGCTGCCCTTTTCGTACCAACAACACTATACATGGACCGTTTACATATTCTGACTGGATTCGTAGGGTTACTACCTGCTCTGCTGGTTGAATCATTCCACCGCTGCTGCTGGCCACGGACATCCAACTGGATATGCACTTCACTGGCTTACGTTCGGTCTCCTGGGCCGTAAGCTTCAAAATCCGCACAGCCTCCTACGCTACGGTGCCTGTCTGTCCACCTCGCTGCCCCTTCACACAACCTGTTGCAAGTTCTTGCCCCAGTTGCCTGCTTGTCTCTCGGCTCGGGCAGTTCAGTGGGTGAGCCCTCCGATCTCCTACTGTGCTGTCTTGCCGGCTGCTTGGTGGCTATTTTGGAGAGTGGCTCCACAGGCTAATCTGAGTGGGCGCCGGACGAGCTTCTGGTGTGTGGGAGGAAAAAGGCCCCTGGAACATTCAGGCAACAGGCAGCAATAGAAGCTGAAAAAAATGCCATTAGAAACATTGTTGCAGCAGTAGAGAGAAAAGACTCAGGAATGCAAGGGCGAGTTTTAGAAAGTCCCCAGAGAAACCAAACGGACCAACATGTTATTGAATAATCAAAATGTAAGCCATAATCAGTTTATAAGCCATATGATCAAATGTAAATCAAGTTATATGTATACAGATGCACAATAAGTATATACCTAGGCACAGGATGTATGATCAATATAAAAGTGTGTATAATGAGTAATCAGTAATGAATAACAAAGGAGGACTGTTATAACAAAGGAGGACTGTTAGGAGGACAGATGCAGGTGCAAATGTAACCAAGCACACACTGAGAGTTAGAGGATGTAGCCACACTTAATCTTTTAAAAAAGGAGGGTGCGAGCGGGTCTGAAATAATGGTAACAGAAATTGATAAGACACAAGCTCAAAATCGTAAACAATAGTGACAAACTCGCTGACCTAGTCAATAAAAATTAGGGGCAGGTTATGGGAGTGGAAAGCCCCTAAGCCCCACAAAGGGGGTACCTAGCAGAATGATATAAAGGTAGCTGTCAAAATCACATCAGTACTTCACTCATTCTTTTTCTTCATACTTTTGTTTCAACAACTGACCTGTGACACCTAGGTGGCTCACCTACTGGAATACTCAGACTGGACTCTAACTCTCACGCACTTAGCGCTCATGTGACAGAGAAAAGACAGACAAAATCTGACAGGGAAGAGTGCGGCCTACGGGCTGCAGCTAATAGGCTGCCTCTAATAGGCTCACTGGAAAGAAGATGATTTATGCATGTATGTTTTATCTGCGCAGATCAGCCTGGGTTATTGCATGTATTCTCTTTTGAATTATATACAATAAATCCTGTTTGCATCAGACTCTGGAAGAACGTTATTTTGAGAAGTTAAGAGAATAAGAGAATTGGACTTAAATGCGGGGTGAATACCTGAAGCGTTCTTTATCTGGCCTGGACTGATGAAGTGAAGGTATTTTTACCCTACAGGTGTTTGGAATTTTGGCATTTATTACTACTACTATTGTCCATAGTGAGCTGGCAAAGTATCCCACAAACTGAACTATGGCTGTATTGTTCAAAGCCATCAGCATCCTCCTCAGTTTGTTGTTATTCTGTAACTTCACTGGAGTTGATCGCTATTGGGAATACGGTCTCAGGGCAACATCACGTTCGCAAATTGATGTTCCGCTGGGAAACACCCGCACAAGCCAAGGCGAAGGAGGTTCAGTGCTGTCGCGCTTTCCCCTGGATTTACTTGACTGCGTGTTGTCACATCGGCTTCTCAGCCTTTCAGTTTTACACGCCTGTTTCAGCACTTCAGAGCAGAGATGTTTGGTCCTCCTGTTATTACTCATTTCCGGTCTAACCCGGGTCTCCCATACAACTGTAGCACCCCTGCTGATTTTAAATCTAGTTCCGGATTGGGTATAATTCATTTAAATGTGCGTAGTATAGTCTCCAAATTAGATATGCTACGAATATGGGCTGATTCTACCCATGCGGACATTACTGTTATTTCTGAAACGTGGCTCAGTAAATTTGTTTTAGATAAAGACATCTCCATTGATGGTTATAATATTTTTCGAACCGATCGACTCAAGAAAGGGAGCGGAATTGCCATTTACTCCAAATCTATTTACCGTACAAACATTGTGCTATTGAAATCTGTAAGCAAGCAGTTAGAATTTCTAGCTCTAACAAGTCTAGCTCTAAAAAGTGTCTAAAGCTGGGGCCACATTACATGACTTTTCCAATCGTAAGCGACAATGAAAAAAATGAGTAGCACACATTTAACAACTGTCATATGCAGATTTTCAGTCTCTTGTGTCGCACACACATAATGACGACTGTTTTTGAGGAGCACAAATCTAAACGACAGAGAATTGACGCAGGCGGATGCAGTTCTCTCGTATGAACGTGATTTCTCGTGGTAGACCTGCACTCGCGAGAATGTCTTTTTTCCGATATCTTGAAACCAAAACAACGATGGAGACCATACAGCTTGCAACTAATTTGTCAGTGTTGTTGTGGTAACTTGCAGAGTTGATATTGTACAGACAGACACGCATGTTTCTGCCACAAATCGCTCCTCATTTTTAGTATTCCAAAAAACATGTTTATTCGGCTCAGCCATCCGCACGTTGGATTTGATGTTTACTTCCGCATTTTTCCACCTCTTCCTTCCTCTATCGCAAACTCACTTTTCATTGGCTTTTGAAAATTCCCGTAGCGATTTCAGTCTTTGACCAGCGCACACCACAAGATTACGCACAGACTAACCCCGATAAAGTCAAACATGTTTGATAAAATTGTGGCGTATCCCATATAGAGTGTTAGGGAAAGGGGAGGAGGAGGAATATGTGGTTGGCAGGAGGGGAGATGGTGATAATCAACTAATAGATGTAATAGATGGGAACTGAACAAGTTGCAGAGAGTGGAGGGTCAAGATAGACATAAGATTGTGTGGTGTGGAGATTTAAATTCCCATAATACATTGTGGGGTGGGATGAGAACAGACAGTAATGGACAGATTGTGGAGGAATTAATGGAAGAAAATGGGTTGGTATGTTTAACTGATGGGAGAGGAACCAGAATTGATGTGCACACAGGAAATCAGTCTGCTCTTGATCTTACCCTTGTCTCAGATGTAGTGGCTGGGAGGAGTTGAATGGAAGGTAAGGGAGGAGACAGCTATAGGGAGTGATCACTATCCAATACTGTGCACATTGGATATGAGACTAGAGCTAGTGTTAGGAGTAGGAGTGGAAAAATGGACCTTTGGAAAGGCAGAATGGGATAAGTTCCAAGAGTTATGTGAATAGAATATGGCTTTAATTGAGGGGTGGGGATGTGAATAATTTAAATGATGAATTAAGCTCAGTGATATATGCAGCAGAAACAGGGTCAATTCCTAGAAGTAAAGGAAGAATGAGGAGAAAAGCAGTCCCTTGGTGGACAGAAGACTGCAGTAAGGCAGTGAAAGAAAGAAATAAGGCATTCAGAATACTTACACATAATTTTCAGCATTTAATACAGTATAAACAAGTGCAGGCCCTTGTTAGAAAAACAGTAAGGAGGGCAAAAAAGGCATGTTGGCAATAGTTTTGTGATAAAATAGGGAGAACAATGCCAGTAGGAGAGGTGTGGGGGATGGTTAAGAAGATGGAAGGGAATAGGAGGGAGTGGGATTCCCCGGTAATGAAAGTTAAGGATGAGACAGCATTGTCTGACAAAGATAAGGCAGAGATGATGGTAAAGGCATTTGTTAATACTGATAGCTCAGACAACCTTTCAGAGGAAGGGAAGAGAACAAACAATGAGGGAGCACCTTGGAGTACCAGGAAGGAAGGAGGATAATGATGATATAATAAATGCTCCATTTACTTTGCCGGAGATGAAGAGAGCAATAGATAAGTCTGGTAATACCTCTCCAGGGAAAGACCAGATTTGTTATATCATGTTGAAACATCTTGGAGATATTGGGTTAGGCAAGATTCTGAATCTGGAGAGTGTGGGAGGAGGGGAAGTTGACAGCAAGGTGGAAGTAGTGATTCCAATTAGAAAGCCAGGTAAAGATCCAACGAAGCCAACAAGTTACCGTCCTATTGCTCTTACCTCACATATGTGTAAAATAATGGAACGGATGATAACAGAAAGATTAACTTACTATCTCGAGAGTAAGGAAATAATAGCAAGATATCAAAGTGGTTTTAGGAGAGGGCGAGGCACCATGGATCCTATATTATGTTTAGAGGCTGATGTGAGGAAAGCATTAGCAAATAAGGAATCTGTTGTGGCAGTGTTTTTTGACATAGAGAAAGCATATGATATGATGTGGAAAGAGGGTCTTTTGATCAAATTACACATAGATGAGGTAGGAGAGAGGGTTTTTAATTGGATAAAGGACTTTCTCTTTGGGAGAGCTATTCAAGTGAGAATAGGATCAGAGATGTCTAACACATATGTAGTGTGATTAGCCCTTTGTTATTTACTATTATGATTAATGTGATGTGTTTTCACGAATAGGATCAGATATGGGGAAATCCCTGTATGCAGATGATGGAGCTCTATGGAAGAGAGGGAGGAATGTGCAACATATTGTAAGGAAGGTGCAGGAGGGAATTAACGAGGTAAAGCAATGGGGGTATAAATGGGGTTTTAAATTTTCTATTGGGAAGACGAATACAGTATTCTTCACCAGGAAAAGGATTGAGGAAAATGTGAAATTGAATCTGCATGACAGAAATCTTGAGAGAGTGAGGGTATTTCGGTTTTTGGGGGTTCATTTTGACTCCAGAATAACATGGTCAGAACATATCAATAAGGTAATAGAGAAGTGTAGGAAAATCATAAATGTTATGAGATGTCTAACAGGGTTGAAGTGGGGAGCTGACAGAACCTCCTTAAAGACGATATATGTTGGGCTGATTCGTTCGGTATTTGATTATGGATGTATTGCGTATGGTTCAGCAGCCAAAACATTCTTGCAAAGCTAGGTGTAGTACAGGCACAAGCTCTCAGGGTATGCTGTGGGGACTTCTCCCATATGTGCACTGCAGGTCGAGACAGGGGAAATGCCATTAGAATTGAGAAGGAAACAACCCATCCTACGAAGGGAGTTCTGCAACCTTGCTGGGAACATGAAAAGGTTAAGAATACTAGTTTTGGGTGGGTGGGAAATTCATTAGTAGAGATGATGGGAGTTTATAGAGAAGAATTTAGTCCAACAGTAGTGATCCCTGCAGTGGCTCCGTGGTTGCTTGCATCACCAACGGTTGACTATTATCTTTTAGAGCTTAAAAGGAGGGAAGAAGGTAAAATTGATTTGGTTAAAGGATTTGTGAATTATGTAGAACATAAATATCCTGGTTTCTTACAGACATATACAGATGGGTCAGTGGATCCAGAAACTGGTAAGGCAGGATCGGCCTTTGTAGTTCATAAGAATAATATTAAAGTAAGTAAACGCACACCAGATAACCTGGAAATATACACAGTGGAAATTTATGCGATATTGATGGAATTACAGTGGGTGGAAGAGGTCAAACCAGATAAGATAGAAGTTTGCTCTGACTCAAGTTCAGTTCTTAAAGGTATAGTATCTCTCAAGTCAAAGGGTCGGGAAGATTTATTGTTTAAAGTTCTTCAAGTGCACAATAATATAGTTCAAAAAGGTATTGAAATAACAATTATGTGGGTTCTAGTTCATGTTGGGGTCAAGGGAAATTAAGCTGTGGATGTATTGGCCAAGGAGGCTTTAGCAAATGAGGAGATACAGGTAGAAATACAAATAAGCAAAGCAGAAGCTAAAGGGGTAATATGGAAGAAAGTGATACAGAAATGTCAGGAGTGTTGGGATAGAGAAGTGAAAGGTAGGCATCTATACCAAATACAGAGAAAAGTAAACCGATGTAAACCAAAGATACAGAATTGGAAACAGGAGAGAGGAGGTCATTATTACAAGATTAAGGCTGGGACATATATAATAGCTCTTATTGATGATACATAAAACATTGCATTTAATTGGGAAACACCCTACAGGTCAGTGTGATTACTGTGAGGAAGAAGAGACCGTGGAACATGCGATTATTAGGTGTAATAAGTATCAAAGGTAAAGGGAGAATATGAAGGAGGAGCTGAGAGAAGTGGGAATTGAAGAGTTGACTTTTAAAAAGATAGTCAAGGCAGCAGAAAACATCACGGGGCGAAACATAATTTTTTACTTCATAAAGGAAACTGGTTTGTGGGATAGGATTTAGTTAAGTGCTTCGAGAAATACAGAAGGTGGCAGTAATGCAACAATACTGGATGCCAATAAGAAGAAGAAGAAGATGATCGTGGCGTTCCCGACTGGGATCGTAGGAGACAGACAACAGTCTTTCACTCCCACACACATAACGATTACAGCTGCAACTTTACAGCATGACTAGCCTGGACGAGCCTGGATTTCCCTGGACTACCACAGACAAATCGTTGCCAAATCGAACAAAAAAATTGTGCAATGTGTCCCCAGCTTTGGGGACACACCATCACTATCACAGGCTGTTATAGGCCGCCATCTGCAGTCAGTGATTCCTTACCCACCCTGTTGCAGCTTTCATTTTAATGAAATCGTCATGGTAGGCGACCTAAATTGGGATTGGTTGACGCCGGCGTCCGATAATTTTAAAGCCCATTGAACATCAATTAATTTTACCCAACTGATTGACTCTTCCACTCACCCAAATCTTAGATGCCCAGAAAAATCATCTTTAATAAACTTAATCCTGACAAATACACCTCATAAATATTCTGCTACAGGTGTTTTTGCAAATGATGTGAGTGATCATTAGAAATCATTAGACTATTAGAAATACTAAAATCCCTAAGGCCAAACCTCGTTTTATTAAGTGCAAAGCACCTTATCGTACAAGGCTTTATACATGATTTATTTTATTCCGACTGGGAAATAGCTCTTATTGATGAATTTAATTTTTTATCAATTATTGACAAGCACGCCCCTTTAAGGAACTTAACAGTTACAGGATGAAATAACCCTTGGTTCACTACTAAACCTACAAGCCTATTCTTTGATAGGAATAAAGCTTGGGCTAAGGCCAGGAAAACAGGTGCAGAGCCTGATAGGATCAATTTAGACAACTATGAACCCTTAAAGTGATCCATCCACATCTACTCCATATCTGGCAACAGAGTGATGGTTTGGGGCTCCTTTGATAGCTCAGACCCTTGATAACTTACAGCCATTTAGCCAGCCATGTGTTCCATACTGTACCAGTGTAATTTACAGCTGAATCTAGTCTCACCCCCCAATTTCCATAGAGATCCATTCAAATGCAGAGAGGTTATAGTATCGCTTGTAACAGTACCTGAAAATATCAACCGTTTTTTGATGTTGATGGTCACAGACTTCAGGAAGTAACAGCATGTAAAGGATATGCGACCAAATATGAAATATGATACTTTAAAAATACGTTAAAGCAAAGGGTATGAATACTTATGTAAATGAGAAATTTTAGTTTTTTATTTTTAATAAATTTGCAAATATCTAAAAAAAACTTTTTTCACATTGTCATTATGGGGTGTTGTGTGTAGAATTTTGAGGGAAAAAATGAATTTAATCAATTTTGGAATAAGGCTGTAACAGAACAAAATGTGGAAAAAGTGAAGCGCTGTGAATACTTTCTGGATGCACTGTATGCATGCATCTGCACAGTGCCTTCATTCGCTGGACACAGTGGCCCACCAGGCCTGGAGTTAAACCTGCATACACACTGGCCCGCAAGGCCTGGAGTTAAACCTGCAGACACACCGGCCCGCAAGGCCTGGAGTTAAACCTGCATACACACCGGCCCGCGAGGCCTGGAGTTAAACCTGCATACACACCGGCCCGCGAGACCTGGAGTTAAACCTGCATACACACCGGCCCGCAAGGCCTGGAGTTAAACTTGCATACACACCGGCCCACAAGGCCTGGAGTTAAACCTGCATACACACCGGCCCGCGAGGCCTGGAGTTAAACCTGCATACACACCGGCCCGCGAGGCCTGGAGTTAAACCTGCATACACACCGGCCCGCGAGGCCTGGAGTTAAACCTGCATACACACCGGCCCGCGAGGCCTGGAGTTAAACCTGCATACACACTGGCCCGCGAGGCCTGGAGTTAAACCTGCATACACACCGGCCCGCAAGGCCTAGAGTTAAACCTGCATACACACTGGCCCGCGAGGCCTGGAGTTAAACCTGCATACACACCGGCCCGCAAGGCCTGGAGTTAAACCTGCATACACACTGGCCCGCGAGGCCTGGAGTTAAACCTGCATACACACCGGCCCGCGAGGCCTGGAGTTAAACCTGCATACACACTGGCCCGCGAGGCCTGGAGTTAAACCTGCATACACACCGGCCCGCGAGGCCTGGAGTTAAACCTGCATACACACCGGCCCGCAAGGCCTGGAGTTAAACCTGCATACACACCGACTCGCAAGGCCTGGAGTTGCTGATCCCTGCTGTAGTCCCTTGCAGGAGGACATGCAGAATATACAGAAATGATAGATTCAATCATAAGGGCACACCAGTCTTACAAAGTCCCTTATTTACTGTCAGCTGGGCTGCTAGTTCTCCTGGGGGGGGGGGGTATAATTACCATGCAGCACCCCTGTCCCTGTAGGAGGGGGCTCTGTTGGTGATGGTGGTATGTACTACAGTTCTGCTCAGGTCAGACCTTATTTTGTCAAATGTAAAATAGTGTAGTAAAATAATTCTCAGGATGTTCATCAATACACTTATATACAAACTCATATAAGCACAGTAGCACACCCCAGTCAATACGCTTATATACAAACTCATAAAAGCACAGTAGCACACTCCAGGCAATACGCTTATATACACACTCATATAAGCATAATAGCACACCCTAGTCAATACGCTTATATACGCACTCATATAAGCACAATAGCACACCCTATTCAATACGCTTATATACAAACTCATATAAGCACAGTAGCACACCCCAATCAGTACGCTTATATACAAACTCATATAAGCACAGTAGCACACCCCAATCAGTACGCTTATATACAAACTCATGTAAGCACAATAGTACACCCCAGTCAATACGCTTATATACAAACTCATAAAAGCACAGTAGCACACCCCAGTCACCCCATACGCTTATATGTATAAACAAGTATTCACACAAACATTCAGGTTACAGTTTTTGAAAATGAACGGGGTCAGTAAAAACTTTTTCCTCCCTGTGACAAAATTAAAACCCTTACAAAGTCAAAATCACTAATTCTATTTAGTTAAGGTCACACAGTACATAGCACTACTCACCCCAGTCTCTGTAGTTTACAGTTTGGACTCATCAGTCCAGCACAGAGCAGCTTCACTCCTGAATCTCCCAGGTTATTGTAGCTGAGGTCCAGATCTCTCAGCGGTGAGTTTGATAACTGGAGAGCTGAGGCCACAATATCACAGGACTTCTCTGTGAGGTCACAGCTGTTCAGTCTGCAAATAAGAGTTAATATATTATAGTATTACAATATTATGTATATATAAAATATGTAACATTTGAAATGTAACAATGATAGTGTTCAGTGATGAAGAGTGAAATTGAGGATTTTAAGGTTGACGATGCTCTGAGGAAGATGTCTGTGCTACACTCTCCAACTGCAGCACTTTGGACCTGAGAATTAGACGTCCTGCTTGACTGAACTCTGACAGTTCTACAGATGTAATTCTGACCCAAATGGGCACTTTTCTTATACTGTAAGTTCTCTGAAATGGAGCTAAGGGTCCATCTACCTTTTCTATTATATTTTCTCTGGGTTTAACCCTCCCATCCCATCCCAGAAGTGCAGCTGCCATCTTTCAGAGGGGACAGTGGGTTAGTTTGTAATGCTGTGGGACGTTTGGCACAGCTATCACCAAAAGTAAAGATGTAAAAGATAACACACGTCTTTCAGAGTGGACAGTGAGTTATCCTCTGATTCTGTACTTTTGGTTACAACTGTGGTCCCACAGCACAACAAGCTAACACACTGAAGGTGGATTCACTTTAATAACAGGAAGCCTAATAACAGTGATCTGTTCACATATGTGACGCGGTATGTCAAAACTAGGCGGAATTGGGCAGAGCTACGAACGGAGGAACAGCTGCAAAATGCCTTGGGGGTGAATTTTAGCGGTTTAGAGATTTTTGGACATTTATGATGCTACAAATATTAAAAATGTTCTGTAAAAGTTTCTAACTGAAATTTCATCGACAAAGTATTTTTTTAAACACTTTTAAAGAGGCATATCATTTCACAAAATGATGCCTTGTTCGAGATTTTGCTTGGAAATGACACCAAATTTAAAAGCAAGTTTCGAACTTACTGAATGAAGCCAGCGAATTCGGACTAGGAAATGAACCTGGCCTGCAAGATTTAATTACGGACTATTTCATCAGTAAAGACAGTGTAGATTCGGACAAAAGTTGACGATGCAATGAACGTAGCACGTGAAGTTTACAATGAGTGAGATTACGATCTTAGAATGTGTCAGTGCAAGTGTAAACAAAACTACTTTGGTACAGATTTGGTTCATTTATAATGTACTTTATTGTAATGATATTGTGAACATGGCTGCAACATTATTTGCTGCAGTACACTCCTTTGACACTGATTTGTATTTTAACATATTTAGTATTCAAACGGTCTGATTAAAATCTTAATAACTTCGCTTTGGAATATCCGATTTGAAAAAAGAAAATGGAGTTGTAAAGTGCAAGGTCTATATTTTACTAATATACCAATAACTCAAAATTGACCTCTTGCCCAATTCCGCCTGGTTTTGACATACCGCGTCACATATAGTCAGGTAGTGCACAGTGTCTGTTCTGCTGGTGTTACATATGACCAAGTAGTGCAGTGTGTCTGTTCTGCTGGTGTTACATATGACCAGGTAGTGCAGTGCGTCTGTTCTGCTGGTGTTACATATGACCAGGTAGTGCAGTGCGTCTGTTCTGCTAGTGTTAAATATGACCAGTTAGTGCAGCTCCAGCAGAAACACTGGGTCTCCCAACTCTCGGAACAGCTGTACTTTTTAGACGAAAGCGTTTGTGTATATTTGATCCTTCATTGGGTATACGATAGTCATTCACAAAGAAATGGTTACTGCAGACATGATAGTTTCCCAGACGGAGTTGCTTGACAGTACGGTTTTCGTCAATGTGCAGTGCAAGCAACCATAGCTTTAGCCTATGTTCATCGCGCAGTGGTAATGCATGGTGTCACGCCTCTCTCTGGGTTACTTGGTGCTTGGCCTCTCTTTCTCTCAATCACAGGTGGAATGTTGGCAGCTGTGAGTGATTGGGCTGATTGCTTCAGGTCTGTGCTCAAGGAGTACAAAGGCGTGGCTGGTGCAGGGTGGAAAGAGTTTGGTCTCCAGCAGCCGTGTTGTGTGCTTGTGAAGTACATTTTTATAAATAAAGACTCTCGTTAATGTTTTCCATGTGTGGTCTCCCGTTTGTTGCATTGCCATGAGCCAGGCATGTAACAATGGAAACTGACCATTGTAGTTTTCCTAATTTTATTAACCTGAAAACTTGCAAACTTGTGCGCCACACACTGTAAACAATAAATGTTCACGCATGCAGAATAGCTAAGCTACGGTAGGTCAATAGCTACTGCTAGTTCAACGAGCAAGAAAATGTATTTTAATAAAAAAATTCAGTGAATAAATTTAGACTTTCACACTAGTTTTCACTTCCAAATAGAAGGTTTAGATAAACTAGATACTAGATTAGAAACTAGATTAGATAAGCACAGTAGCACACCCCAGTCAATACACTAATATACAAACTCATATAAGCACAGTAGCACACCCCAGTCAATACGCTTATATACAAACTCTTATTCACTCATATAAGCACAGCCCAATCAATACTCTTATATGCAAACTCATATAAGCACAATAGCACACCCCAGTCACCCCATACACTTATATGGAAACAAGTATTCACACAAACATTCAGGTAACAGTTTTTGAAAATGAACGGGGTCAGAAATTTTTTTTCCTCCCTGTGACAAAATTAAAACCCTTACACAGTCAAAATCACTAATTCTATTTAGTTAATGTCACACAGTACATAGCACTACTCACCCCAGTCTCTGTAGTTTACAGTTTGGACTCATCAGTCCAGCACAGAGCAGCTTCACTCCTGAATCTCCCAGGTTATTGTAGCTGAGGTCCAGATCTCTCAGCGGTGAGTTTGATAACTGGAGAGCTGAGGCCACAATATCACAGGACTTCTCTGTGAGGTCACAGCTGTTCAGTCTGCAAATAAGAGTTAACATATTATAGTATTACAATATTATGTATATATAAAATATGTAACATTTTAAATATAACAACGATAGTGTTCAGTGATGAAGAGTGAAATTGAGGATTTTAAGGTTGACGATGCTCTGAGGAAGATGTCTGTGCTACACTCTCCAACTGCAGCACTTTGGACCTGAGAATTAGACGTCCTGCTTGACTGAACTCTGACAGTTCTACAGATGTAATTCTGACCCAAATGGGTACTTTTCTTATACTGTAAGTTCTCTGAAATGGGGCTAAGGGTCCATCTGCCTTTTCTATGATATTTTCTCCGGGTTTAACCCTCCCATCCCATCCCAGAAGTGCAGCTGCCATCTTTCAGAGTGGACAGTGGCAGGGTCGGCGTCAGGGGCGGGCCTTGGGGTGCAACGCCCGCCCACCAGACTGCTGGTGCCCCCCCCAGAACTGTCTAATGATTGGCTATATTCTAGTCCTTTATCCATGTGGGGAAATAATTTAATTTCAATAAACCAGTAGACGAATTCAGATGTATTTTGTTTTAATGTTTTTAATTATATTTTTTATATAATTTTTAATTTGATATTCTAAAACTGTTTACACAAAATACAATCACCTCCAGTACTACTATGATTGAATTGCCTCAGAGCCTATCATCTTTGAGGTTTCAATAATTGACTCCTCCTTCGCTGTTTGCGAAAACGGCGGGCTAATCACGCAGGTTGGCAAACTTTCAGTTCAACTTTGAATAAACAATCTAACTACAGTCGGCCTATTTCTAGTATATGATCGGACGGTTACGATTAACTATTATTTTGGCCCTCCAGAGGCAATATGCACCTGGTTTCTACTAGGTTTATTTAAATGTCAATATCTCAAAATATATTCCTTGCACATCCATGGTTTAAAGTTCGAATTGAAGAAGCTGTAGCTATCATTCAGAAATTTGCAACAGAATACATTTATTTCAGAATAGTTACATACAGTATATATAATAACCATAACATACGTCACCTAATGTATTTAAATACGTTTTTTTTTAAAGCGCGTGTATTTAATCAGCAACAACAACTTAGCCTATTTCAGCCCTAAGTGCGACGGATGGTCGCTGTGGAAATGTCGACTGTACGGGGCTTTGGCGAAATGCAACAAGATAAACTCTTCGGGGTTAATCAGAAAACAGCTGTAGCTGAATATACTGGTAAGTACTTGGTTTCCTAAACATATTTATACGAGAGATTTTGGATAAAAAAATTAGGTGTCTTCTAAACCAAAAGTGCATCAGGTAGCCTACTGTAGCTATATAGTAGCCTACAGTAGGCCTAAGCAAGGAAAAACGGCTAATGCTCATTTGTACAACGTTTTAAAAAAATATTATTGTTTCTATACGTGAACATGATTTTCTTAGCGTGTATAAACGGTGCATTTTATAGTCTGGCTGTGGCGAGAGGACGGTCGTAAGTGCTTTGGGCTATTCATAGCACCCTCCTAATTTATTGTAGGGCCTACTGCTGTGCAACTGGAGAAGCTGAGGTTTTCGCAAGCGGCCGGCTACCTTTTTAAAAAATACTGCGTCAAAATTTACGGGGTTTTCTTAAAGCTGTAGTTTATAATTTCAGACACACATGAATACTGTAGGCTAATTGTGACGGATACGTCTCAAACACTAGGGGCAAAGTTTATAGTTAAATTTAGTGAGCAAATAAAAGTTTGTCGATGTAGGCTACTGCGGTGGTTTCAAACTTGTCGCATCCTCTTCTAATGGTGAGTCCAGCTGTTGATTGATAGTTTTATGCGCCAGCCTTGGTACAGTTTTGCTTATTTACGTTACTGTCTAAAAACATACTTATTTGCGACCATGGCCAATTTTATGTAGCTAGATATTGGAATTTTAGAAATGTGACAAATCTCACGCATTGACGGTCTAAAAAATTGAGAGTTATGTTGTATGGTAATGTGTATAGGCTAGCTATAGCTACATATCACTCGTGTTCGGTGTATTCAATATGATTCTATTCTATTCTATTACACCGGGGTATTGTTTTCGCTCCTGTATCTTGCGGTGTATCGTTTGTGTAACTGTCGAAACGGCTCACTTTATTTCAAATTGGTGAACGCTCGACTTCACAGCGGAAGGTCAAGCCCCAAGCATACTGTACTACTACATATGGCGAGGTCGCTTCATCTCTCCGAGTGTTATTCTGGTTTTATTCTATTCTATTTTGCTATATTCTATTCTGTATTCGTGTAACAGTGCTGTTTCCCCTCTGCAAAATGTACTGTATGTATAATGAGTTTGTAAGTTTGGTCTCGGATTTGCCCCCCCCCCCCCCCCCCCAAAACCAAATGCCCACCCGTTTGATTCGTTCTGGCGCCGACCCTGGACAGTGGGTTAGTTTGTAATGCTGTGGGACGTTTGGCACAGCTACCACCAAAAGTAAAGAAATAAAAGATAACACACATCTATCAGAGAGGACAGTGAGTTAGCCACTGATTCTTTACTTTTGGTTTCAACTGTGGTCCCACAGCACTGCAAGCTAACACACTGAAGGTGGATTCACTTTAATAACAGGAAGCCTAATAACAGTGATCTGTTCACATATAGTCAGGTAGTGCACTGTGTCTGTTCTGCTGGTGTTACATATGACCAGGTAGTGCAGTGTGTCTGTTCTGCTGGTGTTACATATGACCAGGTAGTGCAGTGCGTCTGTTCTGCTGGTGTTACATATGACCAGGTAGTGCAGTGTGTCTGTTCTGCTGGTGTTAATTATGACCAGGTAGTGCAGCTCCAGCAGAAACACTGGGTCTCCCAACTCTCGGAACAGCTGTACTTTTTAGACGAAAGCGTTTGTGTATATTTGATCCTTCATTGGGTATACGATAGTCATTCACAAAGAAATGGTTACCGTACTGCAGACATGATAGTCTGCCAGACGGAGTTGCTTGACAGTAGGGTTTTCGTAGGGTTTTGCAGTGTAAGCAACCATAGCTTTAGCCTATGTTCATCGCGCAGTGGTAATGCATGTTGTCACGCCTCTCTCTGGTTTACTTGGTGACTGGGGTGTGCTATTGTGCTTATATGAGTTCGCATATAAGAGTATTGATTGGGCTGTGCTTATATGAGTGAATAAGAGTTTGTATATAAGCGTATTGACTGGGGTGTGCTACTGTGCTTATATAAGTTTGTATATAAGCGTATTCACTGGGCTGTGTTACTGTGCTTATACGAGCTTGTATATAAGTGTATTGACTGGGGTGTGCTACTTTGCTTATATGAGTTTGTATATAAGCTTATTGACTGGGGTGTGCTACTGTGCTTATATGAGTTTGTATATAAGTGTATTGACTGGGGTGTGCTACTGTGCTTATATGAGTTTATATATAAGCGTATTCACTGGGGTGTGTTACTATGCTTATACGAGCTTGTATATAAGTGTATTGATTGGGGTGTGCTACTGTCCTTATAAAGTCAAGCCGGAAAGTCTGCACACCCCTTTCACCTTCTCCACGTTTTATTACGTTACAGACACATTCTACAATAGATCGAGTTCATTTTTTGTCTCAAAATTCTACACAAAATAGTCCATAATGACAAAGTGAAAACAGGCTTTTAGACATTTGTGCTAATTTATTAAAAATCAAAATG
Organism: Synaphobranchus kaupii; assembly: GCA_029718625.1. Lineage (NCBI taxonomy): Eukaryota > Metazoa > Chordata > Actinopteri > Anguilliformes > Synaphobranchidae > Synaphobranchus > Synaphobranchus kaupii. The sequence goes on from CM056380.1 coordinate 8,654,003, forward strand.
TAAAATATCATATGTACACAAGTGTGCACCCAAAAGATATGACACCCAAAAGTGAGCTGAGGTGCATTTTGTTTCCACTGATACTGCTTGAGATGTTTCTACAACTTAATTGGAGTCCACCTGTGATAAATTCAATTGATTGGACATGATTGGGGATTGCCAACACCTGCCTATATAAGGTCCCACAGTTGACAGTGCATGTCAGAGCAAACTCCAAGCCATGGGGTCAAAGGAATTATCTGCAGACCTCAGAAACAGGATTGTGTCAAGGCATAGATCTGGAGAAGGGTACGGAAAAATCTCTGCAGCTTTACAGGTCCCAAAGAGCACAGTGGCCACCATCATTCGTAAATGGAAGAAGTTTGGAAGCACCAAGAATCTTCCTAGACCTGGCCGCCCAGCCAAACTGAGCAATCGGGAAGACGGGCCTTGACCAGGGAGGTGAGCAGGAACCCGAGGGTCACTCTGACAGAGCTCCAGCGTATCCTTGTGGAGATGGGAGAACCTTTCAGAAGATCAACCATCCAGGCAGCACTCCACCAATCAGGCCTTTATGGTAGAGTGGCCAGACTGAAGCCCCTCCTTAGTAAAAGGCACATCACAGCCCGCTTGGAGTTTCCCAAAAGGCACCTAGAGGACTCTCAAACCATGAGAATCAAGATTATCTGGTCTGATGAAACCAAAATTGAACTTTTTGGCCTGAATACCAAACGTCACATCTGGAGGAAACCAGGCACCGCTCATCACCTGGCTAATACCATCCCTACAGTGAAGCATGGCGGTGGCGGCATCATGATGTGGGGATGTTTTTCAGCAGCGGGAACGGGACGAATAGTCCTGATAGAGGGAAAGATGAATGCAGCTAAGTACACCGAGATCCTTGAAGAAAACCTGCTCCAGAGCGCTCTGGACCTCAGACTGGGGCGAAGGTTTACCTTCCAACATGACAACGACCCGAAGCACACAGCCAAGAGAACAAAGGAGTGGCTTCGGAGAAAGTCTGTGCATGTCCTTGAGTGGCCCAGCCAGAGCCCAGACCTGAATCCAATTGAACATCTGTGGAAAGAGCTGAAAATGGCTGTGTACCGACGCTCCCCATCCAACCTGACGGAGCTTGCAAGGATATGCCAAGAGGAATGGGCAAAAATGTCCAGAAACAAGTGTGCCAAGCTCGTGGCTCCGTTCCCAAGACGCCTTGAAGCTGTAATCGCTGCCAAAGGTGCAGCAACCAAGTATTAGGCTAAGGGTGTGTACAGATATGTAACCCCTAAATAACCTATTTTTGTCAGTAAAATAAAATTGCATATTTTCTAAAAACCTGTTTTCACTTCGTCATTATTGGCTATTGTGTGTAGATGTTTGAGGCAAAAAATGAACTCAATCTATTGTAGTATAAGTCTGTAACGTAATAAAAAGTGGAGAAGGTGAAAGGGGTGTGCAGACTTTCCGGCTTGACTGTATGAGTTTGCATATAAAAAAACGGGTACCTACATTCAAATTTCAGATTTTTTACCTGATGAGCTACAAGCGCTATGGAGGAAATAACTCCTCTTTGTGATTCCTCAATATGCTGCCTATCTCTGCTAAAAATATGGTGTCAATATATCAAACCATTCAAATTCTACAGAGATTTTTTTTAGGTGAACCATTTCGGTTTCCAAAGTCGGCACAAATTGTGCCAAATTGTGCAAAATGGCAAGGTTCCAGAAAAGTCTCAATATGATTCCTTTTTTTAAGTTTTACAATAAAATTTGATAACTGGCAATAAAAGTTCATTTTTAGATGTGTCTTTGGTGTGTTTCATATTACACAACTAACTAGCCTAGCCGTGGTCCCCAAAAAGCCCTCCAAACCCATGTAGCAGCACCTTGTATTCCACCAGAGCCCCATTAGCCAGAAATGAGTCCAGGTAAACGGACCTTATCCAAACGAGATCCACCAGTTTCCTAGATAAAATAAAACCCTGCATAATAATCAACAACAAACTCATCCTCATGTTATCTCTCCCTTATGTTACGTCATGCATAATTTGCTTATTCGTTTACCTGCACAGTCTGCTGTACTGCATACAGAACAATTTACTAATGTGGAACAATAACTTCTAAACAAACACGTCAGACGCCATTTCATTAAAAAGAAACTCAGAACAGCTTGTCTCAGGCACTAATAGATAGCCAGCTGCTATGTGTAATTTGGCTGGTTAGCTTGCCATTGTTACAATATAGTAATGTAATCTATATTCATTTAATTCAGAGGGATTAGTTTTATACATAACAGTGAATTCGCACTGTTATACCGGCAAAAAAATATGTTTGCTTACCACTCAGCGTCACTGAGACAACATCGCAAAAACATCTTCGGGCTAGGACCTGCTGCACAGAGAAACGCCTGAATAACCTAGACATAACTAACCAAAAACTGTATGAAAGAGACTGTAAAGTAAAAAGACGAACAGCCGCCGTTACCTAATGAATTATACTTTTCTAACCGGAATGTAGGTAGCTGCTACAAGCTAAAAACACTCTGCACCATCTTGGTAGGAACTTTACGCTTAGACGCCTCCGCCACTTACGCACAATTGTTCCGTTGTGACAACCTAACATATTGTGTTGAATGAGGGCTTGTCTGAAAGATAAGAGTCTTCGCTATTGCCTGGAATATTTGACAGACAGTTTAAAAACCCAATGGAAAACAAATCACACTGACAGTGGAGGCGGGTAGATGCACGTTTTTCCCACTTCAGATAGGCCTATGGTGCCATCAGTCAAAGAAATACACCCAATTGACGACGGTTTTGCATATAACTGTGCAAAAAAGTACAAAACCCCCTTGGCTAAAATATACTAAGCCACGGGATTGGTACTTCAGAAACTGGCTGAGTTTCACAACGCCAAACTGAAAACAGCCGAACGACTCATAATGAAGTGCTGAAAAGCACAAATCGGTTTAAAATGTGAAAAAAATCAAACCAGTTTTGTGAAATACAATTAAGCAGAACAGTTTACCAGCACATTGTTTATGGTGTGACATCAAGCTGCAATACATGTTTGGGAATTAGGTCGTTGTTTCCAACGTAATTTACGAAGTTTTAACACAACGTTTTGGGCTTAAAAACCACTTTCCCAAAAGGAATGGATATATCTTAAGGATATTTAATCAAAATATTGAGGTGAGCAGTTTATTATATATTATTAAATTAATTAAATGTATAATTTAATCATTTCCGTAACTCCCGCGTTACCGCTAGGGGGCGTTTGGCAGCAAGAGGTTAAATTGTGAAATTTACATTAATCTCAGTTTTTTTTAACCGTATCGAAATAACGCATGCACAGCGAATCCCCAGGACCGTAGGCTATTTGAAAAACAAAAAACACCATTTTCACTGGACAGAGTTTGTAACTTTTTTCAGTCAAAACCATTCCATTTACATACATGCTGTATTGTAATGTTCCAGACATCTGAAGCACATTGTCTGCACTCCTCTCTGTTGTCTTGAGTTTTTGATTGCATGTAAATTTGTGCATTAGGAATGACATAGGTGTTACCAGCAAAGTTTTTAATGGATAGCCATTGTCCCCTCGGAAGATCACAGGAACTATTGGCCAATAGAGTCATAGCTTGATCCAGGATAATTAGCAAATATGTGCGTAACCTTACACATAGCATTGCGCATCGCCAGGATGTTGATGGAGTGGGCTCCCTTATGTTTCACATATATAACAGCGTTCTCTGCTGGGGCAGAACCCCAGGATATCCAAACTTCACCGTGAACTCCTGTTTTACCCGTTCTTGGCTGACAGGTGTGACGGGGACTTGAATGTGTTCATTCTATATAGGAGTGCAAATAGGGACAGCAGGCATTCGTCTCTAGCTCAGCTGCCAGGAGATGATAGAAGTTTGTTCAAATCTGGCGGGATAAATGCAATTTAAGGCGGCATTGCCCTTCACTGAGAGACAGGTATGTGGTCCTTGACCGATGGACCCTTTTATTATTATACATTTTTTGATATACACAATAAAATTTCACATTGTAGGCTAATATTGATATTTTTATGCATGTTTTGTGCGTGCCCCTGTGTGTGTAACAGACAGGAGGAGGGTGTACGCACGTTGTGCACACGCCCCTGTAGACGCATATTGCTGTAGGGACCGACAGCCAGCTGACAGTCCTTACACAAACACTGACTGTCACTTTAAGTACATGGAGGCACGTCTGATGACGTCATCTGCGCGCGCGGCGTTTAAAATCCTCATCTCACAGTGAACCAGTGTGAACACAGAACAAAGGCTGCGTCCCAATTCGCCCTAAGGTCCTCCTTCAGGACCGCACTTTGGTGACGTCAGAGGGTGTGCACTCAAGGTGTGCAAGTGCACGAGGGTGCATGGGTTTAAAAGGAAAGAATTGGGTCACACTGCATGAAAAAGCTCGGTCAAAATTCCTGTTGTTCTATAAAGTTATGGGTGAAAAAAAAGGTGAAGATCAGGGATCCTCAATCTTATCCAGAAAGTACCGGTGTTTGTGCACGCTTTTGTTCAAAATCAAGCAGTTACACACAGGATTTTCTACTAATCAAACAGTGGTTGATCAAATTAGTGGTTAATTAGTAGAATCAGGTGTGTAGCCTAACTACTTGGCAACGACTTCAAGTCCTCTGTGATTGGTTAGAAACAGAAACATCACGATTTCGCAGGGGATTTGCGGTAATACCCCTTTGAAAAGTGCGGTCTGATGCGGACTTGCTAGAGGGGTGCATCAAGGGCTCATGGCGGCGCTCGAGAGTACCCTTGCGAAACACAAAATAAGAAATGGGACACACTAAGCCCCTGGAGGTTCTCGCGGGCACCCGCATTTGAAGTGCGAAGGGCGAATTGGGATGCAGCCTATATAAGAACTGTGGGTGTGAAGGTTCCCTTCCCCCCACCAAGTTAATAAAACTGAGTGACTACCATCGCTCAGGCTCTTCTCGCCCTTGCATCCAGCGGACTTGGTCACTTTTCCCTGGGACTCCCACAACACTGTGGAGTTCACACAGCTCCGGAACTCCCACAATTCTTTGGAGTTCTCCTAATACTGGGATTCACAGAACGCAGTGGATTGCTGCTATTGCTGAGGAGACGTCTGTGAAAACACAGAGAACGTGGCTCTACAAGGGGCCGCTGACTTACCTCGCCTTGCGGTGACTAAGTTTACTTCAACCCACATGGAAAATAGCGAGTTTGCAGCACTGCCCTAACTGACCACAAGAAACTTCAGCAAAACAAACTTTACAAACAGCGAGAGGGACACCCCCAGACGACTGGAGGAGACCAGATGTCATCGCCACCCACGTTAATTATTTCCTGTTGTAACCATTATTGTGAATGACTAACTTAATTGATATTAAGTGTTAATTGTTTCTACAACATGATATGAGTCACCTGTGTTTCACGAACGAACCTGACGAAGACACACCGACACGCACGTCGTTCCTTCTACTTTTTAATAAAACTTTTTGCATCTAAACGTTTTTTTTGCCTCAAGGTCAGTCTTTAAACTTTTCTCGTTTGAGTGTGTGGCTGAACATTGGAATTTTGCATTGTATATTTTCGTCCTGGTTTTCTCTCTTTATTCATGTTTCTTCATCTTGCCGACACCAGCACCTCTTTGATGGAGACGTTTGGGCACAAGGCTTTTCCCTTTATTTCTTACGTGAGTTCATATAAGGATGTTCATATAAGCACAGTAACACACCCCAGTCAATAAGCTTATATATAAACTCATATAAGCACAGTAGCACACCCCAGTCAATAAGCTTATATATAAACTCATATAAGCACAGTAGCACACCCCAGTCAATAAGCTTATATATAAACTCATATAAGCACAGTAGCACACCCCAGTCAATAAGCTTATATACAAACTCATATAAGCACAGTAGCACACCCCAGTCAATACGCTTATATACAAACTCATATAAGCACAGTAGCACACCCCAATCAATACGCTTATATACAAACTCATATAAGCACAGTAGCACACCCCAGTCAATACGCTTATATACAAACTCATATGAGCACAGTAGCACACCCCAGTCAATACGCTTATATACAAACTCATATAAGCACAGTAGCACACCCCAATCAATACGCTTATATACAAACTCATATAAGCACAGTAGCACACCCCAGTCAATACGCTTATATACAAACTCATATAAGCACAGTAGCACACCCCAGTCAATACGCTTATATACAAACTCATATAAGCACAGTAGCACACCCCAGAGAATACGCTTATATACAAACTCATATAAGCACAGTAGCACACCCCAGCCAATACGCTTATATACAAACTCATACAAGCACAGTAGCACACCCCAGTCAATACGCTTATATATAAACTCATATAAGCACAGTAGCACACCCCAGTCAATACGCTTATATACAAACTCTTATTCACTCATATAAGCACAGCCCAATTAATACTCTTATATGCAAACTCATATAAGCACAATAGCACACCCCAGTCACCCCATACACTTATATGCAAACAAGTATTCATACAAACATTCAGGTAACAGTTTTTGAAAATGAACGGGGTCAGTAAAAACATTTTCCTCCCTGTGACAAAATTAAAACCCTTACACAGTCAAAATCACTAATTCTATTTAGTTAAGGTCACACAGTACACAGCACTACTCACCCCAGTCTCTGTAGTTTACAGTTTGGACTCATCAGTCCAGCACAGAGCAGCTTCACTCCTGAATCTCCCAGGTTATTGTAGCTGAGGTCCAGATCTCTCAGGGGTGAGTTTGATAACTGGAGAGCTGAGGCCACAATATCACAGGACTTCTCTGTGAGGTCACAGCTGTTCAGTCTGCAAATAAGAGTTAACATATTATAGTATTACAATATTATGTATATATAAAATATGTAACATTTTAAATATAACAACGATAGTGTTCAGTGATGAAGAGTGAAATTGAGGATTTTAAGGTTGACGATGCTCTGAGGAAGATGTCTGTGCTACACTCTCCAACTGCAGCACTTGGGATCTGAGAATTAGACGTCCTGCTTGACTGAACTCTGACAGTTCTACAGATGTAATTCTGACCCAAATGGGCACTTTTCTTATACTGTAAGTTCTCTGAAATGGGGCTAAGGGTCCATCTGCCTTTTCTATGATATTTTCTCCGGGTTTAACCCTCCCATCCCATCCCAGAAGTGCAGCTGCCATCTTCAGAGTGGACAGTGGGTTAGTTTGTAATGCTGTGGGACGTTTAGCACAGCTACCACCAAAAGTAAAGATGTAAAAGATAACACACGTCTTTCAGAGAGGACAGTGAGTTAGCCACTGATTCTTTACTTTTGGTTTCAACTGTGGTCCCACAGCACTGCAAGCTAACACACTGAAGGTGGATTCACTTTAATAACAGGAAGCCTAATAACAGTGATCTGTTCACATATAGTCAGGTAGTGCACTGTGTCTGTTCTGCTGGTGTTACATATGACCAGGTAGTGCAGTGTGTCTGTTCTGCTGGTGTTACATATGACCAGGTAGTGCAGTGCGTCTGTTCTGCTGGTGTTACATATGACCAGGTAGTGCAGTGTGTCTGTTCTGTTGGTGTTAAATATGACCAGGTAGTGCAGCTCCAGCAGAAACACTGGGTCTCCCAACTCTCGGAACAGCTGTACTTTTTAGACGAAAGCGTTTGTGTATATTTGATCCTTCATTGGGTATACGATAGTCATTCACAAAGAAATGGTTACTGCAGACATGATAGTTTCCCAGACGGAGTTGCTTGACAGTAGGGTTTTCGTCAATGTGCAGTGCAAGCAACCATAGCTTTAGCCTATGTTCATCGCGCAGTGGTAATGCATGGTGTCACGCCTCTCTCTGGTTTACTTGGTGACTGGGGTGTGCTATTGTGCTTATATGAGTTTGCATATAAGAGTATTGATTGGGCTGTGCTTATATGAGTGAATAAGAGTTTGTATATAAGCGTATTGACTGGGGTGTGCTACTGTGCTTATACGAGCTTGTATATAAGTGTATTGACTGGGGTGTGCTACTGTGCTTATATGAGTTTGTATATAAGCTTATTGACTGGGGTGTGCTACTGTGCTTATATGAGTTTGTATATAAGCGTATTGACTGGGGTGTGCTACTGTGCTTATATGAGTTTATATATAAGTGTATTGATTGGGGTGTGCTACTGTCCTTATAAAGTCAAGCCGGAAAGTCTGCACACCCCTTTCACCTTCTCCACGTTTTATTACGTTACAGACACATTCTACAATAGATTGAGTTCATTTTTTGTCTCAAAATTCTACACAAAATAGCCCATAATGACAAAGCGAAAACAGGCTTTTAGCCATTTGTGCTAATTTATTAAAAATCTAAATGTAAAATATCATATGTACACAAGTGTGCACCCAAAAGATATGACACCCAAAAGTGAGCTGAGGTGCATTTTGTTTCCACTGATACTGCTTGAGATGTTTCTACAACTTAATTAGAGTCCACCTGTGATAAATTCAATTGATTGGACATGATTGGAAATTGCCAACACCTGCCTATATAAGGTCCCACAGTTGACAGTGCATGTCAGAGCAAACTCCAAGCCATGGGGTCAAAGGAATTATCTGCAGACCTCAGAAACAGGATTGTGTCAAGGCATAGATCTGGAGAAGGGTACGGAAAAATCTGCAGTTTTACAGGTCCCAAAGAGCACAGTGGCCACCATCATTCGTAAATGGAAGAAGTTTGGAAGCACCAAGAATCTTCCTAGACCTGGCCGCCCGGCCAAACTGAGCAATCGGGAAGACGGGCCTTGGCCAGGGAGGTGAGCAGGAACCCGAGAGTCACTCTGACAGAGCTCCAGCGTATCCTTGTGGAGATGGGAGAACCTTTCAGAAGATCAACCATCCAGGCAGCACTCCACCAATCAGGCCTTCATGGTAGAGTGGCCAGACGGAAGCCCCTCCTTAGTAAAAGGCACATCACAGCCCGCTTGGAGTTTCCCAAAAGGTACCTAGAGGACTCTCAAACCATGAGAATCAAGATTATCTGGTCTGATGAAACCAAAATTGAACTTTTTGGCTTGAATACCAAGCGTCACATTTGGAGGAAACCAGGCACCGCTCATCACCTGGCTAATACCATCCCTACAGTGAAGCATGGCGGTGGCAGCATCATGATGTGGGGATGATTTTCAGCAGCGGGAACGGGGCGACTAGTCCTGATAGAGGGAAAAATGAATGCAGCTTAGTACACCGAGATCCTTGAAGAAAACCTGCTCCAGAGCGCTCTGGACCTCAGACTGGGGCGAAGGTTTACCTTACAACATGACAACGACCCGAAGCACACAGCCAAGAGAACAAAGGAGTGGCTTCGGAGAAAGTCTGTGCATGTCCTTGAGTGGCCCAGCCAGAGCCCAGACCTGAATCCAATTGAACATCTGTGGAAAGAGCTGAAAATGGCTGTGTACCGACGCTCCCCATCCAACCTGACGGAGCTTGCAAGGATATGCCAAGAGGAATGGGCAAAAATGTCCAGAAACAAGTGTGCCAAGCTCGTGGCTCCGTTCCCAAGACGCCTTGAAGCTGTAATCGCTGCCAAAGGTGCAGCAACCAAGTATTAGGCTAAGGGTGTGTACAGATATGTAACCCCTAAATAACCTATTTTTGTCAGTAAAATAAAATTGCATATTTTCTAAAAACCTGTTTTCACTTCGTCATTATTGGCTATTGTGTGTAGATGTTTGAGGCAAAAAATGAACTCAATCTATTGTAGTATAAGTCTGTAACGTAATAAAGCGTGGAGAAGGTGAAAGGGGTGTGCAGACTTTCCGGCTTGACTGTATGAGTTTGTATATAAAAAAACGGGTACCTACATTCAAATTTCTGATTTTTTACCTGATGAGCTACAAGCGCTATGGAGGAAATAACTCCTCTTTGTGATTCCTCAATATGCTGCCTATCTCTGCTAAAAATATGGTGTCAATATATCAAACAATTCAAATTCTACAGAGCTTTTTTTCAGGTGAACCATTTTGTGCCAAATTGTGCAAAATGGCAAGGTTCCAGAAAAGTCTCAATATGATTCCTTTTTTTAAGTTTTACAATAAAAATTGATAACTGGCAATAAAAGTTCATTTTTAGATGTGTCTTTGGTGTGTTTCATATTACACAACTAACTAGCCTACCCGTGGTCCCCAAAAAGCCCTCCAAACCCATGTAGCAGCACCTTGTATTCCACCAGAGCCCCATTAGCCAGAAATGAGTCCAGGTAAACGGACCTTATCCAAACGAGATCCACCAGTTTCCTAGATAAAATAAAACCCTGCATAATAATCAACAACAAACTCATCCTCATGTTATCTCTCCCTCATGTTACGTCATGCATAATTTGCTTATTCGTTTACCTGCACAGTCTGCTGTACTGCATACAGAACAATTTACTATTGTGGAACAATAACTTCTAAACAAACACGTCAGACGCCATTTCATTAAAAAGAAACTCGGAACAGCTCGTCTCAGACACTAATAGATAGCCAGCTGCTATGTGTAATTTTGCTGGCTAGCTTGCCATTGTTACAATATAGTAATGTTAGCTATATTCATTTAATTCAGAGGGATTCGTTTTATACATAACAGTGAATTCGCACTGGTATACCGGCAAAAAAATATGTTTGCTTACCACTCAGCGTCACTGAGACAACATCGCAAAAACATCTTCGGGCTAGGACCTGCTGCACAGAGAAACGCCTAAATAACCTAGACATAACTAACCAAAAACTGTATGAAAGAGACTGTAAAGTAAAAAGACGAACAGCCGCCGTTACCTAATGAATTATACTTTTCTAACCGGAATGTAGGTAGCTGCTACAAGCTAAAAACACTCTGCGCCATCTTGGTAGGAACTTTACGCTTAGACGCCTCCGCCACTTACGCACAATTGTTCCATTGTGACAACCTAACATATTGTGTTGAATGAGGGCTTGTCTGAAAGATAAGAGTCTTCGCTATTGCCTGGAATATTTGACAGACAGTTTAAAAACCCAATGGAAAACAAATCACACTGACAGTGGAGGCGGGTAGATGCTTCAGATAGGCCTATGGTGCCATCAGTCAAAGAAATACACCCAATTGACGACGGTTTTGCATATAACTGTGCAAAAAAGTACAAAACCCCCTTGGCTAAAATATACTAAGCCACGGGATTGGTACTTCAGAAACTGGCTGAGTTTCACATCGCCAAACTGAAAACAGCCGAACGACTCATAATGAAGTGCTGAAAAGCACAAATCGGTTTAAAATGTGAAAAAAATCAAACCAGTTTTGTGAAATACAATTAAGCAGAACAGTTTACCAGCACATTGTTTATGGTGTGACATCAAGCTGCAATACATGTTTGGGAATTAGGTCGTTGTTTCCAACGTAATTTACAAAGTTTTAACTCAACGTTTTGGGCTTAAAAACCACTTTCCCAAAAGGAATGGATATATCTTAAGGATATTTAATCAAAATATTGAGGTGAGCAGTTTATTATATATTATTAAATTAATTAAATGTACAATTTAATAATTTCCGTAATGCCCGCATTACCGCTAGGGGGCGTTTGGCAGCAAGAGGTTAAATTTGCGAAATTTACATTAATCTCAGTTTTTTTTAACTGTATCGAAAAAACGCATGCACAGCGAATCCCCAGGACCGTAGGCTATTTGAAAAACAAAAAACACCATTTTCACTGGACAGAGTTTGTAACTTTTTTCAGTCAAAACCATTCCATTTACTTACATGCTGTATTATAATGTTCCAGACATCTGAAGCACATTTTCTGCACTCCACTCTGTTGTTTTGAGTTTTTGATTGCATGTCAATTTGTGCATTAGGAATGACATAGGTGTTACCAGCAAAGTTTTTAATGGATAGCCATTGTCCCCTCGGAAGATTACAGGAACTGTTGGCCAATAGAGTCATAGCTTGATCCAGGATAATTAGCAAATATATGCGTAACCTTACACGTAGCATTGCACATCGCCAGGATGTTGATGGAGTGGGCTCCCTTATGTTTCACATATATAACAGCGTTCTCTGCTGGGGCAGAACCCCAGGATATCCAAACTTCACCGTGAACTTGAATGTGTTCATTCTATATAGGAGTGCATATAGGGACAGCAGGCATTCGTCTCTAGCTCAGCTGCCAGGAGATGATAGAAGTTTGTTCAAATCTGGCGGGATAAATGCAATTTAAGGCGGCATTGCCCTTCACTGAGAGACAGGTATGTGGTCCTTGACCGATGGACCCTTTTATTATTATACATTTTTTGATATACACAATAAAATTTCACATTGTAGGCTAATCTTGATATTTTTATGCATGTTTTGTGCGTGCCCCTGTGTGTGTAACAGACAGGAGGAGGGTGTACGCACATTGTGCACACGCCCATGTAGACGCATATTGCTGTAGGGACCGACAGCCAGCTGCCAGTCCTTACACAAACACTGACTGTGACTTTAAGTACATGGAGGCGCGTCTGATGACGTCATCTGCGTGCGCGGCGTTTAAAATCCTCATCTCACAGTGAACCGGTGTGAACACAGAACAAAGGCTGCGTCCCAATTCGCCCTAAGGTCCTCCTTCAGGACCGCACTTTGGTGACGTCAGAGGGTGTGCACTCAAGGTGTGCAAGTGCACGAGGGTGCATGGGTTTAAAAGGAAAGAATTGGGACACACTGCATGAAAAAGCTCGGTCAAAATTCCTGTTGTTCCATAAAGTTATAGGTTAAAAAAAAGGTGAAGATCAGGGATCCTCAATCTTATCCAGAAACTACCGGTGTTTGTGCACGCTTTTGTTCAAAACCAAGAAGTTATACACAGGAGTTCTACTAATCAAACAGTGGTTGATCAAATTAGTGGTTAATTAGTAGAATCAGGTGTGTAGCCTAACTACTTGGCAACGACTTCAAGTCCTCTGTGATTGGTTAGAAACAGAAACATCACGATTTTGCAGGGGATTTGGGGTAATACCCCTCTGAAAAGTGCGGTCTGATGCGGACTTGCTAGAGGGGTGCATCAAGGGCTCATGGCGGCGCTCGAGAGTACCCTTGCGAAACACAAAAATAAGAAATGGGACACACTAAGCTCCTGGAGGTTCTCGCGGGCACCTGCATTTGAAGTGCGAAGGTTCCCTTCCCCCCACCAAGTTAATAAAAATGAGTTGTCAATCTACCGTCGGATAGGCTAAAGTATCGTGTTTTTCATTCGGTTTCAGCTGTGCGGTAGTTGATTGTACTGTTTGTAGTGTAGTCACTGTTTAGTTGATGTAAATTGCAGCATTAGCGGTTGTTTACTTGCTTTGTGTTTCTAGCTGCTAGTCTTTTGTGTTGCTAATCGGAAATAGATTCACCTGAGTGAATAAATAGCGTGTTTTTGCATTCCTACCTCAGAGTGCAATCAGACCAGCGTTGTCAATCTACCGTCGGATAGGCTAAAGTATCGTGTTTTTCATTCGGTTTCAGCTGTGCGTTAGTTGATTGAACTGTTTGTAGTGTAGTCACTGTTTAGTTGATGTAAATTGCAGCATTTGCGGTTGTTTACTTGCTTTGTGTTTCTAGCTGCTAGTCTTTTGTGTTGCTAATCGGAAATAGATTCACCTGAGTGAACTAGCCCTGCAAGCAGCTGAGTGCAATCGGGAAATTAGCAAATAGTCTATAAGTTAAAGTAGAGGCTGCCTCATCGTCAATTTTAACTGTGTTTGTAATGATCTTTCCCCACCTAACCTGTCTTATCACCCCCTACCATGTGTCTAACCCCCATTCCTCTATGCTCCATGCCTCGCTCCAGGAGGCCCAACCACCGTAGACGCTGTCTGGCTAACCTGTCGCTGTCTTCTCATAAGGAACTCTCAGTGGTGGGTGGACTATGGAACTGCCGGTCAGCCGTCCAGAAAGCTGACTTCATCACTGCATATGCCAGGGTGAAGTCCCTCCACTTCCTGGCTCTCACTGAAACCTGGATCACTCCTGATAACACAGCCAGTCCAGCTGCTCTGTCTGCTGGCTTGTGTTCAACCTCCCGAAATTTTCCCATGTAACCCCCCTGCTGAGGTCTCTCCACTGGCTGCCAGTTGCAGCCAGGATCAGGTTCAAAGTTCTGACCCTGGCCTACACTGCAGCCAATAGGACAGGCCCCGCCTACCTACAGGACTTAATCCAGAACTATGTTCCTGCTCGACCACTTCGCTCTTCTACAGCAGGGCGACTGGCACTTCCCCCCCCTCCGTGTCAAAGGCTCTCGCTTGTCCCGACTGCGGAGTTTTTCCACATTAGCTCCTCAGTGGTGGAATGAACTTCCCATTCCCCTACGTTCTACTCCAACCCTGCCTGCATTCCGTCAAGGCCTGAAGACATACCTCTTCAGACTCCACCTTGACTGATATCCTCACCTAGGAATATCAGTTCCCTGTTTACTAGTTCCCTGTGTTTTCCTGTCTGTTTATTATTGTTTATAATAGTATTTGGAATGGAAGTGTGGTGTTGCTGATTTGCCCACAGCTTACTGTGAACTACAGTCGACGTTCATTGCTAGGGATAGCTGCTACATTTATTTTTTATTTATTTATTTATTTCGGCATGCAAATATTTACACTTTATCACAATTTCAGTAATATGCTCTGACAAAACACATTACTTGCCGAAAAGGGATACGGGAAAAAGCAGCCTGCTTATCATAGTCCCGCCCCATTTCCCTCATTATTTTACATGTTCATAATATACATTTGTTTAAAACAATATTTTTTTTTTTTGTATCACAACAGCATAACTGAATTTTCTTTATAACAAAACAGTTTGAGAAAGAAAAAATAAGCTAAAGTAAAATAAAATAGACATTAAAGTCCAAATAAGTCGAATTTGAATATACATGTCATACATTAGTCAAAACAATTTGTTTCATTTGTTTCATTTCAACAGTAGACAGTCCCCATTTGATAATTTCCTACCATCTTACTTCTTATCTTACTCTTGAAGGTCTTCAGGTTAATAGACATTTTAAGCTCATCGTGTAAACCGTTCCAGAGCTTAACCCCCACAATGGATAATGAATGACCTCTGAGAGTTGACTTTATAGTTTTTTGTTTATATATCATGTTTCCTCTTAAGTTATGCATGTCATCTCTCTTTTGAAACAGTTTCTGTATATTTGAGGGTAAGAGATTTTTGGATGCTAAGAATAATATTTGTATGGTATTATATTTAATTATATCCTGCCACTTAAGGAACTTTGCCTTAATAAACAAGTCATTTGTATGGTCTCTATATGGGACACCATATACCACTCTCAATGCCCTTTTTTGAAGTTTAAACAGCATCTCTGTAGTTTCTTTATAAGTGTTCCCCCATACTTCAACACAGTAGTGCAGGTGAGGAGTTATGAGTGCTGAGTAAATTGTCCTAAGTGAATGTTGATTTAGTAATTTCTGCATTTTCCACAAAATAGACACACTTTTGGCCAATTTACATTGAACTAGCTTCACATGTGGTTTCCATGTCAGGAGGCTATCTACCGTAACCCCCAAAATCTTGTGTTCGTTCACTCTTTCAATATTAATACCATTGACTTGTAAATTTATGTTTTCTTTCAGGCCTCTTTTCCCAAATAATATGAATTTTGTCTTTGAAAGGTTTAGTGATAGTTTATTAATATTAAACCACGTGTGAAGCTTTGACATTTCATTGTTCACTGATATGACCATTTGATTAAGATCTTTTCCTGAGCAGAGGATGTTTGTGTCGTCCGCGAATAAAATTAATTTTAAAACGTCAGATACTTTGATTATGTCATTGATATATAGTATAAATAATTTCGGTCCTAAGACTGAACCCTGTGTGACCCCACAGTTGATGTTCAGGCATGTTGATATGTTGTCCCCTATCTGTACAAATTGAACTCTATTTGATAGGTAACTCTTAATCCATTGTAATGCGATTCCTCTAATTCCATATCTGTACAATTTTTCGATCAATATGCTGTGATTTATCGTGTCGAAAGCTTTTTTCAGGTCGATGAAAATCCCTATGGTGAATAATTTGCGGTCTAGCGCGTCTTTGATAAATTCTATGGATTCTGTTAGGGCCATTGCTGTTGAATGTTTTTTCCTGAATCCGTATTGGCTGTCACATAGCAGCTTGTGTTTATCAATGAACTTATCTAATCTAACATTAAAGAGTTTTTCAATAATTTTTGAGCACTGTGGTAAAATTGAAATCGGACGATAATTTGAAAACTCCTGTTTGTCTCCACTTTTGTACAGAGGAAGAACTTTTGCTATCTTCATTTTATCGGGAAACACGCCATTGCAGAAAGATAAATTACATATATATGTTAAAGGAGGTATGATAGCTTTTGATATCCTTTTTAATAATGTCATGTCTATCTGATCTGCGTCAATGGATGTCTTAGCTGTACAGTCTCTCAGGATTGTTTTGATTTCGTTTTGTGTGACAGGATTTAAAAATAAAGACTCTTGTTTTGTCTCCCCTCCCCTATCCCAGTGATCCCACTGCTGTAGTGAGGATGGAATGGCCTTGGCTAGTTCTGAACCTACACTAACAAAGTATTTGTTGAAGCTCTCGACTATCACTTTCTTATCGTCTTCCCTCCTGTTGTTTATATTGAAATAATCTGAGAATGTCTGTTTGGCCTTTCTGCCTGAGACGGAATTTATGATTTTCCAAAGATTTTTGGTGTAGTTCTTGTTTTCTGTTAGTAACTTGTCATAATATTCTTTTTTATGTTTCCTCAACAAATATGTCACTCTGTTTCTATAGTGTTTGTACTTTGCATATGATTGTACATTCTTTTCCTTTAAAAACTGTTTATATAAGCTGTTTTTTTTCCTACAGGCATTCTCTATGTTCTTGGTGAACCATGGCCTATTTTTTTTGACTTTGACATTGTTGTCTTTACTCGAATATTTGACTACCGGGCAGTGCTTGTCATATATTGAGTTTATTGTGTTTAAGAAGGCCTCATACGCTTTGTTTGTGTCTTTTTCTGTCCATACG
Organism: Synaphobranchus kaupii; assembly: GCA_029718625.1. Lineage (NCBI taxonomy): Eukaryota > Metazoa > Chordata > Actinopteri > Anguilliformes > Synaphobranchidae > Synaphobranchus > Synaphobranchus kaupii. The sequence goes on from CM056380.1 coordinate 8,671,055, forward strand.
TCATTCCATTTTTGATTTATCATATCTTGTTCAAAATCTTTAAGTCTCTTTTCGTTTTTAATTCTTTTTAAGATATTTGTCACTGGTTTCTGCTCTAAAGTGTGTTTCCAGTCACAGATGGCGAAGACTGGAAGATGATCAGAAATATCATTTATCATAATACCACTTGTTATTTCTTTGTCCAGTATATTTGTATAAATATTGTCAATTAGTGTGGCACTATGTTTAGTGATTCTGCTTGGCTGGGTGATTAGTGGTCGCATTCCGCTCGCATACATTATGTTGACAAAATCCTCAATCAGCTTGTTATTGTTTGGATTTAATATGTCTATGTTAAAATCTCCACATATAAAAACATTTCTCTGGTTTATTTTTGTTAATATTTCTCCCATTATGGGAAGGATGTGCTTTGTCTGTTCTGTAGTGATCTTGATGATGTCTCTGTATGCACTTACTGTACGTCGCTTTGGATAAAAGCATCTGCTAAATGAATGTAATGTAATGTAATGTCATAGGAGCTTGGTGGAGGGACTTCTTGAAGATGCTCTCCAATGGCTTGTGATCACTTTCCACTTCGATTTCTCTGCCATAAACATATTGGTGAAATTTCTCACACCCATATACTATAGCTAGCAGCTCCTTTTCTATTTGCGCATACCTGCGCTGGCAGTCTGAGAGCTCGTGATCCGTATGCTACCGGCTTTCCCTCCTGTAGTATGACAGCACCCATTCCTTCCGAGCTTGCATCTACGGACAGTGTCACAGGCTTGTTGACATCGTAGAATTTCAGTGTAGGTGCATTAGTGACCAGCTGCTTGAGTTTTTCAAAACTCTCGTTTTGTTCTTTCTCCCAGTGCCATTCTGTGTCCTTCTCAAGCAGTTTTCTCAGCGGAGCACTGACTTCAGACAGGTTTGGTATGAACTTTGCCAGGTACTGTATCATTCCCATGAACCTCAGTAGTTCTTGCTTATCTTCGGGCGGTGGTAGCTGCACAACGGCTCTCACCTTTTCCTCGTCCGGCTTCAACCATAGACTGTATAAAAATATGGACAAAGCCACTGTGACGTCACCCATTGCCTTTCCATGGCCTCGGAAAAACCAAATTGAAACACGGAAGTCTTTTTCGCCGGCTGTTTGGACGAACTGCGCCTGCTCAGTGGAGCCGACTTGACCTTTGCTTGGAGCAGGGTGAACCGGATATGGTCTTCATGGGAGGGTCTCTGTCCAGGCACAGTATGATTGACAGTTCGGGGCGGAGATTCTGGAAAGCGGGAGTTTTATATTGCAAGCACAGTCTATGATTGCAAGCAAATTCACGGTAAGTTAAGCTAATTTATTATATAACTTCATTTTCACGGTGTTATTTATTTGCATTGACTGTGTGAAATTCGCCACATCATTGTGTTATGTTATAACGTTTTATTCAGTTATCTTCAATTTACAGTACAATTTAAAGTAGTTACATTAATATTCCACCCAACTCAGATCGGAGGTAGGCTAATTCCATTAGCTAGCATACCAGCTTGACAGTGAGATTGGTTACGTTAGGCCTAGGCAGGCTAAGGCGAATATAGGATAACGTTATGATTGCCATTAACGATATTGACGGTCAATCAATCACATTTACGTACAAGACTACTTTTATTATAAATGTCCCGAAGAGCTGCTCTAAATAGGTAGCAAGCTGTCAGCAAGCTTGCGACCCAAAAAATCCGTCCAGGCCATAGACTGTATAAAAATAGGTCCTTGCGGGATTTCTAAATTCCTAAAAATGTCTGGTTAGGTCTTGCTCATTCCAATAACCCAGCAGAGTAGCCTATTATGTTAATAATGCCCGCCCGAACCTGTCCTAATTTTTTTTGTGTGTGGATAAAATATACAATATATGATCACCCTAGCTAACGCAAATCACAATGAAACAAGAAGATAAAATAACGTAAGCTGTGGTCATCTACGAAGCATTTTAATAAGAAGCTATTTGCATGCGTGAAAATTGCACAATGCACTTTGTAAAAGCAAGTTTCCCACCCTAGTACATGAAGTCTCATTACACAGACTGGTTGTAACCTTGAATTTTTAATTTCTTTTGCAGACACAACGATGGAAAGCCGAAGCCTCAACTGAGTTTCTGTACCCACCTTTCATTGTGAACCATTTTTCTTTTTTAATCACTGTGCCTTAAACTAGTCATTTACATAATATACTTTGAGTGTATTTCTCTTTCATTGCTAATTTTTCAAGTGTAGCTCTCCTTATGCAATACTGGACCAAACAGCATATTGACAATATTAAAGTATCATGTCTAGATTGTGGATGATGTTTTTAATAGCTTGCATCCAGAATGTATCATTGTATATTGCAATGAGATGCATTTAATTTTATTCCTCTTACACAGCTAAAACTGTCTGGATAGTTGGTGACAGCTACTTTTTATTTTTTTAAATAGTATCGTCCATTCCCTTAAAGACTGAATCTAGGGGAGCAGTTTCTCCAATCCTGGATTTAGCTTTTAATGGAATATGTTTTTTTTAATGAAATGCCGGGTCAGCTTTTCAAATTTTATGTTATGATGTTATATTTTGTATTATGATTTATTTTAATTAATGACATCTTTAGCTATGCCATTGTTCACCCAACTCCCCCTGCTCTTCCTCATCCCTGTCCCGCATCTTCTCTCCCCCACCCATCTTGTCCTCTCCAGCCATGGCACCCCATGGCCTTTCTTGCTTCCTGCTCCCTAAGCCGGTGTAGCTGTCAATTAAAACATTTTTAAATTATCCAACTTGTTTTGATGTGTTCATTATTTGCATAACAGAATCATGCAGTAGGTGAAATAGCAAATATTACACAATATATAAACTAATCAAATGTCATTCAAAATGAAGCATAAATAAGGGCATCTGGTAGCCTAACTACCCTCTACATTATACATGTTGTACAGCAATTAATTTTTGTAAGTACTTGCTCTGTAATGAGAATCAGACCCTTTATATAAATGGGGAAAAATGTAATTTGAGGTTTTTGTCTGCTTTTGTCTTTAAAATATTTAATACCCTCTTGCATTCAGTTAAATAATGAGTACATAATGCACCAATACATTACCGCTCAAGATGGCCTTCCCCAGCGTGCACAGTGTAGGTATAGCCACTGATGTAAATAAGTAACAGACATCCTGTAATCTCACTGAAAGACTAAAGAGGAGCAGCTTGTACTGCGACTTTAAATGTGTTAAAGGAGTGATTAAGATCATTCTTTTTTCACAAAGCAACTTGAAATCAGTACAATTTTTTATGTATCCTTAAAAGATGGTCAGATGTCCCTCGTGGCTGACTGGGTGAGTCCGTGGTCCATACATCCCGCACAGGATGGCGGCGTTTTCCTTTGTAATATGGATGCTGCACATTTGATAAGAGGGTCACCCACAGACTAGGACTGCGGTCCCCAACCCTATTCCTTGTGCTGTTTCAACCCCAAATTTGGCACATCTGATTCTACAAATTAGCAGCTCAAGATATCATTTCATCACAGAATTAGTGATCTGTGTTAGTATTGATTATGTTGGTAACTTGAACAGCTGGTAATAAATTTACATCTGTGAAATAGAGAAAGGATAGAGCAAGATCAGTTTTCATTTCATAATAGGGGACAAAAAACTCAAGGGTAACAAGAAGTTAGGGGTTTGACATAGGAGACAACAAAGTTCAGTAGCCTGTCTCAGTTTAAAGCCCACTTACCACGTCAAGGTGCAGGCTGAGAGTGGGAACACAAGACAAGACACACATTTAGTACAAGACAAACCCTGACGAGACGCACATTAAAAATGACAAGGTCCACATAAAAGATCAAATTTGTACATAAATGCTGGCTGTAAATGGTATTGTAATCCATGTGTCTTTGTAAGCGAGGACTTCCACGTTAGCCTAACGTTACCCTATTTTTATACAGTCCATGGTGGTGCCAAGTGGCGACACGAAAAACATGATAGCTAAATGACAGCTAACGTTATGTCGGGTTTCCATCTCCATGAACACGTTTCCCACATGCTTTAAAAGTTATAAATAATGCTCAACCTAAAATGAATACCTCTAATGAAATATACACCATGACTAATGCACGGTAGCTAACGTTAGCAATGTCGAAATTCACTCCACATAAATGCACTTAGCCAGTGGAGAGCATAGCCAGGACGAAGTGCAATGTAGCTACATGTCTACGACGAGACCGCTAACGTTAAATTACAAAGCTAAAAATAGACACAAAGGCTCACCAGGTCGATGTTTAATGGAATCTAAGTTAACGTTACACAACTGAAATTTGACTAACGTTACTTTTGACAGGTTTTATATCGTTAGCTAACGTTAAGTAGCCAAACCAAACGGTTTTGGGAGATAAAGTTGCTAACTGCACTAGCATACTGGTCTACGTAATATACAAAAGCGTTAGCTTGTCATGCTAGGTCGCGGTAGGTAACGTAGCGTAGGCTACTTCTGCAGGCTGTTATTTAATAAGGCTAACGTTACTTACTTGGTAAAAAATCAAGTAATAAAAATTGTATTACCGAAAAAACTGGAGAGATTGCTTTTTGTTTGACTAATGCACGGTAACGTTAGCAATGTCGAAATTCACTCCACATAAAATGCACTTAGCCAGTGGTGAGCATAGGACGAAGTGCAATGTAGGTTTTACATCGTTAGCTAACGCTAAGTAGCCAAACCAAAAGGTTTTGGGAGATAAAGGTGCTAACTCCACTAGCATACCGGTCTACGTAATATACAAAAGCGTTAGCTTGTCATGCTAGGTCGCGGTAGGTAGCGTAGGCTACTTCTGCAGGCTGTTATCTAATAAGGCTAACGTTACTTACTCGGTAAAAAATAAAGTAATAAAAAATGTCTTACCGAAAAAACTGGAGAGAATGCTTTTGAGACGGTCGATTAGTACAGTTGTATGCAGAACATGCCATAATGAATTCAACACTAGTGACAATGAGAATTGCGATGTGATTGCGATGGGTCTAATGGTCTAATACTAGCCAAATTCACACATTAAAAGGAGGAGAATGGCTGAGAATGTCAAGGCCATTGCTAGCCACTTGAGGTACCGCCTATGGGTACCGCCCACGTCCCGCCCCACGTCCCGCCCGTTCCGTCTATGGTTCCCGCCCCTCAAAGTGAGTGAAATGACCGGCAGTAACCCGACTCAATCTGTCCCCTGATTGGTCCTGAACAAATGTCAATACCCTGTCCAAACGACACAATATTTTAAAAAATCAGCACATGCACAGGCATTAGATGAAGGAAAGGCACCTATTGCAATAAAAAAAATTTTTGTAAAAAATTTATTTACTGAGTATTTTGACCAAATTGCTGCCGTTCACTTACATGGGGAAAGACCTATACTGGAGCCAACCACAGTGGCGCTAGTGAGCAACGGCACAATGGCGGCTCCCAGGCCAACCAGGAAGTGGGCTTCAAAACGAAATCCCAGTCTTGGCCCCTTGGCTTCAACCCACTGGCACTGAGGATGTGACCTACAGTACTGTGCAAAAGTCTTAAGTACATGTAAAGAAAATCAATTGACTATAAAGAACAGTAAACAGTAAACAATAAATCAAATCAATATTTGGTGTGACCACCCTTTCCCTTTAAAACAGCATCAACTCTCTTAGGTACACTGTTGTTCAGTTTTATAAGAAAATCAGCTGGTAGATTGTTCCAAGCATTTTGGAGAACTTGCCACTGTTCTTCTGCAGACCTTGGCTGTCTCACTTGCTTCTGTCTGTCCAGGTAATCCCAGACAGCCTCGGTGATGTTGAGAACAGGCCTCTGTGGAGACCATACCATCTCTTGCAGAACTCCTTGTTCTTCTTTTCTCTGACGAAAGTTCAATGAAGTTTTTGGAAAATCAATGTTTGGAAATCTACAATTTGCTCTTTTCTACTGACACACTAATGCAGAAGACAAAAAATAAACTTCTAAGAAAAAATCTACATAAAAAATCTAGGGTGCCTAAGACATTTGCACAGTACTGTATGTATTTGATTTTGGTCATCCTGATTCTGCATTTGCTCTTGTTTAGTTTCAGGTTGTTTTCTCTTTCCCTCTCCAGCAGTTTCACCAGTCCGCGATCATGCTCTTCCTCTGTGTCTCCCCACACCAGCAAGTCGTCAATGATGTTCACAACCCCGTCCAGACCTTCTATCATTTGCGCCATGGACCTCTGGAACACCTCAGACGCTGATGACACTCCAAAAGGTAAGCGAGGGAAAGCGATAGCGTCCTATTGGTGCGTTCATGGTGCACAGCTTGGAGCTCTCATCGTCCAGTTTTATTTGCCAGAATCCCTGATTGGCGTCTAGTACTGAGAAGTACTTTGCATTTGGCATGCGGGATACCACTTCTTCCACAGTCAATAGAGGATAGTGTTCCCGTTGGATTGCTTGGTTCAAATCCTTTGGGTCCATGCAAATGCGAATCTTCTTTGGTGTGACTACCATGCTATTGACCCATTCCGTTGGCTCTGTTTGTTTCATGATGACTCCCATCTGCTCCATTCGATGGAGTTCTCCAATGACTCTGTCCCTGAGGGCAACTGGTATTCTCCTCGGTGCATGCACAACTGGTTTGACAGTGGGGTCGATCTTTATATGGTGCTCACCTGGTAAACAGCCTACTCCAGTAAATAGGTCATCAAAGTCTTTTAACATGTCCATGTCATTTCTGACATCATACAGTCTTTTTAGCATGCCCAATTTCTGGCATGTTGCACGTCCCAGTATTGCCTCCTGCTGTATGATCTCAAATTCAATCCTATGTTTTTGTCCTTTGAACTGGCATGTGAGTGCTTTCTTGCCCAGGGGCGCCATCTTGTGGCCTGAGTAGGTTACTAGCTTACAGTTGGATGCTTTGAGCCTTCCCCTGATATCTAGTGAGCTGAAGGTCTTCTCTGACATGACGTTGCACTCTGCTCCAGTGTCAAGCTTAAATGTCACATTCCTACTGTTTATTATCAGATTCTCAGTCCACTTTTCATTATCTTCTATCTCAGCCTCTATAGCCCCAATGCATTTGTCATGCTCAACTCCTATTGTGCCAATGAACGTTCTCACTGCTCTCATCACTGCTCTCAGTTTGATCAATTGCATGCATTTTCTTACTGTATCTATGTTAGTCTCGCGAAGGCCAGACTTTGTGATGAACACAAAGTCTGGTCCATAGACTTGCTTAACGTGGTAAAGAGCCGCCCACTTTGACAAGATGGCGCATTTGATTGACATGCAAGATAACCAACCACAGACCGTCTATGTTCCGTGACGTATTGAGGCGCTACAGAGGGCGGTCGATTCAGAAACAGCGCTACAGGAACAACAGACCGGTATGAAACAAATGTGATGTACTGAAATGGCACGGTGATCTCCATTAAAACAGTCTATCACACAGAAGAAAGATACAGAACCTGACCTGACCGGACCTTCTTAGACTTTTTCCATCTTTGTAAACATGATTGTAAACTAATATTAAAACCAAATGCTCACATTAGCAAGCCTACATGCAGAGCACAGAACCGGTCGTTTTATCCGTTTGCCCTGTAATTAACAATTTAGGCTAATGAGTAACGTTCGCTGGCTAGCTGACTAAAACATTGTAACATGTTCGAGACTGTTTCCATTGTAGTTGAAATAAGAAAATTATATTTTACCATTGCTCTACGGTGTGCACTTTATCAACTGGATAGCTGCTACATTATGGGAAGGATGTGCTTTGTCTTGTCTGTTCTGTAGTGATTTCGATGGTGTTTCTGTATGCACTTATTGTATGTCGCTTTGGATAAAAGCGTCTGCTAAATGACTGTAATGTAATGTAACTGCCATTCCGATGAGGCGTTCCAGATAAACCTCTGTTTGTAGCACGTCTCTCCATTTCTTGGTGCCCACAAGTAGTTTGGGTGATCCAAACACTATGTTGAATCGCCCTGCTGCGATTTCTACATCGGTGGCCTCTCTCTCCCCAACACATGCCACAGACAACCCTTTGCCTGTCAGGTACTTAACCTGATGTTCCATTATCGATGTAAGGGGACAGACGACTAACAAAATAGCTTGAGTTGGGAAGCCTGGTATGTGTTTGCAGAGGGTCAGCCATGCTTGAAATATAAGGCTTTTCACGTATTCTGTCGGCAAACATGCTAGTATATCTCGTTTATTTCGTTAATTATCTGCCTCAAAACAAACTCTTGAATATCTTTCAGAGATGGAATGTCGTGAACTTACAAAACTTTATTCAATCCAGCGTTAAGCTCTTGGTCCGAAACACTCATTGTTCTTGATGGATTCGCAGCATTCACTAGCTACAGATTAGTTCGAAAAACTTAACGTGTTTCCCGGCGGACTGATAAAACCCAATGCACTCTGTTGTACCGGAAATACGCTGACAGTGCTACTAGCCAATGAGTGCTAACTGTGAGTTTTCCCACAGCTCTGTCCAGCTTATGCCAGCCTATGCATCAGACGAGGTATGTCACAGGCCGACAACACGGCTTCCTACAACACCTTTACTGTTGTAACCGAGAAACAGGGTACCGGAAATGCCACAGTAGCGTGGAGCATACAACCCCACTATTTTAACAGTTCGGGCATGAGCCCGAGTTACGTGAACACCTGTGAGGTTATAAAGTAAAAAGGGGGTGATCCCAAACGCGCTACAAGCCGGCTATATAAAAAAGGAACCGTAGGTGCTCAACAGAAGGACCAGTGAATAGAAAGAATACCAAACCCGGACTACTTCGCTAGGACTAACCCGAGATAAGGAGGACTGGAGCACACAGAGCTCAGAGCAAAAAAAAAAAATTTTAATATGACTGACGTTTCGACGTCAACGTCTTCTTCAGAGTCAAATGGAAATACAGACAATGCACCGGGAGGTATATAAATACCCTCCCATCAATTACACAAAGTAAGGTGCGCATGTGTAGGACTAATATATCTCGTCATAGATACCACCTACACAATGTTATCTTCTTTAACAGGGTAGAGAGAAGACCGACAAATGTCATAGGTAAATAAACTGAATAATTGTCTATTGTGAGCATGGCATAAAACAATATAAAATGAAAATCAAAAAGCCTGTACACAAGTTACAAAAAACATGAAAGATTCAGCGACTCATTTAACCCATTGGGTTCCACACTATTGAGTGTATGTATCCAGTACGCCTCCCTGCGGAGCAGTTGCTTAATAATATCTCCGCCTCTGGATGATAAAGTGACTCTCTCAATACCCCAAAATTTTAGAGAAGAGACAGAACCATGATTGGCTTCAGCGTAATGTCGCGCAATAGCATAGTCCATATTCTTGGACCGGATCGCGGTCTTATGTTCAGCAATTCTAAGTTTGAGGGCTCTCTTAGTCTGTCCGATGTAGATTTTGGAGCATATACATTTCAACATGTAGATTACATGGGTAGTGTTGCAGTTAATAAAAGTGGTTATTTTAAATTCCTTGCCCGAACGTGGATGACAGAAGACTTTAATGTCATTAGAGTTAGAGCAATGGACACAATGTCACAATCACCACCTGTGAGGTTATGTTTAGGGGTTGTGGGTGGGGTACGGTGGGGTATGGAAATCACAAACTCACAAAAACTTGGGGGTCTTTGAATTCGACATATATCTTGGTTCCTGTGCTCCCTTCGAACCACGTCTTTACCCCGAGGTGTGAGCATGGACGCCTGGCCAATCCTAGCGCTTGAATGCTATGCAGGGCGTGTCTTGCCAAGAAAAGCAGTGGGACGCGTGACGTCATATCCTACTACCCTCACACGTGATGTTTTCGGCCTATCACAGCCCTAGCTTATGCATACTAATGAGATACCATTCTGCTGTTGTAACCGAGAAACACGGCACCAGACATAGCTCCATCAGACGCTGCGTAAGAAGTGCGTCAAAGTGGCTGAGGCTGAGACTATATCTATGTTGACTTTCTTATTTGCACATCTTTGCAAAAATTTTTTTATTTTTACATGACTTGCATATCTGGCCAAAGGCTGGCCATTTTTTTAACTCATGCATATAGCCACATCTGCTACAGTGTGTTCCCTTTTGTTCGTCAGGCTCTGTCTTTGACTTACTTTCGTAGTCCTTCTTGTTTGCTTTGACTGTCCTGATCCTATGCACTTCCATTTCATCATTTAGTGCTTTGACTCGGCTAGACGTGATCTCGCTGGCACGGCAAATATCAGTAGCCTTTTCTATCGTGAGGTCCGCCTCTCTAAGCAGTCTGCCTCTCACTTGGTCGTCCCTTACACCTCAAACAATTCTGTCTCTTACCAGGGAGTCGTGCAGCTGTTCAAACTCACAGTCCTTTGCCTTGTTTTTCAAGTCCGTGACGTACGCTTCTATCGTCTCCGATGGTCCTTGTGCAACGGGTGAAGAACATATGGCGCGTGTACGGTAAGTTCTTTCTCGGTTCACAATATTCTTTGAATTTTTTCTTAAGCACTGCGATTTCATCCATCTCATCTCTTTGAAAGTCAAACATGTTACATACTTTTATCGCCTCCTCTCCCGCGACATGCAAAAACGTAGCGCATTGCACTTTTTCCGATTTCTCTGCTATGCCGCTCGCAATAAATTTCTAACCGCTGGATCCAACTTTTCCAATTCTCTGAAAGATTGCCTTGCAGGCTTAAAGCTGGTGGTGGCTGTAACTGCACCATGGTCTTCTGTCTTTATATTACGAGATTAACTCTGACACCATGTTATGTTTACAAAAAGACCCAGACTTGATAACTTTTACTCTCGTCTCTCCGTCCTCACCTTCCGCCTTACGTCACCAACTACCGATGCCCCAAACTGACCTGTACAAACAGTACACATACATTACACCACTAGAATAGCACAATACTCCAGCGTTTGAGTTAAAACTGGTTTTGTTTGCAGAAACGCATTATTCAACACCAAACTTGCACAGAATGTTTCTATTGACACAGCCCTTATTGCGCTGCCCAATCCATGTTGACACGGGTTTACTGCAGACTCGGGGTGTGTCCGAAACCGAAGCCGAAATCAGGAAGTGCACGGATAGTGGGTTGGAAACGGATACGAAGTTGCCAGTTCATAATTTAGATGAGGGAAATAATTAAATTGCAGCGGGGAAAACTTTGATTCAGTGCCCACTTGTCTGTATGCCTCTTCCGAACTTTACAGAATTAAGCATTGGATTGTTTATTTGTTTATTAAAACATTAAAATATATCATTAGGGATGGAGCCGGTCGATATGGACCATGTGACTCAATCGGCAGTCCCTGAAATTACGGATACTCAACCTATATCTTTAATGTGCTCGCTATAATCGAACAGTGCCTTGTTTATATAGGCCTATGTCAATCTTGTGAGAGCAAAAGAAAAAGAAACAAAACGTTAAATGAATAATCTCAACATCTTGCATGCAAACGATATCCCTTTAATGCTGCTCGCTTGAATTTAGCTGCCCTTAATTCGACACTTTTTCAGAACGTAAAAACACCTTTTAAAAGAAAGCAAAGGAACAGCTAGAATCAGTAACCTATGTCCCGTTTTGAAATGTCACTTACTGGCTATCAAAATCATAATTTTATTTATTCTAGTTGTGTTATTTGTATTTTTAAACTGTACAGACCGTCCGTTCTCCCTCCGTATTCCTGCGTAAGCAATTCCGTCAATCTCGCCATTCCATAAGCCCAAACTTGCAACGCAATAAAACGAAAATGTGACATTTACACTGCAGTAAAAAATGTTTTAACTAGGCTTGTCGCGGTGATCCGTTTAACCAATGGTGTAGCTACTAAAAGCATATTAAAAGCTGTTGAAATGCAGCCATGTCCCGACTTTTTTTCATTTTCTTGAATTAAAAATTGAATTGGTCCAAGCGATGGTGCTGTCCCGCCTGGACTACTGCAACTCTCTCCTGGCTGGCCTGCCAGCATCGGCCATTAGACCCCTTCAGCTTATCCAGAACGCAGCAGCGCGCCTGGTCTTCAACCTCCCCCGACACTCCCATGTCACCCCCCTGCTCATTGACCTCCACTGGCTACCTGTGATGGCTCGCATCAAATTCAAAACATTGGTGCTCGCCTTCCAGGCAGTCCGAGGATCAGCCCCTCCATACCTCCAAAAGCTCATCAGACCCTACACACCTACCAGATCCCTGCGTTCCGCCTCCTCAGGACGACTGGTACCCCCCTCCCCCACTTCATACTAGCACCCGGTCTCGACGTCTGTCTGTCCTGGCCCCACGGTGGTGGAATGAGCTCCCCGTGGAGGTCAGAACAACAGAAAGTCTGACCGCCTTCAAGCGCAGATTGAAGACTCACCTCTTCAAGCTGCACCTCTCTCCACCCCTCCCTACCTCCTTGTGACCTCCCTTGATTGTGTTTTTCTGAATCCTTGTTTAAGTGGTTCAAGCTGCTAGTTTAATACTTAAGGTTACTTATTGGCTTACTGTTGTACACGCCAATGATTGATATCGTGTGGTCCCCCCCCCAAAAAAAAATAAAAAATCATACTGACTGCGCCTGGTGTTTGAAATCGTATTTACCTTTTAGGGTTGTTTTAACGCACTTGTTTCAAGTTGGAAAATGCACTAATGTACATCGCTCTGGATAAGAGCGTCTGCCAAATGACTAAAATGTAAAATGTAAATGTAAAAGCTTTTCAGGTGTTCTAGAACTTGGTTGTTACTGCCAGCTCAGAAATGCATCTTGTTGGATTGTTCATTTTACTTTTTTCATTTCGACAGTTTTCTCAATAAATCATTAGGCTATAATCCTTAAGTCTTCTCCTTGAATTTTATAAAGCATAATAATAATAGTAATGATAATAATATTACTACACATAATCATTATAAAAATAACAAAAAAGTACAATATTAAATCACAACAGGCAGAAAGGGCTGTTATTGTGGAAATAGTTTCCATTCAAATGTAAAATAAAATGGTTTGATTTTTATAAAACTGCCTTTTCATTCTGAGTTGATTATATATTATACCTCAGATTTTTTCCAGTTCTTATCCAAAATTATTGTTCAGTGTCCCCCAGTTAGGGGGTGGGGGGTTCAAATAGGTTAACAAACACAACCTTTAACAAAACAAAACGATAGATAAATAAGTATAAAGTACAGAATATAGTTCTTATAAAATGTTTTGAAAAGAAAAGAAAGACAATGAGGGGGGTGAACACTCATAAATTGCAATAACAATTAATTTTAGACTAGAAAAGATCACATTTTCTTTTTGCAACACAACTTCCAGTTGAAGCCACGCCCACTTCCGGTTTCTAATCCGAATACAGATACGGATACAGATATTGTTAATGGTTGAACAGATGCAGATATAGATAGTGGCATCGCTGCACACCCCTACTGCAGACCAAAAACTACCAAACCTGGCGCAGGTGAAATATATTCTGTTTCTGTGAAAGACACCAAAATAATATAACTTAATATAGCTTCTATATATATAATTCTTTCATTTGAATTTTATGTTTTGATAAACGTTTACCCATCAGATTAATCTATCAACAAATTCATTGTTTATTTGAGAATTGGTATCTTTGAAAATAATAAGTAAATTAAATCAAATAAAATTAAGTTTTGGAGTTTTTGATGGTGCTTATATTCTCGATTCAGAACATTAATTGAGGACATTAAGCTGCTGTAACATCTTGATTCAGAAATAATAATAATTTAACAAATTTTTACTCGCCCAACAATTGTATTGAACTTTATTCTCATTAGAAGTAGAAAGTGAGAAAATATGCTGTCAATAATCTTTATAATGAACTTTATTAATGACATAATACTCACATGGCCTTCTTGCAGTTCCTGGTTACAGGTAGGAGTCTCTGATAACCTGCTGCTGATGTGTTGTAGGTCTTCAAGTCAAACTCATCCAGGATCTCCTCTGACATCAGTAACACAAAGACCAGAGCTGAACATTGGTCTGGTTCCAGCTTTTTAGAAGAAAGTTTTCCTGATCTCAGGGAATTCTGGATTTCCTTCACTAGAGAGTTGTCATTCAGTTCATTCAGACAGTGGAACAGATTGATGGTTCTCTCTGCTGAAGATTCCTCTCTGATCTTCTCCTTAATGTACTGGACTGTTTTCTCAATGCTCTTTGATCTGCTTTCTGTCTGTAGTCTTCGAAAGAAAGTATTTTTGTGTAACTGTGTCAGAAGATCTCCTAAGAGAGCCTTTAAGGAGAGAGAGAGTCCGAGAAGGAATCGGAGGAAAAGGTCCAGGTGTCCATTCTTACTCTGTAAGGCCTGATCCACTGCACTCCTGTGTAACACAGACAGATGCACTCCGTAACTGGGAGGTTTTTCTGCTCTGAGTACATTTCTGTTCTTATTTACACAGGAATGAACCGCAAACAAGGCAGCCAGATACTCCTGAATGCTCAGATGCACAAAGCAGTAGACCTTCTCCTGATCCAACCCACACTCCTCTTTAAAGATTTCTGTGCACACCCCAGAGTACACTGAAGCTTCACTGACATCAATGCCACTCTCTCTCAGGTCCTCTGCATAGAATATCAGATTGCCCTTTTTCAGCTGTAGAAAAGCCAGCTGCCCCAGTTTCAGGATGATTTTTGTGTCTGACTTTGACATTTTCTTTGGGTTTGTCTCACTGGTGGCATGATACTTCTGATTCTTTACATTAGTCTGAATGAGCAGGAAGTGTGTGTACATTTCAGTCAGAGTTTTGGGCAGATCTCCACTCTCTACTTCACCCAACATTGTCTCCAGAACAGTAGCTGAAATCCAGCAGAAGGCTGGTATGTGACACATGATGTAGAGACTCCTGGATGACTTTATGTGTGAGATAATTCTGCTGGCCTGTTTCTGATCTCTCATTCTCTTCTTAAAGTACTCCTCCTTCTGTGGGTCATTGAACCCTCGTACCTCTGTCACCTGGTGGACGCACTCAGGAGGGATCTGATTGGCTGCTGCTGGTCGGGAGGTGATCCAGAGGAGAGCAGAGGGAAGCAGATTCCCCAGAATGAGGTTGGTCAGCAGCACATCCACTGATGATGACTCCGTTATATCACAGCAGATCTTATTGCTCTGGAAATGTAGAGGAAGTCGACACTCATCCAGACCATCAAAGATAAACACAACTTTGACTTCATCACCTTCAACACTTTTGATCTCTTTCAGTTGTGGAAAGTAGTGCTGCAGAAGTTGCATCAGACTGAATTCTCTCTCCTTCTTCATATTCAGATCTCGGAAAGGAAGAGTGAAGATGAAATCAACGTCCTGATTGGCTTTCCCTTCTGCCCAGTCCAGAATGAACTTCTGCACAGAGATGGTTTTCCCAATGCCAGCGATGCCCTTTGTAAGCACAGTTCTGGGTTTCTTTTGTCCAGGTAAAGGCTTAAAGATGTCATTGCAGAGGATTGCAGTCTCCTGTATAGTTTGTATCTTGGATGCTGTCTCAATCTGCCTGACCTCATGTTCATTATTGACCCCCCCCACTCCCCCCCTCTATGATGTAGAGCTCTGTATAGATCTCATTCAGGAGGGTTTGGTGGCCCTGCCTTGCTAAACCTTCAAATATGAATTCAAACTTCCTCTTCAGATCAGTTTTCAGTGTCTGCTGGGCTCTTTTTATGGATTCATCTGAAGAGAGGAAATATGAGAAATAATTATGTTTAAAATAAGTTTAACATTTCCCATTCAATAACGTATTTCAAGAAGAAACAGTCAATAAAAATATTTATGAAGTCAGTTTTCATAGTACTTTACACAACTCCAGTGCGGTGTTACACACCTCTCACACAGTGTGTTACACTCCTCTCATACAGTGTTACACACCTCACACACAGTGTTACACTCCTCATACAGTGTTACACACTCCTCTCATACAGTTAAACACCTCACACAGTGTGTGACCCCCCCCACAAAGTGTGTTTTTAATGCTCTCTCAATTAGGCCAATATTCCATCATGAATATAACAAATTATCAGAAAAGTGCACACTATTGCATTTCAAGGATGATGGGAAAAACACATTAAAACAGTGAACATGGGTTTAATTGTCCTTTTACATTTAATTTCTCATGTTTATGTTGTACACATATCATTCTGGTAAATACTGTCTTCAAAGGTCACATGGTCATTTTCAAATCTAATATTTAATCTTGAGTGCTCTTTAACTCTGGATACAAACTCAGAACAGTCTGTCTGATGGGGTTTAACCCTGGATACAAACTCAGAGCAGTTTGTCTGATGGGGTTTAACCCTGGATACAAACTCAGAGCAGTATGTCTGATGGGGTTTAATCCTGGATACAAACTCAGGGCAGTATGTCTGATGGGACAGTGGTTTAGTTACTGGATTTTGAGCACAAGGTTCCTGCTTTGAATCCCTCTCAGGGACATTTAATCTCACGTGCATTTGCTGGCTCCCATAATCAATGCTTGATGCTATATTTTAATTTAAATGCCTTTGTGTACATGTTGTGTGTGATGTTTTCTATATGTAAGATTGTTAATGTAAAACACTATTATGAAAGTGTGAATGTTATAAATAAGAACACTGTTCTCTGTTAGATTTGTTTGCTAAACTCATTTCTGTTCTCTAATGGACACGCAGAAGCAATGAGAGAAAACTCTTACTGTGCTGCTCATCTCTCTCCAGTGAGGCGATGAGATCCTTCTGCTTCATGTTCCTCAGGATGTGGAGTGTGATCTTCAGAGACCTCTCACTGCCACAGGTCTCCAGCATCTTCTCCACTATGTACAGAGCCTCAGGATCCCCCTGCTCTCTCTCACTGCATTCTGGGTAATACTGACTCAGATGGCTCTGAAACAGTTTCAACTTTTCATCCTCCTTCAGCTTCATCAGAGTGCGCAGGAGAGACTGAAATAAACACATGAAGAGGTGTGCTGTATCAGAGTGTGAACTAAACACATGAAGAGGTGTGCCATATTAGTGTGAAATAAACACATGAAGAGGTGTGCTGTATCAGTGTGTGTAATAAACACATGAAGAGGTGTGCTGTATCAGAGTGAAATAAACACATGATGAGGTGTGCTGTATCAGTGTGTGAAATAAACACATGAAGAGGTGTGCTGTATCAGTGTGAAATAAACATGATGAGGTGTGCTGTATCAGAGTGTGAAATAAACACATGAAGAGGTGTTCTGTATCAGTGTGAAATAAACATATGAAGAGGTGTGCTGTATCAGTGTGTGAAATAAACACATGAAGAGGTGTGCTGTATCAGTGTGTGAAATAAACACATGAAGAGGTGTGCTGTATCAGTGTGTGAAATAAACACGTATAGAGGTGTGCAGTATCAGAATGTAAAATAAACACATATAGAGGTGTGCTGTATCAGTGTGTGAAATAAACACATGAAGAGGTGTGCTGTATCAGTGTGCGAAATAAACACATGAAGAGGTGTGCTGTATCAGTGTGTAAAATAAACACATGAAGAGGTGTGCTGTATCAGTGTGTGAAATAAACACATGAAGAGGTGTGCTGTATCAGTGTGTGAAATAAACACATAGAGGTGTGCTGTATCAGTGTGTGAAATAAACACATGAAGAGGTGTGCTGTATCAGTGTGAAATAAACACATATAGAGGTGTGCTGTATCAGTGTGTGAAATAAACACATGAAGAGGTGTGCTGTATCAGTGTGTGAAATAAACAAATGAAGAGGTGTGCTTTATCAGTGTGTGAAATAAACACATGAAGAGGTGTGCTGTATCAGTGTGTGAAATAAACACATATAGAGGTGTGCAGTATCAGAGTGTGAAATATACACATGAAGAGGTGTGCTGTATCAGTGTGTGAAATAAACACATATAGAGGTGTGCAGTATCAGAGTGTGAAATAAACACATGAAGAGGTGTGCAGTATCAGAGTGTGAAATAAACACAGTAAGAGGTGTGCTGTATCAGTGTGTGAAATAAACACAGTAAGAGGTGTGCTGTATCAGAGTGTGAAATAAACATATGAAGAGGTGTGCTGTATCAGTGTGTGAAATAAACACATGAAGAGGTGTGCAATATCAGAGTGTGAAATAAACACAGTAAGAGGTGTGCTGTATCAGTGTGTGAAATAAACACATGAAGAGGCGTGCAGTATCAGAGTGTGAAATAAACACATGAAGAGGTGTGCTGTATCAGTGTGTGAAATAAACACATATAGAGGTGTGCAGTATCAGAGTGTGAAATAAACACATATAGAGGTGTGCAGTATCAGAGTGTGAAATAAACACATATAGAGGTGTGCTGTATCAGTGTGTGAAATATACACATGAAGAGGTGTGCTGTATCAGTGTGTGAAATAAACACATATAGAGGTGTGCAGTATCAGAGTGTGAAATAAACACATATAGAGGTGTGCTGTATCAGTGTGTGAAATAAACACATATAGAGGTGTGCTGTATCAGTGTGTGAAATAAACACATGAAGAGGTGTGCTGTATCAGTGTGTGAAATAAACACAGTAAGAGGTGTGCTGTATCAGAGTGTGAAATAAACACATGAAGAGGTGTGCTTTATCAGTGTGTGAAATAAACACATGAAGAGGTGTGCTGTATCAGTGTGAAATAAACACCGTAAGAGGTGTGCTGTATCAGTGTGTGAAATAAACACATATAGAGGTGTGCAGTATCAGAGTGTGAAATAAACACATATAGAGGTGTGCTGTATCAGTGTGTGAAATAAACACATATAGAGGTGTGCAGTATCAGAGTGTGAAATAAACACATATAGAGGTGTGCTGTATCAGTGTGTGAAATATACACATGAAGAGGTGTGCTGTATCAGTGTGTGAAATAAACACATATAGAGGTGTGCAGTATCAGAGTGTGAAATAAACACATGAAGAGGTGTGCAGTATCAGAGTGTGAAATAAACACAGTAAGAGGTGTGCTGTATCAGTGTGTGAAATAAACACAGTAAGAGGTGTGCTGTATCAGAGTGTGAAATAAACATATGAAGAGGTGTGCTGTATCAGTGTGTGAAATAAACACATGAAGAAGTGTGCAATATCAGAGTGTGAAATAAACACAGTAAGAGGTGTGCTGTATCAGTGTGTGAAATAAACACAGTAAGAGGTGTGCTGTATCAGTGTGAAATATACACAGTAAGAGGTGTGCTGTATCAGTGTGAAATATACACATATAGAGGTGTGCTGTATCAGTGTGTGAAATAAACACATGAAGAGGCGTGCAGTATCAGAGTGTGAAATAAACACATGAAGAGGTGTGCTGTATCAGTGTGTGAAATAAACACAGTAAGAGGTGTGCTGTATCAGTGTGAAATATACACATGAAGAGGTGTGCTGTATCAGTGTGAAATAAACACATGAAGAGGTGTGCTGTATCAGAGTGTGAAATAAACACATGAAGAGGTGTGCTGCATCAGTGTGTGAAATAAACACATGAAGAGGTGTGCTGTATCAGTGTGAAATAAACACCGTAAGAGGTGTGCTGTATCAGTGTGTGAAATAAACACATGAAGAGGTGTGCTGTAACAGTGTGTGAAATAAACACAGTAAGAGGTGTGCTGTATCAGTGTGTGAAATAAACACAGTAAGAGGTGTGCTGTATCAGTGTGTGAAATAAACACATGAAGAGGTGTGCTTTATCAGTGTGTGAAATAAACACATGAAGAGGTGTGCTGTATCAGTGTGAAATAAACACCGTAAGAGGTGTGCTGTATCAGTGTGTGAAATAAACACATATAGAGGTGTGCAGTATCAGAGTGTGAAATAAACACATATAGAGGTGTGCTGTATCAGTGTGTGAAATATACACATGAAGAGGTGTGCTGTATCAGTGTGTGAAATAAACACATATAGAGGTGTGCAGTATCAGAGTGTGAAATAAACACATATAGAGGTGTGCTGTATCAGTGTGTGAAATAAACACATATAGAGGTGTGCTGTATCAGTGTGTGAAATAAACACATGAAGAGGTGTGCAGTATCAGAGTGTGAAATAAACACAGTAAGAGGTGTGCTGTATCAGTGTGTGAAATAAACACATGAAGAGGTGTGCTGTATCAGAGTAACTGAAATAAACACAGTAAGAGGTGTGCTGTATCAGAGTGTGAAATAAACACATGAAGAGGTGTGCTTTATCAGTGTGTGAAATAAACACATGAAGAGGTGTGCTGTATCAGTGTGAAATAAACACCGTGAGAGGTGTGCTGTATCAGTGTGTGAAATAAACACATATAGAGGTGTGCAGTATCAGAGTGTGAAATAAACACATGAAGAGGTGTGCTGTATCAGTGTGTGAAATAAACACATGAAGAGGTGTGCTGTATCAGTGTGTGAAATAAACACGTATAGAGGTGTGCAGTATCAGAATGTAAAATAAACACATATAGAGGTGTGCTGTATCAGTGTGTGAAATAAACACATGAAGAGGTGTGCTGTATCAGTGTGCGAAATAAACACATGAAGAGGTGTGCTGTATCAGTGTGTAAAATAAACACATGAAGAGGTGTGCTGTATCAGTGTGTGAAATAAACACATGAAGAGGTGTGCTGTATCAGTGTGTGAAATAAACACATAGAGGTGTGCTGTATCAGTGTGTGAAATAAACACATGAAGAGGTGTGCTGTATCAGTGTGAAATAAACACATATAGAGGTGTGCTGTATCAGTGTGTGAAATAAACACATGAAGAGGTGTGCTGTATCAGTGTGTGAAATAAACAAATGAAGAGGTGTGCTTTATCAGTGTGTGAAATAAACACATGAAGAGGTGTGCTGTATCAGTGTGTGAAATAAACACATATAGAGGTGTGCAGTATCAGAGTGTGAAATATACACATGAAGAGGTGTGCTGTATCAGTGTGTGAAATAAACACATATAGAGGTGTGCAGTATCAGAGTGTGAAATAAACACATGAAGAGGTGTGCAGTATCAGAGTGTGAAATAAACACAGTAAGAGGTGTGCTGTATCAGTGTGTGAAATAAACACAGTAAGAGGTGTGCTGTATCAGAGTGTGAAATAAACATATGAAGAGGTGTGCTGTATCAGTGTGTGAAATAAACACATGAAGAGGTGTGCAATATCAGAGTGTGAAATAAACACAGTAAGAGGTGTGCTGTATCAGTGTGTGAAATAAACACATGAAGAGGCGTGCAGTATCAGAGTGTGAAATAAACACATGAAGAGGTGTGCTGTATCAGTGTGTGAAATAAACACATATAGAGGTGTGCAGTATCAGAGTGTGAAATAAACACATATAGAGGTGTGCAGTATCAGAGTGTGAAATAAACACATATAGAGGTGTGCTGTATCAGTGTGTGAAATATACACATGAAGAGGTGTGCTGTATCAGTGTGTGAAATAAACACATATAGAGGTGTGCAGTATCAGAGTGTGAAATAAACACATATAGAGGTGTGCTGTATCAGTGTGTGAAATAAACACATATAGAGGTGTGCTGTATCAGTGTGTGAAATAAACACATGAAGAGGTGTGCTGTATCAGTGTGTGAAATAAACACAGTAAGAGGTGTGCTGTATCAGAGTGTGAAATAAACACATGAAGAGGTGTGCTTTATCAGTGTGTGAAATAAACACATGAAGAGGTGTGCTGTATCAGTGTGAAATAAACACCGTAAGAGGTGTGCTGTATCAGTGTGTGAAATAAACACATATAGAGGTGTGCAGTATCAGAGTGTGAAATAAACACATATAGAGGTGTGCTGTATCAGTGTGTGAAATAAACACATATAGAGGTGTGCAGTATCAGAGTGTGAAATAAACACATATAGAGGTGTGCTGTATCAGTGTGTGAAATATACACATGAAGAGGTGTGCTGTATCAGTGTGTGAAATAAACACATATAGAGGTGTGCAGTATCAGAGTGTGAAATAAACACATGAAGAGGTGTGCAGTATCAGAGTGTGAAATAAACACAGTAAGAGGTGTGCTGTATCAGTGTGTGAAATAAACACAGTAAGAGGTGTGCTGTATCAGAGTGTGAAATAAACATATGAAGAGGTGTGCTGTATCAGTGTGTGAAATAAACACATGAAGAAGTGTGCAATATCAGAGTGTGAAATAAACACAGTAAGAGGTGTGCTGTATCAGTGTGTGAAATAAACACAGTAAGAGGTGTGCTGTATCAGTGTGAAATATACACAGTAAGAGGTGTGCTGTATCAGTGTGAAATATACACATATAGAGGTGTGCTGTATCAGTGTGTGAAATAAACACATGAAGAGGCGTGCAGTATCAGAGTGTGAAATAAACACATGAAGAGGTGTGCTGTATCAGTGTGTGAAATAAACACAGTAAGAGGTGTGCTGTATCAGTGTGAAATATACACATGAAGAGGTGTGCTGTATCAGTGTGAAATAAACACATGAAGAGGTGTGCTGTATCAGAGTGTGAAATAAACACATGAAGAGGTGTGCTGCATCAGTGTGTGAAATAAACACATGAAGAGGTGTGCTGTATCAGTGTGAAATAAACACCGTAAGAGGTGTGCTGTATCAGTGTGTGAAATAAACACATGAAGAGGTGTGCTGTAACAGTGTGTGAAATAAACACAGTAAGAGGTGTGCTGTATCAGTGTGTGAAATAAACACAGTAAGAGGTGTGCTGTATCAGTGTGTGAAATAAACACATGAAGAGGTGTGCTTTATCAGTGTGTGAAATAAACACATGAAGAGGTGTGCTGTATCAGTGTGAAATAAACACCGTAAGAGGTGTGCTGTATCAGTGTGTGAAATAAACACATATAGAGGTGTGCAGTATCAGAGTGTGAAATAAACACATATAGAGGTGTGCTGTATCAGTGTGTGAAATATACACATGAAGAGGTGTGCTGTATCAGTGTGTGAAATAAACACATATAGAGGTGTGCAGTATCAGAGTGTGAAATAAACACATATAGAGGTGTGCTGTATCAGTGTGTGAAATAAACACATATAGAGGTGTGCTGTATCAGTGTGTGAAATAAACACATGAAGAGGTGTGCAGTATCAGAGTGTGAAATAAACACAGTAAGAGGTGTGCTGTATCAGTGTGTGAAATAAACACATGAAGAGGTGTGCTGTATCAGAGTAACTGAAATAAACACAGTAAGAGGTGTGCTGTATCAGAGTGTGAAATAAACACATGAAGAGGTGTGCTTTATCAGTGTGTGAAATAAACACATGAAGAGGTGTGCTGTATCAGTGTGAAATAAACACCGTGAGAGGTGTGCTGTATCAGTGTGTGAAATAAACACATATAGAGGTGTGCAGTATCAGAGTGTGAAATAAACACATGAAGAGGTGTGCTGTATCAGTGTGTGAAATAAACACATGAAGAGGTGTGCTGTATCAGTGTGTGAAATAAACACGTATAGAGGTGTGCAGTATCAGAATGTAAAATAAACACATATAGAGGTGTGCTGTATCAGTGTGTGAAATAAACACATGAAGAGGTGTGCTGTATCAGTGTGCGAAATAAACACATGAAGAGGTGTGCTGTATCAGTGTGTAAAATAAACACATGAAGAGGTGTGCTGTATCAGTGTGTGAAATAAACACATGAAGAGGTGTGCTGTATCAGTGTGTGAAATAAACACATAGAGGTGTGCTGTATCAGTGTGTGAAATAAACACATGAAGAGGTGTGCTGTATCAGTGTGAAATAAACACATATAGAGGTGTGCTGTATCAGTGTGTGAAATAAACACATGAAGAGGTGTGCTGTATCAGTGTGTGAAATAAACAAATGAAGAGGTGTGCTTTATCAGTGTGTGAAATAAACACATGAAGAGGTGTGCTGTATCAGTGTGTGAAATAAACACATATAGAGGTGTGCAGTATCAGAGTGTGAAATATACACATGAAGAGGTGTGCTGTATCAGTGTGTGAAATAAACACATATAGAGGTGTGCAGTATCAGAGTGTGAAATAAACACATGAAGAGGTGTGCAGTATCAGAGTGTGAAATAAACACAGTAAGAGGTGTGCTGTATCAGTGTGTGAAATAAACACAGTAAGAGGTGTGCTGTATCAGAGTGTGAAATAAACATATGAAGAGGTGTGCTGTATCAGTGTGTGAAATAAACACATGAAGAGGTGTGCAATATCAGAGTGTGAAATAAACACAGTAAGAGGTGTGCTGTATCAGTGTGTGAAATAAACACATGAAGAGGCGTGCAGTATCAGAGTGTGAAATAAACACATGAAGAGGTGTGCTGTATCAGTGTGTGAAATAAACACATATAGAGGTGTGCAGTATCAGAGTGTGAAATAAACACATATAGAGGTGTGCAGTATCAGAGTGTGAAATAAACACATATAGAGGTGTGCTGTATCAGTGTGTGAAATATACACATGAAGAGGTGTGCTGTATCAGTGTGTGAAATAAACACATATAGAGGTGTGCAGTATCAGAGTGTGAAATAAACACATATAGAGGTGTGCTGTATCAGTGTGTGAAATAAACACATATAGAGGTGTGCTGTATCAGTGTGTGAAATAAACACATGAAGAGGTGTGCTGTATCAGTGTGTGAAATAAACACAGTAAGAGGTGTGCTGTATCAGAGTGTGAAATAAACACATGAAGAGGTGTGCTTTATCAGTGTGTGAAATAAACACATGAAGAGGTGTGCTGTATCAGTGTGAAATAAACACCGTAAGAGGTGTGCTGTATCAGTGTGTGAAATAAACACATATAGAGGTGTGCAGTATCAGAGTGTGAAATAAACACATATAGAGGTGTGCTGTATCAGTGTGTGAAATAAACACATATAGAGGTGTGCAGTATCAGAGTGTGAAATAAACACATATAGAGGTGTGCTGTATCAGTGTGTGAAATATACACATGAAGAGGTGTGCTGTATCAGTGTGTGAAATAAACACATATAGAGGTGTGCAGTATCAGAGTGTGAAATAAACACATGAAGAGGTGTGCAGTATCAGAGTGTGAAATAAACACAGTAAGAGGTGTGCTGTATCAGTGTGTGAAATAAACACAGTAAGAGGTGTGCTGTATCAGAGTGTGAAATAAACATATGAAGAGGTGTGCTGTATCAGTGTGTGAAATAAACACATGAAGAAGTGTGCAATATCAGAGTGTGAAATAAACACAGTAAGAGGTGTGCTGTATCAGTGTGTGAAATAAACACAGTAAGAGGTGTGCTGTATCAGTGTGAAATATACACAGTAAGAGGTGTGCTGTATCAGTGTGAAATATACACATATAGAGGTGTGCTGTATCAGTGTGTGAAATAAACACATGAAGAGGCGTGCAGTATCAGAGTGTGAAATAAACACATGAAGAGGTGTGCTGTATCAGTGTGTGAAATAAACACAGTAAGAGGTGTGCTGTATCAGTGTGAAATATACACATGAAGAGGTGTGCTGTATCAGTGTGAAATAAACACATGAAGAGGTGTGCTGTATCAGAGTGTGAAATAAACACATGAAGAGGTGTGCTGCATCAGTGTGTGAAATAAACACATGAAGAGGTGTGCTGTATCAGTGTGAAATAAACACCGTAAGAGGTGTGCTGTATCAGTGTGTGAAATAAACACATGAAGAGGTGTGCTGTAACAGTGTGTGAAATAAACACAGTAAGAGGTGTGCTGTATCAGTGTGTGAAATAAACACAGTAAGAGGTGTGCTGTATCAGTGTGTGAAATAAACACATGAAGAGGTGTGCTTTATCAGTGTGTGAAATAAACACATGAAGAGGTGTGCTGTATCAGTGTGAAATAAACACCGTAAGAGGTGTGCTGTATCAGTGTGTGAAATAAACACATATAGAGGTGTGCAGTATCAGAGTGTGAAATAAACACATATAGAGGTGTGCTGTATCAGTGTGTGAAATATACACATGAAGAGGTGTGCTGTATCAGTGTGTGAAATAAACACATATAGAGGTGTGCAGTATCAGAGTGTGAAATAAACACATATAGAGGTGTGCTGTATCAGTGTGTGAAATAAACACATATAGAGGTGTGCTGTATCAGTGTGTGAAATAAACACATGAAGAGGTGTGCAGTATCAGAGTGTGAAATAAACACAGTAAGAGGTGTGCTGTATCAGTGTGTGAAATAAACACATGAAGAGGTGTGCTGTATCAGAGTAACTGAAATAAACACAGTAAGAGGTGTGCTGTATCAGAGTGTGAAATAAACACATGAAGAGGTGTGCTTTATCAGTGTGTGAAATAAACACATGAAGAGGTGTGCTGTATCAGTGTGAAATAAACACCGTGAGAGGTGTGCTGTATCAGTGTGTGAAATAAACACATATAGAGGTGTGCAGTATCAGAGTGTGAAATAAACACATATAGAGGTGTGCTGTATCAGTGTGTGAAATATACACATGAAGAGGTGTGCTGTATCAGTGTGTGAAATAAACACATATAGAGGTGTGCAGTATCAGAGTGTGAAATAAACACATATAGAGGTGTGCTGTATCAGTGTGTGAAATAAACACATATAGAGGTGTGCTGTATCAGTGTGTGAAATAAACACATGAAGAGGTGTGCAGTATCAGAGTGTGAAATAAACACAGTAAGAGGTGTGCTGTATCAGTGTGTGAAATAAACACAGTAAGAGATGTGCTGTATCAGAGTGTGAAATAAACACATGAAGAGGTGTGCTGTATCAGTGTGTGAAATAAACACATGAAGAGGTGTGCTGTATCAGAGTGTGAAATAAACACATGAAGAGGTGTGCTGTATCAGAGTGTGAAATAAACACATGAAGAGGTGTGCTGTATCAGAGTGTGAAATAAAGACATGAAGAGGTGTGCTGTATCACAGTAACTGAAATAAACACTACTAATCGCACCACGATCCTTGCCTTATGTGTTGTGTTTTTGATAACCAGAGGTCAGATACTTCCAGACCCCAAAGATGCATCAGTGCCAAACGCTCATATTTGAAGTGCAGATTTTGATCCTGATTGATGGTTTTGTAGAGATACTACTTGTGATAAATCATTAATTTCTTTAGATTAATGGAGTTTCTCTGTGCAATACATTTAGTAAATACAAACTGTGAACTGAATGCTTCTTGTGTAAAAGTCTCTGTTTGCAGTCTTACTCTGCCGCTGTGTTTGGGCCCAGGAAAAGGAATCTGAACTTGCCGGGAGCCAAGGATGGCCAGGTAGCGCCCCAGAACAAGATTAGATGTTAAGTTGTGTCTTTTGAGGAGTTAAGTGTAGCACATTAGCATAAGCACTAAGGCTTCATTTGCACGGCCAGGAGCTTCACTTGCTGTTTGCGTTCAGGATTCTGGTCTTACCAGATATTTGAATCAAGGCAACGTGGCAGTTTGCGCCTTTTTTGGCAATGCTGAATGGGTGCGTAAGTTGGGAATTATGCTGTATCATTATGCTAGTTTAAAACATAGACACAGTTATTAGAGTTACAGGTAATGAATTTTCTGATGTTGTAATCTTTCTTAGTAACAGAACATGTAAATGTGCTAATTTTAGTGATACCTGCACAAGAGGTGCAATTACGGCACGGGAAAAAGCCAATTGCATCGTCAAGATGTTCCTTAGGGGTTTTAGAGAAATCAAACGTGTCAGAGCGCACCAGCATGTCCTTGAGATTGTAAGCCATCAAATCAAAGATGTCATTAAAAACCATTGGCATGTTCTTGGTACTGATCCCACATGTGCTGACATTTTTCGTGCTCTTCCCCTCTTGACACACTCCAGGTCCCGGAATCTCAAGGACATGCTGGTGCGCTCTGACACGTTTGATTTCTCTAAAACCCCTAAGGAACATCTTGACGATGCAATTGGCTTTTTCCCGTGCCGCAATTGCACCTCTCGCGCAGGTATAACTAGCACATTTACATGTTTTGTTACTAAGAAAGATTAAAACATCAGAAAATTCATTACCTGTAGCTCTAATAACTGCGTCTTTCTTTTATTTTGCCCTTGTGGATTACAATATACAGGATGCACACGGCGTCAGCTGCGCATGCGCATGAACGAACACCGTAGCTCCGTTCGTAGGAAAGACCCCAAATCCCCAGTTGCACGTCATTCCTCCGAAGCCAATCATAATATCTCAGATCTGAAATGGCTTGGCATTGACCGTGTATTTCCGAGTCGTAGATGCAAAAACAGAGACCAACTTTTGCTCCAATGTGAGGCTCGTTGGATTTTTTACCTACGCACATTATATCCTTTAGGCCTTAATGATTCTTTTGAATTTTTATAAAAACAGCACACACCAGCAGGTCCTTACTATTGCTCTTTGTCATGTCTTAACGTTTGAATTTTTATGGATGCATTTAACTTAATGTTACAAATGGTTTATTTCGTAAACTACTCAGTTCTGATACCATGTTTTCTTTGTATGGAAGCAATTCATTGCAGATTGTTCATTGTTAATTGAATTATTGAAATGTTCATTGATTGCTGTGCTAAATTGAATATTGTCAAATCCCAACATTAATTTAGTGATGACACTGATTGATTCTTGATACTAATTGATAGTGGTGTAACGGAACGTAGTTGATCCGTGATCCGTACGGATCGCCCCCCACGGTTCGGCACGCATGTGAACCGCGGATTAATTGCAAAATTTAACCATCATAGTGAATTACAGTTTTACTGCCGCTGGTACTTTTAAAAGTATTATACCATGGCTTGGATAAATACTCAATTCTGATTGGCTGGAGGGTGGGCATTTATTTCGTTAAACCGCCCGGCAATGAAGTAGCGCTGGCAACATTTTAATCACCGTTCTAAATTAATACGCCGTCTACGTTATCTGCTGCCAGCGCCATTAGAGTCGACCCTTATATGAATGGTATCCATAGCAACACCAACAGCTGATTAATAAAGCCGGCAAATAACGCTAAATCCACTGATTTGAAAAGTTTGTCTTCGCCAAATATCTTAGTTACAACAACTTTAATCTAGAAAAGACGTTTTGTGGTTAGAGGTGCAGTATTTATTCAGTTTGGAAATATGAACGTAACATAGTAGGGCTTTACCTAATGTAAGGTAACGCTGACGTGAGCAACGCTGGTTGCGAATGCGAACAAGTTACTTCACAAAGCACATTAATCTGTATATTAAAAAAAACATTTTATCCAGCGAAATGTCTTAGATATGACACGTTACATCTAACAGTAACAAACTCTGTATCTACAGTAGGCTATTTTTTTCAGATGTTCCCATCTCATGATGCAGATCGTGAAATGCAATTTCCTTAGCCTGGGCTGTTTAAAATAGGCTGCGTGACCAAAGCATTTTAAAAACGCAAGACGGAGAGAGATGGGTAAATTGAGTTGCGGTTTCATGCAATTTTCTTAAATAATCTAACTAATGACAAAAATAACCAAAATTGGTGCCAATTTTATGGTATAAAGTTGAGAAGGAACTATTTGCTTCCATATAGAATCAATTGTTTTCAGAACTACCAACGAGAGGTTTTTGCATAACTACGGACAAAATAGAACTAGTAACGAGAAATAGAATTGAATGTTGTTTTCATTTAAGACCATGGGCAAAAGTTCCTTGCTTTAAGTGTTTTACAGAATAAATGGAAAGCAAAGATATACTTGTCTCCCTTTTTTTTTTTGCTGATCCGAAAAATGATCCGATCCGTGACTCAAAACCGTGATACGATCCGAACCGTGAGTTTTGTGATCCGTTGCACCCCTACTAATTGACTAATTGTACAATTGATGAACTCTTTTTTCTGAATTTATCATGTGACCTTACATCCTTATGAACTGCGTGTCTTGTGATTTTGACATACTAGCACTGAAAATGGTCTGAGGACCGAAACGTCTGTGTTGCACTTTTTTCACTTGCACATTATTTAATTGTCCAATATAAATATACATTGCTATTGCATCTCTGGAATCTGTTTTTCCATGTTTTGGAGTGCGAGTATCTTTGCTGTTTCTTACCAGATATTTGCCATTTTTAATGCAGAGAAATGATTCTACCTTTCGGTATAAAAAATTCCCCAAACAAACCAAATGTAAAACTTTAAAGTGATACTGCAGTCAAAAGCCGACTTTTCGCGTTGAAAATGTTTTGGGTTAGACTATGATCATACACAACAGTTTTTATCCGAAAATCTCATATTTCGTCGAAGTGGGTTTCGTCTGAGTTTCTGTGTCGGCTTACCATGCTCTGCATTTCCGGGGATTCGTGACGTCCCGAAATCCTTAGCATAAAAATAGGTGGAGTCTCGGCTAGTAAAGTGAGCAGAGAGCTTGGTGACAGAGAGCAGGAAGGGGAGTGAGTCAGTTCACCAAGACACACCCTTTCATTCATTGACCATAAGAATATTAGGGCTGTCATACGATGGTTCGATATTCGAATGCTATTCGAATTGTAAAAAAAAAAAGACATTCGAATCTGAAAATTAACATTAGAAGAAAAAAAAATGCAGCGTCATTTGTGTTTAGCCCTTAGGCATGCTGCCATAGCCTTATTCTGCCGGGGTTTCCTTATCGCACGCAGGCACCTCTGTCTCTCCTGCTCTGCTTGTTCTGCTACCATCTGAACCCCCTAACAATGTTTTTTTTTCTTTTTTCCTCTTTTCCCTGCTCTGGACACCTGCCCGGAGCTCTAGCCCGAGTTTCCCGAGTCCTCCCCCCGCTCCCCTCCTGGCCCGGAGCTCCAGACCAAGACCAGCTAGGCGCCCCCCACCTGCCACTGCTGATCTCTACATGACGGAGTCATCAATACCTCCCTATGAAATAATCAACCCATAGGCCAGTGGAGGATGGGCATCCCCCCAATAGCCGGATTCCTCTCGAGATTTCTTCCCATTTACAAGGAATCTCGCATAACTGTGGAATTCAAACCTCCTTCTCTACCTTGCGTCATGGTGCGACATCCAGTCATATTGACGTGAATGTTCAACATAACGAACTACAACTTCACGTAAAATTACGATAAAATGTGCATCATTGCTGTCTGCATTTGACTTGAACCGTTCGTTTTTATCTCTGCGAAATTTAGCGTCGTAATAAATTTGGTGTATTGTCGGATTGTGTCATTGTTTGTTTACTTTCTATTATAAGCCAATACTAACCAACAATACGAGCTATTCACATTTAGATTTCTGGCATTTCTCAGATGTTCGTGGTTAATTGTGTTCGTGTGATGGAACACTGTGGATGGTTATGAGTAATACTAGGCCCTGCCGCAATATTAGACACTTAACATTAATAACATATCATAAAATTATACATGCATTATATATATTCAGACAAACTTCAAACAAACAGGCCAATTATTGTGATTATTATTATTATTAGTTATTTTTTCTTTGCCTTGGTGAGGGTGACGGGAGGTATTTCTGTTTGGTCTGTTTATTGTCGGATAAATAATAACAGGTCGAAGAGACCAACTCGCACTCCGTTTCCCTGCGTCTTGCTGTTTTACCCAAAGACATTGTGTCTGCGTGTGACAAAACTATTTTAAAAAATTCTAAAAAAGCAGACACCTCTCACCTGTTTTTTCAACCTCTCTTCAAAACAGCTGGACTCAGGTGACCCCTGGACCCTGTGAACAAAACATGGAGACAGAGCTTCCAGTTAACCTCACCCTCTTACTGCAGCTCTAACTCACAGCACATGGACAGAGCTTCCAGTTACCCTCATCCTCTTACTGCAGCTCTAACTCACAGCACATGGAGAGCTTCCAGTTAAACTCATCCTCTTACTGCAGCTCTAACTCACAGCACATGGAGACAGAGCTCCCAGTTAACCTCATCCTCTTCCTCATAGCTAAAGTTAGGATATTTTGATAAAGCTATTAAAGTGCAAGGTCTTTGTCTAATGATGGGGAGAAGCTTACAGGAGAGTGTAAATACAGAGATTTTAGTCTCTCTCTATGGGCTTTGGTAACTCTGAGGGCAAATTCCCCGACAACATTATTCCCTGCTCATTAAGGGTGATCACAAGTTAAAATTGAG
Source organism: Synaphobranchus kaupii (assembly GCA_029718625.1). Classification (NCBI taxonomy): domain Eukaryota; kingdom Metazoa; phylum Chordata; class Actinopteri; order Anguilliformes; family Synaphobranchidae; genus Synaphobranchus; species Synaphobranchus kaupii. Next base: position 8,702,981 of record CM056380.1, read on the forward strand.
TCGATGCGTAGGCCAGGGGTCGCGTTAGGCCGGCAATTGCCGGTTTTTACCGTTTTTTTTATGACAAAGGCCGGAAAATGTAATTCCCTCAGGGCATTCGGGCCGGTAAAAAATAAATAAATAACTCCGCAATATAGCCTAGTAATTTTACATATTTAGTCTCAATATCACGGCAATTTATCATTAGGCCTATTATCACCGCAAATCAGACAACGTTACTCTCACGAAATCTGCGGTTTCAAATCGTCTGTCACTCGGCCCTCTGCGGAGCTTGCAGTGACGTAGCCTATGACGTAACGTCTAGACTAGCATGTGTGGTGTAGCTGCTTGCGAGCTAGCATTCAATAATGGCTAAACAATCTTCTCTTAGTACATATTTCGGTTCTAACACAAATAGAAATAATGAAATGCAGGCTAGATTAGCTGACCCAGAGCCAGAAGTGGAAGTCCCCCCTAGGCTACTTGAACTTAATAGGCTATAAGCTTGATATAATCAGCATTTTTTTTCTTGTTAAATCAATAGCCTACACTGTTCTGGTCTGATTTTCCCAATTGTCACATGTCGTTGCTGCCTCTTTTCCTTATGGCATCTTCCGCAACTGCAATTTGCCTTGGAGTAAAGAAATGTTAAAATCCTTATTCTGAAGAACAATGTGTTCTAATAAACTAATGATGCAAAAATCAAGAGAGCTTCTTTTGTTGAGAAAACATTACGCACGCAGTCAAGCACACCAAATGCGTGATTTTAATGTAATTCATCCGCTTGTGCAAGGCGAAGCTGTAATATAAAATGTTTATATTATTCCTTTATTTTCAAATCGTTTTCAGTTCAAAATATAATACTACGCTGTAACATATGTTGTTAGGCTACATCATTAAATGCACCTGCCTGTCGTTCATGCATTGAAAATAGATTTGGCCGTTTTTTCTTATCATATGTCCGACAAACTGTAATCATTCCGGACATTCTGGCCGGCAGTTTAAAATCCTAGCGCGACCGCTGGCGTAGGCTACATGAACATTTAGATTCAGGCTATGGAATCTGGATTTTCATTGCAATAAAACACAAATCACTGCTAAAAAATTTAATCTACAGGCCAGGCCTAAATGAATTCCGTTGCTATTGCGACAATTTGCCATACGCTGTCAAACTAGAATGCACAGTCTTTGACATCACAATGTGTAAACCATTGCCGATGCCCATAAATCTTAGTCGATAGACGATGGTATCCTAGGCCCCAACCCTATTGCTGTATGTGCAAACTTTTAAGCAATTTAAATAAATATTATTTGCAACAACAAAGCCGTTATTTATTGATTTTAGGCCTATTGCTACTCTCAAAACTCATGGGAACAACCACTTTGTGGCTGTTTTTTTTCTTTCTCCTCGGGGAGCATGCTCCCAGACCCCCCTACTAGAGGTTTAGTCCCCATAGACAAATGAAGCCTTTTCTTTATTTCATGCAAAAATAGTTTGCATTTATTTTACTCTTATTTGTTTTACTACACCAGAAAGATGCCAGAGACATTGAAGTATAATTAAACAGTAGGGTCAGTATGAACCGTTTAAATTACCTTTGATCTCCTGTAGATTCTCCTTTGAAGTCAAGTGGAGTACCCATTGAATGATCACTCTTCATAGACAGACAGCTGGGTACAGGTGACCCTGCTCTTTCTACCTGGACCCTGTGAACAAAACATGGAGACAGAGATTCCAGTTAACCTCTTCCTCTTACAGCAGCTCTAACTCACAGCACATGGACAGATATTCCAGTTAACCTCATCCTCTTACTGCAGCTCTAACTAACAGCACACATAGACAGCTTCCAGTTAAACTCATCCTCTAACTGCAGCTCTAAGTCACGGAACATCTGAATATGACATAATACCCCTCACCTGTACCGGAATGTGATAATACACCCACCTACACCAGAAAGGTGCCAGTGACAATAAACGGAGACCACTTGTCTTTTTATTTATTTATTTTTATTTGCATCTGCAACGTGGAGTAGCCTAGTCTAGGTTTTATGTCCGCAGTTGGCTACTGCGATAGGCTGGACAACAGAGTAGACAGATAATAGTTTGCAGTTAGCTAGGTACGTTGGTATCTTATTTGACTCATAGCTAAAGTTAGGATATTTTGATAAAGCTATTAAAGTGCAAGGTTTTTGTCTAATGATGGGGAGAAGCTTACAGGAGAGCGTAAATACAGAGATTTTAGTCTATCTCTATGGGCTTTGGTAACTCTGAGGGGAAATTCCCCCACAAACATTATTCCCTGCTCATTAAGGGAGATCACAAGTTAAAATTGAGTCGATGCGTAGGCTACATGAACATTTAGATTTAGGCTATGGAATCTGGTTTTTCATTGCAATAAAACACAAATCACTGGTAAAGAATTCTATCTACAGGCCAGGCCTAAATGAATTCCGTTGCTATTGCGGCAATTTGCCATACGCTGTCAAACTAGAATGCACAGATCGTCTTTGACATCACAATGTGTAAACCATCGCCGATGCCCATAAATCTTAGTCGATAGACGATGGTATCCTAGGCCCCAACCATATTGCTGTATGTGCAAACTTTTAAGCAATTTAAATAAGAATTATTTGCAACAACAAAGCCTTTATTTATTGATTTAAGGCCTATTGCTACTCTCAAAACTCATGGGAACAACCACTTTGTGGTTGTTTTTTTCTTTCTCCTGGGGGAGCATGCTCCCAGACCCCCCTACTAGAGGTTTAGTCCCCATAGACAAACGAAGCCTTTTCTTTATTTCATGCAAAAATAGTTTGCATTTATTTTACACTATTATGTGTATTACTACACCAGAAAGATGCCAGAGACAAATTTAGTGTAATTAAACAGTAGGGTCAGTATGAACCGTTTAAATTACCTTTGATCTCCTGTAGATTCTCCTTTGAAGTCAAGTGGAGTATGCATTGAATGATCACTCTTCATAGACAGACAGCTGGGTACAGGTGACCCTGCTCTTTCTACATGGACCCTGTGAACAAAACATGGAGACAGAGCATTCAGTTAACCTCATCCTCTTACTGCAGCTCTAACTGACAGCACATGGAGAGAGAGCTTCCAGTTAACCTCATCCTCTTACTGCAGCTATAACTCACAGCACATGGACAGAGCATCCAGTTAACCTCATCCTCTTACTGCAGCTATAACTCACAGCACATGGAGACAGAGCTTCCAGTTAACCTCATCCTCTCACTGCAGCTCTAACTCACAGCACATGGACAGAGTTTCCAGTTAACCTCATCCTCTCACTGCAGCTCTAACTCACAGCACATGGAGAGAGAGCTTCCAGTTAACCTCATCCTCTTACTGCAGCTATAACTCACAGCACATGGACAGAGCATCCAATTAACCTCATCCTCTTACTGCAGCTATAACTCACAGCACATGGACAGAGCATCCAGGTAACCTCATCATCTTACTGCAGCTATAACTCACAGCACATGGACAGAGCTTCCAGTTAACCTCATCCTCTCACTGCAGCTCTAACTCACAGCACATGGACAGAGTTTCCAGTTAACCTCATCCTCTCACTGCAGCTCTAACTCACAGCACATGGACAGAGCTTGCAGTTAACCTCATCCTCTCACTGCAGCTCTAACTCACAGCACATGGACAGAGCTTCCAGTTAACCTCATCCTCTCACTGCAGCTCTAACTCACAGCACATGGAGACAGAGCATCCAGTTAACCTCATCCTATTCCTGCAGGTCTAACTCACAGCACATGGAGAGCTTCCTGTAAACCTCATCATCTAACTGCAGCTCTAACTCACAGCAAATGGAGACAGAGCATCCAGTTAACCTCATCCTCTCACTACAGCTCTAACTCACAGCACATGGACAGAGTTTCCAGTTAACCTCATCCTCTCACTGCAGCTCTAACTCACAGCACATGGGCAGAGCTTGCAGTTAACCTCATCCTCTCACTGCAGCTCTAACTCACAGCACATGGAGACAGAGCTTCCAGTTAACCTCATCCTCTCACTGCAGCTCTAACTCACAGCACATGGACAGAGCTTCCAGTTAACCTCATCCTCTCACTGCAGCTCTAACTCACAGCACATGGACAGAGCTTCCAGTTAACCTCATCCTCTCACTGCAGCTCTAACTCACAGCACATGGAGACAGAGCTTCCAGTTAACCTCATCCTATTCCTGCAGGTCTAACTCACAGCACATGGAGAGCTTCCTGTAAACCTCATCATCTAACTGCAGCTCTAACTCACAGCAAATCGAGACAGAGCTTCCAGTTAACCTCATCCTCTTAATGCATCAATAACTCACAGCAAATGGAGACAGAGCATCCAGTTAACCTCATCCTCTTACTCCAGCTCTAACTCACAGCACATGGAGAGAGCTTCCAGTTAAACTCATCCTCTAACTGCAGCTCTAAGTCACGGAACATCTGAATATGACATAATACTCCTCACCTGTACCGGAATGTGATAATGCACCCACCTACACCAGAAAGGTGCCAGTGACAATAAACGGAGACCACTTGTCTTTTAAAAAAAAAAAAAAAATGTATCTGCATCTGCAACGTGGAGTAGCCTAGTGTAGGTTTTATGTCCGCAGTTGGCTACTGCGATCGGCTGGATAATAGAGTAGACAGATAATAGTTTGCAGTTAGCTAGGTACGTTTGTATCTTATTTGACTCATAGCTAAAGTTAGGATATTTTGATAAAGCTATTAAAGTGCAAGGTTTTTGTCTAATGATGGGGAGAAGCTTACAGGAGAGCGTAAATACAGAGATTTTAGTCTCTCTCTATGGGCTTTGGTAACTCTGAGGGGAAATTCCCCCACAACATTATTCCCTGCTCATTAAGGGTGATCACAAGTTAAGATTGAGTCGATGCGTAGGCTACATGAACATTTAGATTTAGGCTATGGAATCTGGTTTTTCATTGAAATAAAACACAAATAATTGGTAAACATTTTTATCTACAGGCCAAAATGAATTCCGGTGCTATTGCGGCAATTTGCCATACACTATCAAACTAGAATGCACAGATCGTCTTTCACATCACAATGTGTAAACCATCGCCGATGCCCATAAATCTTAGTCCATAGACGATGGTATCCTAGGCCCCAACCATATTGCTGTATGTGCAAACTTTTAAGCAATTTAAATAAATATTATTTGCAACAACAAAGCCGTTATTTATTGATTTTAGGCCTATTGCTACTCTCAAAACCCATGAGAACAACCACTTTGTGGCTGTTTTTTTCTTTTTCCTGGGGGAGCATGCTCCCAGACCCCCCTACTAGAGGTTTAGTCCCCATAGACAAATGAAGCCTTTTCTTTATTTCATGCAAAAATAGTTTGCATTTATTTTACTCTTATTTGTTTTACTACACCGGAAAGATGCCAGAGACATTGAAGTATAATTAAACAGTAGGGTCAGTATGAACCGTTTAAATTACCTTTGATCTCCTGTAGATTCTCCTTTGAAGTCAAGTGGAGTACCCATTGAATGATCACTCTTCATAGACAGACAGCTGGGTACAGGTGACCCTGCTCTTTCTACCTGGACCCTGTGAACAAAACATGGAGACAGAGATTCCAGTTAACCTCTTCCTCTTACAGCAGCTCTAACTCACAGCACATGGACAGATATTCCAGTTAACCTCATCCTCTTACAGCAGCTCTAACTCACAGCACACACAGACAGCTTCCAGTTAAACTCATCCTCTAACTGCAGCTCTAAGTCACGGAACATCTGAATATGGCATAATACCCCTCACCTGTACCGGAATGTGATAATACACCCACCTACACCAGAAAGGTGCCAGTGACAATAAACGGAGACCACTTGTCATTTTATTTATTTATTTTTATTTGCATCTGCAACGTGGAGTAGCCTAGTCTAGGTTTTATGTCCGCAGTTGGTTACTGCGATAGGCTGGATAACAGAGTAGACAGATAATAGTTTGCAGTTAGCTAGGTACGTTGGTATCTTATTTGACTCATAGCTAAAGTTAGGATATTTTGATAAAGCTATTAAAGTGCAAGGTTTTTGTCTAATGATGGGGAGAAGCTTACAGGAGAGCGTAAATACAGAGATTTTAGTCTATCTCTATGGGCTTTGGTAACTCTGAGGGGAAATTCCCCCACAAACATTATTCCCTGCTCATTAAGGGAGATCACAAGTTAAAATTGAGTCGATGCGTAGGCTACATGAACATTTAGATTTAGGCTATGGAATCTGGTTTTTCATTGCAATAAAACACAAATCACTGGTAAAGAATTCTATCTACAGGCCAGGACTAAATGAATTCCGTTGCTATTGCGGCAATTTGCCATACGCTGTCAAACTAGAATGCACAGATCGTCTTTGACATCACAATGTGTAAACCATCGCCGATGCCCATAAATCTTAGTCGATAGACGATGGTATCCTAGGCCCCAACCGTATTGCTGTATGTGCAAACTTTTAAGCAATTTAAATAAGAATTATTTGCAACAACAAAGCCTTTATTTATTGATTTAAGGCCTATTGCTACTCTCAAAACTCATGGGAACAACCACTTTGTGGTTGTTTTTTTCTTTCTCCTGGGGGAGCATGCTCCCAGACCCCCCTACTAGAGGTTTAGTCCCCATAGACAAACGAAGCCTTTTCTTTATTTCATGCAAAAATAGTTTGCATTTATTTTACACTATTATGTGTATTACTACACCAGAAAGATGCCAGAGACATTGAAGTGTAATTAAACAGTAGGGTCAGTATGAACCGTTTAAATTACCTTTGATCTCCTGTAGATTCTCCTTTGAAGTCAAGTGGAGTATGCATTGAATGATCACTCTTCATAGACAGACAGCTGGGTACAGGTGACCCTGCTCTTTCTACCTGGACCCTGTGAACAAAACATGGAGACAGAGCATTCAGTTAACCTCATCCTCTTACTGCAGCTATAACTCACAGCACATGGAGAGAGAGCTTCCAGTTAACCTCATCCTCTTACTGCAGCTATAACTCACAGCACATGGACAGAGCATCCAGTTAACCTCATCCTCTTACTGCAGCTATAACTCACAGCACATGGACAGAGCATCCAGTTAACCTCATCCTCTTACTGCAGCTATAACTCACAGCACATGGAGACAGAGCTTCCAGTTAACCTCATCCTCTCACTGCAGCTCTAACTCACAGCACATGGACAGAGTTTCCAGTTAACCTCATCCTCTCACTGCAGCTCTAACTCACAGCACATGGACAGAGCTTGCAGTTAACCTCATCCTCTCACTGCAGCTCTAACTCACAGCACATGGAGACAGAGCTTCCAGTTAACCTCATCCTCTCACTGCAGCTCTAACTCACAGCACATGGACAGAGCTTCCAGTTAACCTCATCCTCTCACTGCAGCTCTAACTCACAGCACATGGACAGAGCTTCCAGTTAACCTCATCCTCTCACTGCAGCTCTAACTCACAGCACATGGAGACAGAGCTTCCAGTTAACCTCATCCTCTTACTGCAGTTCTAACTCACAGCACATGGAGACAGAGCTTCCAGTTAACCTCATCCTCTTACTGCAGCTCTAACTCACAGCACATGGTGACAGAGCTTCCAGTTAACCTCATCCTCTTACTGCAGCTCTAACTCACAGCACATGGACAGAGCTTCCAGTTAACCTCATCCTCTCACTGCAGCTCTAACTCACAGCACATGGAGAGAGAGCTTCCAGTTAAACTCATCCTCTAACTGCAGCTGTAAGTCACGGAACATCTGAATATGACATAATACTCCTCACCTGTACCGGAATGTGATAATGCACCCACCTACACCAGAAAGGTGCCAGTGACAATAAACGGAGACCACTTGTCTTTTAAAAAAAAAAAAAAAATAAATTAAAAAAAAATGTATCTGTATCTGCAACGTGGAGTAGCCTAGTGTAGGTTTTATGTCCGCAGTTGGCTACTGTGATAGGCTGGATAATAGAGTAGACAGATAATAGTTTGCAGTTAGCTAAGTATGTTGGTATCTTATTTGACTCATAGCTAAAGTTAGGATATTTTGATGAAGCTATTAAAGTGCAAGGTTTTTGTCTAATGTCTATTGATTTTAGGCCTATTGCTACTCTCAAAACCCATGGGAACAACCACTTTGTGGCTGTTTTTTTATTTTTCCTGGGGGAGCATGCTCCCAGACCCCCCTACTAGAGGTTTAGTCCCCATAGACAAATGAAGCCTTTTCTTTATTTCATGCAAAAATAGTTTGCATTTATTTTACTCTTATTTGTTTTACTACACCGGAAAGATGCCAGAGACATTGAAGTATAATTAAACAGTAGGGTCAGTATGAACCGTTTAAATTACCTTTGATCTCCTGTAGATTCTCCTTTGAAGTCAAGTGGAGTACCCATTGAATGATCACTCTTCATAGACAGACAGCTGGGTACAGGTGACCCTGCTCTTTCTACCTGGACCCTGTGAACAAAACATGGAGACAGAGATTCCAGTTAACCTCTTCCTCTTACAGCAGCTCTAACTCACAGCACATGGACAGATATTCCAGTTAACCTCATCCTCTTACAGCAGCTCTAACTCACAGCACACACAGACAGATATTCCAGTTAAACTCATCCTCTAACTGCAGCTCTAAGTCACGGAACATCTGAATATGGCATAATACCCCTCACCTGTACCGGAATGTGATAATACACCCACCTACACCAGAAAGGTGCCAGTGACAATAAACGGAGACCACTTGTCTTTTTATTTATTTATTTTTATTTGCATCTGCAACGTGGAGTAGCCTAGTCTAGGTTTTATGTCCGCAGTTGGCTACTGCGATAGGCTGGATAACAGAGTAGACAGATAATAGTTTGCAGTTAGCTAGGTACGTTGGTATCTTATTTGACTCATAGCTAAAGTTAGGATATTTTGATAAAGCTATTAAAGTGCAAGGTTTTTGTCTAATGATGGGGAGAAGCTTACAGGAGAGCGTAAATACAGAGATTTTAGTCTATCTCTATGGGCTTTGGTAACTCTGAGGGGAAATTCCCCCACAAACATTATTCCCTGCTCATTAAGGGAGATCACAAGTTAAAATTGAGTCGATGCGTAGGCTACATGAACATTTAGATTTAGGCTATGGAATCTGGTTTTTCATTGCAATAAAACACAAATCACTGGTAAAGAATTCTATCTACAGGCCAGGCCTAAATGAATTCCGTTGCTATTGCGGCAATTTGCCATACGCTGTCAAACTAGAATGCACAGATCGTCTTTGACATCACAATGTGTAAACCATCGCCGATGCCCATAAATCTTAGTCGATAGACGATGGTATCCTAGGCCCCAACCGTATTGCTGTATGTGCAAACTTTTAAGCAATTTAAATAAGAATTATTTGCAACAACAAAGCCTTTATTTATTGATTTAAGGCCTATTGCTACTCTCAAAACTCATGGGAACAACCACTTTGTGGTTGTTTTTTTCTTTCTCCTGGGGGAGCATGCTCCCAGACCCCCCTACTAGAGGTTTAGTCCCCATAGACAAACGAAGCCTTTTCTTTATTTCATGCAAAAATAGTTTGCATTTATTTTACACTATTATGTGTATTACTACACCAGAAAGATGCCAGAGACATTGAAGTGTAATTAAACAGTAGGGTCAGTATGAACCGTTTAAATTACCTTTGATCTCCTGTAGATTCTCCTTTGAAGTCAAGTGGAGTATGCATTGAATGATCACTCTTCATAGACAGACAGCTGGGTACAGGTGACCCTGCTCTTTCTACATGGACCCTGTGAACAAAACATGGAGACAGAGCATTCAGTTAACCTCATCCTCTTACTGCAGCTATAACTCACAGCACATGGAGAGAGAGCTTCCAGTTAACCTCATCCTCTTACTGCAGCTATAACTCACAGCACATGGACAGAGCATCCAGTTAACCTCATCCTCTTACTGCAGCTATAACTCACAGCACATGGACAGAGCATCCAGTTAACCTCATCCTCTTACTGCAGCTATAACTCACAGCACATGGAGACAGAGCTTCCAGTTAACCTCATCCTCTCACTGCAGCTCTAACTCACAGCACATGGACAGAGTTTCCAGTTAACCTCATCCTCTCACTGCAGCTCTAACTCACAGCACATGGACAGAGCTTGCAGTTAACCTCATCCTCTCACTGCAGCTCTAACTCACAGCACATGGAGACAGAGCTTCCAGTTAACCTCATCCTCTCACTGCAGCTCTAACTCACAGCACATGGACAGAGCTTCCAGTTAACCTCATCCTCTCACTGCAGCTCTAACTCACAGCACATGGACAGAGCTTCCAGTTAACCTCATCCTCTCACTGCAGCTCTAACTCACAGCACATGGAGACAGAGCTTCCAGTTAACCTCATCCTCTTACTGCAGTTCTAACTCACAGCACATGGAGACAGAGCTTCCAGTTAACCTCATCCTCTTACTGCAGCTCTAACTCACAGCACATGGTGACAGAGCTTCCAGTTAACCTCATCCTCTTACTGCAGCTCTAACTCACAGCACATGGACAGAGCTTCCAGTTAACCTCATCCTCTCACTGCAGCTCTAACTCACAGCACATGGAGAGAGAGCTTCCAGTTAAACTCATCCTCTAACTGCAGCTGTAAGTCACGGAACATCTGAATATGACATAATACTCCTCACCTGTACCGGAATGTGATAATGCACCCACCTACACCAGAAAGGTGCCAGTGACAATAAACGGAGACCACTTGTCTTTTAAAAAAAAAAAAATAATAAATTTAAAAAAAATGTATCTGTATCTGCAACGTGGAGTAGCCTAGTGTAGGTTTTATGTCCGCAGTTGGCTACTGTGATAGGCTGGATAATAGAGTAGACAGATAATAGTTTGCAGTTAGCTAAGTATGTTGGTATCTTATTTGACTCATAGCTAAAGTTAGGATATTTTGATGAAGCTATTAAAGTGCAAGGTTTTTGTCTAATGATGGGGAGAAGCTTACAGGAGAGCGTAAATAGAGAGATTTTAGTCTCTCTCTATGGGCTTTGGTAACTCTGAGGGGAAATTCCCCCACAACATTATTCCCTGCTCATTAAGGGTGATCACAAGTTAAGATTGAGTCGATGCGTAGGCTACATGAACATTTAGATTTAGGCTATGGAATCTGGTTTTTCATTGAAATAAAACACAAATAATTGGTAAACATTTTTATCTACAGGCCAAAATGAATTCCGGTGCTATTGCGGCAATTTGCCATACACTATCAAACTAGAATGCACAGATAGTCTTTCACATCACAATGTGTAAATCATCGCCGATGCCCATAAATCTTAGTCCATAGACGATGGTATCCTAGGCTCCAACCATATTGCTGTATGTGCAAACTTTTAAGCAATTTAAATAAATATTATTTGCAACAACAAAGCCGTTATTTATTGATTTTAGGCCTATTGCTACTCTCAAAACCCATGGGAACAACCACTTTGTGGCTGTTTTTTTATTTTTCCTGGGGGAGCATGCTCCCAGACCCCCCTACTAGAGGTTTAGTCCCCATAGACAAATGAAGCCTTTTCTTTATTTCATGCAAAAATAGTTTGCATTTATTTTACTCTTATTTGTTTTACTACACCGGAAAGATGCCAGAGACATTGAAGTATAATTAAACAGTAGGGTCAGTATGAACCGTTTAAATTACCTTTGATCTCCTGTAGATTCTCCTTTGAAGTCAAGTGGAGTACCCATTGAATGATCACTCTTCATAGACAGACAGCTGGGTACAGGTGACCCTGCTCTTTCTACCTGGACCCTGTGAACAAAACATGGAGACAGAGATTCCAGTTAACCTCTTCCTCTTACAGCAGCTCTAACTCACAGCACATGGACAGATATTCCAGTTAACCTCATCCTCTTACAGCAGCTCTAACTCACAGCACACACAGACAGATATTCCAGTTAAACTCATCCTCTAACTGCAGCTCTAAGTCACGGAACATCTGAATATGGCATAATACCCCTCACCTGTACCGGAATGTGATAATACACCCACCTACACCAGAAAGGTGCCAGTGACAATAAACGGAGACCACTTGTCTTTTTATTTATTTATTTTTATTTGCATCTGCAACGTGGAGTAGCCTAGTCTAGGTTTTATGTCCGCAGTTGGCTACTGCGATAGGCTGGATAACAGAGTAGACAGATAATAGTTTGCAGTTAGCTAGGTACGTTGGTATCTTATTTGACTCATAGCTAAAGTTAGGATATTTTGATAAAGCTATTAAAGTGCAAGGTTTTTGTCTAATGATGGGGAGAAGCTTACAGGAGAGCGTAAATACAGAGATTTTAGTCTATCTCTATGGGCTTTGGTAACTCTGAGGGGAAATTCCCCCACAAACATTATTCCCTGCTCATTAAGGGAGATCACAAGTTAAAATTGAGTCGATGCGTAGGCTACATGAACATTTAGATTTAGGCTATGGAATCTGGTTTTTCATTGCAATAAAACACAAATCACTGGTAAAGAATTCTATCTACAGGCCAGGCCTAAATGAATTCCGTTGCTATTGCGGCAATTTGCCATACGCTGTCAAACTAGAATGCACAGATCGTCTTTGACATCACAATGTGTAAACCATCGCCGATGCCCATAAATCTTAGTCGATAGACGATGGTATCCTAGGCCCCAACCGTATTGCTGTATGTGCAAACTTTTAAGCAATTTAAATAAGAATTATTTGCAACAACAAAGCCTTTATTTATTGATTTAAGGCCTATTGCTACTCTCAAAACTCATGGGAACAACCACTTTGTGGTTGTTTTTTTCTTTCTCCTGGGGGAGCATGCTCCCAGACCCCCCTACTAGAGGTTTAGTCCCCATAGACAAACGAAGCCTTTTCTTTATTTCATGCAAAAATAGTTTGCATTTATTTTACACTATTATGTGTATTACTACACCAGAAAGATGCCAGAGACATTGAAAGTGTAATTTAAACAGTAGGGTCAGTATGAACCGTTTAAAATTACCTTTGATCTCCTGTAGATTCTCCTTTGAAGTCAAGTGGAGTATGCATTGAATGATCACTCTTCATAGACAGACAGCTGGGTACAGGTGACCCTGCTCTTTCTACATGGACCCTGTGAACAAAACATGGAGACAGAGCATTCAGTTAACCTCATCCTCTTACTGCAGCTATAACTCACAGCACATGGAGAGAGAGCTTCCAGTTAACCTCATCCTCTTACTGCAGCTATAACTCACAGCACATGGACAGAGCATCCAGTTAACCTCATCCTCTTACTGCAGCTATAACTCACAGCACTATGGACAGAGCATCCAGTTAACCTCATCGCTCTTACTGCAGCTATAACTCACAGCACATGGAGACAGAGCTTCCAGTTAACCTCATCCTCTCACTGCAGCTCTAACTCACAGCACAATGGACAGAGTTTCCAGTTAACCTCATCCTCTCACTGCAGCTCTAACTCACAGCACATGGACAGAGCTTGCAGTTAACCTCATCCTCTCACTGCAGCTCTAACTCACAGCACATGGAGACAGAGCTTCCAGTTAACCTCATCCTCTCACTGCAGCTCTAACTCACAGCACATGGGACAGAGCTTCCAGTTAACCTCATCCTCTCACTGCAGCTCTAACTCACAGCACATGGACAGAGCTTCCAGTTAACCTCATCCTCTCACTGCAGCTCTAACTCACAGCACATGGAGACAGAGCTTCCAGTTAACCTCATCCTCTTACTGCAGTTCTAACTCACAGCACATGGAGACAGAGCTTCCAGTTAACCTCATCCTCTTACTGCAGCTCTAACTCACAGCACATGGTGACAGAGCTTCCAGTTAACCTCATCCTCTTACTGCAGCTCTAACTCACAGCACATGGACAGAGCTTCCAGTTAACCTCATCCTCTCACTGCAGCTCTAACTCACAGCACATGGAGAGAGAGCTTCCAGTTAAACTCATCCTCTAACTGCAGCTGTAAGTCACGGAACATCTGAATATGACATAATACTCCTCACCTGTACCGGAATGTGATAATGCACCCACCTACACCAGAAAGGTGCCAGTGACAATAAACGGAGACCACTTGTCTTTTAAAAAAAAAATAATAATAAATTTAAAAAAAAAGTGTATCTGTATCTGCAACGTGGAGTAGCCTAGTGTAGGTTTTATGTCCGCAGTTGGCTACTGTGATAGGCTGGATAATAGAGTAGACAGATAATAGTTTGCAGTTAGCTAAGTATGTTGGTATCTTATTTGACTCATAGCTAAAAGTTAGGATATTTTGATGAAGCTATTAAAGTGCAAGGTTTTTGTCTAATGATGGGGAGAAGCTTACAGGAGAGCGTAAATAGAGAGATTTTAGTCTCTCTCTATGGGCTTTGGTAACTCTGAGGGGAAAATTCCCCCACAACATTATTCCCTGCTCATTAAGGGTGATCACAAGTTAAGATTGAGTCGATGCGTAGGCTACATGAACATTTAGATTTAGGCTATGGAATCTGGTTTTTCATTGAAATAAAAACACAAATAATTGGTAAACATTTTTATCTACAGGCCAAAATGAATTCCGGTGCTATTGCGGCAATTTGCCATACGCTATCAAACTAGAATGCACAGATAGTCTTTCACATCACAATGTGTAAACCATCGCCGATGCCCATAAATCTTAGTCCATAGACGATGGTATCCTAGGCCCCAAACCATATTGCTGTATGTGCAAACTTTTAAGCAATTTAAATAAATATTATTTTGCAACAACAAAGCCGTTATTTATTGATTTTAGGCCTATTGCTACTCTCAAAACCCATGGGAACAACCACTTTGTGGCTGTTTTTTTTTATTTTTTCCTTGGGGGAGCATGCTCCCAGACCCCCCTACTAGAGGTTTAGTCCCCATAGACAAATGAAGCCTTTTCTTTATTTCATGCAAAAATAGTTTGCATTTATTTTACTCTTATTTGTTTTTACTACACCGGAAAGATGCCCAGAGACATTGAAGTATAATTAAACAGTAGGGTCAGTAATGAACCGTTTAAAAATTACCTTTGATCTCCTGTAGATTCTCCTTTGAAGTCAAGTGGAGTACCCATTGAATGATCACTCTTCATAGACAGACAGCTGGGTACAGGTGACCCTGCTCTTTCTACCTGGACCCTGTGAACAAAACATGGAGACAGAGATTCCAGTTAACCTCTTCCTCTTACAGCAGCTCTAACTCACAGCACTATGGACAGATATTCCCAGTTAACCTCATCCTCTTACAGCAGCTCTAACTCACAGCACACACAGACAGATATTCCAGTTAAACTCATCCTCTAACTGCAGCTCTAAGTCACGGAACATGCTGAATATGGCATAATACCCCTCACCTGTACCGGAAATGTGATAATACACGCCACCTACACCAGAAAGGTGCCAGTGACAATAAACGGGAGACCACTTGTCTTTTTATTTATTTATTTTTATTTGCATCTTGCAACGTGGAGTAGCCTAGTCTAGGTTTTATGTCCGCAGTTGGCTACTGCGATAGGCTGGATAACAGAGTAGACAGATAATAGTTTGCAGTTAGCTAGGTACGTTGGTATCTTATTTGACTCATAGCTAAAGTTAGGATATTTTGATAAAGCTATTAAAGTGCAAGGTTTTTGTCTAATGATGGGGGAGAAGCTTACAGGAGAGCGTAAATACAGAGATTTTAGTCTATCTCTATGGGCTTTGGTAACTCTGAGGGGAAATTCCCCCACAAAACATTATTCCCTGCTCATTAAGGGAGATCACAAGTTAAAATTGAGTCGATGCGTAGGCTACATGAACATTTAGATTTAGGCTATGGAATCTGGTTTTTCATTGCAATAAAACACAAATCACTGGTAAAGGAATTTCTATCTACAGGCCAGGCCTAAATGAATTCCGTTGCTATTGCGGCAATTTGCCATACGCTGTCAAACTAGAATGCACAGATCGTCTTTGGACATCACAATGTGTAAACCATCGCCGATGCCCATAAATCTTAGTCGATAGACGATGGTATCCTAGGCCCCAACCGTATTGCTGTATGTGCAAACTTTTAAGCAATTTAAATAAGAATTATTTGCAACAAAACTTTTAAGCAATTTAAATAAGAATTATTTGCAACAACAAAGCCTTTATTTATTGATTTAAGGCCTATTGCTACTCTCAAAACTCATGGGAACAACCACTTTGTGGTTGTTTTTTTCTTTCTCCTGGGGGAGCATGCTCCCAGACCCCCCTACTAGAGGTTTAGTCCCCATAGACAAACGAAGCCTTTTCTTTATTTCATGCAAAAATAGTTTGCATTTATTTTACACTATTATGTGTATTACTACACCAGAAAGATGCCAGAGACATTGAAGTGTAATTAAACAGTAGGGTCAGTATGAACCGTTTAAATTACCTTTGATCTCCTGTAGATTCTCCTTTGAAGTCAAGTGGAGTATGCATTGAATGATCACTCTTCATAGACAGACAGCTGGGTACAGGTGACCCTGCTCTTTCTACATGGACCCTGTGAACAAAACATGGAGACAGAGCATTCAGTTAACCTCATCCTCTTACTGCAGCTATAACTCACAGCACATGGAGAGAGAGCTTCCAGTTAACCTCATCCTCTTACTGCAGCTATAACTCACAGCACATGGACAGAGCATCCAGTTAACCTCATCCTCTTACTGCAGCTATAACTCACAGCACATGGACAGAGCATCCAGTTAACCTCATCCTCTTACTGCAGCTATAACTCACAGCACATGGAGACAGAGCTTCCAGTTAACCTCATCCTCTCACTGCAGCTCTAACTCACAGCACATGGACAGAGTTTCCAGTTAACCTCATCCTCTCACTGCAGCTCTAACTCACAGCACATGGACAGAGCTTGCAGTTAACCTCATCCTCTCACTGCAGCTCTAACTCACAGCACATGGAGACAGAGCTTCCAGTTAACCTCATCCTCTCACTGCAGCTCTAACTCACAGCACATGGACAGAGCTTCCAGTTAACCTCATCCTCTCACTGCAGCTCTAACTCACAGCACATGGACAGAGCTTCCAGTTAACCTCATCCTCTCACTGCAGCTCTAACTCACAGCACATGGAGACAGAGCTTCCAGTTAACCTCATCCTCTTACTGCAGTTCTAACTCACAGCACATGGAGACAGAGCTTCCAGTTAACCTCATCCTCTTACTGCAGCTCTAACTCACAGCACATGGTGACAGAGCTTCCAGTTAACCTCATCCTCTTACTGCAGCTCTAACTCACAGCACATGGACAGAGCTTCCAGTTAACCTCATCCTCTCACTGCAGCTCTAACTCACAGCACATGGAGAGAGAGCTTCCAGTTAAAACTCATCCTCTAACTGCAGCTGTAAGTCACGGAACATCTGAATATGACATAATACTCCTCACCTGTACCGGAATGTGATAATGCACCCACCTACACCAGAAAGGTGCCAGTGACAATAAACGGAGACCACTTGTCTTTTAAAAAAAAAATAATAATAAATTTAAAAAAAATGTATCTGTATCTGCAACGTGGAGTAGCCTAGTGTAGGTTTTATGTCCGCAGTTGGCTACTGTGATAGGCTGGATAATAGAGTAGACAGATAATAGTTTGCAGTTAGCTAAGTATGTTGGTATCTTATTTGACTCATAGCTAAAGTTAGGATATTTTGATGAAGCTATTAAAGTGCAAGGTTTTTGTCTAATGATGGGGAGAAGCTTACAGGAGAGCGTAAATAGAGAGATTTTAGTCTCTCTCTATGGGCTTTGGTAACTCTGAGGGGAAATTCCCCCACAACATTATTCCCTGCTCATTAAGGGTGATCACAAGTTAAGATTGAGTCGATGCGTAGGCTACATGAACATTTAGATTTAGGCTATGGAATCTGGTTTTTCATTGAAATAAAACACAAATAATTGGTAAACATTTTTATCTACAGGCCAAAATGAATTCCGGTGCTATTGCGGCAATTTGCCATACGCTATCAAACTAGAATGCACAGATAGTCTTTCACATCACAATGTGTAAACCATCGCCGATGCCCATAAATCTTAGTCCATAGACGATGGTATCCTAGGCCCCAACCATATTGCTGTATGTGCAAACTTTTTAAGCAATTTAAATAAATATTATTTGCAACAACAAAGCCGTTATTTATTGATTTTAGGCCTATTGCTACTCTCAAAACCCATGGGAACAACCACTTTGTGGCTGTTTTTTTATTTTTCCTGGGGGAGCATGCTCCCAGACCCCCCTACTAGAGGTTTAGTCCCCATAGACAAATGAAGCCTTTTCTTTATTTCATGCAAAAATAGTTTGCATTTATTTTACTCTTATTTGTTTTACTACACCGGAAAGATGCCAGAGACATTGAAGTATAATTAAACAGTAGGGTCAGTATGAACCGTTTAAATTACCTTTGATCTCCTGTAGATTCTCCTTTGAAGTCAAGTGGAGTACCCATTGAATGATCACTCTTCATAGACAGACAGCTGGGTACAGGTGACCCTGCTCTTTCTACCTGGACCCTGTGAACAAAACATGGAGACAGAGATTCCAGTTAACCTCTTCCTCTTACAGCAGCTCTAACTCACAGCACATGGACAGATATTCCAGTTAACCTCATCCTCTTACAGCAGCTCTAACTCACAGCACACACAGACAGCTTCCAGTTAAACTCATCCTCTAACTGCAGCTCTAAGTCACGGAACATCTGAATATGGCATAATACCCCTCCACCTGTACCGGAATGTGATAATACACCCACCTACACCAGAAAGGTGCCAGTGACAATAAACGGAGACCACTTGTCTTTTTATTTATTTATTTTTATTTGCATCTGCAACGTGGAGTAGCCTAGTCTAGGTTTTATGTCCGCAGTTGGCTACTGCGATAGGCTGGATAACAGAGTAGACAGATAATAGTTTGCAGTTAGCTAGGTACGTTGGTATCTTATTTGACTCATAGCTAAAGTTAGGATATTTTGATAAAGCTATTAAAGTGCAAGGTTTTTGTCTAATGATGGGGAGAAGCTTACAGGAGAGCGTAAATACAGAGATTTTAGTCTCTCTCTATGGGCTTTGGTAACTCTGAGGGGAAATTCCCCCACAAACATTATTCCCTGCTCATTAAGGGAGATCACAAGTTAAAATTGAGTCGATGCGTAGGCTACATGAACATTTAGATTTAGGCTATGGAATCTGGGTTTTCATTGCAATAAAACACAAATCACTGGTAAAGAATTCTATCTACAGGCCAGGACTAAATGAATTCCGTTGCTATTGCGGCAATTTGCCATACGCTGTCAAACTAGAATGCACAGATCGTCTTTGACATCACAATGTGTAAACCATCGCCGATGCCCATAAATCTTAGTCGATAGACGATGGTATCCTAGGCCCCAACCGTATTGCTGTATGTGCAAACTTTTAAGCAATTTAAATAAGAATTATTTGCAACAACAAAGCCTTTATTTATTGATTTAAGGCCTATTGCTACTCTCAAAACTCATGGGAACAACCACTTTGTGGTTGTTTTTTTCTTTCTCCTGGGGGAGCATGCTCCCAGACCCCCCTACTAGAGGTTTAGTCCCCATAGACAAACGAAGCCTTTTCTTTATTTCATGCAAAAATAGTTTGCATTTATTTTACACTATTATGTGTATTACTACACCAGAAAGATGCCAGAGACATTGAAGTGTAATTAAACAGTAGGGTCAGTATGAACCGTTTAAATTACCTTTGATCTCCTGTAGATTCTCCTTTGAAGTCAAGTGGAGTATGCATTGAATGATCACTCTTCATAGACAGACAGCTGGGTACAGGTGACCCTGCTCTTTCTACCTGGACCCTGTGAACAAAACATGGAGACAGAGCATTCAGTTAACCTCATCCTCTTACTGCAGCTATAACTCACAGCACATGGAGAGAGAGCTTCCAGTTAACCTCATCCTCTTACTGCAGCTATAACTCACAGCACATGGACAGAGCATCCAGTTAACCTCATCCTCTTACTGCAGCTATAACTCACAGCACATGGACAGAGCATCCAGTTAACCTCATCCTCTTACTGCAGCTATAACTCACAGCACATGGACAGAGCATCCAGTTAACCTCATCCTCTTACTGCAGCTATAACTCACAGCACATGGAGACAGAGCTTCCAGTTAACCTCATCCTCTCACTGCAGCTCTAACTCACAGCACATGGACAGAGTTTCCAGTTACCCTCATCCTCTCACTGCAGCTCTAACTCACAGCACATGGACAGAGCTTGCAGTTAACCTCATCCTCTCACTGCAGCTCTAACTCACAGCACATGGAGACAGAGCTTCCAGTTAACCTCATCCTCTCACTGCAGCTCTAACTCACAGCACATGGACAGAGCTTCCAGTTAACCTCATCCTCTCACTGCAGCTCTAACTCACAGCACATGGACAGAGCTTCCAGTTAACCTCATCCTCTCACTGCAGCTCTAACTCACAGCACATGGAGACAGAGCTTCCAGTTAACCTCATCCTCTTACTGCAGTTCTAACTCACAGCACATGGAGACAGAGCTTCCAGTTAATCTCATCCTCTTACTGCAGCTCTAACTCACAGCACATGGACAGAGCTTCCAGTTAACCTCATCCTCTTACTACAGTTCTAACTCACAGCACATGGAGACAGAGCTTCCAGTTAACCTCATCCTCTCCCTGCAGCTCAAACTCACAACAAATGGAGATAGAGCTTGCAGTTAACCTCATCCTCTTAATGCATCAACAACTCACAGCAAATGGAGACATAGCTTCCAGTTAACCTCATCCACTTACTGCAGCTCGAACTCACAGCACATGGAGACAGAGCTTCCAGTTAACCTCATACTCTTTCTGCAGCTCTAACTAACAGCACACATAGACAGCTTCCAGTTAAACTCATCCTCTTACTGCAGCTCTAAGTCACGGAACATCTGAATATGACATAATACCCCTCACCTATACCTGAATGTGATAATACACCCACCTACACCAGAAAGGTGTCAGTGACAATAAACGGAGACCACTTGTCTTTTTATTTATTTATTTTTATACGCATCTGCAACGTGGAGAAGCCTAGTCTAGGTTTTATGTCCGCAGTTGGCTACTGTGATAGGCTGGATAATAGAGTAGACAGATAATAGTTTGCAGTTAGCTAAGTATGTTGGTATCTTATTTGACTCATAGCTAAAGTTAGGATATTTTGATGAAGCTATTAAAGTGCAAGGTTTTTGTCTAATGATGGGGAGAAGCTTACAGGAGAGCGTAAATAGAGAGATTTTAGTTTCTCTCTCTATGGGCTTTGGTAACTCAGGGGAAATTCCCCCACAACATTATTCCCTGCTCATTAAGGGTGATCAGAAGTCAAAATTGAGTCGATGCGTAGGCTACATGAACATTTAGATTTAGGCTATGGAATCTGGTTTTTCATTGCAATAAAACACAAATCACTGGTAAAAAAATGTAATCCACAGGCCAGGCCTAAATGAATTCCGTTGCTATTGCAGCAATTTGCCATACGCTGTCAAACTAGAATGCACAGATCGTCTTTGACATCACATTGTGTAAACCATTGCCAATGCCCATAAATCTTCGTCGATAGATGATGTTATCCTATGCCACAACCCTATTTCTGTTTGTGCAAACTTTTAAGCAATTTAAATAAATATTATTTGCAACAACAAAGCCGTTATTTATTGATTTTAGGCCTATTGCTACTCTCAAAACTCATGGGAACAACCACTTTGTGGCTGTTTTTTTCTTTCTCCTGGGGGATCATGCTCCCAGACCCCCCTACTAGAGGTTTAGTCCCCCTAAACAAATTAAACCTTTTCTTTATATCATGCAAAAATAGTTTGCATTTATTTTACACTCTTATTTGTTTTACTACACCCACCTACACCAGAAAGGTGCCAGAGACATTGAAGTATAATTAAACAGTAGGGTCAGTATGAACCGTTTAAATTACCTTTGATCCCCTGTAGATTCTCCTTTGAAGGAAAGTGGAGTATCCATTGAATCATCACTCTTCATAGACAGACAGCTGGGTACAGGTGACCCTGCTCTTTCTACCTGGACACTGTGAACAAAACATGGAGACAGAGCTTCCAGTTAACCTCATCCTCTTACTGCAGCTCTAACTAACAGCACACATAGACAGCTTCCAGTTAACCTCATCCTCTTACTGCAGCTTTAACTCACAGCACATGGAGACAGAGCTTCCAGTTAACTCATCCTCTTACTGCAGCTTGTGGAAGTAAGCTGTTTTGTGAAACTGTTCTGTAGGCCCAAGAAAGCCACATATGCTAGCTTTTATATAAATAATTATATAATACAGTCAAGATCTAGTGGAAAAGTACTAAGATGGGGGGTGGCGAGAGGATGCAGGATAGTTCTCTGTCAGCAAGGATGAGGGCATCTAGCACACCAGTCAAAACAGGAATGTTTTCCTCCTGTGTTCCATAACTAAGCAGGAGTTGTACTTATAACAATCGATAAGACAGATCATGCTGACCGAACAGGTGGGAGAAGAATAAAAAATAAGGTAAATTAAGGAAAATTTCATGGTCTAATTAAAAGGCACAGGAGGAAAGGTCACAAACAATTTTATTTGATAGATCAAGAGTGCCCCCAAGCGCATAGGGTAAGAACAGGTCATATAACATATTTATTTTTTGCCTAATTTGTTATTGGATAAAATAAGATATTATGAAAGGGTGTTACCACATATTATTGGTATATTAGTAACGTAAAGGAGGAGTTATGATATTATATAAGCTAATGTTTGTTTTTGTTCGGGGAACTCCGAATCCTCTGCGTAGGTTTAAGGTTTTCCCACGGTGAATCAACGTTTAAATATTTAATAAAAGATTAAATTTAATAGAAGACTCTGCTATTTCCTTCATCTTTATCTTGAGAATTCTTCAACTCGAAAACCCATCTTAAATTGAACCTAATGAGGAGAGAGTAAAGGACTTCCCTCCGCAAGCTCTAACTCACTGCACATGGAGACAGAGCTTCCAGTTAACCTCATCCTCTTACTGCTGCTCTAACTCACAGCACATTCAATTTCTTATTCATATATTTATACCTCTGTCCGTCAGAGGTTAGGGCACCATCTTTCGTCTCTGGCTTCCCTGAGAGACTCATTTTAAAAACAGGGCCCCCTATCTCAGGAGACTGGAACACCTCAGAGCAGATTAGTTCACATGTGGGTTCTGCCCCAAATTAGCAAACCTGTAAACCAACAAAATGAGAACATATTGGCTGCGCCTGGTGTTTGAAATCGTATTTACCTTTTAGGGTCGTTTTAACGCACTTGTTTCAAGTTGGAAAATGCACTAATGTACGTCGCTCTGGATAAGAGCGTCTGCCAAATGACTAAAATGTAATGTAATGTAAATGTATCTCGTCATATGCAGACATAAATATAAACATTTTGATTTGTCATAAGCAGACATCCATGCAAACATTTGTGAGTAGAACTTTAATGGATTCTTTCATTTAACAAAAAACATAAATGTTGAATAAAATAAATGTATTTCCTAACCCCCCCCCCCCCCCCGACCAAAAAAAAATGGATGTACAGGATGCTAAGAATTGGCTGTGCATGTGATAAAATAACACACTGCACATGTAATAGAGTACTCAAGTGAGTATGTCAGACGAGGGCGGAGTTTGGTTTAATTCCCTATGACAGATAGAACGGACTTCGGAGACTATCAACAATTTCTTGAAATCTGATTTATAGAATTAGCTGAAACGTTCCTGGATTAGCCTGTGTGGTATAAGGATATAGAGCATACATTGCATGCTCCCATTTTTATTTTTTAAAGTAATGATTAATGATTTGTAGTCCGGTTTGTAGTCCACTTTAAAGAACTACATATCCATTACTGCAATCACGGGCGGTTCTCGACCAATCAGATATCATCATCTCGTCTGAACATTTTTGGCAGTGCATACCACCTTGCTAATTCGGCCATTTTACTTAAAGGGATAGTTTGGAATTTTGGACAAAATGTCTCAATTACGACTTACCCATGATGTAGTTGATTGATGTATTTGCTTTGGGTGCACTGTGGAGTGTTTAAGTGCGTTTGGTAGTGGATGCTAACGGTTGCCATAGAGTTGCGCTAGCATTAGCAATGTGTGTATGTCCAAAAGAAGGGACAGCATGGAATTAGCTGAAAATGGTTTCCATCAATCAACTACATCATGGGTAAGTCGTAATTGAGACATGATGTCCAAAATTCTGATCTATCCCTTTAATTGAACCGTCCAGAGGGAATTATGGGACGTCGAGTTTTTAAACAGTGCCAGCGCTGGTACATTCACAAAAAAATACTAAAACGTAAAATATACTCAAAGCTGGTCCAGACAAACTACATATTTTGTTATATTGAACAATCCAAGAAATTGATGGTAAGACATAATCACTCGAAATTGTTTAACAGAAAGTTTTAGTTTATGTCTATGGTCTAAATGAATGGGGAACTTCCGAAACCAGAGTGATGTAGTCACTTGAGTATTCCATGGAAGACTGCACAGTGCATGGTTGAAATTCAACTGAATTCGCATTAAATTGGGTTGTTTTAACCAAAGCATACTGCAAGATCTAGAATTGCATTTTCCAACTAAATTTAAGTTTCATGTTATAGGCTAACTTTTGAAAAAAAGTTGGTCAAACTTTCCAAAATCCCAGAGCTTAAGTTCCCATGGTAAATTTCCGGAAAGTTTCCGCCTCTTTGCAACACTAACAGAGACACACTCATACACACAGAGACACACACATACACAGAGACACACTCACACATACAGTGACACACTAATACACATAGGCACACACTCATACACACAGACACACTCATATACACAGGCACACACTCATACACACACAGACACACTCATACACAGAGCGACACACTCATACACACACTATATAGCGTAGTGTTGACAGGAAGCAATCTGGAATTAAAAATTGACTGTAAATGTACTCACCTCAAAAATGTCTGGCACCGTTGATACAGATAAACAACTGTACTACAGTGCAGTCCATAAGTATTTAGACAGTGACACATTTTTTGTTCTTTTGGCCCTGTATTCCAGCACATTAGATTTGAAATTGAACAGTGACTATGAGGTTAAAGTACAGACTTTCAGCTTTAATTTGAGGGTTTTTACATCCATATTGGGTGAACTTGTGTAGCAATAGTAGCTTTTATACAGTCTTAAGGGACCAAGAGTAATTGGACAAATTAACATAAACTTAAATAAAGTCATCATATTTAATATTTGGTTGCATATCCTTTGCATGCCATGACTTCCTGATGCCTGTGACCCAACAACATCAAAGAACACCTAGCCTAGGCTACTGTTTTAATCAAACAACAGGG
Organism: Synaphobranchus kaupii; assembly: GCA_029718625.1. NCBI lineage: Eukaryota > Metazoa > Chordata > Actinopteri > Anguilliformes > Synaphobranchidae > Synaphobranchus > Synaphobranchus kaupii. The sequence continues at coordinate 8,728,415 of CM056380.1, forward strand.
TACGTGACTTCCGTCATATCCAACGAGGTAAAAATTGTCATAAAATAGGCCTATCAAGAAAATAAAATACCAAAATAAAAATAAAACTTTAAAAAGTAAATTTTTAATCTACTTTTTATTTTTGGTCCCAAATGGAAAATTAGAAAATATCCTGGGCCTATTACACCCACATTGCGCAATTTTGTCGGTTTTCTGTTAATCAATTAAGCGTGTTATTGCAATTATAGCTACTTGCAGATTATCATTCCTCCCCACACCCCTTCACCTTTAGCTTCTCTTCTCTCCATCCCACTCCACAACAGGCTACTTACTCCGTTCTTTTATTCCATTTTATTCCTTATTTTACTCTCTCGTCTTTCTCCTCAGTCTGTAAAATGGCGTTTGAGTTTGAAATACTTTCAGATCCACATTGACAGGTAACAGGAAGTTAACACCACCACACAGCTTTTCTGCGTTCCTCCTTTAGAGTGATTATTCATACCAGAATGTAAGCGGACACACATTAGAGTTCCGGCTCTGAACATCGGCTCATGTTGGTTGATCTGAACGTACTGGTCAAACAGGTATGTTCTGTGTTGTAAAATAGCATGTATGCACAAACATTTTAACGCAATGTTTGCGGTATTAATCTTTCCTTCTTGGACTCTCTAAATATGGTTTTTACAGCTACACTTAGACTTGTGGATTTGAGTCTGGTGAAGCAACATTAAAATTTTATAAGAAACCAAATAAATGAGGAAACAGTCTTTAACAAATGACTTTAACAAAGGTCACTTTAAACAATTACTTTAACAAATGTAGGAAAACATGCATTTGGCATGTTTGTTTCTGTGAGCCATGACCGTGGGGCGAGGCTTTGGGTCTGGTTTTATCCACAGAGCGTATAAAGGCACTGGAGAGGGTGGTTGAGCGCGTGCTTTCCTGTCTTGTTACAGTGGATAAATGTGGTTTTCACGTGCTGGTCGGAAGCTCCAAGTTTGGCTGTTAGAGAATTTTGTGGCATTTCATTTAACCCCTTGGCGCAGATTTCACCTATTTAGGGGTGCTCTGTTTAAGGCTTTATAACTCCAGGTGTGAGCATCACATAAACTTGGTAAATGGCTTAAATTAAACAAGGCAGGTGTACCATTTACAATACACACTTAGATTTGTTTATTTTCATAATTTAAGTCAAAATAAAAGTGCCACAAATGCAAAGAAACTTTGGAAAAAAAAAAATTTTAAAGTTTTTTTTTATTTTGCTGAGAGCTACATAAGTGAAATCGGTAATATATATACATTTCCTGGATCATAAACTCCATGTCCACAAGTTTTGCTAAATCTGAGGATGATATGCAGAACTACTAAAGGTCTATGATGCAAAATATAGCAGTGTACCCTGTTGTCCATTAGTGGCTCCAAATCTATCCAAATGGCTAAATTGTGCACTGCTCTAAATAAATAAAAAAATTATCATATATTTAACTACAAATCAACAGTTTTGGCTCATAAAACTCACTTTTGCATAATTTTCAAGTGGGAATTACTATATTTTCATCAGTATAGGGTAGACATCTATGGGTCCAAAACCCCTATGCAAAACATGTCATAAAATTAATAAATTTGTTTTGTGCATTACAAAACAAATACATTTGCTCCTCCTGATGGCTTAAGATAAAAACCATTGATATCACAGTGTTACATACACCTAAATATGTTGCCTAATCATTCACTCTTGTACCTCAATAAAACATCACATGTCCCTTGTTAGGTTTCTGTATTCTGCCTGTTAGTTTGTTTCATTTATGTTTCTGATTTTTACCATGTTTATTTATTCTGATTATTTTTTGAGCTTTCACTGTTCCATGTTTTGTATTACTGTCACTCCCTGTCGTCGTCACACTATTCGGGAGCCTTTGGTGATTTCGGGTTTTGCTGTATTTCCACTCTCGTTTACTTCCTTCACTAATTACTTTTGTTTATAATACTAATCTACTAATCGTTACTAACTGCTTAGAATTAGGTTTCTTACTAATACACTAACGACTAACTTGTAAATAATACTAATCAACTAATTTACTAACGTTAGGGAATTAGAGTTTCTACTAACCTACTAATTTACTAATGCAATCTCAGTTTCCATCTGCACCTGTCTTTTGTTTTGTCTTATCTCTGAATATCTTACTGTGATTCCCTACTCGTTTCAGCTGCATCTGATTTCCGCATTCCTCTACCTCGTTGTGTGCACGGGTCTTCTTCGATCCATGTCATGTATAGTCTATATGTTATGTGCTAGTCCGGTCCGCGTCTTATGTGTTCCCTCGTTATTGTACTATCAGCTTCCCTTATCGTTTCATTGTGCTCACCTGTGAGCAATCTCCCCTCCCTGTGTCTGCACACCTGATTCCCATTATGTCTGTTGCTCCCTGTGTATTTAACCCCTGTTATTTCAGTCAGTCTTCGCGAGTTCCTTGTACTAAATATTTCGCCTGTTTTTTCCGAGATTCTGCCCGAGCTGTTTGTTTATTCTGTATATCTGTTTTCTAGTTTTTGTTTCCCGAGTTCTTTGCCTGTTTTGTTTTGTATCCAGTCTGTTTTGTTTTCTTTGTGTTTCTCCTTCGACTCCCTGGTTTGGACCCCTGCCTGTGTTCTCGCGACCCTGTTTTTGGATTCCGCTTTTGTACCTTTGCTGTGCCTTCCCGGTTACGACCCCTGCCTGTTCCTTGACCATTCTTTGGACTGTGTTTTGTTTCTTTGCCTGTCTCCCCGGTTTTTGACCCTGCCTGTTATACCACGGATTGCTGCCTTGCCCATATTAAAACTTCGGTTTTTCGTATTCCTGCCTGCGTTTGGGTCCTTCACCCTCCGACACCTAACATCCCTGTACTCTACAGTACTGTATGTATACTTTTGTCCTGGGATTGCATTTTTCTGTATTTTTTTTAAAACTCATTTATAATGACTCCAAGAATTTTTTTACCTTAATCTACCACATATCAGCACACAGTAAATTGGAATGAGCATTTGTCATGCCCTAAGAGACAAGTATACGCCATAGCCTATATTATGTACAATAATATGGACATAAAATAGTATTCCACCATCTGCAAAATGCTGCCAAATGTTCTATCTTCAATGAACATCTGTAGCCTACATCAAAAATGCATTTAACGATTGCACTACAGTATGTGAAATGCACTCAAAATGCGAAAATAACAATAGGGCTATCAAACATATTGGAAAGACAGCGCTCGAGTGGAAATACGAACGTACATATGTAGCCAGCGAGACCAACGGTATTTTAGAAGCAAAAATATAGTAAAAAATATCGCAAAAGGGAAACTCCCCTCCATAATGCGTATTCTATAGAGCTTGCGTAATACTAGACAGTTAAAACGAAAACTGCCGTTACGTTGGGCTGTAGTAAATTGCTCAAAGCACCCAAAAAGACTTGGCATATACCGTTGCTAAGGTTATAATGTACTCTATTGGATAAAAAAGCCGACAATTAAACCAGAATGAACTGTAATGATTGGGACGGGCTTACAGGGCGGTATAAAGTGTATATTTCTCAAACCGATTGTACCAGACAATAAATGACCACTGAATTTTGAAAGGAACATCTCGATGTGTAAAACCAATGATAGGATTATATATTTATTTCATATTTAGTAGCATATATTGCTAGTAGAATACATGGTAGAATGAGATGGTACTTTCACAGTTCATTTTGCATTTGAGTGAGCAGGGCTTTTCACGGCTTTTCTGGCATACGATCAGGCTATTGTTGGGTTTATGTCATTGCTATGACGTTATTCTAATTTTATATAATGAATAAATATATTTATGAACTCAAACATAGACGCTATTGTCCATTATGTCACGCATGGGTAGGTATAGACTAGGTGGGGAGTTGCTTGATAAATGGACTTGCTACAGGGAAATAGTGACACTTAGAAACTACGTATTTGGCAGAAATCGTCACGAACAGTCTACCAATAAATTTAAAACACAGATTGCTATTTCCAAAAATAGTTCGGCTGCAGTAGTAACGAATGTCTCAGTTGAGCAAAAAGCTTCCGCCGGCATCACCTTCTACACAAAGGAGTTAAAGATGTGGTAACAGAGGGGTCAAAATATGTAGAGATGAAAGTGAAACGGCAGTCTTGAATTTTAACCCATTATTAGAAATAATTAAGAAAAGATTTCACATTTGACTGATGAGACTTATCACTAAATGGCAGGGTATAGTTCACCTGTAACCACAGTACTTCAGTATCATGTGACATCAGACTTAATATAAGCAAGTTCACATGTAACCACAGTACTCCAGCATCAGGTGACATAAGGCTTAATATGAGCAAGTTCACCTGTAACCAAAGTACTTCAGCATCATGTGACATGAGACTTAATATGAGCAAGTTCACCTGTAACCACAGTACTCCAGCATCATGTGACATGATATTTCCTGAGCTTTACAGAAATATGAAGCTGAACGTAAACAGCAGCCCCTCCTCCATAGGCATCCCTATCTCTCCTATATACAGTGCATCCGGAAAGTATTCACAGCGCTTCACTTTTTCCACATTTTGTTCTGTTACAGCCTTATTCCAAAATTGATTAAATTCATTTTTTCCCTCAAAATTCTACACACAACACCCCATAATGACAATGTGAAAAACTGGTACAGTATGGAACACATGGCTGGCTAAATGGCTGTAAGTTATCAAGGGTCTGAGCTATCAAACGAGCCCCAAACCATCACTCTGTTGCCAGATATGGATGGATGTGGATGGATCACTGCAAGGGTTATTTCTCCGGATTCATTTTCCTATAGAACTCTATGGGGAAAAAAGTCAGGAGAAACAACCCTTAAAGTGATCCATCCACATCTACTCCATATCTGGCAACAGAGTGATGGTTTGGGGCTTGTTTGATAGCTCAGACCCTTGATAACTTACAGTCATTTAGCCAGCCATGTGTTCCATACTGTACCAGTGTAATTTACAGCTGAATCTAGTCTCACTCCCCAATTTCCATAGAGATCCATTCAAATGCAGAGAGGTTATAGTATTGCTTGTAACAGTACCTGAAAATAAGATATCGACAGTTTTTTGATGTTGATGGTCACAGACTTCAGGAAGTAACAGCATGTAAAGGATATGCGACCAAATATGAAATATGATACTTTAAAAATACGTTAAAACAAAGGGTATGAATACTTATGTAAATGAGAAATTTAAGTTTTTTATTTTTAATAAATTTGCAAAAATCTCAAAAAAACTTTTTTCACATTGTCATTATGGGGTGTTGTGTGTAGAATTTTGAGGGAAAAAATGAATTTAATCAATTTTGGAATAAGGCTGTAACAGAACAAAATGTGGAAAAAGTGATGCACTGTATGTGATACCCTTGTACTGCCACGGTTCTATCATCAAATGTATGGTCGAGGTGAGTCACAGAGATAGCTAATATATGAATATTGTTTGAGAAAATCAATTCACTTATTTCATACACTTTATTTCTGAGGCTACAGATATACGTATATATGAGCCATTTTTAACCCTCTTTGGTAGTTTATCAAAAACTAACATCATATGACCTTAAAGCTATTCCTATTATGAAAAAGCCTTAAAGCCTTCCTATTATGTTAGCATTTTACTGACATTTGTAAGGTGTTACGGGTGAATATAATAAAAACCATAAACCATTTTTTGAAACATTTCCTAATTCTAAAACAAACTGGAAGATTCAGCAAAATGCAGCAGGCATTTGAAAAAGTGAGGACACTGCTGGAATGCAATCCAAGATCCAATAACAAAACAGTCACTGATCCTGCCTCCATTGCTGAGGAGCTGAACATGTTTTATGCAGGGTTCAACACCACCAGCTTCTCAGCCAAGTGTGAGGAGCTGTTGAGGGACTTACCCAACCTGGTCTTGCAACAACTAGGATGTTCACCGGCAGCTGAGCAGGTGCAAAGCGCCCAAAGCCCCAGGACCAGTTGGCATCCAGGCAAGGCTGCTCAGGGATTGTGCAATGGAGCTCTCTCCAGTCCTGTACTCCATTTTCACTGACTCATTCAGGACTGCCACAGTACCCACCCTCTGGAAAACCTCCACAATCATACCAGTGCCCAAAACACCCCACCCATCTGAACATAACCACTACCGGCCAGTTGCACTCACCATGACCTCAATAATTATGTGCCTGGAGAAACTGGTGTTAGCTTTCATCCTCCCAGTTGTCAAGCCACAGCTGGACTCCCACCAGTTTGCCTACAAGGCAAAGAGAGGGACTGAGGATCCTGTGGCATGTCTCCTCCATCTGGAATCACCAGGCCACTTTGCCAAAATCCTCCTTGTGGACTTCAGCTCAGCCTTTAACACCCTTCAACGCCATCAAATGATCAAAAAACTCATTCTCATCAATGCCCCCTCACTTCCCATCCGCTGGGTATACAGCTTCCTCAGTGACAGGCCTCAGGCTGTTAGAGCAGGTTCTATTACATCATCAAGCATCACTACGAACACCGGAGCCCCCCAGGGCTGTGTCCTGAGCCCTTCTCTGTACACTCTCTATACTAATGATTGTATCAGCCCCTCTCCCATTACCACATACTTTAAATACTCTGATGATACAGCCACTCACACTCTCGCATCACAGTGACTCCATTACAGCACACCATATCCTATTTTTCACAATGGTGCACAGACAACTACTTAGTTAAATGTAAAAAAAAAAAAAAAAAGAACCACTCATTGGTAATCCAAACTCCCACTGCACAGCCCATAACCTCACATCCATAAGTGGCTCGCACTGCACAGCCCATAACCTCACATCCATAAGTGGCACTCACTGCACAGCCCATAACGTCACATCCATAAGTGGCTCGCACTGCACAGCCCATAACCTCACATCCATAAGTGGCACTCACTGCACGGCCCATAACCTCACATCCATAAGTGGCTCCCACTGCACAGCCCATAACCTCACATCCATAAGTGGCACCCACTGCACAGCCCATAACCTCACATCCATAAGTGGCTCCCACTGCACAGCCCATAACCTCACATCCATAAGTAGAGAGACAACTGAGATGGCTTTAAATATCTTGGACTCACACTAGATAGTAAACTTACCTTTGACCACCATATCACTGACACCCATAAACGCTGTCAGCAAAGGCTCTCCGCCATCCGCAAACTCAAAGCACTTTCCATTGCACACCAACATCTGCTTCTGCTCTACAATAGCATCATTCAGCCCATTCCACACACACACACACACAAACACACACTCTCAGCCCATCTTATGCACGCACACGTACGCGGCACGCACACAGTAAAATGTGCAGTGTTAATTCAACTATCAGAGTACTATGAGGGGCCGTTTAGGCCATAATTCATGTTGGACCTCTCACATACATATATTCTCTCTCTCACATACATATATTCTCACTCTCACATACATATATTCTCACTCTCACATACATATACTCTCTCTCGCATACATATATTCTCTCTCTCGCATACATATATTCTCTCTCTCACACATATATTCTCACTCTCACATACATATATTCTCACTCACATACATATATTCTCACTCACATACATATATTCTCACTCTCACATACATATATTTTTACTCTCACATACATATATTCTCTCACATACATATATTCTCACTCTCACATACATATATTCTCACTCTCACATACATATATTCTCACTCTCACATACATATATTCTCACTCTCACATACATACATTCTCACTCTCACATACATATATTCTCACTCTCACATACATACATTCTCACTCTCATATATTCTCACTCTCACATACATATATTCTCATAAGAGAATGTATGTATGTAAGAGTAATAATATATGTATGTGAGAGTAGAATGTATGTATGTGAGAGAAAGTATATATATATATATATGGAAGGCACTTACATGAAACGGAAGTCACTTACATGAAACGGAAGGCACTTACATGAAACGGAAGGAAGTTAGTTTATGGAATTGTGATTGGCTCAGAAGCTGACTGGTACCATAGATATACAAACATAGATACCTCAGTTGCCCTATTCAAATCTTCACGGCCGCCAAATTAGGGCGGTCAAGATCTGTGTAAAAACAAACGGTACTGTATACAGGCACGACTTCACACCAGCGTTGCGTTGTGGGTATTATCGGCCTTTTTGCAGACACGCAAACTATAAACATTAACGGTAACGTTAGCTGTTATGTTAAGGTGACACCTTATGTTATGTTAAGTTAAGGTGTAACCACCTTAATTGTGTTGGACTCATGCACCTGATGCAAATGACCCCTGGTTTTGTCACACATGCAAACAAGAGTGGAACAGCACTGTAACCAACGGTGAAGCCTTAAAGACTGACCACATAATTATGTTGTGCCTATTGAAGCACTTAATTGTTCAAGTTTTTGGGCGTTTTCAGCACTTGGTTCTATTTTTACTTATTATGTACCTTGTGCTTTCAACTTATCCCACGGGGATTTATGTGTGCAATCGTTTTTCTTAAATTACTTGAATTGAATATATTACTGGAATGTATCACTGCCACTTGTGGTAAGCCTACTACCAGTTGCACTGTGAACTTCATTGTAGGCTACTACTACCCCAAACAAATTATATTATCCATTTTGTACATTTCATGCAAGTCATTTATTTTTTGCTAAATAAAGACATTCAGAATTGTATTCATTGTACATCGTTTATTGCATTTCACACAACATATTGCACTCTAGGTACACTTGCGGTTTTCCATTAGAATCCACTATGCTCATTGTCATATTATGTAGGCTATATGCCGTGAGCACAACGGATGGGAAATGTTTTAATATTTATTTACGTCTTACAGCCTATACCCATGCCATAGGACGCCTCTTTGTTAGCTCGGCGATCAGACTTCCACCACTTTGCTTCCAAGCTGGAAAGCTGTAAAATCGCTCTCCATTTGCGATTAAAACTACATCCAAGATTTACAGCTATGGCTAATACGGTTATAATAATCAGAGCTACCAAGATAATAAAGAACCAACCTCTACTGCTTTCTAGCAGCTTTAAACAATAAAATCACCATTAGCTCTGACAACATTTTGACAACGTATGCATAATAGTTAAAGGGCGTTTTACAAATACTAGCTGTTCTGAGAAATTTGGAATTCAGATTAACATTTATCACGTTTATAAAAAGCCAAATTTCACGAAAATTAGTTGAGAATTAAGCGAGTTACAGTCGATTTTATCGGAGGAAATCTTAATCTGTCAATACGCTACGATACCGTTTATTTACGTGGATCCTGACCGCCCGACGGTGGCCAGGCTATTTGTAGACAATGAACTCATTCCAGAATGTGGATACTTTCACACAAAAAAAGCCATGCATGATTGTTTCTTTTTACATAACGTAGCCTACATAGCTACATTTTCAATATTAGTAGCCTATCGCTGCAACGTTACACAGCGGCTGATGCGGCATAGATCTACGTTTTTATATCCATGGCTGGTAGGCTGTTGTCATAGTAGCTACTGTTGTCCGTGCACCATGGAGGGGGAAGACCAGTAACGTTATTAGCCTCCAACCGGCAATCGGAGTAGGCTACTGCATAAATATTACCGTCACCTGAAACAGTCGGTGCTTCTTGAGAGGCCAGCATCAGCCCTGTAGCCTATAGTGATGGGCAAAACAGTTCACTTCAGTGACACGAATCACTAGAATCAGTTCATTAAAAAGATTCGTTCAAAAGATTCGTTCACCGAATCGTTCAGTGCTTGGGCGGAGCTCCGACTGCGTACTGCGTAGTCCGACTCACTCAGTGAACTGACGGCCGAACAGTTCATGCGGAAGTGCTGTCGCTTTGACAAATGCGCCAAACTCCGTTTACAAATCTTGATATTTTAAAAGTTTCCTCGTTGAATATCAATATTGGAGGTGAACGCTGGTTTTCAATGACTTTTAAGTCTTAACTTGCTGGGCCTGATTCTGGCAGTTTGAGCCGCTGATTATCACTCAGGATCACGTCACGTTAACTCACTGTGTCTAGTAGCTTCAGTGAACGGATCACTGAACTTGCACCGTTACGTCCCAGTTCGTTCACTCAGTGAACTGACGGCCGAACAGTTCATGCGGAAGTGCTGTCGCTTTGACAAATGCGCCAAACTCCGTTTACAAATCTTGATATTTTAAAAGTTTCCTCGTTGAATATCAATATTGGAGGTGAACGCTGGTTTTCAATGACTTTTAAGTCTTAACTTGCTGGGCCTGATTCTGGCAGTTTGAGCCGCTGATTATCACTCAGGATCACGTCACGTCACGCAGTGAACGAATCAGTCCACTCTGCACGCTCGCTGCCTCGCTCGGCGCCCGCCCGCCCGTGAATTTTTTTTATAAATTTTTTTTTTAATATAAACTTTATTTCAAACAATTTAGGAAACAAATTAGAGAAAAAAAAGAAAAAAAAACTTTCTAGTATACAACACGCAAACACGGTACTCATTTCGGCTATACAATACTTAGAACAATACGTCCGAAATGGAATAGGAAGAAGCAAATGCGAATGATTCGTTCAGCACAGCAGAACTGGTTCGCAAGGGACGAATCACGTTCGCTCGCGGCAGTCCCTCCCCCTCCCTGCACGGTGCACGCTCGCTGCTGATCAGATCCGTTCGTGAACTGAACTGAACTGAGAAATGAACGGATCTTTTCAGTAAGTGATTCAGTTCAGTTCGTTCACCCAAAAGATTCGTTCTTTTGAACGAATCGTTCGCGAACGACACAACACTAGTAGCCTAGCCTACTCAGAGCCTTCTCACAACACAGCTGACAGCGAGATGAGAGCACTATTTACACCGTAATGTTCACTCCTGAGTGTAGGCTAATGTCCACAGACACACAATGACTCTCGGCAGAGGAAAACGTAACAAATAACGTTAGCTTATTACTAAGTTCATTCACTACGCAAACAGACCAGTGAACCGTTATAATGTGGCAATCATGTACTAGCTAATGCTAAAAAATAATCACATCACTTGCTAACGTTAGCTTGTTTAATGCAAGTCTAAGTAGCCAAGGCCGTTGCTATACGAAGCATTGCTTTTGTTGGTTAGTTAGCTAACGTTAGCAAGTGGTGTGATTATCTTTTAGCATTACTACATGGTTACGAAATGATAACGGTTAATTTGTCTGTTTGCACAGTGATTAAACTTAGTAGCAAGCTAACGTTAGTTACCTCGACCGAGAGTCCCAGTTGCCAAAGTGTTGTGGAGTGTTATATCGTGCAGGACGGCAGACTGTCTCCGACCAAGTCCAAGCTGACCTGCTGAGGTTTCTTAAGGTAGCTACACTGGAGTTCATGTTACTGGGGCTAAATCGCGCTCTCATCTCGCTGTGAGAAGGCGCAGAATGATACAGCGCTGGCCTGGCCTCAAGAGATGAGGACAATACACTGCCTGTTTTAGACGGCGATAATATATTATGCATTACTCCGATTTCCTGTTGTAATACATGTATCTGGTCTTCCCCCTCCACGATGCGTGGGAACTGGACAAGAGCCTGTATGGCATATTATATTAACAGTGCAGACGTAACTTGAATGGGCGAATAAGGAATCCAGTAGTTGTTTATATCTATGGTACCAGTCAGCTTCTGAGCCAATCACAATTCCATAAACTAACTTCCTTCCGTTTCATGTAAGTGCCTTCCGTTTCATGTAAGTGACTTCCGTTTCATGTAAGTGCCTTCCATATATATATATATATACTTTCTCTCACATACATACATTCTACTCTCACATACATATATTATCACTCTTACATACATGCATTCTCTTATGAGAATATATGTATGTGAGAGTGAGAATATATGTATATGAGAGTGAGAATGTATGTATATGAGAGTGAGAATATATGTATGTGAGAGTGAGAATATATGTATATGAGAGTGAGAATGTATGTATGTGAGAGTGAGAATATATGTATGTGAGTGAGAATATATGTATGTGAGAGTGATAATATATGTATGTGAGAGTGAAAATATATGTATGTGAGAGTGAGAATATATGTATGTGAGTGAGAATATATATATGTGAGAGTGAGAATATATGTATGTGAGAGAGAGAATATATGTATGCGAGAGAGAGTATATGTATGTGAGAGTGAGAATATATGTATGTGAGAGAGAGAATATATGTATGTGAGAGGTCCAACATGAATTATGGCCTAAACGGCCCCTCATAGAGTACATATGAGCCTAATTTGGCCAGAGTATGCTCATATGTACACTGCTATAGTTGAATTAACACTGGACACTTTACTGTCAATTTACTGTGTGGTGAGGTTCAGTCAATTTTATTCAGATTGAATAAAGCTCAACACTCAATTAGAATTCTATACGTCAGTAGAGCCCAACTTAGTGAAATGTCGTAGACGCGACAATGGAAAAATGACATGTTTTATTGGCTAAAATTATGAATATATGAATAACAGAAACAATTAATATAACATGATGAATCATAGGCTATTCTATGACTTAATCTTCAGATATGCTGGCGTCCTATAATTGCCGACATGGAGCAATATCTTGCCAACTGCTTTGCCCGCAATCTTAGCATTTCAGCCAGTTGCAGACCCCTCACCACTAGTCTATGAATGTTACCAAAGCTACCAAATATAAAAACTAGGAACCTACATTTATTTAGAGTTGTTCCAGAGCTGAAACCAGAGGCTGATACTTCATTACCTTCGTGAGGAAGGCTTCTTCTAGACTGGAGTCAAAAGAACAGCCGACCTCCAAAACAGACAATCTCCTCATCAATTCCAATATTATTAAGTATAGAATATGATACAGAATGGTCAGTAGAGGGAAGACATGCTAGTTTTCCCTTTAAATGTAAACCAGTCCAGTGTTGCTGTTGTTTGAGTTGTTGTAAGGCCATAAGGAGCCTCCGACCGGTAGAAGATGGTAACTGGTGCTGCGAGGCCCGGTATCTAACAGTTGCCCTTACACGAGTGAGCGGATCAGTTATAATGTCCTCTGAAACTGTAGCAGTCCCAGAGTCGGCTCGCGTCCACTCCAGAGTGACTCCTGTCCGAACACAGAGGTAATTTAGGTCAGGACAATCTGACCAGAGCCCAAAGCCAGCAGACCGTGTGTCCATCTTGCCGTTGGATTTCCTCTGGAAGCCCAGAAAGCCTGGATCAGATCCGCTGGCCAGAGGAACCTTGCGACGCCTCATATCCAGAAAGAACGAGGCTCTAGCAAGTTCTCTGACCGTTTAATCATTACTGTTCAGCATGTTAAAAAGATGGGAGAGCCGTGTAGCAGTGTAGATCCATTCCACATTCGGCACTCCCAACCCTCCCTCCTGTTTGGTATGAAAAATAATGTCTCTGGTGGTGTGGGTTGTCGGGTAAGTGAGGATTAGGCAAAATGTGTATTTCCTGAATCCAGCGGTTCCAACAGTCAATGCCCTTGTTAAAACGTTCGGCACTCTGAATACTGAACACAAGTGATATTGCGTGCTAGAACCCCTCACTTAACCTACATTCAAAATAAAAGTTTTACTTTAATTTAATAATTATTATTAAAAATGACATCAATTAAATTGCCGAATTCTTTGATAGGTAAGTCAAACAGTAACCTGGCAGATCAACCAACAAGCCAAAACAAGGTCTAAACTAAAGGTTTATATCTAAATATTAGATATCCTACAGGGTATTTAAGCCAAACTATTTCCTAACAAACCATCCAGTTTTAGTATTCAGCTCAAATAGCACGTTGCGTGGAATATGAACATTTGAGAAAAGATGTTGAATTTCAAACAGAGCCACTTGTCTAATTACCTCTAACTTCCTACTCAGCGGTAGTGGGGAAATATCAATCATATGCAGCCTGGCAGTAAACTCAGAGATGATGTCATTAACCAGCTCCCTCCATTCACCAGCTATATTTAACTTATGTCCAAGGTAATATATGTCTCATGAAGAGAATATACACTAATCTGGTTTGATGCTATAGTGAACACAGGGCTTCTATCAGATTTCGAGTGATACCAACAGTTGCCCCCACTCCTCCTCTCAAACAAAATAGCACACTTAGAGCCCTTCACCTCCAAACCTGACCACTCAAGAAAAGAGTCAGTTGGAGAGAGCAAGCTCTTTATTACTCGCTCTTTATTACTCTCTCAACGACAAGACAGGAGCCGAGTCAAAACACCACAAACTGACGGAACGAACTGGCAACGAGAAAGGCAAAACAGGTGGTATATAAAGGGAGGAAGCAGGTGAAGTGGAAGAATGGGCGTGTAGAATGCGAGTGGGGAATGCGGGTGATTGGCTGAGAGATCATTGGGGAGACAATGAGGAAACGAGCAGGGAAATCACGTCCAGACTGCACAACACTAAAAGACAAACGAGGTAAAAAGAAAGACATGACATGGAACGAGAGGAATGGGGGAAAGCAAGGAGAACGAAAAGGGAGATGGACTGTTAGGAAGACGGTGGATGTAACACTGTGAGCTGTTTTCCACAGATAACTTGAATAAAAGAGCCACTCTACACATCTTTAACAATGTCAATAAACAATTGAGGTAAATGCATTTGCTCTAGTGAGCTGATCATAACATTGTGAGCCAAAGTATCAAAAGCAGCTCAGAAATCCAGAAAGAGAGCCTAGTAGAGCCTACAGGATTCATGCTTGAAATCATCAATCCCTGTTTTAAGACAAAACACAGTGCTCTTTCATTCCCTGCCTGTTGATATAAGCCTTCTGCTTTAAGGGGGGGGGGGGGGGTATCTGCTTCCACCAGCCATGGAAGGACCCGGGCTAGAATACACTTCATGAACACTTTATAGATGGGAGGGAGGAGAGATATACAGTATCACTCCACGCATATTGTCTTTTGGGGGGATTCTGTGCACTAAGGCATACACACAGATACACACTCATACACACATACACATCTTAGTGCTGACAGAAGAAGTAATCTGGAATTAAGAATTGACTGTCAACATGTACTATGCTCACCTCAAAAATATATGGCACCCTTGGCAAAGGTGAACAACTGTTTTATATAAATAATGCCAGTGCTAAACTACATATTGATTGAAACTTCTTCAGCGTGATAACAGATGGACCATATAGTTCAGTGAGATGGACCCTAACTGCCCATATTAGTGAGTTCGTCGTGCCTCTATGTGTGGCTATTATTCCAAATAGCTGTCATGTCCATGAATGCGGTTTTCTATCTTGACATGTCAAGAGAAATTTTATCGGTGCTTTATGTGCGTAACGTAGCCAGAGACTCGCATTGACATGGTGCTGCTTTTCAGTGGCTTTGAGATTACAGGCTTTTTACAAGTGGGCTACAGCTAAATACTGCCCCCTTGTGGTACAAAAAGATACAAAAATGTAATTCAATTCTTGCAACTAAAGTAGGCTAGTTGCAGAATTTAATGTTATTGAAACTAGTACGAATTCAATACAATAGGATTCAAACGGGCACACCATTTCACGAATGACTGCCGACTTTAAATAGTAGAAATAAACTTTGATTAGGCTGTGTTTTCCCGCGGTACTTTCATTTATTTACCTTTATATTTATTTCGCTATCTTTCTCAATATGTAGCCTAGCCTAGGCTACTCTTTTAATCAAATGACAGGGTAGTCTGTGACTTCCGTCATATCCAACGAGGTAAAAAAAACGTCATATAATAGGCCTGAAATAGGCCGAAATAAACGTAAAAACATTGTTTTTGGTTTGAAAATATCCTGGGCCTATTACACCTACATTGCGCCATTCTGTTTTAATGAATTAAGTGTGTCATTGTGATTACATTTGCACATTCCCATTCCTCCCCACACCCCTTCACCTTTAGCTTCTATTCCCTCCATCCCACTCCACAACAGGCTACTTACTCCCCACACCCCTTTACCTTTAGCTTCTATTCTCTCCATCCCACTCCACAACAGGCTACTTACTCCCCACACCCCTTCACCTTTAGCTTCTATTCTCTCCATCCCACTCCACAACAGGCTACTTACTCCCCACACCCCTTCACCTTTAGCTTCTATTCTCTCCATCCCACTCCACAACAGGCTACTTACTCCGTTCTTTTATTCCATTTTATTCCTTCTTTTTCTCATCTGTCTTAAAAATGGTGTTTTAAGTGTTCAGTTTATTTGTTGGACTGCATTGCTTGTATTACTGGTTTTACTGACTTGGGTAGGCTAGTCTATGCGTTTAACTTTTTATCGGCTGAAGCATTGTATTTAATTAGTCATTCAGAATAGACAAACATTCATGCATGTCGATATTTGCCTAATTTTAACGTATAGATAGATAAACTTTATTTCAGACACATAGGTCCATATCAATACAAAAGCAATAAAATACAATACGAAGACAACAACACAAAGATAAAGTCCACAGTGATTAAAACACATACAGACATTTGTACCTTGTGTCACTTTGTGTGGGCTCGGTTAAGGCCATTATGATTACATTTTTTGAATCAAGTAATCGACACATAAATTTGTACATAAAATTCCTTAACACAGCATGAAAGGTGGGAACACTACTAGTCACAAACATATGACTTGCACTTGTCCATGGAGCTTGAGCAAGATTCTGAATGCATCATTAAATGATGCATCATCGTTTTTGCTTTACTATAACTGCATCACAAGTGGGCTGTATAGAGTGGAGTACAGTAGGCTCTAAAAAGGGCCGTTTTAACATCATCTGTACACATATGAAATTTGCATGCCAGCATATTGGCGTGTGCATACAGTTTGTAACACTGGCACTGCACATCATCATCATCACAGATCATTCCTGATCATGTGACCCAAATATCTTACTTTGGTCACCACATTTAATGCTTTTTCTGCCATAAAGAATGAAGGAAAATTTAGTTTCTGATCCTCCTTGGTTTTAGCAATCATGACAACACTCTTTTTAGAGTTAAATTTAATCTCACACTGCACACCATAACTTGAGCAGACTCTAAGCAGTTGCTGTAAGCCAGCGCTTTAAGGAGACAGGACGACTAAATCATCAGCGTACATCAGATGGTTAATAAGACTATCCCCCACCATACATCCAGTCTTACACGATTTTAACTTTTTAGAAAGATCACCCATATACAGATTGAAGAGAAGAGGTGACAGTACTCCACCTTGTCGGACCCCATTAGTTACTAAGAAGGGTGCAGATATACTATTTTCCCCCCATCTAGCTTGCATGGTTTGATAGGAATACCAAAAGTGCAAGATCCTTTATCAAATATGGGGGGACCCCTCGCACTTGTAGTTTAACAAACAATTTACCATGATTAATTTGATCAAAAGCTTTGGACGCATTCAGGAAACACATAAATATTATAGTGTTATGTCTTCTATACTTACTAACAACTTCCTTCAGTGCATATATACACAAATCTGTGCCGTGCTTATTTTTAAAACCAAATTGATTGTCAGTGGTGTAAATCTCACGCAGCTAGACCAAAGAGGGAGTAGCTCGGAGTGAAGGTTTAAGCGTGATGTTTTCCGCTGTTGCTGTGGGAAAAGGTAAGAGTTATTTTGGAATATCACTGTTCTTACAACCGGGTGAGACTGTTCTTTAGATTCACGGGATCAGCTAATAATTGACCACATGTCAAAGACAATAGTACCACTTTGCCTTCCACTTTAAGTCTGGTCTGGGCTGACCCCAGCTTATCCAAAAAGGAAGCCTGTGCGCATTACATTGACTGTCAGCCACCAACGCTGATTCTATACTCATGTATCTGACTCCAATTTAATTATTAATATCGAATTGCTATGTAAATTTACACTTGATTTGCTAAAGGAATCCCGTACTTTTGAGACTGTTCTCTGAACTGGATACGCCAGTTCCAACGCATGTCACATACGGCTGGCTAGATATCTGCGTTTATCTCAGAGGTTGTGGAAGAGGCCACTTTGTGAGGTATAGCCTATCCAATAAGGCTCAGGGACCCAAGGAGGTAATATTGGCGACCCCCATTTTCAACATGTATAAACGCCATGCGGAGATGATCTAATTTAAGACATAGTTCTACGGGTGCAATACTCTGTGATACATTAAGTTTAAATAGACAACCTACCTAGACCAGCTGAGGGGGTAATCCAGACTGAGGAAATTAATCAGACTGACAAGCTCAGAGACCTCATAGAAACTCAGAGGGTTCGGAACGTGTCACCATCACAGGTGCTCAGAGGTTTTGGACCATAGAATCTATTAGGTAAAAGGGTAACTCAGAGGGTTTGGAACATGTCACCATCACAGGTTCTAAGAGGTTTTTGACCATAGAATCCACCAAATACTAGGAAAATAGAAACTCAGAGGTTTGGGAACGTGTCACCATCACAGGAGCTCAGAGGTTCTGGAACCTAGAATCCGCCTAGTACAGGCTAAGGCCTAGCAGAGCCGTCACATTACCACAAACAAGATGAGTCAGGGTGAAACCCGGTAACAGACACAATTCACAGAGACCATGCAAATCAAGTCAATAAATAGAACAATTTATTAGCCAGGCAGGTAATTTACTTAAGATAATCAATTATAGTTACCGAATAAAACATAAAATATTTAAAATACTTTGTCATACCTGGCCGTCGCTACAGACAAGACATATAAATTATAACTACTAATTCATCTACAGCTAATCTAGGAGGAAAGGCGTTCATAACACTCCCCCCTCCTTAGCTAGGAAATCAAACAAAACAAAACCCACAACTCCTAAACTAACCAAAAATTACACCCACTAATGTTTTATTTTTTAAATTTTATTTTCTAGGAGACTGTGGTAGGGAGCGTGGTTTTAGGTGCTGCCGGCAAGAGAGAGAGTGAACTTGTGTGGTTTGTGGAGCCGACACAGCTGTAGGAAATCACGCAATTGGTAAAGAATGATTGTGTTATTGATTGTATCGATTAACCAATTGCGTTGATTGTTCGACAGTGAGCCTGAGTGCATAAAAGCCTTCTGGAAGATCTACAAGGGAGAAGGACGGAAGACGGTCTTGTATATATGTAAAACGTGTAGGCATAGAGGGTTACGGAGAGAAAAGGAAATAAAAACCCTGTTTTCTCACTCAAAGTCTCTGCACAAGAGGGGTGCTGCTCACATCGCCACAGTGGTGGCCCATACGGGGAGAAGCAAGCAAGTTCAGAAGACACGACTAAAGTCCATGGATAATAGCCAGGAACAGCCGGAGCAGCCAATCTCCATAACAGCGCTGGGGAAATTGCTGGAGGGTCTAGCTGCCATGCAGGTGCAACAGTCGGCTGCTCATGCTGAGCAGACGCAAGCCCTGCGTGAGCAGGCTAGCCTCCAGACACAGGCGCTGTTACAGCTGGCTGCTGCCGGGGATTCCAGGGGAAGGCAGAGTGTCTCGTCCCCAAAATTCCACCTCCAAAAGATGACAGCGGACGATGACGCTCAGGCCTTCCTCGAGGCGTTTGAGGTGGCAGCGGAGACGTGCAGGTGGCCACTGGCAGAGTGGTCAGTACGTCTCCTGCCCCTCTTATCAGGGGAGGCGCAACAAGCGGCGCATAGCCTGCTGGCAGCCGCTAGGGCGGATTTTAGGAATCTAAAGAAGGCGGTCCTCGAACCGAATGGGAGCTTCCGGGAGACCACCCTGACGGGAGAGGACCGGCCGTTCGCCTACGCCCAGCGGCTGATGGACATGGCGAGGCGCTGGCTCCGGCCGGAAATTCGATCAGCAGCTGGAGTCGTGGAGCAGGTGGTCCTGGAACGGTTTATCGCGGGGTTGCCGGCGGATACGACCAGCTGGGTCCAGTGCCATCGGGCCACTAACCTGGACATCGCCGTCACCCTGGCGGAG